>JAKSZT010054030.1:4683710-4742024 GCA_026826555.1 Tolypeutes matacus
TATCTATCTATCTATCTATCTATCTATCTATCTATCTATCTATCTATCATCTATCTATCTATCTATCTATCTATCATCTATCTATCTATCATCTATCATCTATTTTTCTCTCTCCTCCAGCTATCTATCAATCTATCTTTCATCTATCCACCTATCTATCCTTCTCTCTCTATATATATATATACACACATATGTATTGCCAAATCATTTGAAAGTAAGTTGCTAATATCATGATACTTTACCCCTAAATACTTTTTGACATATATATCCTAAAAATAAAACCAGTATCTTATAAATCAAAAATTATAATGTCTTAGTAAATCAGCATTAGTTAAGAAATATTACATTGTCCATATTTACATTTTTAAATGTCTCAGGCTGCCTTTCAGATTGTCTTTTTTTAACATTGATTTTTAGCAACTTGGTTATAATACAACTTTGTGTGGTATTCTTTGTGTTTATCCTGCTGAAGTTTCTTTGACTTTATTAGATCTGAGTATTTATATTTTTCATCAAATTGAGAACATTTCCAACCACTATTTATTTAAATGTTTAAGACTTCAGAAACAAAGATGAACTTCACTTTTACATCTGTTGTTACATCTGTTATATTCCTTGATATTGGGTCACAGGTTACTTAGGGACACATTGAAAAAGTGCTAAAAAAGAAAGAAAATAACTCCACTGACTTGATAAAATTGATAAAAAGAGCTCATGTTTAAGAGTGAATGATTCTTAAGCAAGGAATAAAGTTTCTATCAGTCATTACCTAGCTCATTACTTATACCAAATAGAAGAAATAGCCAAATGAAATGATTGACCATCCTTTAAATTTATAGTATAATACCAAGAAGCCTAAAAACAGCTAAGTTGGGGCAATGACTGATACAGATCTCACTTTCTTATAATTTCAGTTTTCTAAACCGAGTATCACTTATTATATCAAGTAAAGGCATAATAAAATGGTAAACAACCTCAAAGAGGATAATCAATTAGAGACAAGCTTGGAAAAAGGAATAAAATATTATGCTTGAACATGAAAAAATGGCAAAGAATATATGTGTTTTTGTGCAAATTCCCAAGCCCTTTGGGGCTTAAAAAATCTATTACATAGAATAATTTAATTATTAAACTTTTTAAAAGTATTGTATTATAATCTTAAAAAATCTAATAATTGAGCTTCATATAAGTACAAACATATAGCATTTTACATAGAGGATCTGCTTGAACAGGTAGATGCTACCATGCATTAACATGGTTTTCATGTATATGCCAAAAAATACCCTGAAAATTATTGATATTTACAAGGAATTTATTTTAAAGTTAAGGGATGGTTTATGCAATGTGTGGAAAGCTGCAGAAACAACGGCCACAATCACGCCACAGACCCTGTGGGAAGGACAATGGTGTCTTCTAAACACCCAATGCTGTAGATTGCACCACTGTTACCACTGGGTATTCTATGCTTCTGCTCTTACCATCATTCAAATAGATTTCTGATGCAATTTTTTTTTTGCATAACAAATGCTTATTTCAAGGTAATTGAAAGCCACATGTCTATATCCTAGTTGCAAAAAGTGCTGGCGAAATTAATAGCTGGCACTTTCAGCACCTATATTGGAAGACAATCTTTGCTTCCCACCAATACTCATATGGCATGGAATCCCTTAAATATAGGATAAAAAACAATGTTTATGCAATTCAGTCATTTACATATGATTAATTTTGGCTAAGGCATTATTTCCAGTATCCCTTGGCTAAAATTCATGAAAAAGTATTATATATTGCTGCACTTTTTGCTGTTAACACTTTTGACTTGCCCTCCAAAATTTTAATTCCAGTTTATACTCTGATCTAGACAGTATCTAGACCATTCTCATCAACTCCTGATTTATGACTTCCCAAATGAGCCATACAAATCCAGAATGCTATGCTATTAAAAATCATGTATGCTATATCAAATATCCTTTGTTCTTAGCCAAATCTGCCTTAACAGCTGTGTGACGCTGGAAAAATCAACTCTTTTAGCCTGGGGGTTCTCATGTTCTCTTTGATAAAGTGAAAATGTTAGATTCCATATCATTTCTAGCTCTAATAGTCTTAGAAATGTTTTCACTAAACATTTATGACAATAATAGTCCTGGAACTAAAAACACCTTGTTTTGCATGATCGATCGTATATTCTTGTGCAAGTTTTTCTTAAAATATCAAAATTTTGGAGGTATTTCATTATGTCCTTTTCATAAGATTTAACAAATGCTCCCGTGTTATACTCTAGAATCTTTTCAGGAAATACCAAAGTTTTGAGGAGCCTTTACCAGCACTAGTTTGATGAACTTCAGTACAGTTATCCTTGTAATCCATGGGCACTTGTTGAAAAACCAATCATACAACTTCAAAGACTATTTCTTATTCTGTTGAATTTAGAGGTTAAGAGAGATAATCATTTGAAGTTTTATTTTCCATCTCGGTTATAACCACTGTCATATGTTGTGAATGTTCTTAAGAAGCAACACGATTATTTTAACAAGACCAACTAGGTTTTCCCCTTTTAGCTTAGAAGGTTACAGGTAATCTCTAGCTTTTTAAGAGCCTCAGAAGACAGAAGGGTCTCTGCTCTGCTCATGTTTCCACTGGAGAACTAACCAGCTGTTGGCCTTCTGTTTCAGATAAAAGGATTCCATATAATCAAACTATGTCCCTATGGCAACCAACTAGGTAATTTTTAATGGAAAAACTTATGAAAATAAACAAAACATAATATACATAAATATGTCCACTTCAGCCTGGGTAGGATACAGTGACTGGATAAAGTTTTTTGCACTAGAAAGGAACCTTCCACGTGACAATGGTTGAAACCACTCAATCCTAAATTTACTTTTGATCTTACCTTCAGTTCTAGTTATCTGTTTCACTTATAGGTGTTTCTCTAATCAGCTGGAACAGAAACATCATATAAGCACGAGGAGATGTATCAAAGATGGTTGAGTTTCCATTGAGGTGTGATTGCTTGGCTTCTGAGGTAATTTTATTGTTAAGAAATTCTACCTCAAAACCAGGTCCCTGGTTCTTAAGATATGAGTGAATAGACAAGAAACCTTTGTAATTTGAGTATTTATTTGGAGCAGGAATGGACCAGGTGCAGATTAATATTAGCATCTTTTGCCACATACCAGGAATTGTATTTCTTTTCTCATGTGATCCTGCTCAACCAATCTGAAAATTATTATTGCCATATTTGCCTTCATAGATTAAAAATAAGATTCATATAATCTGGGTACCTTAGGTCCAGGTCCCACATATTGTATGTGATGTGGCCATTATTTACAACTGTGACTACAATATTCTGGAGCACATACAATTTTACCTCTGATTGCCTGCATTTTGGACTAACTTAAACTATCCCCACTACAAATAGACATTAGTCACATCCATCACAGGTTTTCATTCATATCCCCTTTACTCAGAAAGGGTTGGCTTCCTTCCATTTTCTGTGATTCTACTTCATTAATAGGATATTCTTTTTACATATGCAAGTGCATTAGTATTTGAATCAGTGACTTGATGAGTCAGGCCTCACTGTTTATGTATTAAGGTTGGGTGGTGTGGAGAAATGTTAGTTTCTGATTAGGAACTAGATATGGAAGATGATATTTTCAGTATGATTATACAAACTACAGCCAAGGCTTACAGTCTTCAGCCCCATATACATGCCATAAAGAAAAAGGGACAACCACCACACCAAGAACTGAGAGAGCCTACAACTGCAAGCAAGAGTCCCATCCATCAGCCTTATGGGATTGAAGACCCCTCTCAATTAGAGGCGGAGTGAGCATCACCATCTCAGAATCCACAAGATTGGGGAATAATATATGGACTAGAGTGGACTTACTGTTATTCTATTATAGACTTATTGTGATTCTAGCAATGGGAGAAATTATATTATAGATATGAAGACAGTGGCCACTGGAGGTGCGGAAGGCAGGGAGAGGGATAAAGAGGTGTAATATGGGGGCATTTTCAGGACTTGGAATTGTCCTGAATGACACTGCAATGACAGATACAGGCCATTATATATCCTGTCATAACCTACAGAATTGAGTGGGAAAGAGTGTAAACTGCAATGTAAAGTATAATTCATGCTTAGTGACAATGTGACAATGCGCCAAAATGTGTTCATCAATTGCAATGAATGTACCACACTAATGAAAGAAATTGTTAATGTGGGGAAAAGTGGGAGGTATGAGGAGTGGGACACATGGGAATCCTTTATATATTTTTTAATGTAGCATTTTATGTAATCTAAGTATCTTTAAAAATAAAAAAATATATATTTAAAAAAAGGAAAAAAGAAAAAAAGGGATTTCAAAAGAGAGATAGTTTTGCTTTTTCACTATCAGGAATGACTTGTATTTTATGTTGGAAGAGTAGAGAGCAACCAATGTAAGGTACACCATAAATGTAAATTGTATCATTCTTTTTTCCTACTGGTCTGCTGCAATACATTAACTGCTAACCATTTGTGATTTAAGTCACTTCTAATATGGAAAACACAGACAAGTAAGTTATTCAGATAAACCAAAGGCAATGTAAACTGAAAAAAAAAATTCTTCCTGGCTCACATTCATTCATTCACTTCATCAAATGATAAAAGTATTTATTAGGGCTCTATTTTATTCTGGGTCCTGTTATGATCCAGGAGATAAAGGAGATATATAAAATACAGGCTCTTCTTGTAAGATATTTATAATTGTGGAGAGACAAATTAGAGTCGAGTTGGAGTTTATAGCATTTTATTCAAGACAACAAGATTGCTACAGCAAGGAAGATGATCACTTAAAAGTGAAATCAGCTCTGAGGCTGGGGAGTTTACAGGCAGTTTTATAAACATTAAGGAGAAAATTGGCTAGGTTCTGTTGATTGGAACAGGGACCTGTTTGTCTTATAGTGGCAGGTTATGTGTAAATGGGGCTTTATTTTAATTGGTTAGATATGCTTAATTAGAGGCTTAATTGGCTTTTTTGGGTCAAGTGTCTCAGAAGGGACCGTATGAAGAGAAAGATTGTCTCATAATTCTATGCTAGTTCAGAAAACCCAGGAACAATTTTGATTATATTTATAATTTATTGTGAAATAGACATATAAGCAAATAATTATAATAAAATACTGTCTGGAATGTTTAATAGAGGTTACCCTAAAAGGTTTGATACAATTCTAAGTTTTAATAACTTCAGAAGTATAAATGGTTCAAACTATAAGAATAATTCGAATGCTTTATCAGTTCAAGTTCTTATAGATTTACTTGGTTTTGTGAGTTTTGTGTAATACTATTTTATTTCAATTTTTTGTTTTAGTCTTTGTGGTTAGAGATAACACATGTTGACTAAAAAAATAAAACTTATAACCTTCATGAGTACATAAAAATTTAAATAATGGATCTTTCAAGTGAAAGTTTATAATGTTTATACTTGTGAAATGAATAAAGTTTAAAACTGCATAAAACCTTTTGAGAAAGACTATCTTAGAGAAATGCACAAGGCATTTTAGAAGCATAAAAGAATTTGTAAAATGTGGTGGGGCAGACGGCTTAGATGTTATAAGTATTAAAAAACAAAGAATTTGCAGGATGAATTATAGAGAGACATGAGTAGAAGAGATGGCATGACAAAGGACAGAAAAACAAGGGCAGTCTGGGTGTCACACATGGCTACAAATGGCTACTAGCACGTGTATCCATGATCCTGGCCCTTAAATGCTTCTGCTCACTGCCCCTCTTTTAGTTTGCTAAAAGCTGCCAAGGCAATATACCAGAAATGGGCTGACTTTTACAATGGGAATTTATTAGTTTAAAAGCATTTCTGTGAAAGGATTTACTTACAAACATTTTCTTCTACCCTTACTCCTTCCAACCTTGACATACATAATAGAATCAACCAAAATGTTTCCCTAATCTGAAATCTGAATGCAAATCAATGATAAAAACTTAAACTTTTTTTGGCCTATCACACCTTAAAATATTTGCATTATTTTGTAATTTAATTTCTAAATGTACCACATAAATTTATGATTCAGTGTCTTAACTGTAATGCTCTAATAAAAAGCTAGCAAAATTAGTATGAATTATAATATGAAGGGATTTTCGTCTGTGGGAAGCTGGCACTCAACCACTAGGCCACATTGGCTTCCCTGAGTTGATTATCATTTGTTTTGCTTGTTGTTTGTTGTTTTTGCTTTTTTTCAGGAGGCACCAGGAACCAAACCCGGAACCTCCCATGTGGGAGGTGGGCACTCAACTGATTGAACCACATCCACTCCCTCATCTTGTTCTTTTGCTGTATGAAGGATAGTTGTTATCACATTTTGGGGGTAATAATGGCTTTTTTGCACTATGTAAGTACAAGGGACTCTTCTGTAACTAATAAAATGATTATTGAATATATATATATATAGCTTATGGTTTTGAGGCCAAGAAAAATGTCCAAATCAAGACTATATTAGGTGATGCTTTTCACCCTGAGCTGCAGCTGTGGGCAATTAGGCACTTGGCTGGGCACAGAGATGATGTCTGCTCATCTCTCTCCTCTCCTCCAGGCCTCATTGCTTTCAGCTTCTGGCTTCAGTGGCCTCTCAGCTTCTGTTTTCCATTGATTTCAGCTTCTGGTTCCTGGGCCTTTTCTCTCAGCTTCTAGGTTCCTCTCTGGCTCTGCATCTTTTTTCAGTATCTGCAGCTTTTAATTCCTCCATTAATAAAAGACTCCGGTAAGAGAATTAAGACCCACTCTGGGCCATGGAAACTAACTAAAGACACTTAACTGAAGTAATTTAATCAAAAGCTCCCACCTATCATAGGATTACACAGGAATGGATTAGCTTTAATAATAGGATTTTCTGGGGTCCACAAATTGTCACACCACGTCTTTCACTAATGGGTTCTCCATTTGGTCCAGTTTATTCTCCATTTTAAAATGTGTCACCATTCTCAGTGATGCAACATCTGTGTGGATGAGATAACCTGTAACAAGGCTCTGTTTTTGAATTTTCCCCCAGTTACCTTTCACTCCTTTCCACCTCTACCACCAAGCTCACTTACATTTCAGGTATTTTCATCTCCAGAAACTGTGCCTTAGGAGTCCCAATATTCACTCTGAGCACTTCTTCTTTTCCACCATTATTGCTTGTTCATAGAGAAGATGTTTTTCATCTTAATGACTTCAATGAAACGCCAAATCCCTTGACTTCTCAGATTTCTCTGTACACAATTTCTGGTCACTATGCAGAAGAACATACTGGAGAAGGAAAGAGAGACCAAATCAGAAGTAGGCTTGAGATGTCTTAAGTGATTAGAGTGTTTCATGATATTGAAAGTTCCTAGATAAGTCTGTGCATATACAGAGAAAAGTTATATCTCTCAGTAAACGTTCTGTTTCCCACTTTCCTTTCCAATTAAACTCTTTTAATTCTTGAATTCCTAAAATGGAAAAACCATGTTCAATGTCAAAATTACTAATTTAAACTATTAGATGTCTCCTCTACCACTTTCCTCACCATTTAATACTAATTCTTGAGATACAGCTTCATATACATTTGGGTCTGTGTGATGCAGAACATATGCATTCTTCTCAGGCTATTAGAAACAGGACCCATCAGAATACAAGGCAAGTTTTCAGCAGTAGTCCTTGGGACAGTCAAAATTTCTTATCTCAATGGCTTTACCTGACAGGTATGGTATTAGAGCTTTGTTTTCTAATCTATATGATTTCTTCATGATATCTGAGAAGCTGGGATATTATAATTTTAGCAGCTCACTATCGTAATAATATCTTTGCCTTTCATTAAATTTGTCTAGAATATTCATTTTACTTTATATTTCTTTATGCCCATCTAACAATATTAAAATTGTTTAGGCCTTCCAAACAAATAAGCTTTTCTGGGTTTTTGCAAGTTTCATTAGTATGTGTCCTAGATACATTAAAATTTTCAAGTCTATAAAAGAGTTGGTTCATATTTCATGGCTGCTTACCATTTTACAAATTTAAGAATTCTTATATTTCCAATTACCAAAAAGACAACAATATAGGCCTGAATTGTTAAAACCTGTCTTGTACTTCTATAATATGAACAACTCTTAAAATTAGGACACTCTATATACCAATCATTTATATTTCCTTTTCTTTTTATGTTTTTTATTTTTATGTCCTACATGTAAGACTTACCTAGAAAGTAGTCTGCCTGTGTGCAATTATGTTGGCAACAAAAATATTAAATGATGAATACTAGAGTAGCTGAAATCTTGATTTGGGTCAAATTGGGTAACCAGAAGAAATTGGCAACAAGCAACTCATAATCGATAATGGTAGAAGTTGGCCAGGTCAGAACAAAAAATGATTCTTTTGATATTGAATTTGAGTGTTTTAAAACCAAAAGAGTGGGGAGCAGATGTAGCTGAAGTGGTTGAGCACCTGCTTCCCATTAATGAGGTCCTGGGTTCAATCCCTGGTACCTCCTAAAAACCAACCAACCAAACAAAAAAACCCAACTCTCATTGGAGAACAGATGTAGCTCAAAAGTTGAGCTCCTGCTTCCCAGGTCCTGGGTTCAATCTCTGGTACCTCCTAAAGCTAAAAAAAGAAAAAAAAGAAAGAGAGTAAACAAAGTTAAAACAAATGATCCAAGGAATAAACAAAGCAAGCCAAGACCCAGTCAGTTATCACTTAACTCATCCATTCTTTCAGCTTCTTGATCCCCTAAGCCCTTAATTGCCAACCTCTGAAATCTACTTACAGAGGGTTCAAAATTTATTGTATGATAGTCTGTGAAAAATATAAGCACTGAGTTACCATTTTTATGACCTTCAGGAAATGTTCTTTTATACCAAAGTCTTGCCACCTTCCTCTGATGAAAGGAAAAATGTTTTACTGATAGAATGAATAACTATACTCTACTTCTGGCTGCAAGTTTAATCTGTTTCCCTCTTAGCATGAAAATATTTTGAATTAGTCAAAGTGCCTTTCTAATCACATTCTCTCTCAAACTTTTACATTGTTATGATCCTCCAGTATCTTTTAGTGACAAATCTCATTCCCACACTGAGGGATTCTGATGAGACAAGATAAGTAATGAAAGTTAGCAGTAAATGCAGGTCTTAGTTTGCCAGGGCTACTATAACAAATACCACAGACTGGTAGGCTTAAACAACAAGAATTTATTGTCTCATTTTGTAGGCTGGAAATCCAAAATCAAGGTATGGGCAGGCCGTGCTTTCTTCAAAGTCTATAGTATTCTGCTGGTGACTTGCCCACAATCCATAACTCAGTCTTTGCCTCTGTTGCAAGACAATCTGTCTCCTTCTTTCTTGTTCCTAATGTTATGTCCAAATTTCCTTTATTCACAAGGGCTCTGGTCATATTGGACTAAGGTCCACACAGATTCAATTTGGCCTCATCTTAGAAGGACCTTAGAAGATCCTATTTACAAATGTGCTCACACCCACAGGACGGGAGATTAGGACTTGAACGTGCATTTGTGGAGATGTGATTCATTCCTCATCAGTGCTACAATTGCTCGATGCTGGCTGTCCCCTGTTTGCTCTCAAGATGCATGTCACCTCATTTATTTTTATGGTTGGCCTATTTTCATAAAATGACAGAAAGTGGAATATTTTGTTTCTCTATTACTATCATCAAATTCTTAGTGTAATTGTTATTTATTTAGTCACAATTCTTTAATTTCATTGCTATTATCACTGTATTACTGACAAAGAAGCTGGGGCCTGTAAAAGTTATATAAGTAACCTTGGACCACAAAGTTAGCAAATGATAGAGTGAGAATTCTTCAACTATCAGTTCTATCTGACACTCAAAAATGGAAATTGGCATGTCAAGTAACCTAATATAAGTACATAGAGGCTGACAGAATTTCCTGAGGTTGTGCATCTCAAATATTATTCATGGAACTTTTAGTTAGTGGAAAATCTCTAAATATTACCCATCTTTATTGTCATTGAAAAAAAAGAAGGAAAGAAAGCTGTAATAAAGAAAGGTATGGGCAAAAGAGATTTTTGAAGACCTATAAATACTATGTTGTGTTTTTTATTTTTATTTTTTATTTTTTTTTTATTTTTTTATTTTTTAAATATTTTATTTATTTATTCATTTATCCCCCCCCCTTCCTGCTTGTGCTCGCTGGGTCAGCTAACCACGCCGCGCGGGCGGGCTTGCCTTCACCAGGAGGCCCCGGGAACCGAACCCGGAGCCTCCCATATGGTAAACGGGAGCCCTACTGACTGAGCCACAGCCGCTTCCCTATGTTGTGTTTTTTAAATGCTTGAGCTAAATAGATAAATCTCATAACTGAGCAAGCATAATAATCCTTAACATTGCATAAATATTTTTATTACATAATGCAAACCAAAGGTCATCTTTGGATACTTGAGCCTTGGGAAAGTAATATTTTCCTTTTGTATCCTTTGAGCTGTTAGTTACCCTTGGCGCTATCCTGCTTCCCATTTAATGCTCCCTATTGTCCTATTTTATCCAGATGTGGAGTCCGAATTGCATCTATGAACTATGGGGCCTGAGTCAAGAGGTAATAAACTCGACAGAGCCTCATGTTCAAGGAGAGGACAGCAAAGCACTTGACGTAAAGAGAAAGGGGATGTTCTAATCTAGGGCTGATATCCTGCCTTTCACTTCATTTCTGAGCCTCAGACTTCCTTTGTATGCCAGTTCTGAGGTCCATCTTTCTACTTTCATCTTTTTCCTGAGTTAAAGGTATGGTGACTTCTTGACACAATTTTCCTAAGCCTCTCCCTTCTTCTTGATAATCTCTCTCACAAGAATTCAAGTTTGTCTATCAATTCCTTTGCCCAATGGCCAAAACACTTTTGGGGTAAAAGTCATCCCCAGGACCTGCCTTAGTTTCAATCACCAGAACTGCACTCAACCCACTTTGAAACATCCTCAGACAATTCTAGCTCTGATTATCAGGATTGGAACTTATACTGGCAACTCTTTTCAGACTCTATTATACTCTTTGACAGCCAACCAGAGCTTTCTATCTATGCAGATCCTGTCTTGATCCTATAAGCAGGTTTATTAGGTCCTAGACTCTCTTATCATCTTAGATTAGAGAAAATAATTTACCAGAGTTGAGATAAGATATAATCTTCATATTGAAAAAACACAGAGTTTGTTGAGCAGGGAAATTTTTAAAAACACTCAAATACCTGCTCAAGAAATTTTACAATACAAAATTTAAAAGAAAAAACTATGATAAAATCGCAAGTAAAAACCCAGATTACTAACAACCAAATTTAGAACATATTAGACATATTCTAAAAATCAGTGGAGCAGAGCCTTCAAAAGCCTGTGTGAGATTGATTTTGAATGAAGGCTTCTCTGCCAAATCAAACTCTTCATAACATATGAGAGCAAAATAAAGATATTTTCTTTCTTTTGAAACCTCAGAAATGCTATAGGACATATCAAATCAAAATGAGAAAGAAAGCTAAGAAAGAAGAAGTTGAAATACATTTAAAAGTGGTATTAAAACAGGGATATAATGAAGGAATTCCTACAATGACAGCTACTCGATAGACCTTGAAAATCAGTATGGTTTTTCATTCAAAAATCAATATAATTAAAAATCTGGATAATGTTGATATTAAAAAGAAAGCATATTTATTTTTCTGTAGATGATTCAAAGATACACAATATTAATACTTGGAGGAAAACTATACATAAAATTAATAATAAAATATATAGCAGAACTGACTCTAACTTGAATTTTGATTAGTTGTTGTAATATAAGACAATATTTGATCTGATGAATATATCATTTTATTTAGAATGACATAAATTTAGAGACTGTATTGCATTATTAAGTTTATAGCTCCAAAAACTCTATTTGATACTAAATTTAATGGGTTAATATATTTTGACCTTATTAATTTCTTTTTTGAATCAGACTATAGACAAAACAAGGAAGAGTTATAGTTGCCTACCCTGATGATGTAGAAAGAATGTAAAGTTGGAAATTAGAGAGAAATGTTGAGACAATAGTTAAGTTAGCGTAGGGACCCTTCATCTTAAATGAGGACTCAAATTGAGAGGACATACATGGAGATTTAAGTACAATATTTATGGGTCTAAATGTATCCAACAGAAGAATTAATAATTCAACCAACAAAATTGGCTGTGGTGAATATAAATAGGTACTTTAGTGGAATCAACTTAATCAAGAAATAGAGATGTCAGTATAATATTTGGAATTCTCCTGGTAGCCAACAGAAGAACCAAAGCAAGAAATGATTAATAGTATTCATGCCTTGAGTGTAGGGAAGAAGGTCCCAGTGAGGGAAGATACCTTTTCATTTAACATCTTTATGGGTTAATTATTTAGGAAGTACAGATATTACTCTAAGATCAATTAATTAACATAATAATAGATACACCTGTCCACTAGTAAAAACATATATATTTGAATTAAGTAAATGAATTAATAAATGAACAATTGGGTCCAAACCTGAGTCTCTGAATTTTGGAAACAGAATGCAGTCATTCTGGTTGCTGACCATCTATACCTTCGCTTTCATAGAGGGCATTCTCAGAACTGACAGATTTGAATCATATTCATGATGCTTACTAGTAGATGGCCTTTAAAGTAATTTGTTGAAACATCAGTCACCTGATCTGTAAAGTGGGCATAATAACATTGACCTCATTGAACTTTTATCAGCATAAATGATATGCTTCAGTACTAGTATATACAATATCAGCCTGGATGTAAAGTTCTGGTCTCGTCCAGGAAAATAATCCAAAGTATTTTAATTAAGCCTTGTAGTAGGGGATTTTCCCTGGACCATCAATTCATCCTGTGCTAGGAACAGGGATATCAACCTGACTGGATGAAACACAAACTCCTAGAAGATAAAAGGACTGTAGGTATGTTCCTTCCCTATTGTCTTGAGCATTCGAAAATATTTGCTGGGGACTGTCTGCCTCTAGTGGGCATGTTTTATGACAACCAGCTCACAGCCCATTGGCATATCTATCCCTGACAAGGAGGGAATGTGCTTACTCCCCAGAAAGCAGAGCTTGATACTAAGTTTATATGCAATTCCAGGAAGCAGGAGCACAGAATAAGGCAAGGGTGAATAGAGGGAAGGACTTAGAACCATTTCTAGGAGATGCTACCAAGGCAGACACTTGCTAACAGCTAATTGCTACATCTCTCATTCTCTCTAGACCAGAGGTTCTTATCCTGGTCCGTGAGCTTGAATTGAAATTCAAAAAAGCATTATTCTTGTGGGGACATGTTGGTGCTGGTGTGATATAGTTATTAAATAATACAAAAAAAGGTTAAGAACCTCTTCTCTAGACCATCTACTGAGAAGCTGCACAGAATTGTCTTTTATGGTTAGACATTGTAGATTTTCAGAAAAATCATGCAGAAAATACAGCGTTTTCATATATCTTCACTCTGTTATTAACACAGTGCATTAGCATGGTACATTTGCTAAAATTGATGAGAGAATATTATAACAATTGTACTATTAATTACAGTCAACTATTTCCATTATGGTTCCCTGTGTGTCTTGTACTTTCCTATTTTTTAAATTATTGTAATATATGTACTTTTGAGAGGAGATGGGAAGGGCTAAAAGTTCATTTAAATAACTGTAATCAAAGGTTGATTCCATAGGATGACAACTATCAGTCTTTCCAAGTCCTATTGGCGAGCTTGCTTAGAGGGCAACAGAGCAGTCCCATTGTGGGAGTTAAGAAATGTGAGACTGGAAGCTGGAGACATTCACATCAAGAGATGCTCCGTCAGGATGAGTGACTGCCATGATTTGGGTAATGTCCACACAGAGCTGGCCATCGCAGCAACAAATGGGTGAGACAAGAGACAGGTGAGTGGGAGAGGATTCAAACCAACTCTTAAGATGGGTCTGATACAACATTCAGCCAACATGAACCTGAGATAGTTAGGAAGCTATCTAACTTTTTTTTTTTTTTTTTACTTATTTTTTATTGTGGGTAAAAATAAAAATTTTCATAATACATACCACTATTTGTAAAATGATATATAAATATATATGCATATATGTACATTTGCTTACAAAAAATGTTATTTATATATATATAAATATATTTTAAGAGGTGCTTAGATTACCCAAAATATTACACGGAACCCACTGGGATTCCCATGTTGCCCACCTCCCATACCTCCCACCACATCCCACGCATTCTTTTTAAATCTCCTATTTGTAAGGAAGATAATAAGTAAATCCTAGGGTATCTGAGCTAATGAGTTATAAAATTATTAAGTACCTAGTAGGCAAGAAAAATAATGATTGAAAACCTCAAATCTTTAATTGATTAATCAGATAATTATTTAAATCATACTTCTAGTTCGAAGCACTTCCTTGATTCTTTTAAATGGCTTGGCAGAAAGTTATAAGGAACTGGGTGGTATATTTTCAAGGATTTAAATTGCCTGAGATGCTTCCCCATGTGAGGATAAAGAAGTAGGCTTTAACTTTCCCCAAGTTGGAAAAGAACAGATAGCAATTGTTCACAGTGCCACTTTCTTCCATTTGTTTCTGCAGTGTGTTCGATTGCCATTTTAATGCCCTCAACTCTATTTGGAGCCATCCTTTGCATTTGCTTTCTTTCTAGTGACTGCAGAAATGGAAGCAGCTGGTATTTCCAATTCTGACTACCACTGTTAAGCAGTAACCTCAGGTTCAGATTGCAAATCTGTCACTGGTTGCTATTTTCCTGGAAAATGGCATGTAACTCCTTTGGCTGATTTTTAAGTTGCTGAAAGTTTATTTTATCTCCTTGTGATGAGAAAATAGTTAAACAAAGAATTAATTGAGGCTAACAGGGGGTCATTTATCTTATTGCTGATATGTATAAAATGTTTTGAATCAAATGCATATTTATTGCAAAGAATGAAAGTCCTCTTGACTTTTGCCTGAAAAGAAATAACATGATAGATTAAAAAGTCCTGAAATAGAAATATGGTATCTGTGCATGAGATTTCAAAAAGTTAGATCACTGTGTTCAAGGAAAAGGGAAACTGCTATGAGAGAATGACATTTTTATGTTGAAAGGTACAAATTAAGTATACATTTTTATGGAAAACATCATAAGCAGACACTGTGTGAAAAAATATATAAACCTCATTTTATTTCATCATGTCACCTGTCTGATAGAGTAAATAGTCATATTATCACCATAAAGATAAGTATCCTCAACCAGAACTTCTGGTTTAAACCAGAAGATTTTAGAAATTTGCTGGGATAATGATTAGTAAATGGTGTGGCCAAGTGCACAAAGACCCTGATGCACTCTTCTCCAAGAAGAACCCTGGTTCCCAAATCTATATTGTTTGTGCTCTAATTTTATTTTTAAAAAACTCTCTAATTTTGTTGGAAAATTAGGAGTTCTGGATCAAAACCCACAAATAAACAAACTGTAACAATGAAAGGCCCTTACAATTTCTCTGTTGCAGATAGGCAGAACATGAAATATATGGCTAACTAAGGAGATAGAAGTAAAAGTACTTGACTGGGGCTAGGCTTATTATTCTGAACATATATCAATAAGCAAATGGATAGAGGCCTTAAGGGACCCACTCACACCATGCAACTAATGAGGAAGGGCATGCACATGGGGTCTGAGAGAGAAAATCCCTAACACACACTAAATCTCACAAAGATCAATGGTGCAAGGTCATGGAACAATAGGAAGACTGAAAGAAAGAGATAGCAGCAAGATCTTTCCTGTCTTTTCACCAAACTAGGCATTAACTGACAAGGTGAAGAAAGAGTACTCCCCCAGATAAGATGAACAAAGTTTTCTTATTTAACTTCTAAACAGAAGCCACATAGATATCTATGCTAAGGTACGGTATATGTTTGTGTGTGTACATACATGGATGCAGAGGGATTTTGATTATTAAGAAGAATAAGGCATTATTTACCTAGTATGATTAGGATTTTGGTGTTTTTGAAAGTGTCATTAGCCTTAAAATATTTCCACAATGGCAAATTTACAATTATTGTTTTTTTAACATTAAAGAAAAATATATTTGCCTTAATGCCTTGTGATTCCTTTATATTCCAGAACCATGGACTTATGTGGCACAGTATCCTACTACCTATAAATATTTTAATTGATTAATTTATTGATAAACCTGTACTAATCAGGGTTCTCTAGGAAAACAGAATCAACAGGAGATATCTGTAAATAGTATGAGATTTTATAAAATTCTCTCACATGACCATGGGGATGCACAAGTCCAGGTTCTGTAGGCAGGCTGCAAATCAGGGGCTCCAATGGAAGTCCAGTGAAGGTCCTTGATGAGTTTCTGGGAGATGTTGGCTGTCCAAAGACAAGCTGGGAAATTGTCTTTGAATGCTGAAATCACTTCCCTTTTTAAGGTATTCAGCTAATTGAATAAAACGTCACTCATTGCTGATGGCAATCTCCCTGGTTGATCGTAATCAGCCATCTATTCAGTAACTCAATGATGACTAAAGTCCATAAATGTCCTTGTATTACAATTAGCCCAGTGCTTGCTTGTCCAAACAACTGGGCACAATTATCTGGCCAAGTTGACACATTAGCCTAACTATCACAGTCCACCCCTCATCAAATTGGCAACCATGCACATTACCTTAAACCATACTTAGTCTCTAAGTAAAAATAATAGCAAACATGCATATAAATATATATATATATTTCCACCTAACACTGTTCAACTCTCCTGTGTACAACTGGAAACACATTAATTCCCTACAGAATAGGGTGCAAGTCCTTGGGTAATATTCACTCTTAAACTTGACACCCTTAAATATTATGACATGAAACTAAAACAACTTGTCATATGATAAAAGAAAAGGTTAGGTTAGGGAAGAAAACAATGATATTCATTTGATGTACATAGACAATCATACTCATAACAAAATAAGGAAGAAAGATTCATGGCTATTACAGTCCTCATTTCTGTAACTGGTCATGTGGTCGAAGTTCATATTTATCACTAAATTCTTCCACTACCCATTCTATGTACCCATTATCCTCCGCAAGCACTTCAAATCCTTGATGGTGGCACTAATCTCTTCAATCCCTTGAAGAATCCAGTATTGCTTTTGATTTACTATTTTGCTAGGCAGAAGCAGTTCTAATGGCTTCCACTTGGCCTTTTCTACCATAATATCCTTCACTCCACAAGTCAGGGATCCAGTGTGGGGATTCTGTCAGTTACTGAGTATGTCAATTCCAATTATGCATTCTGGAACTGGGGAAATAAATCACAGAATGGATCCAGGACCCCACTGGACCCACTGTGAGACAAACCTGAGCTAAAACTCCGTCAATCACCTGACCTCCATAAACCCCTACTCTGATTGGTGGATCACAGTGACATTTTGGGTCTCCTGGAATTAACGTCACTTCTGAGCCAGTGTCTAATAATCCCAGCAATCTAATCATTTCCTTTTCCCCAATGCATAGTTACTCTGGTAAAAGGCCATGGGTCTCCTTGGGGAAAGCTGAGAAGAAGATTAACAGTGTAAATTTTTAGTCGTTTAACAGGATCCTGCCCCAAGGGGATCTGGCATTCTCCTCATTTAAGGGGCCGTGGATCTGTAAACTGTCTCAAGTTTGGGAATTGATTAAGGGGCCTTGATTCTTTGCATCTATAATTCGAGGTAAGGTTTTGTTCACTTGACCTATAGAAATTTTCTGCTTATACAGATCCAGAAGAAATTTAGTAGGGTGTCCATCTATTTCACTTCTAGGTACCCCATGATCTATTAGCCAACACTATAAATCTATGAGACCAGACTATTTTGAGTGCTGCTTTGAATCTGCCTTTCATTACGGTAGCCACGCCCACTTCGTCTTTGGTGATTAACTGCCGATACTTGACTTTTACCCCCCTGAAATCCGATCATCCCCATAATGTTTAAGGATTCTAATTTCATTACAGCTCTCACTACAGTAATAATGGGTCTATAGAGAAGAGCAACCACAGCTCTTCAAGAAAGATGGAGTTATTCTTACAAATTTATTCCTCAGAGTCCAGGTTAAGAGTGTGCCCTCTGGACATTCCTGGGGTGGATGGGCCAGTCTTACATGTTAAATCCATTTTAGCATTCCAATCTTTCTAAGCCTTTGAATTCCATCGCCTACTGTATACCAGGGCAAATCAGGCATCTCAGTCTCAGACATGCTAGGCCATCTTTTGGTCCAAATTTCAGTCATCCACTCGAACAAACTGGTAGAGTACTTTCTAACCGCTCAAGCTACAGCAGTGAATCCAGAATTTCTGCTTAGTGGACCCATATCAATAAATTCAGCTTGATTCAATTTTATATTCCTTCCACCAATATCCCATATCCTTAGTATCCATTCCCAAACATATTCCCCTGATTTCTGTCTATATAAGTTGGAAAACTCATGCAGTTCCTTCAGAGTATAGCATATTTCTTCATGGATCACACTTTGTATTTCACCTTTGGAGACTTGTTGTGATTTTAGTCTAGTAATAGGTCTTGAAGAGAAAAGGTGTGGGGTGGGTGGGTAAGGAGAAGAATTAGAAATGCCTTGCAAGCTACTGACCCCAGGGTATTCCTTTGTATTTTCTTCTTGTAAGACAGGATTAATGTCTTCAGGCAGGGGTTGGAAGGCAGATTCTTCAGGGCATGGTGGCAGCTGTGCAGTGTATGCTGGAGTTTGGCTGGTACCAGCCTCAGGGCCAGGAGGAGGTCCACACTCCCTGGAGCAGACTAGAGGCTGGGTGATACAAGGTTGACAAAGTGTGGACTCCATAGGGCAGGCTATCACAGGTTTATCTGGTAAAGACTCAGCAGAATTTAAGGTTCCAATATCCGCACCAATATTATCATCATCCCATATGTCTCCATTCCAATCCTCGGGGTCCCACTCCTTTCCAATCAATTCCTTCACTTTAACCGCAGATATCCTGTGAGGTTGAGATTTTAGTTTTCTTTGTATCTCTGCTACTCATACAATGAGAGTCTGAGTCTGATTTTCAGATATCTCAAGCCTGTGGCTGCAGGAGATAAGATTTTGTTTCAGAGCACACATAGAAACTTTCATATCATTCATGTGGTGTTTAAGTTGCAAATTTGAAGCCTTCAGCTCATCCCTTTCTTTTGTAACTGTATCCAGAGTGTCTAGGAAGAGCCACCCAACATCTTTGTATCTTTTGACTCTGCAAAAGTCTGTTAAGGTGTTGAAAACAATCTCACCCATATCATTGCCTCTTATAAGCATGGAAGTAGGGGAATCCAGTGATGATATTTTGCACATCTCCATTGCCAACTCATGACATGGACTGTTAGTGGCCTCTCTGTTATTGGAAAGGGAGTCATTAATACCCTTGAGTCCAATTAGAGTAGAGGACCAATTGCAAAACTCCTAGAACCACATCAAGACATACCATATTTAAGATTTTGTTCCTCAAGGACCATTCCTGGTATCAAGCTGTATTAGTCAGGGTTCTCTAGGGCAACAGAATCAACAGGCGATATCTGTGAACAGTATGAGATTTTATAAAATTCTCTCACATGACCATGGGGAATCACAAGTCCAGGTTCCACAGGCAGGCTGTGGTATCACAGGAGATCCAATGAAAGTCCAATGAAGGTCCTTGATGAGTTTGAGGGAGATAGCTGTCCAAAGATGATCTGGGGAATTCTCTGAATGCTGAAATCACTTCCCTTTTTAAGGCATTCAACTGATTGGATAAAACATCATTTATTGCTGATGGCAGTCTCCCTGGTTGATTGTAGATGTAATCAGCCATCTATACAGTAAACTCAGTGATGACTAAAGTCCATAAATGTCCTTGTATTACAATTAGCCTAGTACTTGCTTGACCAAACAACTGGGCACAATTACCTGGCTAGGTTGATACATTAGCCTAACTATCACATAACCAATAACATCTTTGACATCAACAAGCAAGACCCGTTGGGAATGAGACAAAGGATGAATATGTTTGAAAGGTAGAGTTAAGGTGGGGCAGGAAACTGTGGATGGCTACCCAGGAAAGCAGGGCAAGTAGGGGTGGCGGAGCAGCTTAGTCATAGGGCTGCCAGGCAAACACATAAAAAAGACCACTAACAGGGAAGTTGAAGAGAAAGCAAAGGACTTGCCTGCCAGTGACACAGTCCTACTGAGGGCTCAGAGTTTAAGGCCATCAGGGTGTAAGAGCAGAAAGAAAACTGTTCTTTTCAATGAGAGATCAAGAATCACACATGGAACAAAACATATATCTTGTGCCTTTTACTAGGGAAGAACAATGAGAAAGATAACCCCTGTCACTGGTCTCCTGGCCTCATAGCCCACTGAGGAAAATGGGTATTTTATGAATTATTAATAAAGTACCTTGAGTGTTATGAAGGGGAATTCAGTAGAAGTACAGGTACCTGATGAATATAATCAAGTTAGAAGTTTTAAAAAGGTTTTGTTTGACAGATGAAACCTGGACATTTGAATAGATGTTAGGCTAAATGAAGAGCTTATGGTGGTAGTGAGAGTAATGGGTGGGAGGAAGTACCAAGACCAAAATAGTTGAAGATCATGAAATTAATAAAAGACTAAGCTATGGATACAGAACAGAAAGAAGCTAAGTAGGAGTATAGTGAGAAAATAAATGATACAGGGGCAATTTTAGTGGTAGGCAGAGATAAACCATAGAGGAATTTATGATTAATACTCAAAAGGTTTGTTTTTGTCTGAAAGGCAATAGGAAGTAATTAAAGACTTTTAATCAAGTTTCATGTAAAAAATAATTATTCTGATTGCTATATAAAAATAAATTTTAGAAAAAGAAAGAGGGGAGCTGATGTGGCTCAGTGACTGAGTTCTGGCTTCCCACATACAAGGTCCCAGGCTCAATCCCCAACCCCGGTACCAAAAAAGATTAAGCAAGTAAGCCAGTAAGCCAGTTAGAAGAGTGTGGCAGTAACCTAAGTAAAAGACGATGGCTTCTTGAATAATGATTATAGAAGCAGAGAAAAATACAAATTTAAGGACTAGGTCAGAGGCTCAATCATTGAAATTTGCATTTGATTGGCTATGGGAGGTAAGGGATAGGTAAGAGTGAAGGATGATATTCTTGGTTATTTTTGGAGCAACTGGGTTGTAGGTTAATGTTGAGGGAGAGATGATATTTATATTTATATGTGTTGCATGTGAACTTCCTTAGAATTTTCCCAGGGAAGATTCAGAGTAAGGAGTAAGGTTTTAGATACAGAGATTTGGAACTGAAAAGTGTGAGCTGACTTGGATATATATAATTGGAAGTCATTGGCATAAAGAAAATGAAGCCATTGGAGAAGAGATTTTCCAAGGAAGTGTCCAGAGTTAATTTTTTTTAAAAAATAAGGTTTAGGAAGTAGTCCTAAGGGACTCTTTCATTTAATAACTGATATGAAAGAGGCTGGCAAAGGAACCCAAAGACGGAAGGAAAACTGGCCATGCCTGGAAGCCAAAGAGTCAAGTGTTTGGGTATCAAGGGATGTTCAATTTTGTGAAATATTACTCACATACTAAATAAGATGTCTTGAGAATGCCCTTTATCTTAGAGACCTGAACTTAATTTTATACTTAAGAAAAAGAGTTGAAGGGTTAGGGGCAGAATCAAGGTAATTTGTGATTAAAAAGGTATAATACATTTGTCTGAGCCTATAAAACTGTAGAGAACAAAATGTAAACCATAATATAAACTATAGACTTTGGTTAGGAGCAATGCTTAAATATTGGTTCATCAATTGTAACAAATGTACCACTCTAATGTAAGATGTTTATAAGAGGGGAAACTGTGTGGATGTGGGGGGAGTTATATGGTAACTCCCTCTACTTTTTGTGTAATTTTTCTCTAAATCTAAAACTTCTCTAAAAATAAAGTTTATTATTATAAAAACAAAAAGTGAGTACAAGGCAGTTCAGCAAGTGTGTGTGGCGGGAGAGGGAGGGACACTACTAGCTGGCTTTTTAATCCATATACTACCCTGAGTATGCACACTCACATCCACGTACATGTCCTTCCTTTCTGGCTAGCACTTATCCCATAGTAGAGGCTATGCATACTCAACAATTGCTTTCCTGCTTCCCTTGCAGCATGTGGAACACTGACACAATATTGGCCATGGGCTCAATACTTGAGTGCTTGCTGGAAGGGTTTCCTTTCTACCACAAAGGAAATGCTAAGGAAAACAAAATTATCCTCATCTGGACAGGTCATTCTGCCCATGACACACACCCTTGGCCACCCTGAGACCAAAAGGAAAGACATGTTCCCATAACATACAGATCAGAGAGGCAAGGTAGGAAGCATCAGAGCCCCTGAAGACATTGAAAAGGAGTTAAATTAACCCCTGATGCAGCCCTACTTCTGCTTCTCCTGTCTGTAATATAAGATATAAGACCCTTATGACTAGAATCTTCTTTGGGTTCTGTGATGTGCAAACAAAAGCATCCTAAATGACACATAAGGTTGGGAAATAGAGATATGGTTCTTCCAAGAAGATTATCTGTAAAGGTGAAGGACTGGACAGAACAAGAAGAGACCAGGGATATGTAAGTTTAGGATTTTTAAAAATTGTATTTTCTTGTTTCTCTTTTTTTTTCTTCTTTCTTTTCCACTCTCACTTGTCACTTCTCTTCCTTCCCTCCCTTTCTTCCTTCTTTCTTTCCTTTCTTCCTTTTAAAATTAATGTTCAAAGCAGCAGGACTGAATCATGTTTGACTATAATACTATTGAGAAAGAATTGGTAGGAAGAGACAAAAGGGAAGAGATAATAAGAGTACATGGTGTTAAAGAGCCAACATAGGAATAGAGGAAATGGAACACTAATAGACAGATGAAACAGCTTTAGCAGGGAGAGAAGTTGCGGTGGATGGCTTAATCCTTGTGACATTGGAGGAGAAAGGTCAGAGGATGATATAGAGCATATATGGATGGCATGTATCAGATAGGATAAGGGAAATTCAAGGGAATAACAGGGAGGAGAGATGGATGGGTTTAGAATCTGGTATTTTCACACATTTGGGAATGGGAATTTATGATAGTTCCCATCTGATTATTTCTCTTGACTCTTTAAAGTAGGAAGTGAGGTTAACAGCCTACTTAACTGCTGCATGATCAGACAAAGTAGAGATGAGCAAGCAGAAGGGAACTAAAAGGAAAGTTGGATTGAGAGTTGATGATTTCCTAAAAGCTTGTGTCCTAACTCAGTTAGCTCTGAATAGAGTTCTTCAGGATGACTTTAGGGGAGGGGGGCAGAGTTTATTTTCCTTTTGTTCTGTGGGGATGGATAGCAATAATGAGCAGCTTGCAGTAGGAATAGCAACAGATCCACCACAAGTTTTGTGTTGTTGTTGATTTTGCTTTTGCAGTCTTATCTTGTTAATTGAAGAATGGCTTTCACAAGGATATCTTCAGCAGGTAACAAAAAGAAAGTACATGTTCTTGGAATTCAAAGTATAAGATATACAGAGTAAAGAGAGAGCTACCTAGTATTAAAATTAAAGTTATGTTGAGTGAAAATACTATACAGCATTAAGAAAATTCTTGGGTAAATATCATATTTAATTTGCTTTAAAAAAGTGATTCAAGTTTCTGTGATTCATTGAACTGCACTTTACTGTTTAAACTAGGTAGTTTGGAAAGTCATATTATTTGAAGCCAGGCTTCCCTTCATTCCAAAGAAGACTTTATCTTTAATTTTATTTCAAATAAATGCAATTAATTGATAATAGACTAAAAGAAAAATTATAATCAGTTAATTTCATATACATACGTAAAATTTTCCTTTTTGGGCTTTGGATTTATGAAAGTAGAATAAAATATTTGCAGCAAAGAGCTAATGAAGTAAGATTCAACAAACAAAAGAAGAAAGTTTGAGACAAACCCATCAGTTTTGTTTTCTTCTTCTGAGCAAATCTGGAGACTAGATGTGGGCGGAATTCTGTGTTGGTATAAATACGAATAATAATTATATAATGCAAAACCAAATGTAAATTTTAATGCAAAGGTAAACAAACCTGTCTAAGAATTTAGCACTGAAATGGGGATAAAGAAATGTCAAGAGACTCAATATCTAAATTGGCTCCAGATATATAAAAAGAAAGGAAAGATATCCTATCCAGGCAGTTAGCCACAGTTTTTATAAAAAGTCAGATATACAGTTCATTCAAATAGATTCTGAACTGTGAGCATGATATTTGAAGAATAAAAATAAAAAAATATTTTTGAACAAAATCACTCATATGAAAAAAAGACCATACTATGCCATATATTTGAAATGATGAACACAATCAGCAATAGTTTGATATTTGCTCTGATTGTTCTATGAAACTAGAAAAAAAATAATGTTTGTGAAAAATAAGTAGCAATTGATTATAAAAAAGAATGCTTCTAGAATGACCCAAGGACATAGCATCACAGTTTGTCAGGAAAAACCACATGGGTCCCCAGGAGACCTGAGAAAATGTGTGTGTCAAAATAACAGGTGAAGACAGCAGTGATTTATCTCTCAAATATTGGTGATGTTGTTGTTACAGAATTTCAGCCCACGAGGTTGCTAAGACAAAAGGACATTTAGGAGACAAGGTTTATGGTTGAGTGATTGTTTTCTTTTGCATGCCAAGATACTTATGTACTTTTGACACTTGATGGAACTATTCTTTTTTGTAAACAAAAACATCGTGTCTGAGTTAATAGTGACTTATTTATCATATATATCAAAAAAAGTTGTTTATGCTTTACAGAAAATCAAGTCATCTTTCAAAGAATAATAACACAATAAACATAATGTAGTTCTCCCAAAAGTAAATGAAAGCAATTCTAAAAAATATTCTCCACAAATTTAGTGAGGCTGCTGATTCTTTTGAATACATGTTTTGCATTTTAAGATAATTACCTGAGAATGTAAAGGAGTTATGTTTATTATCAGACATTGTGATATGTTTGTTAAATCAATATAGTTATAGCAATTTATAGATGTATCTTTGAACTATTGTAAATCTACCGTGGGAAATTCTGATAAACAAAATCTGTCATGTTACTGGACATACATTGACTGTTTTCTAATTAAAATTAATAGATTTCCCATTCTATATAAAGGAGTAAATTAATAATGGTGAAGAAAACATGTAGGTGTGTGTGTGTGTGTGTGTGCATCAACTATAAGATGATCAATCTCTTCTTAGAGGTGCAAGGACTATTTCTGGTTTGCTTCCCCCCCCCCACCATGCCCCCAACCTTAAGCCCCTACTTTGGTGGTTCGCAATGATATTTTGAGTTCCTTGAATCAACATCATTTCAGAGTCAGGGTCTGCTAATCCCTGAACAGTCTACAGATTTATCTTTCTACCATGACAGTCATGTCAGAATATGGCTGCAGGTACCTTTGGGGAAGGATTGGAGGAAGAATCACATGTACATTAAGGTGCTCCAGTCTAGGGAGCCAAAGTCATAAAAATGGAGGTGGGGCCATGATTCTCCTTTATGATGGCTCAAGTCAGGTTTCTGGAGACCAAAAGTAGAGTTTTCCATGTTAAATAAATACAATAAAATTTTAATAGATGTATTGGGGATTTCAAAGACCGCCCACAGGCTGGATGATTTACTAGGTCTCTCAAGACTCAGAAAAGCTGTTTTACACATGTTTATGATTTATTACAGCAAAAGTATATAGAGCAAAAGGAGCAAAGAGAAAAGGTGCATGGGTTAAATCAGGCACAAGCTTCCTGTTACGTGTTTCCTTCCACAACAATTGCTTTGGGATGCACTAAATTTTCCCACAATGATGTGTGGCAATACATCAAAATGTTGCCACCCAGGGATGTTCACCTTGGCCATGGTCCAGGATTTTATTAAGGATCATTTACTTAGGCACGCAGTACCATGTGCTACTCATCTACTCAGACTGCACCTCTTCCCTAGAGAAATTTCAGACACTTACCACAAAATCACATTGCTAGCATAAACTTAATTGGTCAAATCAGTATAGCAAGGCCCATGGCCTCAGGTATTAAAAACAAAACAAAACAAAAGTCTTATCAGGCAGAATATCCCAAGGGCTCAGATGTTATCTTCCAGAATCCTACTAAAGGCCCTTCCTGAGGTTACGTCTTTGTTAGGAAACTATAGGGTATATACAACCCATGCCTGATGAGTTAGCCCTTTTCTTTCCAGTAGATTGCTCATCTCCTTCACTTTTAGGGGAACTATGATTGCTTCATCATTGCAAGAAGCTGTGCAGGTTAAAATATCCCCATTCTTTTTGCCTATGACAGTAATTTGACCCACTTTTTCTCTGGAACTTCATTACTGGCATTCTGTCTCTGTTGCTCTAACATATCATTAACCCTATAGAGATCAGGAGACTAATGTTTATGATGTCATCTTCCACCATGATCCCCAAACTACCACAGATATCTTTGAGAATATGGATGCACTCCTCATTAAAGTTTTTCAAAATTTTTTAGTGGGCAGAGGGTACACTTTGCTCTCTCTGGGCATGTTGTATGTGTGGGTTTTGTACAGTTCACACATGAAAGCTCTGCTTCATCATTTCTATTTCCCTAAGCCTTGGGATTTTATCTAACACATTTACCTAGGGAATTTCTCGTGTCTCATCCTTACTGAAAGTATACCATTGTTGAGTCTAATTTTCAGTCAATCAAACCAACTTTATCAGTGGTTTCCTGCTATATAAGATAAAATAATTTTGGAATTCTAATAAACATACATATAGTGATAAATTCACAAATATCCAATAATATAGTCCATCCTCTTTGGATTGTTACCCTTTGTACTTATTCCCATACATATTAGCAAAATCTTGCAATTTTTTGGAGACTTGGCACTTGTTCCTTTGGAGTACATGAAAAGCTCAGGGTAGTTGTAGGTTTCTACCAAGAATGAGTGGAGTAGGTCCTGAAAAGAACAGACATCCTTTTGTAAAGTAACTTTCCTAAGTAAGAACTGAGAGATAATTTTAAGGACACTATGGAAAAGTTTAAGGTCTCTGGCAATGATTTGAACTGAGGATTTAAATCTCTGAGCTTAACATTTCTTTCCTCCTTTTATCTCTCTAGTACATTTAGAAACAACCCACCCCCACAAGTCCTTGCGATCTTCAGTACAGTCCTAAGAATAGAGTGCAGAAACAACTTGGTATCCCAAGGCATTTACCTTAACAGGGACTTGGTCACAATCAACCACAGGTGATTTTCCAATAAATCTTGATGCCACTTCCTGCTACGTGTTACATTTCCTTTTGGCAGGGAGTTCAGAATTGCAGATAAGACCAAGGACATTACCAAAGTAATCTCAGAGCCACATATGTTGAGTCTGTTTCATGTAACCATTCCTGCTACCAACTATGCATCAATCCATAGATTAAATATGGTTTATTCCCTGCCCATGTGTTCTCAGGCCTTATGATTTTAGTACAAGGTGGTGGGTTCAATTTCCAATTGCAGAGGCCAGAAATCTCTTTGCCTACCACAACAGCTGACCAGAAGGGCTGGGGAATTAATGTTCCCTAGCAATAGCAATCAACCAATGACTGACAAGAATCAGTGTATGATATCCCAGCTCATTTATCTCTTAGTTCAGAGAATGCTAAGCCTCATGTCCTACACTGATTCCCAGCATTCCTCAGGGGAACTTATCTCCCACAGGAGTAAGCGGCTTGATAAGTCACCATTTATTGGCTGCTTCTCTTCCTTGTCTCATTTTCCCACTTCTATGGGTATTTCCTGAGATCACCCTAGTGCCCTAAATTGATGTAACCTAACAGGAAGTGAGCAGACAAAAAAGAAGCATAGTTTATTTCTCCCCTATTAAGCAAGGAAATTGTGCTATTTACTTTATACAATTCAAAATTAATGATCTTTGAAACTGTGGGTCCTACTTTTTTGCTTTCCTGCTAGTGGAATTAGACTAGTCTCTTTGGACAGCAAGCCTGAGTTATGAGCATGAGAAGAAAGGTAAAGTTTTAATTCATTACAGAAGTAAAGCAAAATGGAAAAGAATGTGTGCCCAGAGCACCTTGATTAAATGGGTACCCTTTGAGAAATGTAAAGAAAGATTTGAAAACTGCTTAATAGCACTTGGATATGATTTACATTTATACTTTGCCTTTCTTTCTAAAATATTATGTCACTTACAAAGACATATAGCTGTTAAGCTACATAGTAGAATGTGAATTCTGGTTCTTTAACTACATTTTGCTTTTTTTTCTATGTAAAATTTCTCCAGAGAAAATAATGTTTCTTTTTAGTCAATTGACTATAATAACTCTAAACCAAATATTTTCCTGAGAAGGATTCCCACTGAGCTTGCTTAAATACAGATGATTGTGATTAGCCACATATCTACATATATACACACAAACAAGGTAAACTTATAAATTAAACAAGTAGTTTTTATTAATATGCATGATGCAGATTATTCATATAGAAATGGCTTTTTCTTAATTGCTTAACACAATTTATTTCCTGATATCATTTCCAAATCAGGGTACCTCTAAACCCTCTGGACCTGCTGAATCAGATTATCTAGGCTACAAGAAGTCACATAATGACAAAGTTAGGGAACACAGTGCACAGACCTCTCTCATTTCCTACATTAACTGCAAGGTTAGTAGTTTTCCAAAACCATCCTCAGGTTCAATAATTCTCTAGGAGGACTCACAGGACTCACAGAAATTTGTTGTACCCATGGTTGAAACCAGCCAAGGGGAGAGATACAAGGAGCACAGTCCAGAGGGGTTCAAACGTGCAGCTTCTAGCTGTTCTCTCAACATGGAATCATGGACAGTGTGAACATCTCCCAGAAGCAATGTTCAACAGTACTCTTGGGGTATTGTCAACCAGGGAAGTTCACCCGAAAACTTGGTGTACAGAGCCTTGATTGGGGTCTGTCACCAAAGCATGGTTGACTGTCCATGTGGCTGATCTCAGTTTCCAGCACCGTAGGAGGCTGAGCTGATACTGTATGACCCAAAGTCCCCTCAACCACATTGCTGGTACCATGTGAAGCTCCCACCCTAAATCACAGTATTACCATCTGGCTGAAACACATCCTCCAGGCAAACAAAAACATTCCTATCAGGCATGACATGCCAAAGGTTTAGAGATTACCTTGAGGAAGCTGAGGGCAAAGCCCAGGCCTCTCTTTGGGCAAGGTTAAATTCTTTACTACACATAGGGGTTAGAAATGGTATAGTAATGCTACATAAGTAATTAGATATGGCTCACTTAGCACTGGTTTATAAATTGGCTTTTGGTAACAACTGCTTCAAATCACATATTCCTCCCTGCCATACCACAATCTGTTCTTCAGCAAAATTTGCTGAAGAAAATAATATTTGACTCCATAAAAGGAAATTTGAAAACTGTCCCTTTCTGTCTTTTCATGAAATCTTAACCACAAGCATTTAAATTAATGATGCACTGATACTTACAAAAACGCAGAGAAAATGTGGAAAATGGGGGAAATGTACAACATGTGCACTTCAAAAGGAAATATTGTTAATTAAGCCATCTGGCACACTGTCTTGTACATAGCAGTTATTCAAAAATCATATATCAAATTGGTTTCAAACTGGAAGGAATAATTAAATTCAATGAATTGATGATGTTTGGATAAATTATGTTTTTATTTTCAAGATAAGAACCATTTTAGAACTGTTTATCTAAGAAATCTTCCAGTTCAATGTTAAAATGATTAAATTAGGACTTCTAGATATCAAGTGACTTTTCTAAAAACCACATTTTGAATTGGGATTACAGAAACCTCACTCTAAGGCTTAATCAAATTAAGGGTGATTTTACTCATGTGTGAAGATTCCTAGAGGCAGAGCCTGGGCCTCAGGTGAGCACTCAAGTAAGCACTTCTAGCTTTCTGCTCCACCATCCTTATTGTGTAGCTTTTTCACTCGGACTCTTATGATGTATTTTTGTTTTTGTTTTTGTTTTCTTTTCCTGGCAGTTTATCCACATTTAAGGCAAAATATAGTGGGCAAAGGAAAAGCACAAAAGACTGAGTCGGACGCTTTCCAGTATAATTTCACTTACATTACACTGGATAAAACTATGCCCTGTGACCCTTGCACAAGGAAGTATGGGGACATAAGCATTGTCCCTTGGCAGTTAATAAATGCAGAAATAAACAAACAAACAAAAACCTGGAGTTGTGCTAGTAAGAGAAAATGGTATAGTGGATATTGGATATATCAGTGTTTGCTTTGTGTTTTTTCAACAAATATTTATTAAGTATCTATATGTCCTACACTAGTATTTTAAAGTGTGAAACAAAACCAACAAGCCAGCATAGATTTAGTCTCTGCCTCATGGAATTTACAATAGTAGGAACAAAACATACAGTAAACTAGTAAGTACACAAAATCATGATTGCTAAGTATTATGAATGTTATAGAAGAAGGCAAACTACTGCTATGAAAAAGAATAATGGGGAGCTGTGAGAGTCAAGATCCACTTTGAGTTGTGTGATGAGAAAAGACTTTTCCAAAATCCTTTCACATTACAGTGAAGACTTGAATGAGAAGTACAAGCTTTGTGGGGGGCGGGAAGAGAGGCCCAGAAGGTGAAAACAGAGTGTGCGAAGGCACTGAGCACTAAGAGATTGCCATATTTGAGAAAATGAACATAGACCAGTGTTTTAGTTCCCCTGGCTGCCCTAGCAAATACCATGCAATGGGTTGGCTTAAGCAATGAAAATTTATCAGCTCATGGTTTTGGTGTCATCATAGTGCTGCTTTGTTCCTGAAGACTGGCATTCTGTGGCTGGCTGCTGGGGCTACTTGGTTTTGAGCTACTCTGTCACATGACAATGCACTTGGTGGCCTCTTCTGGCCTCCCCCTTCTCTTCTGGGTTCAGATGATCTTCATCTTCTTGCTTCCTGTGGCTTTCTCTCTGTGTGTCTGAATTTCATTCTGCATATGAAGGACTCCAGTAATCGGATTTGGGCCATACCTTAACTGAAGTAGTCTCATCAAAAGATCCTACCTACAATAGGTTCATGCCCACAGGACTGGATTAAGTTTAAGGACATGTTTTTCTGGGGTACATACAGTTTCAAAACATCACAACCAGTGTGGCTGGAATAATGTATGTGGGAGAGATGAGCTGTGAGAGGTGACAAAGCAGAATGTTTGATTTCCTTTGGCCCTAACTCCCCACCCCACCCTCATTTAAACATAATTAGATTCTGAGGCACCCAATGCCAAGCAGAAATAATTGATAAAGCCGAAATATAGACTTAAAACTTTAATTTCAATGCTAAAGCCCAAACCATATTAATGACAGTAGACATAGAAAATCCTGAGAGAGAAGAAATATTGTCACATCTTAGAGGGTATGTTTTCTCAAGATAGGGACAAAGAGAATAAAATGGGTGAAATAATAAGGGAGAGAGTTTCCATGGGGAGGGTCAACCAGTGTTAGCAGCTAGAGGCTATCCATGGTCCCTGGCGTGGCCCTGTGTGGGTACTGGTACTCCATCTTTGGAGGTGTAGAAGATGGAAACCAGCAACTATGGTCTGTCTGGGCTCCATTTGAGAATCCTGCTTGCAAGGGTTATGCTCACCACCTTTATTCTGCCATCCAGCAAGGGTTTCCCTTTCCCTAAAATACATCTTATTGACTGCACACAGGTAATGGCTGTCTATCTGTCTACGCCTTCTGACTTTGCTTTATACCATTGTGTGTGTGTGTGTGTGTGTGTGTGTGTGAGAGAGAGAGAGAGAGAGAGAGAGAGAGAGAGAGAGAGAGAGAGAGAGAGAGAGCACATGCCTAAAACATTAGCTGCAGTCTTTAAAACCTAATCTCAGAAGTGTCTTATCATCACTTCTGCCATATGCTGTTGGTAGCACAGACCAGCTCTGGTACAGTGTGGGAAGAGATGAACAAGGCTTTGAATACCAGGAAGCAGGGATCATTGGAAGCTCTTTTAGAGGTTCTTTACCACACCCAGTTTGGAGGGGTATCCTAAGACACCTTAAAGTGCCATTGTAATTTGTTAGGATATATCACTTCTTACTACAAACTAGTATTTGTAAAAACAAAATAAAACAAACAACTGCCCAATGCATGACATAACATGGTACAGTAAATTCCCATTTTAAGTCATCTGAGAACTTATAAGTGAATGGCCTCGATTAAAAAAATATTTATTCTCTTCCAATACTAACAAAAACTGTAAAACAAATATGAATAATACACTCCCACACCAAATATATGCACTACATGCATATGTTAAGAAAATTCAAAATGGGTTTAAATAAATATGCTTGACTCAAGTGAGAAATGATGGAACGATTATCATTAGGAGATGAACAAAATACTATTTATTATTAAGAATTTCATTCTGTCTTCCACGGAGTGACTGAGTTATATGGGGACAACGATCAAAAACAAGGAAGCAGGTAGGCGACAGGGAGAGATGGTTATGACTTAGACTCATGCTTTCAATCCCTTTCTCTGTCCTGGCAGTGTTGACATCCCTTGATAGCTTGTTAGAAATGCAGACTCTCAGACCCTACCTCCTGAGTTAGAATCACATTTTCAAGGATCCTAAATGATTCATATGCACATTAAAGTGTGAGAAACTCTGACATCATGAGTATGAAGTTGAGAAAGTGGCAACAAATGAAGATATTCAATGACAATAACGATTAAAGCACTGACGATAATATACATTTCCATAGAGCTTAGTATGTGCTAGTGGCAAAACTATTTTCACTAGTTTTTCTCTCTCAATTGAATACACACTTAACTCTATGAGAGGATTATATTATTCCCCTCATTTTACAAATTAAAAAGCTGAGACAGAGTGGTTAAGTCACTTTGCAGAGATCATAATACCTAGTAAGTGTTTGAGACTCAAACCCAGGAAATCTAGAAATGAAGCTATCAACCTATAGGGTGACACAGTTGGTAAGGACAGTTGCAGTTCTTGAACTCAGATCTCCTGGGCCTCAGTTCTGAGCTTTTTCTGTTACATTCTGTTATTCAGATCCTATATTCCTAGAAGACAACACCATGGGAGCTTTCCTTTACCATAGCAATCTAACCTATGTTGTAGAGATCTGACATTGAAAAGGAGAAAGCTCCATTATTTATTTAAAGAAACAATCTAGACTAAGGAATATGTGTCCTTACCTCCTTACATGTATCAGCAGCTTGGCTACTAAGAGCATTTTGCCACATAAAATTCCTTCCACCCTTAAAATATTAGGGGATCTTAATTTTCTGCAAAGATGAAAAGTCATCCTCTCATGATACTGAATAACAAAGCTAAACTCTCTGAAAAGATGTGTGCTGAAAAGTGAGGATGCGGTTAACATTTTTATTTCAACTTCGCTCTTTTGTCTTTATTCCTCCTTATAAATAAAGCAAGCAGAGTTATTTAACTTTCTTTACTTTATCACTGCTAATATAATTTGTTCTTTCCCTAAAGCAGATAAAAATCCCTATAGGGCATTCAACATAATTTCATGATTTTACATTTCCTTCTGTTATTTTTCCTGGTTGAAACTTACTCTTTTCCCATGAGCTAATCAAGATTAGCATTGAGAAAATTGTTACATTTTTTCTCAATGCTTCCGTGTTCTTCAGCTTGGCTCTTGACCTTGGTCACATCAGTGAGGGGTGTCCATCACAAAAGAAAACAAACATAGCCTTTATCCTTACAGAGAATGAATTACAAAAGCTTAAATTTCTATACTCCTCTAAAATACGTTTGTTATACATGTTCATTTTTTTACCCATATTTATTAAAAGATTACAGTCATATAGAGAAACATAGAAAAATATTGAAAATTACAGTTGATAAGATAGAACTATGTGTTGTAGAGGTGAGTACAAAGTAGTGTGAGGGTGAGTCCACTGTAGCATAAATGATAATCACTTTCCATAACATTCTCAAGGTAAAGGAAGGTAAAAGCCTTAACATGATCAGTTCAGGCCTAATATATCAAGACCATATATCAAGATGGGGAAAAAAAATAGAGTTGTGGACAATATTAGGGAGTTTGGAAAGTTTGCATAGAAATGGGCTTTGTGCTTGAAATTATACCAAGTCTCTTTGTATTTCTTCTGCAAATCCAAATCAGCCACCACCAGCCCCATTGTCAGTTGCTTTGCTACCTCCCCTTACTCTCCTCCTCAGTTTTCTCCCACATCCCCTAGCCTGAGATGTTTCCTTGATCATTTTTGGATCTCTAGCATTTAGCACAGGGCCTCCCACATATAGGTTGATTTAATGGAAATCTGACTTTATTTTGACCTTGTCTTTACCTCGACAAGTTTCCCACTCAATGAAATTTCCAGAAAGCTTAAGCCAAATTACTATTATTGATTTCGGAGACATTGACCTCAGATATGTGGCTTCTTCCTATATTCTATGCTTTCAGTGTTTGGAATAATAGGGTTTCAAGTGTACCCCACCACATATCAACACCCATGAACCCACAACATTGCAATTCTCTGGACGTGTATATCATTAGTCCAAGTAACATTTATTAGAGCACAACAATGTAAAATTCACTAGTCTTTGTACTTAAGACACAGCTATCAAAATATAGTCTTTTTTCTCTTTCATTGTCTAGTGAGGGAGAAGGACAGAAAACCAGTGGGAGGGAAAGTGGGGGAGGAGAAATAAAAAATCCTAACTTCTATGATTGCAACATAATTAGACATTGAGTTTTCTTTAAAGCCTGCTTTTATTCATTTAACATATGATTATTCAGTGTTTACTATGAGTTAGGCACCGAGCTAGTCACCCAGGAAGACACATCTTGAGCAGATGTGCAGGATGCATGGCGTGCCATTGCTTTTTCTTTACCTGTATCTCATTTCCCATGAACCCTTTGCTGACAACTGTCAGGCTCTCTATTCCTAGCTCTAAGCAGCTTCTCTAAGCCCAACACTCTGTCTTCTTTTTCATCGTGCTCCAACGTATTGTCTCTGATGCCATCATCACCTCTAGCAGTTAATACGCCTTCTCTTCTGGCAGGGTCTGGAGTCTCCACCTTTCAGCACAGCTCTATTTGTTTCTGCAGGGCATGATGGGGTCGTTTGGTTTGTGTGGACATCACATATCACCAGAGCTGATGTTCCATAACACGTTGTATAGTTCTGGAGAGAGGTTTTTGGCATAACAATCTCTTTAGTCACTTGTTATTCTTGTCACCATTTTATCAGCATCTGGCAGGCAGGGTGGGACACAGGCTGCCTCTGTTTTGTATGGCACGACTGTCCCGGGCATCTAGTGGTGATGCCACAGTCCCCACGGGCACTCACTTAACACGGATCACGATGCTAATGCTGAGACCTGCTCTCACCGTTTCATGAATGACAAACATGTCATGTGGGACTCACATATTATTTTTAATATGATCTCAAAATGCCTTGAGATACCTCAGCATGATACAATCCTATCGGAGTTTAGAGTCGCTTTTGCTACAATTCTGAGCAATCAAATGGTTGAGTCACCCTTGAGTGATTGTGATAAAGCGTGGTATTTCTAAAGAAAAAGTTGAAACTCTTTATAATGATGGCTTAGGGGCTAGTCACATCACCAATTCCATATATATATATATATATATATGGTAGAGCAGATTTTCTAAATAAAATCTTATGAAATTAAACATATTTTAAAGTCTCTGTACTATTACTCTTTGATATCATATCTTACCTTCTCATTTGAAACACAAAAAGTATTTGGAAGAGTTTATTTCCCTGAAATTTCAATTATTTCCCAAATAGTAGAGAGTCAATAACTTTAGATGCTTTGGCTTAAAAGAAATAACAGGATTAATTATAGGGGCAATTTAATTAGTCCCACGGGTTTTAGTCTTCATAGGGTGCAATACAATAAAAATGGACAAAGCACAAGAAGAGGAGGAGGTACCAGGGTCTGGTGGAAAATGGACTTGTCTCAGTCAGGAAATTCAGTCTTCAGCAATAACCATAACATTCATTTATGCCTACTTCTTTAATTTTGTTACATTTTAAATAAAGATAAATAATAATTCCATATTCCTGCCTACATTATGACACCATTTTTCCCTGAGACACACACAAAAAAATTCGTGTAAGTATATACATGATAAAATATTATGTGTATCCCTGGTATTCTTACTATTATTATTGTTATTTGATTAACAACTACTAAGCACCACTGAATAAATGTTTCAGCTAACTAAAGCCCACAGACAAATTTTATTTATTTTCTTAAAAACTTAAAACTTTCAAGTTAAGAAAAATTATTTTTTCCCCAGGTATCCATTCTTTGTCCATGCTGTAAGATAATGTTTAAATTTCCACTTCATTGTTGTTTAGGGCATATGCTTATTCTGTTTCTTCAGCAATTGACTCCCTTGCAAACAGAGCAAGGGATGTATCAGGATGGGCTCAACCTAATGATGACAGCCTAGCTCACCGGTGCTGGTGATTTGTTAAGGTATAGGCATGTGACTCTGCACTGGATAGCAAACATACACCAAATATAACTCTAGAACACTACCACAAAGGAAGTATATGCTCATAGAAAGAGTCCAGGTACAGTTACTCTGTGTATGAGTTTTACCCTAAACCACTACTGGCAAATTGTAACTCCTGTGAGATACACAAACCTATGAGGACTCTCATTGAATCTTGTCTTCTTGTCAATTCTCCCCTAGGTCTCTACTTTCATGGCCTTTAAGAGCCTGCTACTATCATACTGGGAAAAGGCAAAAAAGATGAAGCTAAGGAAGAATAGAAAGCATAAAGATATTTTCTCCCTAATAATTAAACTATTCACTCCATGCATACTTTCCACCGAGCCACATCCAAATTTTTGCCTGGTTCTCTTAAGCTTCAAGCCCATCCCAAGAAGAAGGAGGCCTTAGAGAAGTCATAGCCAACATCCATATGGAAACAATAACTCTCCAATGTTGGGTAATCTCATAGGCGTATGTCAGTTTACCATGGGAATGAAATGACTATCATCCTCTTGTAAAGGTCAGAGCTTCACTAGGGAGCACATTAGAGTTTCTATCTGAAAGGGTTGGAGAGAGAAAGCAAAGCAAAAATTTATACTTCCTCTAAAGGCCAAGTGCGTTAGAAAATTCTCCAATTTTTTTTTTTTTTCCACACAATCTAAAACCCATGACTACAGACTGGGGAAAAATACCAGAAACCTCTTTTGGACCATTAGTTTAGAGAGTCTGTTAAGCCCAAATACAATCAGGCTCATTTAAGAAATGAAAACAATTTCATGTTTCTTTTGGGTAAGATTTTTAAAATAGTCTGTCAATTCTATAAAAGCATGTCCCATTTGCATTTTGTCCTGAGCAAGTCACATAACCATAATCACATATGCCTTTGGTCATCATGATTGTTGAATGGTAAGAGAGCATGCAGTTGCAATTTACCAGCACAGCATGTAAACTTAAGATTTTTTTTAGCTAAAAAGCCAAGGGCAATCATCAGACCATCCTGTAGTTCCTTTTATTAGAGTGCCCGTGGGTCCTGAAATATAAGAGTGAAAAATACCCAGCATTTCTTCATCTGTAAGGTTAGCAAATGAGCTTAAAACATGCACAAAGGACTGGGTTTTGTAATGTGGGCTTACTGGGCTCTTTCCTCAAAAGCTTTTCATAGTTCCATTTATTATGGGCAAAATATCATGCAAAATTCCTGATCAGTATCCTGCTTCAGAAATCACTAAAATACTACTGTTGTGGCTGACAGAAACAAACCCAAGTGACACTCTTGGGGATACGGATGAAAAAAGTTTTATTATGCACTGGCCCAGAGGAGAGTCAAGTCTCCAAAAAATCTGAGCCCCGTTTTCTGATTTTCATAAGTTTATATAGGAACACTAAGCGGGCAAATTCCCGAGCAAGTGGGCGGGCAGGGTTACAAAAGCAGAAAAGCAAGGTTAGCTTATCTTCCTAAAAGCAGAAGACCATTAGGGCAAAAAGAGTCATTATCTGTTTAGAGATGTAAATTTCAATTCAAAGGGGCAAGTGGGAGTGCTTATCTTCCTGATGTGGATTCCATGGAGAAAAATGGGGGGAGGAGGGGAGAAAAGGACCAGGGACCGATGGGAGTTTATTTTCCTAAAGCTGTGGGTTTCTGCTGAGGGGGGTTAGAGTCCTGGCACTTCCCTTATCACTATGTTTCAAACTCACTTTAACCATAGGCTGTTTAGACCTTCCCCTTTGGCAGTCTCATGAAGATGGACATACAGACTATGTTTCAAGCACAACCAGCTTGGTACAATAGTTGAATTCTGAAACTTTAATTAATATCTGCATAATACTGACCAAGTTACCTATTAGCTTTGAGTCCATTTTTAAAAATTTGTTAAATAAAGATAATAGCTGATGTCTTCTATGGATTATTCTGTACTTCAAATCTTTTAATGTTTGTGACATGGATTATTAATGTTAAATCACTATGTAGATGTTAGTTACTATTTAGAGGAGCAGAAGATCTTCATCTCCCATATTCTAATGGCTCTTTCCTTACAATCCTTGCATGACACCTAAAATCCCATGTCATTTTCTTCCTTGGGCTAAGGTAATTTGAAAGCAAAATTTTAAAATATTATCCTACTACTCTTAGAAGCTATAACTTAGTAGCTATACCAGTGGTCAGAGGTTAAGACTTTTAACCTAGCAGTATTCATTGACCAGGGTCACTTTATAACAAAATTTGCAAAATGAAGCTATAAAAATATCATACACAGTCAAAAAAAGAGTTTACAAACTAGTGTCCAAGGTAGTAATTCCAGTTTTCTTTCTTCACTACATACATTATTTTTAAAACGCTTATGCCAACAATTAAAAACTACTAGAATTCCTAAGAAATCTGGAAATCTAGCTTCTTTTTAAATAATTAAATTAGAAGTTCTAGAAACACTAGACATGGATTCCACAGACCCCTGAGTAGCAGATACCAGCAGATATATTCTCTTTTTTTTTTTTTTGCCACTGTTCCCACTGCTCCTTCTTTCTTCTTCATGAAAGTAAGTTATCTGTGTGGTTCTGGTCTGGACTAGAGGCTCTGGACCATAGAGATTTTAATTGACCAATCTGCTATTAACTGCTATTCTAATTTTTTTTTTTTTTTTTTTTTTTTGTCTAAGGCTATGTAAGCAAATGACCATTTAGAAGTGATTATGTAATCTATTTGAGAAGGAAGTCTGGAAATAATGTGGGTGAGGGAAATTAACTTTTACAGAAAGGGTAATAAGCTAGGAATGTACCCCAGAAGGAATTTACTACAATGAGAATTTCATGTTTAAGCAATGTAATTTTTTTCTATACACTGCCCACTTATTAGAATATCTTATCTTGAACTCTCAATACTAGGCTCAGGTACTTGACAACACAAATTGATCACAGGCTTGGAGAAGAAAGACATTATGCATGAGAACCAAATAGGTTATGCACAGATAATGTGGTAAACTGGTTGCATAGGTATCTTTTCTCGGGGATTTGTGCTCAGTCATAGAACCAAAACTGTAGTGTGGAATTAAGTTAAATCATTCCAGAGGCTTCTACTAAAGAAGTGAAGGAAATAAGTGTAGGTTCCATATTTGTAAATGAAATGGAGCAAATTGAAAGTGATAGTGTAAAACCTGCACTTCAAGGTAGACCTCATGTAATATTAGGAGGGGATACCCAAATAGCAATAAAACATTAGCAAAGCAAGTCCATCATATGCAGCAGGAGCCAGTTAACTAAGAGGATAATGAAAGAGCCTAAAATTGCTTCCCTTAGGCACAGAGCAATCATTCTTAATTCTTGGAATGATGAGAATGAAGTGGGGAAAGCTAGATGTCTGCTTCAAAGGGAGAGAAGTACCTGCACATACTTGGAAGCCCGTTCAGAAAAGCTGTGTATTCCCAACTCAGGGCAACAGATAGTACATTCCTATATTATGTGCATTCTTATATTAAACTGTTTGCACACAAGGCACATGCAAAATCATTCTTAATGATTTTAATTGTTGAACAGAAGTCCAAAATGTGTGCATAAGGACAACCGCATGGTAGGTGAGCAGTCTGGAATATTCACTTCCTCTTGTTTCAGCTTCATGTAGAACAGAGTTTCTTTATCTTGGCACTATTGATACATTGGGCTGGATAATTGTCTGTTGTAAGGGAAATGCTCCACACATTGTAGGATGTTTAGCTACATCCCCAGTCTCTATCCACTAGATATTTTCGCTTTCATCCCCAGCAGTGATCAATAAAAATGTCAAGCAAATACACCATGTCCTAACTTATCATAAACTCAAAGAAGTTTTTCCTGTCATCACCTACTGCCTATGAAGGTGGCATTTTTTTTTTCATGAAATTCCAGTTCAAAATCCCCAGTATCATTAAATAAATTATAGTAACAACCATATGGTAGAAAAACATTTAGTCATTAAAATGATTTCATAAAAGAATGTGTGATGATATGAAGAAATATTCTAGAATAGTGGTAAGTGAAAAATAAAACATTATGTTACAAAATAATATGTGTTGACACCCTGTTATGGTGCTTCTTCTGTTACGGGGTGGGCCTAATATCCTTGTGGAGAGAGAGAGAGATTTTGGCAGCAAACTGGTTAATTGTTCCTCACACAGATACAGCACTGGGAGAAACTTCTTCCAATTCATGGTTTCCTCCTTGCAGCCATGTTGAACAGTGGAATAATAGAGCCTATATATAAGCAATTTCATGACATTAATCAATTAGTGTCCTGACTCTTGACAGTAGAAGAAGCAAAAGTTTGGAGTGCTCCAGAATTCTTAGAGAAATAGTTTCAGAAAATCTTATTAATATAAAAAGAAAAGCCCTTCCATGTTTCCTTCCCTCTTTGGAATACATCTTGGTTAATTCCCAGGACTTTTCTCAGGGTACTATATGTTGATATTGCAAAATTACTATTGTACATACTTATCCTTATGTCACCATATAGGGTAGGTTGAATTAGATATCCGAGAGGAAAAAAAAAAATATCTTCATCTTAATCCAGTTCCTGTGGGTATTAACCAATCTTAAAAAGGACCTTTGAAGATGTTACTTTTTGGTAAAGTTTGACCCAATCGAATGAGTTTGGGCTTTAATCCTATTCCTGGAGGCTTAATATGGAGAAAGCCACCTGAAGAAGACAAAGTTGGGAGAGAAAGATGGGGACAAGAAAGACTTGGCAAAGCCAAGGAACCCAAGGATTGCCAGCCAGCCAAAACACTACTGGACTCTGGGAGTAAACAAGCCTCCTAGCCTCTGAAACTATGAGCCAATAAATTCCTGTTGTTAATCCAATCCATCCCATGGTATAAGTTATAGTAGCTGGGGAACTAAGACACTGTGTTATTAAATGGGAAGTGCCATGGTATTCTTGGGCAGAGACCACTCAGGATATTCTTGGTACTAATAATTAATACTATTTCATTTTTCAGAAGTTTGGAAGTTCATATTGAACTTATATAGAAAGCTGGATGTTCCAGTTGTGTTGTACCTTGTTGAAATCAATGGATATTAAGAGGACCTTGGTGTTTTTCTCTGCCTTTTAAATGTTGTCCCTGATTCTTGCCAAGAGTTTGTTTTTCTAAAGATCGTAAATCTTCCTCTCTAAAATAGTATTTGAACTCGAACATCCAAATATGTTAGGTTGTCATACTTTTTGTGATTTCATACCCCAATAACTGGTGATCCATGATATAAAATGACTATATGTGTGTGCCTTTGCACTGACAATGTTGAATTTCACCTGAGCTCTATGTGCTTGCAAATCATTGAAGGTTTGGATATCCCCTAAAGGCTTATTGGGAAATGACTTACAGCAAAGAAACACAGTTATCACATGAATTAGATAAGATTTATGGAATGCCCCCTTTGTGTATCTTTGACAAGGCCAGACTCAAAATTTCTCTTCTTTGCCTCATAGATGTTTAGCTGAAGTGTTTGTCTCTACTGATAATTGCAATAAAATGCTTGCTAGCCAAACTTTGGTTAAAATTCTCTCCTTTCCTTCCGCTAGGTGCCTGAACTTTGTCCCATCCTCCCCTGAGCCCCTTCTGAGACTAGGGAGGTCTGAGGGTAAAATATTCTCTGATCAACAGTCTGCTCATGAATCCTTTAATCCCACTTCCCTCTGCCCCATTCTTTCTAGCCTTGCTCTACTAAAAGAAAAAAAAAAAATCAAAACTGCAAAATTCATTTTGTCTAACTCTTGAGACACTTGCAGACCTTATGGTCAAAGTATTCTCCCTATTGCAATAGTCCCTGTTACACCATTACAATTAACTTTTCAAATAAAGTATTTCCTTAATGAGTCTAGATTTGTTTTCTACTTCATGGTACATACATGTCTGCTTCAGAATGTTAATTCTAGCTTTAAGTGATGCCATTCAAGTTTACTTAATTTTACTTTTCATCTTTTTTCCATATTTTGAATCAGCTAAAAATACTATTTCTTGAAGAGAAAAATAGTTATTTAAAAATAATAAATACTACATCACAGGTTTAAATGAAATCTCTTAGGAGTGTGTGTGTGTAGGTGTAAGATATAATAAAGTAATTACAAATAAGTTCTCAAGAGGGTTGTTATATAAAAGAATAGGACCTTAAGTATCTAGTCCAGGGCTGTTCTGCTAGTGCTTCATATATACAGACAAGGGAAACAGGAAGTGTCAAGCAGAACAGATTTACTTTCATCTATATGTGTAGAAAAAGATTTCTTCTGTGAACACATTTTTTCAATAACTCATCTAAACCAAGGCTTCATTTAACAAAAAGGACATTAAGGTCACTAACCACATACCAAAGTCAGTAGTAGATTTCTTATCTCCCAGTGTTCAAGTAAATATCCTATTCAAACAACAACAATACATTATTAACTCAACGTTGAAGAGAGTGGATCAAAGTTGGTATTTGTTTGTGGGACTATGTAAAGAATTCATTAGTGAAGCATTTCATCTGTCAAACTTTCAGAAGCTCCCATCTCACTAAGGAAAAGAACTACTCAGAGATGTTTCTTACCAAGAGTTCTGAACCTGACCTTGGGTTTACAAATGCAATGAATTCAGAGTTTTGGCCACACAAAGTCAGAGCAGCAGCAGTGATCAAGGTAGAGGATGAGCACACAGAATGTTTTATTAATATCTACTTCAAGAGGATGAGGCATACAACATTGCTCAAAACATGACCAAATGACTACTTCACAAGGATTTTTAAAAGGCAAAAGAAAGCAGATGGGAAATTAGGATGCTAAGGTAAATGAGCTACTTAGGCATTGATTATGGACCTCATCCTTCTTAACCATTTAAGGAAAATTTTCCAAAAAAATGTTGGGCATCTTTCTTTTATGAAGTTCAGGCAACTGAAGAGCAAATGTGATTTTGCTCAAATTTGTGTTCATGACAATTATCTTCAGAAGCAGAGAAATCTCTGCAACTTAAGTTTTTTTGAAGAATGTCTGTTTACTCCTGTCATTCTTCTCATTATTTTGTCATACATAGACCTTTGCTATAGTGACATTATCAGACTCCAAGCCTCTGCTCTTTAACTTCCACACTGATGCCAGATTTATTTTCCTAAAATATCACTTGAAAAATTTGGGAGTTCTTTCTCTCTTCCAAATTTCCCTGCTAGCAGGTGCTGTTCATTGAATTTAATTTCTAAAAGATGTGACCCAAATGTCCTCTACATATCAAAAACTATGTTCTTGACTGATGCTTTAAAAAAATTTTTTTTTAATTTATTGAAGTATATCACTTATATATGAACATACATAAACAATAAGTGTATAGAAAGAGTTATGAACTTACAAAACAAACATACATCACATCATACAGCACTGTCATACCTCACCCTACCACAAATACCTTGCATTGTGGTGAAACATTTTTAACTAATGATTAAAGAGCATCCTCAAAATATTACTTCTAACCAAAGTATTTCCCCCCAACCCACCCTATTATTATTATTATCATTTATACATGAACATACATAAACAATAAATGTATAGTAAAAGTTGTGAACTCACACAGCAAACATTTAGAGCATCATACAAGGGTCCCATACACCAACCCTCCACCAACACCTTGCATTGTCGTGAGACATTTGTTACAAGTTATGAAAGAATATTGTCAAACTCTTACTGCTGATTATAGTCCTTATCTTACATTTGGTGTATTTTCCTCCAACCCACCCTATTATTATTTTTTAAATATATTTTTATGACAGAAGTGTAAATTTACATAACAATCATGCACATGTGCAGAATTCCCAAACAACACCCCTCTATCAACACACCACACTGTGGTGGAACTTCTGTTACAGATTATGAGATAATATCATCTGATTATTACCAGGTCCATAGCGTACATTTGGCACACATTTTCCATAATCCCTCATTATCAACACAGTACATCTTTGGCATAAGTGCAAGAATATTATATTATTACTGTTAACCACAGTCCAGAGGTCACTCCAGTTGTGTTTTTCCCATGCCTCTCCACATTACCACCACCCTGCAACATCTGCTCTAGCTCACAAAGGACATTCTCGAATCTGTACCATCAAGCACAATTCTCATCTACCTCTAGGTTTATTTGCTATTCCGTCCCTAGATTATTCTCTAACTTTCTGTCAATTGGCATTTACATCCTAGACTACCATTTTCAGCCACATCCCCATTTATAAATCAGCTGTTACTCACTATAATGTGTTACCATCAACTCTGTACATTTCCACACTTTTACAGTAAAGTTAATTAAAACTTTTACATACATTATTAGTAGTCCTTTTATCTCCTTTAAGAACCTACACCTACCACTAGGTCCTCAAGATGTTTTCCTATATTTTCTTCTAGAAGCTTTAAGGTTCTTGCTTTTATGTTTAGGATTTTTATTCATATTTAGTTAATTTTTGTACAAGGTGTGAGATAGGGGTCTCCTTTCCTTCTTTTGCTATGGATATCCAGTTTTCTCAGCACCATTTGTTGAATTGACTGCTGTGTCTGGGTGGGTTTGACAGGCTAGTCAAAAATCACTTTTTTCTGGGAAGCGGCTGTGGCTCAATCAGTAGGACTCCCGTTTACCATATGAGAGGCCCCAAGTTCGGTTCCCGGGGCCTCCTGGTGAAGGCAAGCCTGCCCGCAGGGCGTGGTTAGCTGACCCAGCGAGCACAAGCAGCAAGGGGGGGATAAATGAATAAATAAATAAAATCTTTAAAAAAAAAAAATCACTTTTTGCTGAACCATCAATTCAGTTCTAGTGGTCTATGTGTGTGCCTATATGCCAGTACCATGCTGTTTTTACCACTGTAGCTTAGTAATATGATTTAAAGTCCAGAATTGAGAGTCCTCCAACTTTGCTTTTCCTTTTTAAGATGTTTTAAAAATGTTTCTGGCTATTCAGGACCCCTTACCCTTCCAAATAAATTTGATAATCATGTTTTCCATTTATTTAAAAAATGCTGGTGGAATTTTTGTCAGGATTGCATTGAATCTGTAAATCAGTTTCAGGAGAATTGACATCTTAATGATATTTAGTCTTCCAATCCATGAGCATGGAATGTTCTTCTAATTATTTAGGACTTTTTAAAATTTCTTTTAACAATGAGTTGTAGTTTTCTGAATACAAGGGCTTTACATCATTGGTTAAGTTTGTTCCCTAATATTTGGGGTTTATCTGTCATATTTTATTTTCACCACTCTTTTGACACTTTTAGTTACTTTTATTTATATAATCTTCATTTCTAGGATCTCTTCCAAGCCTCTCTCCCCTGTCATTTTTTTTCGCTATAGCACATCCTTTAGTATTTCCTGCAAAGCAGGTCTCTTGGTTACAAACTCTCTCAGTTTCTGTTTATCTGTGAATATTCTAAACTTGCCCTCATTTCTGAAATACAATCTTGCTGATATAAGATTCTTGGCTGGAAGTTTTTCTTTTGCATTATCTTAAATATCATACCACTGTCTTCTTGACTCCATGGTTTCTGGTGAGAAATCAGCATTTAATCTTATTGGATATCCCTTATATGTTATGCATTGCTATTCTCTTGTTGCTCTCAGAATTTTTTCTTTGTCTTTGGTATTTGACTCTCTGATTAGTATGTCTCTTGAAGTTGGTCTATTTGGATTTTTTCAGATTGGAGTATGTCATGCTTCTTGGACGTGGAAATCTTTATCTTTCAATAGGGTTGGGAAATTTTCTACCATTATTTCTTCAAATATTCCTTCTGCTCCCTTCCCCTTCTCTTCTCCTTCTGGAACACACATGGCACATATGCTTGCACATCTCTTGTTATCATCTAGTTCCCTGAGATGTTCAAATTTTTCCAACCTTTTCTTCATTTGTTCATTTATATATTCACTTTCAGAGGCAATTTCTTCAAGCTCACCAATCCTTTTTCTGCCTCCTCAAATCTGCTATTACATGATTCCAGTGTATTTTTAATTTCATTTATTTCAACTTTCATTCCCATAAGATCTGCTATTTTTCTGTGTGCTTTCAAATTCTTCTTTGAGCTCATCCAATGTCTTCTTAATATCCTTAATTTCTTTAGCCATCTTATTGAATTTATTAAGGAGATTTGTTTGAACATCTATGATTAGTTGTCTCAACTCCTTTATGTCATCTGGAGGCTTATCTTGTTCCTTTAACTGGGCCATATCTTCCTGTTTCTTGGTGTGGATTGTAATTTTTTGTTGGTGTCTTGGCATCTGGCTTACTAGAGTATTTATTCTGGGTGCAGTTTTTCTCTTTAGTTTAGGGCTTCCTGCCCTTTCTCTCTTGCTGATTGTATAGTAAGAGCCAAGGATGTAGTTGGTGCTGTAACCTGTGGAGGCTCAAGCTGCCCTCAGTGCCCCAAGGATTAATGAAGCTTCTCCCAACTTTCCCATTTGCCAGGGGTAGGGACAGAGCCACAGCTGTGTGGAATAATCCACCTCATGCAGGCCTAGACTGTAGTGGCCCAGAGAGACTAATGAAGCTTCATGCCCCTTTTTCCCCTGCCTGGGGTGGGGATGGAGCTGCAGGTGTGGGCAGCAATCTATGCAGTGCAGGTCCAAGATGACCACCGTTGCCCTGGTAGACTTCTGATTATTCAGTCTGTCAGCCAAATATTCCTGCAGTTACCTGGATATGTTGTTGCAGGTCCCGCCAGCTTCCTCCCTGCTTGAGGTGGGCCTGAAGCCTAGGCTAGGGCTGCAGGCCAATCTGGGTGAAAGAAATCAGTCTCTACCATCACCATGATTTTCAGTCAGCCCAGCTTCCCCTCATGCTGGGGGTGGAGTCAAAATGTTGGCTGCCAGCCTCCTTCCGACTTGGACTGGTTCAATATTCAGCTGTTCTTAGGGTTATATTTTAGCCAGCTGAACTGACTAATCAGTAGCTGACATTGGTTGCCAACCATCTCTTCCTCACCTGTTTTGGGAAATGGAGCTTCCAATTCCTGCCACAGAATAGCTCCTGGGGTGGCTTGAACTGCCAAAGTAGGATGATCAACGGCATCCGTGGCGTGGCCTGTAATTTCCCAGAGAGACTGGCACAGCTTCCCCCAGCTTTCTCCCTGACCGAGGTGGGCCTGGGGCTTAGGCTAGAGCAGCAATCTGATCTGGATGGAAAGAAGCCGGTCCCTACCAGCACTGTGATTTTTCAGTCAGCCCCACTTCCCCTCGTGTCAGGAGCAGAGTTAAGATGGTGGCTACCAGCCTCTTTCTGACCTGGACAGGTTCAAACTTTAGCTGTTTTAGGATTATACTTTAGCCCGCCGAATTTACTAATCAGTAGCTGAACTTGGTGCCCAATCATCTCTTCCTCCCCCATTTTTGGCAAGTGGAGCTTCCAATTCCAGCTGCAGTACAGCTCCCGAGGCGGCTTGTGCCTCCAGTAGAGGATGGGCACCGACCTCCGTGGTGTGGAGGGCTCTACTTACGACTCTTCTCTGCAGATGGGCAGTCTCCTCTTCCGTTCTTTCAAGGATGTTGCAGGATGCACTTCTGGTCTCCTGGAGTCCCCAAACAAGTCCTTTAGTTAGCTCTGGGTGATTATTAACTGCCCTGTGGCAGGAGCTGATTCTAGGAGCAACTTACTCTGCCGCCATGTTGCTGGTTGTCTCGACTGATGCTTTTTTGCTGCTGATGAATTCTAGTCCATTTACCAAAAGAAACCTCAGGGATTCTCTTTACACCCATAAGTGGTAAAGCAGCCAGTTTTTTCCTGTCTTTGTACACAGTTTCTGGTCCTCTTAAGTCTCTAGGGGTGAGTCCCCTTTCCCTAAGCAGGAAATGGGAGGACTTTGCATTCATGGCTGAAATCGTCAGGCAAGAGACTGAAGAGCATGGCTATGGCATCTGGCATAGTTGGAATGAAACGAGGAAGCAAAAAAGAAAGAATGAGAAAGGGAGGCGGGGGGCGGGAGAAGATGGAAGAAGGGGGACAGGTGGCACGATCTCTCCAATCTCAGTTTTGCTTGATTCTGAACAAGACAATTTCATTTAATGTGGCCACAATAGAAATCCTGAAGCACTCAAAATTTCACTTCCCCAAAACTTGCATATCAAAATACTCCTCCAGAGAAATAATAGAAAAGAGACAAAAAGAGAGAGGATTTTTATGACCACTTAATAACTTCTACTGAAAGTTTCAAAGAAGAAGGATAGAGGTTTTCCACAACCCTTTACAAAAAGTCTACAAGGTATCAAGAAGTTCTGGTAGCTATTGTTGCATAATTGCCCCCAAACTTGGTGGCTTAAAACAACTACTTTATTATGCTCACAGGTTCTCTGAGTCAGTATATTGCAAAGATAGCTTGGCCCTGCTCTGCCATGTCTGGAGCCTCAACTGGGGAGATATAGTGGTTGGGAAACTAGAAGCTTGGGGGCACTGAATCATCTGAAGTTTCCTTCATTGGTAGTTGATGCTGCTTCTCAGCTGGCACTTCAGTTGGGTCTATTGGCTAGAGCAAACTGGGTGGCTTAAGACTTCCAAGAAAGCCAGGGGGAAGCTGCATAGCTTTTGGCAAAGTATTTAATCATCCCTCTGTTTCTGGTTAAAGTGCCACCATGATATCTCCAAGACTACGTTGGAAAAGCTCATCAATTTGGTGAAATGCTTTCACATGCCATGTCTCCACTGGCCCTATGAAAGTCCTGGAACTTTTTTCCCAATCCTCTCCATTTTACTTGAAGAAACTGATAACATTAGTGATTTTTTGAGGTCATATATGCAGCAGGTGACACAATTGGGTTTCATTGTTAGAAATTCTCATTTCAAAAGCAAAAATGAGTAAAACAGATGCTTGATGCCACTCCGATACTGACTTACTGAGAGTTAAAATGTATGTATATGGGGGAGTGGATGTAATTCAAGTGGTTGAGCACCTGCTTCTCATGAACGTGGTCCTGGGTTTAATCTCTGGTACTTCCTCTCTCTCTTTGTGTGTGTGTGTGTGTGTGTAGTATAAGTAAAGGATTGTGCTTACAATGTGGCAATGTTATCCTTAACTCTTGTAGGAAATCAACAGAGCATGACTACTAATACATGTTTGGGGCTTCCAGTCTCCATTAACTTTGATTCAACCCAATAGTATCTAGTTAAATGTAAAAATAGTAATCTCTTCTTCAATTTGGTATTTATCCCTCTATTCTGCTAGCATTTCTAATGTGTGTTTCCTAGGATGCTTTGAATAGGGAAGGAAGTATAATGAATATTCTAACTGCAGTTGCAATATTAGTCAATCAAATGTGGTCTGTAGGGGGAAAATTGTTTTGGATACTCTTCTTTATAATGCAGAAATTGGTTAGTTTTCTCCATTCTTTCAAGCACTATACATAATTGACATGCTTTTGACTTTGATATAGACACACATGCATGCACTATACAGCACTCTGATTTGGCAGTTACTTGACATTTATTTTTATAGAACATGGTAAGGATGCATTTGCAAGTTGTAATACTCTAGAATCAGTATAACTGATTGTATTAGAGTTAACTTTCTACGGACATGTGGAATCTCCCTATTTTAAAAGGGGACATGTTTCCCTACCTAACTCATTCTTTTTTGCAGTGTTTCATGAAATTATATTTTGAAATAAAACTATGAGTTTCTTACAAAGGGTACCTAAATAAGTAATTTCAGGAAAGAAAAAGTTTATCATTTTTCTAATTGTTTAATCAATTAATTAAGCTTCTGAAGGATAAATCAGCACCAACCACATGACTAGGTAAGCCCTAGTACAGGTCTTTTAGAGCTCCAAAATTATGACATGGTATGTCTGATACTGTTTCACTATGGAGTAGAATGATTTTTTTCATATAGGGAAAATTGTGCAAAAAGGTTCAAACATACAAACTGGCTCTTAGCCTCCCTGTGATGAGCCATCCCTGAATAGTGAATAACCAGCTGTTGTAGGGGGAGTCAGCAGGCAGCACCAAGCCATTGAACCCCTGCCGGTGTCCAGTCGTTTCAGATGGCAACACATTTTCCTGTTTCCCAATTTGTTTTTCAAATATCAGATGTCAACCTAACTTCAGAGTTCCAGATTTAGATATCTGAGTGAATATTCCCAGGTTCTTTTCTTCTCCCTCATCATCATAGTCACCATTTAGCATCATCATCATATTCATCATTTAGCAGGCATCTACTTTATTCTAGATCCTCCTGAAGACCCTTTTTTATAAGTTAGGCAAGGCTAAGCTATGCTGTGGCATCAGAGTAATCCTAAAATTCAGTGGCTTAACAACCAATGGTTAAATATCATTCACAGACTATTTCTATTAAAAGTCAGAAGGTGAGCTCTTCTCCACACAATAGCCAAGGACTCAGATGATGGGAATCCACAATCTTAGAGATGTGCCAATGGCATATGTGGCCCCCAAGGTCATAGGGGAAGGGGAAGAGACGGGTAGATGCACCACAAGAGTTCTAAATGCTTTTGCTTTGAAGCAACACACACATACCACTTCCACTCAAAATCTACTTGCCAGAATTAGTAGGTTGGCCCCACCGTCAGTACACGTGGATGGTTTGGACAAAAACACTAACTATCTCTGCCACACTGTCCCTCCCACACACTTGGTCCTTCTCGCATCCGTGTCTCACCATATACCCATCTCTCAAAGTAGAAGCCTTTAGTCAACACAGGCTGGACCAGCTCCCTCATCCCCAGTCTCTCCCAGGTCTTAAATATTCAATGTTTTTTTTTATCTTTTCTCTCCCTGAACAATCAGTTTATTTTGCCAAAGCCCAAGAGGAGTTTTTCCTCACTATATAAATCTTTGCATAGCTGCCTTCATATAGCTTCTACCAGACTCCTCCATACATGAGCCTATCATTCAATAGCTGACTAATAAATCCATAGTAATGTGTAAATAAACTTTGAAAATTAAGGAAAACACTGTAATATACTTACAATAACAGCCACTGTGGGATTAGCAAGCTTAATGATAGTGATTTGGGCTAAGGGACTATTAATCCTTTGCATTTTATAGCGATTTCTAAACTTATAAAACACTTTCATATACCAACCTTATTAAATATACATAAGACCACCAAGGTAGACAGAATATGTGTTAAAATTACCATGTGTAGATAAGACCATTAGGGATCAAAGGAATTAAGAGACTTGCCCTAAGGCAGCTCACATTACAGGGAGAGAATCAAGCCTAACCTCAGGTCTTCAGATGCTCCTCTATTAGCTCATTTCAGCTAATAAATTAGGCAGTGGGAAAGACTTTCTTGATGAGGAAGCATGTTCTTGGGCCGCTTAATTTACATAGAAAAAACATCTTCCTGCTCAAGATTGTGGGAGGGACAGTACAAGGGTGCTACCTTTCCCTGGGGACCCACACATATTTCCTGTACCCAGGACCAAGTGTATCAGCCTGGCAGGGCAAAACATGACCCCCTAATAGATATGGGGGTTGCCTGTACAATCCTTCCTGATTGCCCTGAGCATATGTAAATAGTCACTGGAGACAGTCTGGCTCTGATGGGCTTGTTTTAGGACATCCAGCTCATACCCCACTGGTGGTGTTACTGTCCCTGGTGGGGAGGGAGCAGAGTTCCTCCACTGCAGCGGCACACAAGCTCTGGAGAGGGGTATTACAAGAAGAACACCTCTTTGTGTCACCCAGAGATTGAAATCCGCTGGCTGTGGGGAACAACACCCACTAGCAAAGCTGACCTTGCTCTGTCTCTTCTTCATGTGAGTAAAACGTTCTTTCCAGCAGAGCCTGTGGGAGTTGTGCTCTTGCTGGCCACCCCGACACAGGTCTTGGAGTGGGATGACATCTCTTTAGGTGTCTCTCTTTCTGACTGATGCAGAGTAAGTTGAGCATAGTAACCACTAAAAGATCAAGATTTGTAAATGGATGTCTTTTTGTTCTCAGCTGTCTCCAGAAGCTAAACAGTAGCCAAATGACAAAGGAACAGAGCCCAGAAATCTCAGGATCTGAATTCTATCCAGACAGCCTATATGTCACCTGCGATCAGAGGAGACGGGATGGGAACCCAGAAGATTATGGCAGTGAGGTGAAGACAGGGATGGGTTGATGCAGCAGAAGAACACACCAAACTTATCCTTTAGCTATGTAATGGACTATGAGATGTCAAATAAGAAGCAAATCCAGATTTAGTAAAAGGAGACTTTATTTGAAAGTGTGATTACAAGGTGGGAAAAGAACTACTGCAGTGGCTGGGAGAGCTACGGCAATAGAAGTGAGCTCTGACTCTAAGATCTGCATAGGTCTCAAGGGTGGAAAATGTTTGGTTGTCTTTTTCCATAGGGAGGAGTAAACAGGCTAGAAAGAATCAGGTGTGGGAAGTGGGATATGAATGAATGGTGTGATCAGACAGTAGACCAGAGAATGTTTTACCCTGAGGCCAGCCTAATCTCAGGAGAGGTTGTATGCTGGCTGAGGCTGAGGGTGAGCCAAAGTGCAGCAACTGGGCAAAGGGGAAAATCTTAGACAAAGTTTGTTTAGCAAGTATTTTGTTCCCCATTGATCAATGAGGACAAGCAGTTCAGCTAATCATTAAGAGGAAAAGAATGGAAATTTCTATGCCTGGCCTTGACCTAGGTAAACCAAGGGGTCAGCCCAGTCTTAGTCACGTGGGGAGGGATGTTTCTTTGCAATAAGCCATTTCCCAGAACACAAAAGCTAGTGGGATTTCTTAAGCTTCATTGTTTTCTAGGATCACTAGGCCAGAGTAAAGTTTAACACTGCCTGATAGGTTTTAATCACTCAGTTTCACATCTACAACCCCAGAGAACTGTATCTTTGAAATAAATGCAGGTCATTTCTGGGGAATACTGTCAAATTGTAAATAATAGGACCAACATTTGCTGTTTGTGTTGCCTACATGTAATTTGTTGACCATGGAGCTTTTATAACAAGTGCATATGGTGTTTAATGCTGCCGGGGATATATTAATTAACCAGGCTACCTGAATTAGCGCAACTGTTTCTCCTGCTAAGCATCACCTTGACAGTTTCCTAGATTAAAAAATATCTACTAACAATCTGTAATCAGGCGTATTATCTTCAAGGACAGATTTAAGTAGGGAAATGGGGAATTTTCAAAGAGTCTCCTGAGGTTATAGACCAAAGCAAATAATAAATTGCTGTAAGAGCAACAAAAGTATTATAATATTGATAAAATGGTGTGCAGGAAATTGGAAGAGGATATAGTAGCATTTCAATTCAAAGTTTGCCTTCTATATTCAAATTCAGATATTAAAAAAATGTAATCCATTCACCTTAGGGTCTGAATGTAGTCTCAAAAATAGCAGAAAATTTCAACAATGGCAAATCCCAATTGGCTATGCAAAAACCCACCTTCTAGCATTACCTGCCACTGAAGAAACATTAACTTATTAGTGGTTGTCAAAATTTTGAAAGCATGGAATAGTATGTGATAAAAATAATCTTTAGTTACAAATAATGGTTAAGGCCTCATCATGTTAAATGCAATTACTCATAGCATATAGACCACAGAACAAAGTTCAACCACCAGTTGGACAAAAGATCTAGTGCACTTTAACCCTGCCAGCCTCAAATATCACTTCTGAAACTGAGAGGAAAAAACTAAATCTTTAAGTTTGCACTCCATACAATAATTCTGCAATACCACCTGCTGGGTATAGTTTAAGTGGTAATAAAATATCTGATTTTAATAGTAATATACAATTTAAGTTATGCTTTTATATACACTAGGGAAGAGAAGGGAATCCTGCGTATTGAGTTATGTGGAAATTGCTGCATGTGTATCATCTCATGTAGTTCCCACATTAAATTCAAAATTTGCTGATAAGGAAATTGAGGAAATTTGCAGATGAAATGATCTAAGTCACCTGTAGGAAAAAAAAAAACTCTACATCCATGGAAACCAATGCTTTCTTTAGAGGATATCCTTACTTGTTATTCCTTTCTATCCTTTCATTTTGTTTGGCTAGAAGAAAACCAACTACTTTACAATAATTCTTAAGTTGTAGGAACAGATAAAAATGTAAATTTCTCCTAAAAAGCTACAATTTTCTTCCTTCCCACCCCATGGGAAAAAAAATTTGCCTCCATTTGCATTTTCTTTTCAATAGTTATCATCTTCAGTGGGAAGAAAAAGTATTTAACATGTGTTCATTCTTTTATCTTTATGACAGCCATATTTTTACATTTACAGAATATCTTCTTTTAACACACCTGAATTAATAACAATAGAACTGGAAATTGAACCCAGGTTTGTCTGGTTCCAAAGTTCATCACTCTGGTTACTCTATCATATCTTTGTACCCAAGAATCCTGAGGAGCTAGAATAGCAATTGGTATTCTCAACAGAAAAATAACAAGAGTCTGAGAGAACAATTCCTTGACAACGGTAACATGGTAGTTTAAGTGACATATTCAGCCCAGCTCTCTAGATTTTGGACTTCTTGTCTGTTAGTCTTTTTCACCAAATAATTGAACTGGAATGATATTCTCATGTAGCAGGGAAAATGGGCAAAACTTTGAAGTGGCACTGGAAAGTAAAGAGAGGTAATAGCAAGAAGACTTTCAAAGAGTCAAAGCAATAGAAGAAAATGAAGCTTGGTGAACACCAGCCAGAAGATTTGAGGGGCCACAAAGAAGAGATTTGATTAGTTAGCTGAGAAAAGAAAGAAATCAATAGGAAAGATAAGCCCTTTTGAAACCATGAATTGAGGTAAGGCCAAGTTGAATCTAGGGCAGGAAGTACTTTTTCAAAGTTTCATACATATTATTTTCAGCCAAATAGGTTTAGAAATAAATTCCATTGCCTAATCAACAAGGAACTCATAAAAGTCTGCTCTTTAAAATAAAAAATAGCTTGGAAATAAAATAAAAAATAAAATAGAAATCCTAAAAATAGGGCTTTTAGACATTTTCCAAACTTTATTAAGCTTTGTATTCATAAGCTAGTTCAAAAGATAAAATTGAGGCCACAAAGGTGATTCAGCTAAATATTGATCAAATAAAAGAGGAAATCAAGGTTAAGGGCAATTAAGGAGAATTGAATTATAACAGTTTATTCTGTTACTAAGAAGAAAAGCTTAGAGAAACAGACTCTTAAAACTCCTTATTTACTGATTTTGTTACATTTTGACCATTGCAAGAGCTAATTTGTCACAGGCTATTATTTCATCATGTTAGTTCAAGTACCATAATGGCAAATTGAACAATATGTTCTAGAAAAATGGTTGATAGGTGATTGCAAAAATATTTAATCATTGAAGATTGAAATGATCCACAAAAGCAATTGTGTCTTTGAAGGAGGAAGAGGAGCTTAGACACAGAATACATTCTCCAACTATACAAGTAAATGATCCCCATGATAATTATCAAATTAAACCTTTGATACTTATGCTTGCATATTAACCCCTCGTGAATTTTCACACTCCTAAATCCACATTGTTTCATAGCTTGCAAGTGTTATATAACCAGGTGTAATAAGAGTCAAACTACTGTAAATGCTTCTTGAGTTGGTTTGCATGCAGGTTCTTTCAAAGTGCAAAATATCAGTAATTAATGACAGAAATTATTGGTGCTTTCTTTCCTTCCACCAATTTGTGCTTAAAAATTCATTTCAGGATGAATTTCATATTCCTGTATTTTATGTTCACATGGAAGAACTATAGCATGTTTTAAATAACCACGAATTATGTCACTATTACATGTTTTAATATCTTCTGGTAGTCTTATGAAAATTTCTATGTGTGGAGATATAAAGATACTTTTAGTTTACAGGAAAAAAATCTGTTCAGCAAGCATTGAAATGACATTTCCACGAAGCTTCTTGTGTACATAATTTAAATTCAGAAATGTTTCAGCCTAAGCATAAATTTATAGGTCTGTGCATTAATTTATTCACATGTACAACAGACATTTATCAAGAACATACTATGTGTCAGGTTCTATACTGTGTATATAACACTAAATGAACAGAAAAAACCCAGTAAGTCCCCACTCTCTGATAACAGTATAATGGGATATCCAGATATTAACTAATTAGTTACTTGATTTATGCTTTATAATGCTAAAGAGGGACATAGGTACATTGAGAATATGTGAGAGGTGACCATACCTGGTGTTTGTGACTAGAAGGTATATACTCTACATAGTTTGCAAAAATTTTATAGTATTGAGAGATCTATATGGCTGGTTTTAATTCCACTTAGTTTATGATGAACATCTTCACTAATAAATAAAAAATATGAGTCTGAATTGAGACAGTTGTGGAAATAGCTTAGGTCCCAAACCATTGCCATACTGTCATCTGAAGAAACCCATGGGAAGAGTTATTTACATAGGTTTCAATTTTTAAAACTCTGTTTTAGATGTGTGACAATGAAATGCATTTCATAAATTAACAATGTTTCTTCCAAACCCAAAGACAATTATCTAATGCACGAATGTTTAGACATATGATTGTGTATCTCTGAAAAGATTTCAAATTGTTTTAATTTTATCCTGCAGTATACATATGTCAAAAAATTTAGAAAGTTCTGGAAGAAGCAATTTTGCATGTGGGAATTCATTTTGCAGTTACATTTATTAAAATCAGTGGGTCCTCACAAAAGACAGATCAGTAAAGCAGAATGAACTTCAGAAATAAGGTCTCTTGGGACAAATATAAGCAAGCAAACAAACAAATACATAAATGCAAGGTCCTTATTTCATATTATAAACAAAATATATCACAGATGGATCAATGATGTAAATATAAAGTTTGAAATTGTATCATGGTTAGATTCAAATTTTAGTCAATGTTTTTATAATATTGCAGTGAAAAATAACTTCATTGGCATGATAATTATATTAGAAAAGTTGAAACAAAAGATAGACTAGATACAAGAAAATATAAAATATCTACATGACAAAACCAAGTATTCTTACTATGTAATTAGCCTTCACAAACAAAAAAGACACTGAAAACAGAAAGGGCATTAGAAAGAAACAAATGTCATAAGTTGGCAATCCACATACAGAAGACATACCAAAAGCAAAGAAATATTTGAATATTTTCAGTGCCATGATTAATAAAGTAATTAAAAATGAAAATGATAATTTTGTTTTTCTACAAACAGCAATGAGTGACTACATTGTTTTAGAACTCTTTTATGCAAATAATTAGATAAGGCCCATTCATATGTGTGTCAAGGAGAAGGTAAAATATTTTAGAGAGAACTTCTTGTGTGTGTGTATGTAAAAAGGTGAGAAGAGAGGAGGAGTATTTACTTCAGATATGGTCATTAGAAAATTGATTTTCAAGGAGATGATATTTGAAAGGCATCTTGACTGATATAGAGCTAGACATAAAAAAAATAGAGAAAGAATAATCCTTGCTCAGAGTGAAAGAGTAAAATAACTTAAAATACGATAAAGGTCTTAAAATGTTTCAAAAACAAAAGTTGGCCAACATGGCTGCCGTGAAGTAAAGTGAAAGAGAGTAGAAGAGGTGGAGTTGAATCAATTGACAAGACTCTTAAAATTAAGGCGTGATTTAGAGTTCAGGGAATAATATTGGATTTCAGTTTAAGTGTCATGGGAAATCCCTAATGGATTTGAGGCTGGAGCAAGAGGGCTGTGCACAGTCCATATTGTTGAGGTGAGGTGGCACAAAACTTAAGTATAAAGAAATATTCTGAATTGATATATGACAACTTGAAATAGGGTGCTGGTTGTGGAGCTGGGGAGAAGCAGACAGGTTCA
>JAKSZT010054030.1:4742034-4798605 GCA_026826555.1 Tolypeutes matacus
TGAAATAGGGTGCTGGTTGTGGAGCTGGGGAGAAGCAGACAGGTTCAAAATCTATTTTAGGCATAGTGAAATAGGGTGCTGGTTGTGGAGCTGGGGAGAAGCAGACAGGTTCAAAATCTATTTTAGGCATAGTAATTTGATGAGAAAGTAGACAGTAGATGGTGAGAAGGAAGGAATCAAGAAATTCACACTTTTTATCTTTCCTTGAGCGGTTAGGTGGAAGGTTGTGCCATTTATGAGATGATTCTGGCCAGATCTCTTCCTTCAGCCTCCCTGAGTCCTCATATGTCCAGCTTGGTGGCAAAGGGCATCAGTTCCCCTGCAAGTTAAGGTTGGAGGGATGGGAGTCATCCGCGAGTTAGAGTTTGTCTTTGTGGATCCAAGTGGTCCCCAAGGGTTCTAGTTGTGCTGGCTCTTGCCATATTCAATATTCCCTTTCCACAGATGGTCTGGATGGACAGTAGTGGCTTTACACTCAACACCAGACATAGAGATGATCACTTTGCATAATCTTCTCTTCAAGCTCTCCTAATTGCATATGATTTATTCTGTATAGTAAATTCTTAATAGTTTACCATTTATTGTTATTCTGCTACTCTGATCAAACATTGATACAGATGATAAACTTGACATGATATGAGATTGATACAAAAGAGATGACAAAAAGCATGTTTTCAGGTGTGGTAAGTTGGTGGGCTTAGTAAACAGAAGATGGACTTCCTGTCCTTTTGCTCCCATTTCTCACTGAAGTGTGAAGTAGGACCATGAGCTTGATCTTGGTGATGGTAGGAAGATGAGGCTTATGGGAAAAATGAGGAGTAGAATTCCTGGGGTATCTGATCACTGTTCAGTCACCATTTGCAGTATGTAGTAATTAATTTTAAATGATCAGCTGGACTTTGTGATTTCCCACTGATGATTTTCAGTTCCTGAAAGTCATTAACAAAAAGATAGCTGAGTTTTGATTCTCAAGCCTAGCACATACTGAAGAGATGGGAAATAGCCAATGGAGATAAAGGTATAAAATGTTGGGATTTATTAATCATCACTTGGATTGGGATTTAATATAACTTTTCTGGAGGGTATTGCAAGCTTATATATATTTTATATTTTCTTAATAAAGATGTTAAAATGATCAGAGACCCTGATGTTCACTGGTCTCCCTGATCTTCTAGCATTGTAAAAAAAAAAAAAAAAAAAAAAAAAATTGAAGAAATAATAACATTAAATTCACTTATCAAAAACCATTTGTAAACAACCAACAAGATGGCAACAGAGTTAAAGAGCTCCTAGAATCAGCTCCTGCTACAGGGCTGTTGGGATTCACCCAGAGCTATCTAGAGCACTTGTTTGGGGACTCCAGAAGACCAGAAGTGCATCCTGCAACATCCTTGAAAGAATGGAAGGAGGAGACTGCCCATCTGCAGAGAATATCTGTAGGTAGAGCACTCCACGCCATGAAGGCCAGTGCCCATCCTCCACTGGAGGCACAAGGAGCCTCAGGAGTTGTTCCATGGCCGGAATTGAAAGCTCCACTTCCCAAAATGGGGAGGAAGAGACGGTTGGGCACCAACTTCAGCTACTGATTAGTAAATTCGGTGGGCCTAAGTATAATCCAAAGGACAACTAAAGTTTGAACCTGTCCAAGTCAGAAAGAGGTTGGTGGCTGCCGTCTTAACTCTGCGCCTGACACGAGGGGAAGTGGGGCTGATTGAAAATCACAGTGCTGGTAAGGACTGGCTTTTTTCCATCTAGATCAGATTGTCGCTCTAGTCTAAGCCCCAGACCCAGGGAGGAAGCTGGTGGGGGGTAGCTACACCCGCCTCTCCGGGAAATTACAGGTCATTCCACAGAGACTGGTGATCTTCCTAATTTGACAGTGTAAACCATGCCAGGAGCTATTCTGTGATAGAAATTGGAAGCTCCATTTCCCAAAAAAAGAGGAGGGAGAGATGGTTGGCCTCTGATTTCAGCTACTGATTAGTAAATTAGGCTGGCTAAGGTACAACCCTAAGAACAGCTAAAGTTTGAGCAGTCCAAGTCAGAAGAGGCCAGTAGCCACCATTTTCACTCTACCCCCAGCATGAGGGGAAGCTGGGCTGATTGAAAATCACAGTGACAGTAGATACCAGTTTCTTTCACCCAGATTGGCCTGCAACCCTAGCTTAGGCTTCAGCTCCAATACTAGTAGGCAGAAAGCTAACAGGCCCTGCACCAGCCGATCCAGTTAACTGCAGGTACATTTAGCTGGCGCAGACTGAATATTTGAAAGTCTACCGAGGCAACTGTGGTCATCTTGGACCTGCATTGCATAGATTGATGCCCATACCTGCAGCTCCATCCCCACCCCAGGGAGGGCAAAAAGGGACAATGAAGGAAGCTTGAGCCTCCAAAGCTTATAGCATCAACTACATCCTTGGACCCTACTACACAACAAGCAAGGGAGAAAGGGTGGGAAGCCCTAAACAAATGAGAAAACTTGCACACAGAATAAATACTCTAGTAAGCCAGATGCCAAGACACCAACAAAAAATTACAATCCACACAAAGAAACAGGAAGATATGGCCCAGTTAAAGGAAAAAGATAAGCCTCCAGATGACATAAAAGAGTTGAGACAACTAATCATAGATGTTCAAACAAATCTCCTTAATAAATTCAATGAGATGGTTAAAGAAATTAAGGATATTAAGAAGACATTGAATGAGTACAAAGAAGAATTTGAAAGCATACATAGAAAAATAGCAGATCTTATGGGAATGAAAGTTGCAATAAATGAAATTAAAAAATACACTGGAATCATATAATAGCAAATTTGAAGGATTGGTGAGCTTGATGAAATGGCCTCTGAAAGTGAACATACAATAGAACAGATGAAAAAAAGATTGAAAAAATTTGAACAAGGTCTCAGGGAACTAAAGGAGAGCAAGAGGCATGCAAACATACGTGTCATGGGTGTCCCAGAGCAATAGGAGAAGGGAAGGGGAGCAGAAGGAATATTTGAGGAAATAATGGTGGAAAATTTCCCAACCTTATTGAAGAACATGGATAGCCATGTCCAAGAAGCACGACGTACTCCCATCTGAAAAAATCTGAGTAGACCAACTCCAAGACACATACTAATCAGAATGTCAGATGCCAAAGAAAAAGAGAGAATTCTGAGAGCAGCAAGATAAAAACAATGCATAACATATAAGAGATACTCAATAAGATTGTTGATTTCTCACCAGAAACCATGAAGGCAAGAAGACAGTGGTATAATATAGTTAAGATACTGCAAAAGATAAACTTCCAGCCAAGAATCTTATATCGGCAAGATTGTCTTTCAAAAATGAGGGTGAGTTTAGAATATTCAGAGATAAACAGAAAATGAGAGAGTTTGTAACCAAGAGACCCGCTTTGCAGGAAATACTAAAGGGTGTGCTACTGTCTGAAAAGAAAAGATGGGAAAGGCCTGGAAGAGAGTCTATAAATGAAGATTATATCAATAAAAGTAACTAAAATTGTCAAAATAGTGGTGAAAATAAAATATGTCAGATAAAAGCCAAATATTCAGGAATATACTTTAACAATGATGTAAAGCACTTGTATTCAGAAAACTAAAACTCATTGTTAAAAGAAATTTTTAAAAAGACCTAAATAATTGGAAGGACATTCCATACTTATAGATTGAAAGACTAAATATCATTAAGATATCAATTCTACTCAATTTGATATACAGATTCAATGCAATCATGATAAAAACTCCACCAGCATGTTTTAAATAAATGGAAAACATGATTATTAAATTTATTTGGAAGGGTAAGAGGTCCTGAATAACAATAAACATCTTAAAAAGGAAAAGCCAATTGGGAAGTCTCTCATTTCTGGACTTTAAGTTGTATTACCTAGCTACAGTGGTAAAAACAGCATGGTACTGGCATAAAGACAGACACATATACCAATGGAACCGAATTGATGCTTAAAAAACAGACCTTCACTTCTATGGTCAAGTGATTTTTGACTAGTCTATCAAACCCACCCAGCTCGGGCAAAACAGTCCATTCAACAAATGGTGTTGAGAAAATTGGATATTCTTAGCAAAAGAAGGAAAGAGGATCCCTATCTCACACCCTATATAAAAATTAACTCAGAATGAATCAAAAACCTAAATATAAAAGCAAGAACCATAAAGCTTCTAGAAAAAAACGTAGGAAAATATCTTCAAGCCCTGGTGGTAGTTGGTGGATTTTTAAAGGAGATAAGAAGAGGTCTGAGATGGACTACTGATATTTAATGTATGTAGATGTTTTAATTAGATTTTTTGTAAAAGTGTGGAAATGTACAGAGTTGATGGTAACACAGAAACAGCTTGTTTATAAATAGGGATATGGCTGAAAATGGTAGTCTAGGGAAGTAAATGCCAATTGACAGAAAGCTAGAGAAAAATCTAGGGACTGAATAGCACAGTAAACCCAGAGGAGGATGAGAATAGTGGTTGATGATATAGATGGAAGAGGGTCCTTTGTGAGCTAGAGCAGATGGACATCACTGTTGCAGGGTGGTGAGAATGCGGACAAGCATGGAAAAAATGCGACTAGAGTGATCTATGGAGTATGGATAACAGTAATAATGTAATATACTTGCATCTATGCCAAAGACGTACTGTGTAGAAAATGGGGGAGTATGGAAAGTGTGTGCCAAATGTATGCTGTGGACCTGGTAATAATTGGATGATATTATCTCATAATCTGTAACAAATTTTCCACCACAGTGTGGTGTGTTGATAGAGGGGTGTTGTTTGGGAATTCTGCATATGTGCATGATTGTTTTGTAAGTTTAAAACTTCTGTCATAAAAATATGTTTAAAAAATAATAATAGGGTGGCTTGGGGGAAAAATACACCAAATGTAAGATAAGGACTATGATTAGTAGTAAGATTTTGACAATATTCTTTCATAATTTGTAACAAATGTCTCACGACAATGCAAGGTGTTGGTGGAAGGTTGATGTATGGGACCCCTCTATGATGTTATGAATGTTTGCTTTGTAAGTTCACAACTTTTACTATACACTTATTGTTTATATATGTTCATGTATAAATGATATAAATAATAATAACAGGGTCAGTTGAGGGAAAATACTTTGGTTATTAGTAATATTTTGAGGATGCTTGTTAAAAGCGTTTCACAACAGTGCAAGGTATTGATAGTAGGGTGAGGTATGAGAGCCCTGTATGATGTTATGTATGTTTTTTTTTTTTTTTTTTAAAGATTTTATTTATTTATTTATTTATCCCCCCCTTGCTGCTTGTGCTCGCTGGGTCAGCTAACCACGCCACGCGGGCAGGCTTTCCTTCACCAGGAGGCCCCGAAAACCGAACCCGGGGCCTCCCATATGGTAAACGGGAGCCCCACTGATTGAGCCACAGCCGCTTCCCATATGTATGTTTGTTTTGTAAGGTCACAACTATTACGACACACTTATTTTTTATGCATGTTTTTGTATGAGTGATATGCTTCAATAAATTAAAAAAAAATTTTGTATTGGAAGGAGAAGCTGTTTAGCTATCTAATAGCAAAGAATCATGAACCCAAAGTCTGAAGTTTCATATTTAAGTCTGATTTTCAATAACAAATTGAAAAACAAAATCCAAGTGTATATTCTATATAGATATACGTCATCTCCACAGCATTTAGGGCTGTGTGGCAAATGGGAATTCCTCATAGTAAAAAGCAGTATTAAATTTAGGAAATATTATGGCAATATCTTTAACTTTTATACTAATCCTTGTAATCTCCATTTATTTCATATTAAATATTGTGGAATACTTATTCTCCCTCCCCTTTGCTTTTTAAGCATATTTCCTCTAATAGACAAAAAGAGGTCCATTCCAAATCTTTTCACAATGAAAACTGGAGAACAACTTCTGGCTAATATGTACCTTAAATATTAACAACTTCAATTTAAAAATGAAACTATTAAAACAAAAGTAGATGCACAACAAAAGTCACTGTGAAATTCCCAATGATCCCATCTAAGACCTCAGTTAATTTAATAATTTTAATGGTATGATAAGGAAATAAATTTAGAGACACTTAAGTTAATAGAGCCTATTAGTTTGAGAGTCAAAGAAAAGTAATAATAGTCAATATGTGAAGTGATAAGGAAAGTTTTGAGTTATAACTTTAAATACATAAGAATCACTCAAAAGGAAGAGAATTTTAAGTTACTTCAAGGATCATTTTGAACATAGGCTTACATTTTAAGAGGTAATTTTTAAATTATTTTAAACACACTCAACTGTAATTAATTTTTTTTAAACAAATGTTTCTAAGAAAACATATTTTCTTTTACACAGTTTATCTTTTGGCTATGTTCAACCCAGCATTAGAAAAAGCTTTAGAAGCCAACAGGTTGTGAATATTCTTACTATACTGATGTTGTGATAATCAGAGTAAGCTAAACATTCACTATATTAGAAACCACACATGTGTCCCCAGACCTAGTTTTTCTCTCTAGGTCTGGTTTTTAGAATGCTGGTGATAAACCAAGCCTGATTTATTATATGACCATCCTGTATGAAAAATGATTGTAATTCTAGGTATCTTTGGTCAACCTTAAGAGATATAGTAGGGGGGCGGATGTGGCTCAAATGGTTGGGCATCCATCTCCTATATGGAGGGACCTGGGTTCGACCCTTGGGAACTCCTGATAAAAAGAGGACGCTCTCAGGAAGTAACTCTTAGGCACCCTATAATACTAGAATAAGTTTCTATTTCAAAAAAAGAAAAATATAGAAGGCGCGTGAGCTGCCAGGCCTTGTGTACGGGTGCACCATCAGGCCCCGTGAGCGAGTGAGCCTCCCAGACTCCACGCGTGGGCGTGACACCAAGCCCCGCGGGCAGCTGAGCCCCTGCCCCGCATGCAAGTAAGCACCCTAGGCCCTCCGCTTGGGTGCACCGTAGGCCCCGCGAGCAGGTGTGCCACCCTGCCTGGAAAGCAGGTAAGCCTCTAAGTCTCTGTGAGCAGGTGCGCTGTCAGGCCCTGTGAGTGGGTGAACCCTCCAGGCCCTGTGCGCATGTGCACCATCAGGCCCTGTGAACAGGTGAGCCCCCAAGGCCCCATGTGCAGGTGCGCCGCCAGGCCCCGTCAAGCCATGCAGCAAGATGATGATGTAACAGGAGAGTGACACAAAAAAACAGTATCTAAGGTGGTGCAGGCAGTTGGATGCCTCTCTCCCACATTGGAGGTTCTGAGGATCGAATCTCAGTGAAGACAGGAGGAGAAGGTTGAGAACAGAGGACAGGAAACAGACATAGAGAATTGCCCAGCAAATGGACATAAAAACAGCAAAAATGGGGTGGAGATGTGGCAAAGATGGATGAAAGTAAATAAATAAAGAAATCTTTGAAAAAAAAAGAGAAGCCAACAGGATCATTTTTTTAATATACTTTTTTATTTTTTAAAAAACATGATTGGATTACAAAAATGTTATATAAAAAATATAGAGGATTCCCATATGCCCCGCTCCCAATCCCACTCACATTTTCCACATTAACAACATCCTTCATTAGTGTGGTACATTTGTTACAATTGGTGAACACATTTTGGAAAATTGCCACTAAGTGTGGATTATAGTTTAGATTGTAGTTTATACTCTCTCCCACACAATTTTGTAAGTTATGACCAGATACATAATGGCTTGTATCTGTCATTGCAATGTCATTCAGAATAATTACCAAGTCCCAAAAATGTTCCCATATTACATCTGTTTTTCCCTCACCCTTCCCTTAGAACCTCCAGTGGCCACTGCCTTCACATCAATGATAAAAGTTCTTCCATTGTTAGAATCACAATAAGTCTATACTAGAATACCAGTAAGTCTACTCTAGTCCATTGTTCATTCTCCAGCTCTGAGGATTCTGGGATGGTGATGTCCACTCCACCTCTAATTGAAAGGAGACTTAGATCCCAGGGGGCAGATGGATGAGACTATCTTGCTTGTAGTTGCAGACTCTTTCTGTTCCTTGGGATTGCCATTGCCCATCATCATCTCCTTGTTAGCTGTCTTGGATGAGTCCAATGAACTGTAGAGTAGGTGTTACAACTCTGTTGAGATCCATGGTCCAGCTGGCACATAGACAGCCCCAAGATTTAAGTCTCTTGGACATATATCTATCAACTCTAGCACTAACTATAGGTTCAAATAGAAGAGGCAGAAGAGTCATGTGTAGGAAACCACACCTGAGTTCAACTCTGCCACATTGGGGAGCATAAGTTCTGAAGAAGGGCCCACTGGCAAGGCACCAAACTCCTGAGCTGTCTGCCCTGCCTAGGTCTCTGCTATTTGAGGCAATATTTACTGTGGCATTTAATGAGATCCTGCTGAGATGTGCATAAACATAACCTCTGGAATGGCGTCCCAACTCACTTTGAAGTCTCTTAGCCATATAATCTCATTTGTCTTTACCCTTTATCCCTTTTGGTCAACATCTTTTTCCAGTTGCATTGCTAGTAAGTGCTTGGTAGTAATCCATCCATGCCAGGGAGGCTCATCCCTGGGAGTCATGTTCCACGCTAAGGGGAAGGTAATGCATTTATATGCTAAATTTGGCTTAGAGAGAGGCCACATTTGAGGAAAAAGGACGCTCTCAGGAAGTAACTCTTAGGCACCCTATAATACTAGAATAAGTTTCTATTTCAAAAGTAAAAGTTCAAAAGTACATTCAATAATATCAAGGGCCTGTCAATTTTCCTTCCTCCTTCACTATTCACTGCCCCTATACTCAAGGGATTCTTGCCGTCCCATTAAAGAACGTGGCAGAGCTCCCCAGGATAGGAATTCAATATTCTTTTGGTTATACTGTGACCCTCCACCCCCCGTGACAATGCCCCAAGAACACTTGATCACATTTTTATTCCTTATAGGCATGCTCCAAGTGAGCCCCTCCCATGCACCCCCCATCACTGACACCTCACACCAATGGTTCTCCCATGCTGCAGTTGTTACCCTTCTGTGATCCAAAACTTCTTCAAAAATGAAGCTAAGAAAATAACCAAATACAATTAATAAGAAAATGAAATAATAATGATAGTCTTAAAAATAACAAATAAAATGCAAAAACTTAAATAATATTTGGAATAATAAAAAAATTGAAAAAAAAATTGACATTATGTCTTTCATCACTGTAACGTCATTTTTAAATGAATAAAACACTTTCATTTAATGCAAGATTGTTCTGTAAATTGATAACTTCTCTAATAAAAAACAGTAATAAATAAATACATATTTGCAATTAAAAACTGCCAACGACAAATACCTGAGATATACTTAATGGAATAAAAAAATAACCAAACCATTTTCAATGGTTATTTTTGGCAATTATTGTATTCATGGCCCTTTGCTATTGATTTTTCTTTATTTTAAATTAAGAAAAAATAAACAAACGAATCAAAAGTCAAGTATATTCCTAACAAGCACCCATATACTTACAATCCAGAATTTAAATCATTGTATATGCTTATTTCAGATATTTAATTTTTATTGTCAATTTATTATTTATTTTGTCAGTAAGCTAATTTGTGGTATATACAATAGAAGGTTAAATGTGTTTATATATAGGAAGCTTAACAAATTACTTGAAACCAACACTACATAAGAGAGTGTCAGGCAGAGAAGTAAACTTCTTCAACTTCAGAAAGTATAATCTGTTTCAAAGTGGAGTCAGGTTTGGGGAATGGTGAGAAGTTGAGTGAATTAAAAGAATAAGCTTTGTCTGTTAAGGGAGAGAGGCTCAGAGATTTTGGGTTTTGCCAAAATGTGAGGTTGAGATTATAGGAACAGATACAGGATTTTATCCTTAGGCAAGTATAAAACAAACAAGATAGGATTAAAATGCTTGCCCGTTAAATTAGAAAAAGAAAAATAAATAAACTGGAGTGATAGAACAACAGTAGAAAACAAAAATTTTAATAGAATATGAATGAATAGCTGCAGGTTAAACAGAATTTTGTTTCAGTAAGCCAATGTCATCTGAGATTTTACTCAAAGGTGAACTGTGAAAAGCTGGGGTCTTTTGAATTTTCAAACTGCTATTTCTTTTATTAACTTTGTAGTAAATTAGACTTTTCTAATTTAAATAAAAAGTGCATTTGTAAGCTTTCAATTTTTTTCCAATTCTCTAACAATAAAGTTCTCTTACTAGAGACATTTTGCTTTCCTACCAGCCGCCTTTGAGCTGATGCCAAGGACTTTTCAGAGACAGTTTGACACTAGAAAATTTTTAAAGCTGTTGATCAACCTTTCTAAAGTGATATTTTTTATATTTTTATTGGCCATTCATCTTTCCTCTTCTGTAAAACGCTACTTAGGTTTTTATTTTTTTTACCATGTTTCTGTTTTTCTGTTGGTCTTTGGGGTATTCTGAATACAAATCATTTGTCATTTCTACCTGGCAAATTTCTTCCCCTTTCTTTTTGTCATTTAACCTACAATCCAATTCTTCAAACTGAAATTTTTTGAAAAATTTAATGTAATTAAATTCACTACACTTTTCCTATAATCAATTATATCTTTTGTATCTTGTTTAATACATCTTTCATATCCAGAATTCATTAAGACATCCACCCAAAATTTAACCTAAATTTTTACAGATTTTACCTTCACATTCAGGATTTTAATTAATCTGGAATTTATTCCTGGTTGTCAATAGAGATCTAATTATTTTTTTCCAAAAAATATAGATATTCCCAGCACCCTTTTGTTAGAGAAAAACAGTACTCACTGGGATGTGGAGACTGATGATTGGAGCCAGAAAGTTTATTGGGAAGCTCTCCCAATGGAGGGGGTCTGAAGAATAGACTTCAGCACCCCTACCAGCACGACAGGGGTCTGAAGAGAGACTTCAGCCCACCCATGGAAGGTGGTGTATATGACTTTATACAGTACGTCAATAGGTGAGGAAACTGAGTACAACCTGGGGCCAAATGGCTAGAGGGTAGTGGGCTAGGAAGTATGGTATTTGTGGAATGTGGGAATGGTTGGTGGTGCCTTGACCTGGAGGGGGTGAAGGCCCTTATCCACTCCAATTTGTGGGATGGGCTGCCTCAATCAGTCAGTGGGTTATGGCTGGAGGCTGCCTTTCTTCAATTTATGTCACAGGGGTATTGATTCACAGTCTTATGATCTGTTAATCATTGCAAACCTTGTAAGGGGGAACCTCTAACATTCTTAACTCTTTGATTACATATATATATATGATGAAGGACCTAAGTAATGGGAATACTGGGCATAAAGGGAGGGTAAGGGATTTGGGACATTGACTCAATCTGGCTACTTCCTACTGTCAGAGTGGAGAGAGTTTCCCTTTTGTCCTGCCCAGTGGGTTTTGGCTTCTGGTCCCACAAAGGGTGGTATTGTTGTTCTCGCAGCAAAAAGATGCCATTCACGTATTCCTGAGTTCTTGACTGTATAATTTGGTGTATGAATTGGATGAGAAGCTGTAAGAGACAAGGACCAAAAAGAAGCAGCAGCAATAATAGCAGTAGTGGTGTTATAATAGACAAAGGGATTGATTTTAGGGGTGGGGAAAATGAAGAGAGAAATGAGGATAACCAGGACTGATTTCCAAAGCTGTTGTCTCAGGCCCTCTGAGTGATCTCTATGCTTTCTTTTAAAATTTTAAAATTTTCTTCTACTTGCCCAGTTTTGTTAATATAAAAACAACAGGTTTCATTTATGATTGCACAGGTGCCTCCCACGGTCTTGTGATATTCTCATGGCTGGTTTTGAGATTAGTACATCCTGTTGGATTAGGGACAGGGGTAGGGGTTTGGGGTCATCTGTTATTAGGGCGGGGGAGACCTACCGGCAATGACTGGGTTTGTAAGGGTATATTTTGCTAAATGGGGCTAACAACTTTATTGAAAGCAAAAATTTTCATATTGCCTTCAATGCAACTTCTATCGTATTTCCATTTTAAAGAGGTTTGATTTTGTCGTCCTTATTCTCTTCTATGATAATGTTTGTCTAAATCAGAAAAAATGCCATCCTGTCTTAATTAATATGGTTTATAGTAAGGCTTACAATGTGTTAAGCATCTCACTTTCATTCTATTTCTTCAATATGGCTTGCTTAGATTTACCATTTTCCTTATATATATGAATTTTAGAATTAGTTTCAGGTCTATCAAAGAGTCCTACTGGGATTTTTATTGGAATTGACCTCCTATGTTAATTAGGCATCTACTCCAAGAACAAGGTACATATCTACATAATTAGAAGCTTCCTCAATACCTTTCAATAAAGCTTTATGATTTCTCTTTATATATTTTTACATAAATTTTGATATATTTATTTCTAAATACCTTATTTATGGTTTTTGTTAATGATAGATCTTTATTTTTCTGTTTGTTTCTGGTGTGTAAAACATAATTGAAAGTGTATATTGAGAGGGCCAAGATGGCGTTAGTGTAGGAGGGCGCAAACTGCAAGCTCCCAGAGCAAGGCGGATTGTGGGCGGGGTCCTGCCCGGGGATCTGTGCTGTGCACGCGGAGAGTGAGAAGCTTGGGACATCTATCTGCGCGGATCGGCGGCGTGGACCGAATGGAGGAGATTCGTGAGTTTTGAGGCTGCCGGTGGAGGTTGGCACAGGCAGCTGAGCCCTGCGGTTAGGGAAAAAAAATAAAATTAAATAAAATGGCCCTTTGGAGCCGCGGGCGGGGCGAAAAAGTTTTATTTTCTGGGGATCTGGCTGCCTGGCGCCCCTTGGACCTTGTGTGAACAGAGCAAACGAGCTAATCAGTACCTGGTGAACCGGAGGGGGGATTTTGGTCGGGAAACGGAGCTGATTTCCCTAGCCACCCAGGGATAAGACCTGGGCCACTGTGGAGCCAGGAGGAAGGGACACTTCCCAAAAAAGGGAGGGTTCGGTTGGAAGACAGGGAAGGAAGACATTGATCTGGCTGCCTGCACTGCCCCATAGCTTTGGGGAGCAGATAAGCCGACCTGAAGCACCATTACGCTGAGAGCAGACGTGAATCTGCACTCAAACTGATTTACTGAGCAGCCCGGTGACGCTGGAGCTCGGCGCCAGAAGGGGCAGAATCCGCCGTCTTTAGCACTCCTCACTGACTAACATCAGAGCTTCAGCTAACCTGGGGAGTCCGGAAAGTGGGACGTGCTTGATTAATTTCCACGGGCCCAGCTAGGGTCCCTTCCGTAAGGGGGTAGGTCTAGAGGAGTAATTATTTTGGGTCCTGTATTTGGCTAAAAAAAAAAAAAGTGAGGTCACCTCAACAAATGAAAAATAAATTCTTTTTAATTTAGTTTAATAGCTAAAAGCTGCTTTAGGACCTGCATATAGAACCCTGTGTGGAAATTCATTGATAAACACAAGTAGGCAGGAAGGATCCACGTGGACCCTAGGGGAATCATTGACACCCCTTAGCTCTGTTTGACTGCTTCCTGTGTGGATCTTTGGTTTCTCTCTGTTACTTTCTGGTCTATGGCTATTATTTCCTTTTTCCTTCCCCCTTTCTTTTTCCTTCTATTTTTTTTTTTTTTTAAAAGATGCTGCCAGCTTGTTCACTTCTTTGCTGGGCTTCTTATTCAGTAATTTCCCACTCGCTGTATATATTGATTCTGTATTACAAACTATCGCTTATCCTACCTGCATCTTTCTGCCTTCTGTTTTCTGTTGTGGCTCTTAGAGACAACATTTTTTCATAGGCCCACACCTTAAGGGTGGCAATTTCTATCCCATCTATTTTGTTTTCTTCTTCTTCTTTTTTCTTTTTTTTTTTTAGTATTAACTTTTTCCATTCAGACCTTTCTTTACTATTTCTCTCCCTCCTCATAATTCTAGACTTCTAAATCATTATATATATATTCCTCCATTTGTTTTCCCAGTCCATTGTAGGAACTCCATATTTTTTCCTAGTACTCTACACTGCTTACACAAGTTAAATATTAATCTCATTAAGTCTCATTTTGCCCCTCTTCTAACTTTTATCAATATTTCTATTATCCTTCTGCCTTCCCTACATCTTTTGATTCCTCTGGCCCTAACCTTTTGCCTTCAAGGGAACATAGAAAGAAGCACGGAAATAAAATAAGAAGAAAAACTGCCAAAGAGAAAACTTAACTCACATGCAGAACCAACAGCTAAATAAAATTCAAGAGCATAGAGAAAAGCTAATCAACTGAACAAACCCATCAAGATAATATGATGACCAGAGGGCAACAGAAAAATACAAATGACTCCGAGAAACTGGAAAACATGGACCAGTCCAATGCATATATTAACTCCCAACATTTTTTTTTGTTGTTGTTAACATTGTTATAACTGTTATGCAGATAGCAAAATATAGCAACAAAACATTGTCAGTGATTTACAGTATAGTTTACAATTTAGATGATACAGTTTAATAATTTTGATGATATTTACCATGTCCTGTGTCCATTACTGTAAGGTAATGAAAAACCTTCCCCATGACCACCAAACAGCCCATTAGATCTTGACTGTTCCCTTCCCCCCAGCCCCCCAGGGCCCGTGATACCCCCCTCTCTCAACCCATGGAATGTCAAGATTCAGAGTTACATGCCCTGGGGATTTGAACTGGCCCTTCCTAATCCACCCACCCCCCAGTGCTGCACCACCAAACCCAGGAACACCACCACTCATCTGCCCCATCCCCCAACATGCAACCACACTCTATATCTTTACCATAGATTATGTCCATATGGGTGATGGCTCAAAGCCTGCTCTACTCTTACTCTCCGTTGTTAACCTATCTTTCAGACAATGGTTCTCAGAGACTGCTGACTTTCCTCAGTTCAGATCAGTGAGGTCATATACTGTTCATCCTTCAGTGCCTGGCTTGCTTCACTCAGCATAAGGTCTTCAAGATTCATCCACGTTATTCCATGTGTTAGCACTTTGTTCCTTCTTATAGCTGAGTAATATTCCATTGTATGTATGTACCACATTTTGCTTATCCATTCTTCTGTTGATGGGCATCGGGGCTGATTCCAACTTTTGGCAATGGCGAACAATGCCACTATGAAAATTGGTGTGCATATATCTGTTTGTAATTTTGTTTTCAGTTCTTCTGGGTATATACCCAGCAGTGGAATTGCTGGATCATACGGAAGATCTATTGCTAGTTTTCTGAGGAACCGCCAAACTGTCCTCCACAGTGGCTGGACCATACCGCAGTCCCACCAGCAGTGGATGAGGGTTCCTATTCCTCCATATCCTCTCCAACATTTAGTGTCTCCTGTTTTTTTAATAGCTGCCATTCTGATGGGTGTAAGATGGTATCCCATTGCAGTTTTGATTTGCATTTCCCTGATAGCAAGTGATGTTGAGCATTTTTTCATGTGCTTTTTAGCCATTTGTATTTCTTCCTTGGAGAAGTGTCCTTTCAGGTCACTTGCCCATTTTTTAAATGGGTTGTTTGTCCTTTTATTTTCGAGGTGTAGGATTTCTTTATATATGCAGGATATTAGGCTCCTATCAGATATATGTTTGCCGAATATTTTTTCCCATTGGGTAGGCTGCCTTTTTATTTTCTTAATAACATCCTTAGAGGTGCAGAAGTTTTTAATTTTGAGGAGATCCCATTTATCAATTTTTTCTCTTGCTGCTCGTGCTTTGGCTGTGAAGTTCTTGAAACCATTTCCTATTACAAGGTCCTGTAGATGCTTCCCTACATTATCTTCCAAGGTTTTTATGGTTTTGGCTCTTATATTTAGATCTTTGATCCATCTTGAGTTGATTTTTGTATAAGGTGTGAGATGGTATTCTTCTCTCATTCTTTTGGATATGGATATCCAGTTCTCCAAGCACCACTTGTTAAAGAGGCCACTCTCTCCCAACTGAGTGGGCTTCGTGGCCTTGTCAAATATCAGATGACTGTATATGCGAGGATCTATATCAGAACACTCAATCCGGTTCCATTGGTCAGTAGGTCTATCCTTGTGCCAATAGCACGCAATTTTGTTCACTGTACCTTTGTAGTATGTTTTAAAGTCAGGTAATGTGATACCTCCAACGTCATTTTTCTTTTTCAATATATCTTTGGCAATTCGGGGCCTCTTGCCTCTCCAAATATATTTTGTGTTTAGTTTTTCCAGTTCCTTAAAAAATATAGTGTTGACTTTTATTGGGATTGCATTAAATCTGTAGATTAGTTTGGGTAGGAAAGACATCTTGATGATGTTTAGTCTTCCCATCCATGAGCAGGGAGTATTTTTCCATTTATTTAAGTCTTCTTTGATTTCCTTTAACAGTGTTGTGTAGTTTTCTGTATATAAGTCCTTTACATCTTTAGTTAAATTTATTCCTAGGTATTTGATTCTTTTATTTACTATTGTAAATGGTATTTTTTTTCTGATTTCCTCCTCAGTTTGCTGGGTATTGCTGTACAGAAAAGCTACTGATTTTTGAGCGTTGATCTTATAGCCTGCAACATTACTGAACTCCTTTATAAGTTCTAGAAGCCTTCTTGTCGATTTCTCAGGGCTTTCTATGTATAAGATCATGTCATCTGCAAATAATGAAATTTTTACTTCTTCTTTTCCAATCTGGATGACTTTTATGTCCTTTTCTTGTCTCAGTGCTCGTGCAAGTACTTCTAAGACAATGTTAAATAGGAGTGGTGATAGTGGGCATCCTTGTCTTGTTCCCAGTCTCAGAGGGAAGGTTTTTAGGATTTCACCGTTGAAAATGATGTTAGCATTGGGTTTTTCATATATACCCTTTATCATTTTCAGAAAGTTTCCATCTATTCCTATCTTTTGTAGTGTTTTTATGAGGAAAGAGTGCTGTATTTTGTCGAATGTTTTTTCTGCATCTATAGAGATGATCATGTGATTTTTTTCTTTCAGTTTGTTTATGTGGTGTATTACATTGATTGATTTTCTTATATTGAACCATCCTTGCATACCTGGGATGAAACCCACTTGGTCATGATGTATAATCCTTTTGATATGGTGTTGAATGCGATTAGCAAGTATTTTGTTAAGGATTTTAGCATCTAGGTTCATTAGAGAAATTTGTCTGTAATTTTCCTTTCTTGTGGTATCTTTATTTGGTTTTGGTATTAGGGTAATGTTGGCATCATAGAATGAGTTAGGTAATATTCCTTCTACTTCTATTTTTTGGAAGAGCTTAAGTAGAATTGGTGTTAGCTCTTTCCGGAATGTTTGGTAGAATTCAGCTGTAAAGCCATCTGGTCCTGGACTCTTCTTAGTTGGGAGGTTTTTAATGACTGAGTCTATCTCTTTACTTGTAATCGGGCTGTTGAATTCATCTATTTCTTCTTTCATCAATGTCGGCTGTTTGTGGGTTTCTAGAAACTTGTCCATTTCCTCTAAATTGTCATTCTTGTTGGCATATAATTTTTCAAAGTATCCTCTTATGATACTCTTTATTTCTGTGGGGTCAGTAGTGATATCACCTTGCTCATTCCTTATTTTATGTATTTGCATCTGTTCTCTCTTTTTCTTTGTTAGTCTGGCTAAGGGTTTGTCAATTTTGTTGATATTCTCGAAGAACCAGCTTTTGGTTTTGTTTATTGTTTCCAGTGCTTTCTTATTCTCTATTTCATTTAGTTCTGCTCTAATCTTGGTTATTTCCTGTTTTCTACTTCCTTTAGGTTTAGTTTGTTGTTGTTTTTCCAATTCCTCCAAGTGTGTAGTTAGGTCTTCAATTTTAGCTCTTTCTTCTTTTTTAATATATGAATTTATGGCTATGAACTTCCCTCTCAGGACTGCTTTCGCTGCATCCCATAGGTTTTGATATGTTGTGTTGTTGTTTTCATTAGTTTCAAGGTAGTTACTGATTTCTTTTGAAATTTCCTCTTTGACCCACTGTTTGTCTAAGAGTGTGTTGTTTAACTTCCATATCCTTGTGCCTAACCTGTTTCTCTGGCCCTTATTGATTTCCAACTTCATTCCGTTGTGGTCAGAGAAATTACTTTGTATAATCTCAATCTTTCTGAATTCATTGAGTGTTGTTTTGGGGCCTAGCATGTGGTCTATTTTGGAGTATGTTCCATGTGCACTGGAGAAGAATGTAAATCCCGCTGTATTTGGGTGAAGTGTTCTGTATATGTCTATTAAGTCCAAATCTTCTAATGTATTGTTGAGTGCCTTCGTTTCTTTATTGATTCTCTGCCTAGATGTTCTGTCTAATGATGATAGTGGTGTGTTGAAGTCCCCTGCTATAATTGTAGAGGAATTTATTTCTCCTCTTAGTTTTTCGAGAGTTTGCCGCACGTATTTTGAGGCACCTCGATTAGGTGCATAAATGTTGATGATTGTTCTCTCTTCTTGAGAGATTACTCCTTTTACTAATATGTAGTGTCCATCTTTGTCTCTTACAATAGTTTTGCATTTAAAGTCTATTTTGTCTGATATTAGATTAGCTGCTCCTGCCCTTTTTTGGCTGTTAGCTTGTAAAATGGTTTTCCAGCCATTCACTTTCAGCCTCCTTGAATCCCTGGGCCGAAGGTGGGTTTCTTGTAGACAGCATATAGATGGATCATATTTTCTTATCCATTCTGCCAATCTGTGTCTTTTGATTGGTGAATTTAATCCATTAACATTCAGTGTTATTACTCTTAACGAATTTCTTACTTCAGTCATTTTTTCTTTCGGTTAATGTATGTCATATGTTGTTTTGTTTCTCTTTTTGACTTTTCAGTTGTTTTTAAACTCTCCTCCACCTCTCTCTCCTTTGTTTTTTCCTTTCAACTTGTAGAGATTCCTTTAGTATTTCTTGAAGCGCTGGTTTCTTCTTGACATACTCTCTTAATTGCTGTTTATCTGTGAATATTTTGAGCTCTCCATCATTTTTGAATGCCAATTTTGCTGGGTAGAGAATTCGTGGCTGGAAGTTTTTTTCTTTTAGTGTTTTGACTATGTCATACCACTGTCTTCTTGCCTCCATGGTTTCAGCTGAGAAATCAGCACTTAATCTTATTGTGCTTCCTTTGTATGTGATGGTTCTCTTTTCTCTTGCTGCCTTGAGTATTTTCTCTTTGTCTTGAGCATTGGACAGTTTGACAAGTATATGTCTTGGAGTTGGCCTGTTGGGATTTATACTATTTGGGGTGCGCTGTGCTTCCTGGATCTGCACATCCATCTCTCTCAATAGAGTTGGGAAGTTTTCAGCTATAACTTCCTTCAACACTCCTTCTGTTCCCTTTCCCTTCTCCTCTCCTTCTGGAATGCCCATAACGCATATATTTGTGCGTCTTGCATTATCGGTTAATTCCCTGAGACCATACTGGATTTTTTCTATCTTTTTGTCTATCTTTTCTACAATCTCTTTGATTTCAATTATATTGTCTTCCATATCACTAAATCTTTCCTCTGCCTGTTCAATTCTGATGCCATGTGAGTCCAGCGTCTTTTTCATTTCTTGACTTGTGTCTTTGTTCACCATCTTATCCATTACCTTTTTAGGTGTGTTAGCTATTTCTTCAGTATGTTCTCCCAGTGTCTTCTTTATATCCGTAATCTCTTCCTTCAGTTCTTTAAGTTGGTCGATGATATTTGTTTGGATGGCTTTGATTAGTTGTTCGATGTACTGCATTGCTTCCTGGTTTTTATTTTGTGCACTGGACTGGTCCATGTTTTCCAGTTTCTCAGAGTCATTTGTATTTTTCTGTTGCCCTCTGGTCATCATATTATCTTGATGGGTTTGTTCAGTTGATTAGCTTTTCTCTATGCTCTTGAATTTTATTTAGCTGTTGGTTCTGCGTGTGAGTTAAGTTTTCTCTTTGGCAGTTTTTCTTCTTATTTTATTTCCTTGCTTCTTTCTATGTTCCCTTGAAGGCAAAAGGTTAGGGCCAGAGGAATCAAAAGATGTAAGGAAGCAGAAGAATAATAGAAATATTGATAAAAGTTAGAAGAGGGGCAAAATGAGACTTAATGAGATTAATATTTAACTTGTGTAGGCAGTGTAGAGTACTAGGAAAAAATATAGAGTTCCTACAATGGACTGGGAAAACAAATGGAGGAATATATATATAGTGATTTAGAAGGCTAGAATTATGAGGAGGGAGAGAAATAGTGAAGAAAGTTCTGAAAGGAAATAGTTAATACTAATAAAAAAAAAAGAAAAAAGAAGAAGAAGAAAACAATATAGATGGGATAGAAATTGACACCCTTAAGTTGTGGGCCTATGAAAAAATGTTGTCTCTAAAAGCCACAACAGAAAACAGAAGGCTGAAAGATGCAGGAAGGATAAGCGATAGTTTGTAATACAGAATTAATATGTACAGCGAGTGGGAAATTACTGAATAAGAAGCCCAGCAAAGAAGCGACAAGCTGGCAGCACCTATTTAAAAAAAAAAAAAATAGAAGGAAAAAGGAAGGGGGGAGGAAAAAGGTAATAATAGCAATAGACAAGTAAGTAACAGAGAGAAACCAAAGATCCACACAGGCAAGCAGTCAAACAGAGCTAAGGGGGGTCAATGATTCCCCTAGGGTCCATGTGGATCCTTCCTGCCTACTTGTGTTTATCAATGAATTTCCCCACAGGGTTCTATATGCAGGTCCTGAAGCAGCTTTTAGCTATTAAACTAAATTAAAAAGAATTTATTTTTCATTTGTTGAGGTGACCTCACCTTTTTTTTTTTTTTTTTTTTTTTTTTTAGCCAAATGCAGGACCCAAAATAATTCCTCCTCTAGACCAACCCCCTTACGGAAGGGACCCTAGCTGGGTCTGTGGAAATTAATCAAGCACGTCCCACTTTCCGGACTCCCCAGGTTGGCTCAAGCTCTGATGTTAGTCAGTGAGGAGTGCTAAAGATGGCGGATTCTGCCCCTTCTGGCGCCGAGCTCGAGCGTCACCGGGCTGCTCAGTAAATCAGTTTGAGTGCAGATTCGCATCTGCTCTCAGCCTAATGGTGCTTCAGGTCCGCTTATCTGCTCCCCAAGGCTATGGGGTGGTGCAGGCAGCCAGATCGATTTCCAAAAATATAAAATACCCTTCCCTGTCTTCCAACAGAACCCTCCCTTTTTTGGGAAGTGTCCCTTCCTCCTGGCTCCGCAGCGGCCCAGGTCTTATCCCTGGGCGGCTAGGGAAATCAGCTGCGCTTCCCGACCAAAATCCCCCCTCCGGTTCACTGGGTGTGATTAGCTCGTTTGCTCTGTTCACACAAGGTCCAAGGGGCGCCAGGCCGCCAGATCCCCAGAAAATAAAACTTTTTTGCCCCACCCACGATTCCAAATGGCCCTTTTACTTAATTTTATTTTTTTTCCCTAACCACGGGGCTCAGCCACCTGTGCCAACCTCCACCGGCAGCCTCAAAACTCACGAATCTCCACCATTCGATCCACGCCGCCGATCCGCGCAGATAGATGTCCCAAGCTTCTCACTCCACGCGTGCACAGCACAGACCCCCGGGCAGGACTCAGTCCACAATCCGCCTTCCTCTGGGAGCTTGCAGTGTGCGCCCTCCTACACTTACGCCATCTTGGCCCCTTCCTTGGGTAGACACTCTTGATGCCTCAAACTACTCTGTCTTTCTTCTGAACCCCTTTATTTCCCTTATCCTTGAAGTTATTAGTAAAACCTGAGACTGGATAAGAACTCTGATTTGTGTATCTGCTTTGTCAATCTGATTCCATGCATTGGCTCATTGCCTACATAATTATAAGTGCAGATGTTAAAAGAAAAAAAAAATTGGAAAGCGTTTGCAAACTGTGGTCAAAGGAAAACACAACTTTCAAAGAAAAGCACAGAGATGCATATATGTCCTCCAAATTGCTGAAATAAACAATAATGGTAATAGAAGTAACAATAAAGGGTAAAAAGGGAAATACAAGAGTTGAAGTGATGGGGAGAAGGAGCAAGACCTATTCCTGGAATAATTTCATTGGGTTATCAGCGCATCCAGATCCACTACAGAACACCCTGTAACATGGTTATTGAGTCCAAAGCTGAGAATGTGGCAGCAGTTGGATAGCCCTGGAGTCTGGGGAAAATGAACACATTGGATGTGAGAAGTTTTTGAATGGCAGAATACATTGTTTTAGAAGAAACAATTTTAAGATATATGTACAATCCTTTAAAAGAGAATGAAAAATGAAACAGCATGCATTGTCTTTGAAGGATTTAAATAAGAAGTTTGGCCTTGACTCTGACAAGTTTTCTACTCTTGTTGGATGTTTGACCAAGTTCTATAATTGATGAAACAATGAATGTGCTTCTTCAAATCAGAAGTACAGTGAATTGGAGCTGGTTGGCAATATTTCTTTGAGCACTGTTTGAGCATACCTTATGTGTTCTATTCTTTTCCATGTCGCCCCTCTTTTACCTTGTTTAGTTATTCAGTACCTAGTGCCACCACCTGGAGGCCCTGAGGTCACCATTTTTTTGTTTCCATTTTTCCCAGGAAGTATCTTGAGGTCTAGGTTTTTATCTTCTTCCCATCCAAAATTTCATTCTTAAATCATATTTTCAATATATTGCTAAATAATCAGCTGTGTCCTGTTCCTCTTGGAGGAGGAGGAATATCCTACAATGAGTTGATATAATGTCATTATCATGAAGATGGTGTATTTTAACATGGGGGCAAGATGACTGTATTGTGATGAATATCATCCCCCCAAAACTCATGTCCCCCCCAGCTTTGCAAAATAAGACCTTATTTGGAAATACAGTCTTTACAGATGTAATTAGTTAAGAAGATGCCATACTGAGTTAGGGTGATGTAGCAGTTTGATAGTGTTTATGAATTCCAAAAATAGTGGATTATGTTTGTAAACTGCTCTGTTCCTCTGGGTGTATTAGATTGTATTAACTTCAGAGGTTTCACTTTTACTTGATTAAATTATGATTAGGGCTTTGATTGGACCATGTTAGTAAGATGTTGAGTCCCTGACCCCTTGGTGGGCGGGTCTCACAGAAAAACAACAAGGCAGAGGAGAGAGTTTGAGTTTTTTGATTCTGGAGCCCCAGGAAGTAAATACACAGGAGAAGAACACACAGGATTAGAAACAGCTCCATAGACACAGCAGAGGCCCTAGGAAGAGAGAGAGCCTAATAGTCTACAACTGACCTTGTGGAAATAACAGAGCAGCTGAGCTGGGAAATGAATGAGACCTGGGAGAGAGAGGAGCCCTATCCCAGCCTACAGCTGAGATTGGAAGAAGCTGGGACCACAGAGCCTTAAGAGGAAGAGGAAGGCTGAACCCTTGCAGAGGTCAGCAGCCATCTTGCTCCAACACGTGGCAACAAACTTTGGTGAGGGAAATAACTTATGCTTTATGGTCCGGTAACTGTAACTTATACCCCAAATAAATATCCTTTATAAAAGCCAACAGATTTCTAGTATTTTGCATCAGCACCCCTTTGGCTGACAAGTACAGGTGAGCCCAAAGGCCCCCCAATCCTGTGGCTGGTGTCCTTATAAAAAGAAAATAGAGACACAGACAGATACACAAGGAGAACACTCTGTGACAGCAGAGGCAGAGAATAGAGTGATGTATCTTCAAGCCAAGGAACACCAAGGAGTGCCAGCAACCACCAGAAGCTAGCAGAGAGGCAAGACACAGATTCTGCCTTAGACCCTGGAGAAGGAACTCATGTTATTGACACCTTGCTTTTGGACTTCTAGCATCCATACATGTGAGAGAGTAAATTCTGTTATTTTCAGACACCCAGTTTGTGGTAATTGGTTACAGAGCCCTAGGAGGCTAATAGAGTAACCAAAAGAAATGAACCCATAAGGTAAAAATTGGGCCTCACTTGCCCTTTAAATATGGAAAGGATATTGGTGACAGTGGGAACTTTTTGGCTGAATTAATGCAATTGCAAGATGCTAATAATTATTCACATTTTCATGTGAATAATTATTCACATTTTCTCCCAATGCCTAGACAAACCAAACTGTAAGACAGTTACTTGTATATGACTGGTGAGGAGAGTTGGGGTGGGGGGTGGATGAGACTTTTTGGGTATTTTACCAATACTCTTATGCTTTCTTCTAGGAGAGAGGGCAGTGCTAAACTATGGAGTAAATGAAATTTCCATGCAAAAGTAAAGCCAATTTAGATATATAAGAGCTACTAAGTCCAATAGTGCTAAAAAAGCACTGGAGCTCATTTACATGATAACCAGGTAAAACAAAATGTAGCAAATTAGCATACAAAATGTCAGGAGCTAAAAAATGTTTTTGGAAATATCCACTACTTACATAAAAACATTTTCTTAAAAATCCAATTTTTTGTTAAAATGTCCCCTGTATAATGCAATTTATTTACATTTGTACATGTCATCTTCTACTTGCCATTTTTAAAAAAGTATTTAAAAGAAAATTATATTTTAAAAATATGTACAGTATACTAAGCTGATCTTATTTATTTTTAATAGCTTAAGTAACTCAGTAGAGCCTGTTGATAAACAAATAATTTATACACAAGCAAATCTGGATTAATGTACATAATATCTGTTAGAATACCCTTAATGTGGGTTAACAACCTCTTTTGTCATGTTTGTTCTAATGTGACCTCCAATATAGTTTTTGGCTTTGAATTTTGTTTTGTTTTAATTTTTTCTGATATTGAAAAGTGGGTGACCCTAAGTTTTTAGTTGAAAACTATCCAATGAGCACACAAATTAGAAATATTAGAAATTAAAGTTTAAGTTCTTCTTTACCTTTTAAATAACCAAATAATACTTATTATTTTGTTATCAATCTTCTTTCACTTTCCTCTACTGAAATAACTGAATTCCTATCTGGCATTGGATTACCAGAAGAAACATTTGATCCTCCATCTACTGACAAAGGGCTAGCCTAAAAGCTCTCTGATGATGTATTATCAGAGTTATTCTACATATTACCAGATTGGGAAGAGCAAGACTTGCAGACTGCAAGCAAGAAACCCTGGAAAGTTCTGAACAGGAAAAATAATTATTTTTAACCATGAAAAGTTTGAGCAAGAAGTTGACTTTGAAATGAAGGAAGATGGCAAATTGACTGAAAATAATAAATCACCACAAAGAAGAAAGGGAATGTTTTACATGGGGGAAAAAAGCCAAAAAACAAACAAAAAAAAAACCCAACAAACAACAATTAAAAAAAAAATTAAAATGCCATGGGGGAAAGAGAATTGTATTAAACATAGCAGTGATAGTAGTTAAGATAATGAAATATACTTAATGATATCATGAGTTGATACAATGTAGGAAACTTTTAATTTTAGTTTTTAGACTCTGCTCCACTTCTCTGGTGTTGAGAATAGGGCACTTCAATCAAGAAAGACATCTTTATTAACCTCAAAAATAATCTGCATACTTGTCCTCTTACAACTTTGTACTGTGTACTCCTGGAAGCCCCCAAAAACCATTCAAATTATTTTTTCCTTATTACTTGTCCAGACTCTGGTAATGATTACCCCTACACGAGCATGGCTTTATCAATTCATTGTATGGAATTTTTCCTTAGGTTAGCTTGACTTTAAAATAGGATTTAAACTGGAATATTTAATCACTTAAAAATGTTTAAGAAGTTTTATTTTTCAAGATACTTAAGATTATTTTAGAAGAAAAATGTGAAACTAGTTTCTTAGCACAGGTTATATGATTCTTACCTATTTTCAATAAAATAGCATCCCATCAGAACATGTACATTTGTACATTGATATCTGTCAAGCCATTAATTTAGTGTTCTTTCTTCCCTCCATGTGTATGTACAACTAAATAATAAAAATCATCTAAATTTCAGAAATATCTTTAATATGGGCTAACCAGCTCTCATTATCTCAAATATTGAGGATTTGTTGTCTATATGATATGTCCAAATTCAATATATAATTAAAAGTATACATGTGCACATTTACACATATGGTGGTAGGCAGGATAACATCTCCTCCGAGATGTCTACATTGTAATTCCCAGAAACTATGAATATATTACTTTACATGGTACAAAAAGACTTTGCAGATATGATTAAGTTAAGGATTTTGAGATGGAGAGATTATCCTGAATTTTCGTGGTAGGCTCAGTGTAATCGCTAGCTCTTTTAAAATGGAAAGCTTTTCCAAACTGTGGTCAGAAGAAGAGGTGACTTTCAAAGAAAAGAACAGAGATGCAGCAACAATAGCTTTGAAGTTGAAGGAAAAGAGCAATGAGCCATGGGATGTGGACGATCTCTAGAAAGTGGAAAATGCAAGGAGAGGGATTCTCCCCTAGAGGCTCCAGAAAGCAACACAGCCCTGCTAACACCTTGGTTTTAGCCTAGTGAGGACCTTTGCCATACAAAAGTATAAAAAATTAATTTTGTGTTATTTTAAGCCATAACTTCGTGGTAATTTTTATAGTAGCAATATAAAATGAATGCATAAAATGTTCAATTTTCAGTTATTGTGATCTCTAGGAAATAATATGATGATTAGGCTCATTTGTCAAAGTAGGCCAGGTGATGGTGCCCAGTTGTTTGGTTAAGCAAGCCCTGGACTGATTTTTACTCTGAGGATATTTTGTGGACTTAAATCATCAGTAAGTTGATTGCATCTATGGCTGATTACATCTACAATCAATTAGGAGACTGCCTTCAACAATGAAAGACATCTCATCCAATCAGTTGAAGGCTTTAAATGGAGAAGTGATAATTTCAGCAGTCAGAAGAGAGAATTCCCATCTGTACTTCAGTCAGCCAGCTTCTTCTGGTGATTCATCAAGGAAATTCATCAGAGTTTTTGGCTTATAGCCTGCCCTATGAAATTTGGACTTTGCATCCCCACAATTGCATGAGAAAATTTTAATAAAAATCACATAATATTTGCAGATATCTCCTGTCCTTACAGAAAACTGAATAATACAAATATGAACTTTAAAGTGATGAATCACCTGACATTTATTATACCATCCATGAACTGACATACATTAAAGTACAATTTAAAATCTTTAAATGGATGGGTCCTGTCCCTTGAGGCCTACAAAAGTGCCAACTTGATTTTTCACCTGGATTTGATACCCTCTGGGCTATTTGCTAATAGAATTATGCTGGGTTCTGTAATTTGATATCCAATCAGGCAATATCCATCTGACACATACCTCCTTCATACTGAGAACTCTCAGCCCAGACCAGGGAAGATGGAAAAGGCAACGATGTAAAGATTGTTCCATTATGTGAAGGAAAAAAAAAAATTCAATCCACTAGCAATCAAAGATAGGTACTTCAGTCTAGTATATAAAAAAAAAAAATCAGGCTAGAAGTCTGTTTAGAAAGGGAGGCAGCAAAGTCAAGGAAGGAAAATCAGCAAATCAATGTTTTTATTTCTGATCTTTAAATCAGAGATAACTGTGATGTCTCTCCCACAAGTTACATCAAATATGGGTAGCATGCAGTCATCTTTTCATTTCCTTGTCCATGGATGTCTGTTGCTGATTAGGAAAAATTTAGTCTCATATGCAAAGCTTTCTACAGTCTTCCTTCCTCCACTATTTCAGGGCTGTTTTTACATTCCCCTGTTGTGTCATTTGGGATAGATTTGGCCATACCAGAGTAACAAACACTCCCCAAACCTCAGAGACCAGTCTCAGCAAAAGTTTGCCTCTTTATCACACAAAGTCCACTGTGGACCTAGTGAATGTTCTAGCTTAGCTGTGCTCAGCATGTTGGCTCAGTGCTTCTTGTCAACATAATCATGTCAGCTGTGAAGAGAAACAGGAGACTAGCATTTTCATTAAATCTTCCACATTGGAAGTGAAGACTTCTCTGTCTTTCACATTTCATGGGCCAAATGAGTCAGGCAACCACACTGAATTTTAAAGGGATAGGGAAGTATAAATCTGCAGTGTGCTCTGAAGGTGAAAATACTTTGCTAGCTGAGGTCTATGACCCTACCTTGGCTAAGCTGCCCTGTTTTAGTTTTCTAGGCTGGTAAACAAATACCATGAAATGGGTGGGCTTAAACAATGGGAATTTATTAGCTTGTAGTTTTGAGGCTAAAAGAAAGTCCCAATCAAGGCATCCTCAAGACAATGTTTCTCCCTGAAAACTGTGGCATTCTGGGGCCGGCTGCTGGCAATCCTTGGTTCCTGTCACATGGTAAGGTACATGGCAGTTTCTACTGGTCTCTACCTACATTTCCTGGTTCATTTGATGTAGCTTCTTGCTTCCTGTGGCTTTTACTCTCTCATGTCTGAATTTGTTATGTTTCTAAAGGACTCCAGCAATAGAATTAAGACCCTTTCTGAATGAGGTAGCTCACACCTTGACTGCAGTAGCCTTATCAAATTCCAATTTACAATGGGTTCACACTCACAGGAATGGATTAAATTTAAGGACATGTTTTTCTGGGGTACATAAAGCTTCAAACCACCACATGCCTCATTTCCCACTTCTGAAGGAATCATTCTCTTTCTTTTCCCCAGAATTAGCTATCAGAATCATGTTTATTATATCAGTTAGTCATTTTAAATGTCTTGTGGGAAAACATTATGGCACTGAGCAGGAATATGAGGTGGTGGTGAACCAGGCCTGCAGGCCGTATTGCCATGTCATACAATTGTAAACCAAGTGCTATGAGATGAGAAAAAGGAGAGTTAGATTTTTTTTTTTTTTTTTAACCAGAAGGGATTTTGCCCTCATTTTATTATTCTCCAAAAGGTTACAGAAAATTTCCCCTATGGTTTTTATATTGAGATACATATGACAACATGCCTTTATTTTCTCAAAAGTTTTAAGATTACTTACCAAATTATTGTGAAATATTTCCAGTACGAGTGTTGCAAGTGCACAGGATATATGAAATGACCTCAGTTATTCAATGGAAGAGATGCTATTCTTAGAAAATTTGAATTATTCTGTCATAATTCTTACCAGAAGCAGATTTGAAAGATTGCTATTTCTGGGAGTTCATTGCTCTAAAGTGCCCTTGTGTCTCTAAAGTTCCACTATTCATTTCTCAGCCCAGGAAGCAGTGAGCTTTCCTATGTTTGTTTATATTCTATGCACTAATAATTTATTTGGAATTATAGTCCTTAAGTAAATTTAGAAATATCAGCATCATTATGAAGAGTGATTAAGACCTATACATTCATGAAGTAACTTGGATTGAACAGGGAGATGGTTTTTAGAGTTGTAATATCCTAATAACCCATTTCTCTTTAGAAGAGTTTGCTTTGGGGTAGTTGAAAATATTTCCAACTTTTTTGCTTTTATTTTTTTTATTAGATGCCCATACATATATTTCTGTGTGTAAGTGTGTGTGTGTGTGTGTGTGTGTGTGTGTGGGCACATGCCTGGGTGTAAATTCCTCCTGGAGTATTTAGAGTGTGCTAACATTTGAATTTCTATATCGTTTACAATGGTAACCTCTGTCTATGTTTTCATCATTTTTCTTTTAAAGTTTAAATCAGATACTAGTTCATAGCCAAAACATTATTGATGAGTTCTCTAGTTTTTTAAGTTACTAATTAAGTCCTTTCTTTATATATGCCTTGATTATAATCTGAATATGATGCAATTTATCTATAACACACCCATCAGGAAAGTTTAGGAAAATATACTGAGTGCCTGATGCAGGATGATTATTCTAAGTCTCTGAAAAATTATTATAAGTAAATGAATTCAATTTTTAATGTCAAAGACTAAACTCAACAAAATGAATGAGTGTGCTTCTGTATGTGTGTGTATTCGTGTGTGTGTGTGTGTGTAAATCTTTGAGGCAGTATCCCTTTAACTTAGGGGACTGTTTCCAGTGTGATATTTTATTATACATAGCAACTTACAAGATGTGTTAGTTTGTCATTGCATGTATGAGTATGAGAGAGAAAGAGATATTGAACTAGAGTTATATTTCTTTAACTATATATTTAAGTTCTTAAAACAGGATTAATTTCTAAATTATTCAGAAGATTGTTTCTTTGTTTTCCTCCAATTCTTCCCTATCACAGTCATACATAGAAAAAGAAATGGAAAGATTAAAACTCACCTGCATGATTTAAGAGTTTTTGACTGACAGGAGACAGAAATTGATCATGAATTAGGTAAAAAAAAAAAAAAAGAAGAAATGCATTAAATGACAAAATCAAAGGAAGGATTGAAAACAGCTAAATTGATGGAAGAGAAGTGCATTAGTCAGGATTCTCTAGAGAAACAGCCAACAGGAGATATATACACATATACACATACACACACAGGTATATTTATGATTTATTATAATGAATTGGTTCATACGACTATGAGATCTGGCAAGTCCTAACTCTATAGGGCTGGATGCACAAGTTGGAAACTCTGATTAAATTGATGGTGAAGTCCTTAGTCTGAATGCCCTAGGGAAGCTGGCTGTCTGAAAATTCTGACAAGAGCCAATGCTGGAGTTGAGATAGAAATTCTTCTGACCTCTGAAATCCTCAGTTCTTGCTTTTTAAGACCTCTAGCTGATTGGATGAGGAAATTCACCTCATTGATGAGGGCAATCTCCTTTGTTGATTGTAGATGCAATCTACTGATTATAGATGCAAACCCTGTCTATGAAATATCCTCAATAATAAGCAAGAAAGTGCTTGACGAAACAACTCTGTAACATAACCTAGTCAGTTTGACACATGAAATTAATCATCACAAGAAGATGGAAGGTATGCATAGAGCTAAAAGTGAAAAATAGAAGTAGAATAAGGGATTAACAGACACCAGAAATATGGCAACCATAGAGAGAATTCCTCAATAACCTTTGTTATCCCAAGTACATATATATGATTGAAAATAGTTATTGGCCTGGCATGGACCACCTACAATCCCCTGGACCAATAAACTGCCTGGAACTAGGATAATGTTACACAATATAGCCGGTCCATGTCACCACGTGTGGGACAAAAGTTCCAATAAGAATAGTTTGGCAGCAGAAAATCTCATAGCTGTCTACTGCATAGAACCAAACAATCAGTGCTCAAAATATTTTTCCTCTTATATCTCACTTGAACTAGAAAGAGTAAAACTGCCAAGGAAATAAGCTGAGATCATGTTTTATTGATTATTGATTAGAAGATCTTCTATAATGAATCTACACTCCAATCTTAAAATTTTCACGCTGTCATCTCCATCTAAACTCCCTGAACTCTGAAGATTACAATACTGAAATTCAAATGTCAACAGTTGTCTAAGAAAAAAAAAAGCATGACTTACTATTAAATATTTTTTTGTGAAGAATCAAAATCAATCTCATCCAACATCCCTCCTAATACAGAGATAGCTCTTCCAACATCCTAGCAAAGGGTCTCATCCAAACATCTTCATAAATAATTTCAGTGGCATGCTGTTCACTCTTTTCAAATTACTGCATTCCAAGATTGGGCAGCTGCAGTTGTTACCACATTGTATTTTCTGAGGTGTTGAAAAGTGTTACCTTGTATATTTCATGAGGTTTGTTTCCTGGAGCAACACAAAATAAATTCAGACTCTTTTCCACACCAAACAACTATCCTTCAAATATTTGAAAATTGTTTTAAGAGTGATAACTGATAGTGGAAATGTCAGTGAGCAAATAGAAGCAGAAAAACTAATTAAAAAGTTATTGTGACTTTTAGCAATGTAAATCTAGATATAAAAGATCTTTTGGAGAAGGAATTGGATATTTAACAAACATTTTATAAAGAGGGTTTCCTCCAAGAAACTTTCATGAACCACCTAAAATGGAGTGAGATATTCCCTTATATAGGATCATATTCCACCCATTATCTACAGCTTGTGTTGCATTTATCTGCTTTAAAATAATTTGTGAATTGTTTGCCTGAAGAGAATGCCTTGAGGTTTGGTAATTTTCTTACATATTTGTTTTAAATAAATGTATTTTATTTAAGCAAAACAGGTGTACAAAGAGGTACAAAATAAGAAATACAGGCATGATGAATTTTTCATAAAAACATTACACAGTTAAGGAAATATAACGTAAAAAGTATGAAGTTAGCAACATTTTTGATGAACCTGAGCCTCCTTCCATTCCCACAAACTAACCAGAAAGCACATCTATCCCGACTTCTAGCACCATAAATTGCTTTTGTTGGTTTTTGAATTTTCATCAAATGGATTCATTCAGAAGGTATTCTTTTCTACCTTGTTTCTTTCACTCAAAATTATGCTTGTGAGATTCTTCCATATTTCTGCATGAAACAATAGCCCATTCATTTTCCTTGCTTCATAACCATAGTTTGTTTATTCATTCTGCTGTTAATGGACATTTGTATTGCTTCCAGACTTTAGCAATTATAAATAATCTTTCTATGGACATTTTTGTACATTATTTTTTGGTGGCCATATTTATGCATTTTGAGGCATATATCTAGAATTGGGGAAGTGAATTTCCAAAGAGATTGTACCAATCAGATATTTCCAGGTATTCTATATCCTCATTAGTTATTGGTATTGATCAATGTTATTTTTAAATTTTAGCCACTTTGGGTTTAGAGCTATATATGGTTCTGGTTGTTTTGTTTTTTTAAAATTTTAGATACCTGGTGATGAATAGGGTCAGGCCAGGTACATTTAATATGTTTGTTGTCCATTTCATTTTTCTCTAATTTGAGAAGTTGCAGGTTTACAGAAAAATAATGCATAAAATACAGGATTCCTATATACCACCCTATTATTTACACCATGCATTGGTGTGGTACATTTGTTACAATTGATGAAAGCACATTTTTAGCATTGTATTAGTAACTATAATCCATGGTTTAACTTAGGTTCATTGTTTGTGTTGTACAGTTCCATGGATATTTTTTATTTAAATTTTATAATATCTTTTTAATAATGTTCATTTCATTTGACATTAAGTCCTTGTCGGTTTTTCTATTGACTTGGTAGTCATTATTTATTGATGTCTATGAGTTGTTTACAAATAATGGATATCAATCATGATCCAATTAGAAATTTCTTTTCCAATGCTCTTATTCTCTTAAAGGTGCCTACTTATAAAAAAATTATTTTTAATATTGTCCAAGTCAACAATATTTTTATTCACAGTTAAATATTTCTATGGCATTTAAAAAATATTTGCAAATCCCCGAGTTGATATCAGTTTCTCAGTAAAAGGAAGATGTCCAAGGCAGACAAGTATTAGAAACCAGATTTGAATGAGTTGATTAGTAAATTTACACTGAGGAAGCAGAAGGAGAATGAGTGGATGCAAAGTAATTTCGGGACTTATTAGTAAAAGGTAGATTTAAATATGGTCATGTTGTTGAATGTTTTGTGATATCTTCAGGGCTTAAAAAAGGATGAGATATGAGAACATTTTGTCTGCATTGCATCAATTTGGATTAACTTCATAAAGGATTAATAATTGATTCTTAGAGGGTGTATTAACTGCCAGAGTCCTAAATAAATAGAGGATTAGCTAGAGAGATCAGCCAAGAAAGGGGGATTTAGGTTGGTATCTTAGGCTAAGAAAGCAGAACCTCAAATATCAGGGGATCAGCATGAGTGGCATGAGTTTTAGTGAATATAATTCCAGAGCTGAGGCAGTGCTCTTTACACTTTATATTAATAGTATTGATTATATCCAAAAAGAATACTAGACTTGTAGAGATTAACACTCCTGCTAATTGAGGAAGAAAAAGGTATCTAAGACTGTACCAGAGTGTTTTAGTTTCCCAGATGCTAAAACAAATACCATACAATGGGTTGGCTTAAATAATAGAAATTTTTTGGCTCATGGTTTTGATGCTAGGAGAAGTTCAAAATCTAGGCATCTGCAAGGTGATCCTTTCTTCCCTATGACTTTGGCATTCTGGAACTGATAATAGTGATCCATGGTCCTTGGCTTTTCTGTCACATGATGATGCACATGGTGGCCTCTCCTGGCTTATTTCTCCCTTTGACATTCACTCTGTCTATAACAGACTCCACAAATTCAGATTAAAACTCAATTTGTCCAGTGGGTCACTCTCTGGACCTCTTCTTTTCAAAAGTACCAAGGATTGAATGAGGAATCTAGTATACGTGAGGCAAGAATTTCTCCACTGAGCTAGAATAATCTATTCAACAAATGGTGCTGAGAGAGCGGGATAGCCATATCCAAAAGAAAGAAAGGGGACCCCTATCTCACATCTTTTGCAAAAATTAACTCAAAATGGATCAAAGACCTAAATATAAAAGCAGCAACCATAAAACTCCTAGAAGAAAATGTAGGAAAACATCTTCAACATCTTGTGGTAGGTGGTAGTTTCTTAAACTTTACAGTCAACACATGAGCAACAAAAGAAAAAGTAGATAAATGGGACCTCATTAATATTAAACACTTTTGCACTTCAAAAGACTTTTTCAAAAAGGTGAAAAGGCAGCTGACTCAATGGGAGAAAATATTTGGCAATCATATATCTGATAAGGGTTTAAAATCCATGATATACAAGGAGACCATACAACTAAACAATAAAGACAAAACACCCAGTTAAAAAATGGGCAAAAGACTTGAGAAGACAACTGTCCAAAGAAGAAATACAAATGGTGATGAAACACATGAAAAAATGTTTAACATCACTAGTGATTAGGGAAATGCAGATCAAAACTACAGTGATACATCATATTACACCTGTTAGGCTGGCTTCTATTAAAACAGCAGAAAACTATAAATGTTGGAGAAGATGGGGAGAGATAGGAATGCTTATTCATTGTTGGTGGGAATGTAGAATGGTACAGCCACTATGGAGGACTGTTTGGCAGTTCCTAAGGAAGTTGAATATAGACTTTCCATGTGATCTGGCAAAACCATTACTAGGTATATACCCAGAAGAACTGAGAGCAGAGACATGAACAGATATCTGCACACCGATGTTCATAGCTGCTGTATTCACAATTGCTGGAAGTTGGAAAAACCCAGGTGTCCATCAACTGATTATGGTGTATACAGATGATGGACTATTAAGCAGCAGTAACAAGAAATAAAGTCGTGAAGCATATGACAATATGAAGGACATTATGTTGAGTGAAGCAAGCCAGACACAAAAGGACAAATACTTTATGATTGTGATATTATGAACTAAACATACTGTGTAAACTCATGGAGATAATAATTAGAATATAGGTCACAAGATAATAGGGTAGAGAATGGAAAGCTGAGGGCTAAACTGCTCAGAATTCGTAAAAAGGTTGTTTGTAAATCTTTGGAAATGAGTAGAAATGGGGAAAGCATATCATGGTATTTGTAACTATCAGAGCTATTATATATGTTTGGCAGTGGTTGAAAGAGAAAGTCTAAGGTCATGTATATTACTAGAAGGAAAACTAAAAACTGTAACATAGGACTGTATAAGATAGTAAAACCTAATGTAAAACATGAATATAGGTGATATTGCATATATGACTAGTTTTACAAAATATAAATTCCAGTATACTAGAAAGAAGGAAACAAAATAGCAGCTATGTATGGCAGGGGAAGCATAGAGATTGAGAGGTGATGAGTTTTGTTTGTTTTTGTTGTTGTTGTTTATTATTGGAATAATGAAAGTGCTCTAAGAATGATTGAAATGATGAATGCACAACTATGTGATTTCACCAAATACCATTGATTTTACACTTTGGATGTATTTATTCTTTATTAATATATATCAATAAAACTGATTTGTTAAAAAAAAAAGACTAAGTCTGATCCAGTGGAGCCACACTTTAGTCTAAGTAATGCCTTAAAGATTTCATATTTACAATAAGTCCACACCCATGGGAATCTAGACCAGGACCAAGAACATGTCCAAATTGGGGCACACAATTCAATTGAGCACACAGAACTGCTCTTGAGTAAACTTTTAAAAACACCTTTTTGCCTTGAAGAATGGCGATGCTCCATACATATATATATATGTTGCAAAGTACACATTACCAGGTAACAGAAAAAATGCAAATTATAAAATTCTCAAGAAGTAGGATTTGTAAAATCATTCTTTTCCATATAGATGACGTTACTAACAATTTTCTTCTAGCAATAAGGATGACCTTGAATGCATCTGTCCATACTCACTCATCTTGTAATAACAGTGGTAACCAATGGCATGCTTAAATTACATGATTAAATAGGCTTAGGAATCAGCATGTGCCTATGATAAATACCAATTTTTAAGAATAAAGGCTGTGAGAAGAAAGGCAAAAAATATAGTAGAAAACTGAAGATAACAAAATGAATGACTTCAGGAGGAATCTGTCCTCCTTCTTGGAAATGGCATCAGAAGAACAAAGATGACTTAGATTCTTCCAAATATCCATTAAAAATACTCAGGAAGAAAAAGAAATGAGATTAAGAAGTAATGAAGGGAAGAAGAAAGGAAGGAATGGAGGGAGGGAGGAAGGAAGGAAATTTTTTACAGTACTTAAAGTTAAGCAGTTCAATAGGGACTAGACTTTTGAAATGTTTTTTCTAAGTTTTATTTGTTGAACCTTATAATGAGAATCACAATAATTCATAACAAAGCAAACTGGCCAATCCAAAAGACAGTGAGTGCTGTGTTGTTACTCCCCTAACCTTATTCTTCACTCAGAGACTCAAGGGTCTGGGCCAAGTAGACAAACTAACAACTATTGCCATTTCTATTTTTAACAGATAATGCTTATTGGGGAGAACATCATATTATCCTCTCTACAGTGGTTATCTTTTTTCATGTATGTATATTAGACCAACACTGTCTCAGAAAACATTGTATTAAAATATGATATGAGATGACACATTTCATCTTAAAGAAAAACAATCTGGTATTCATGCATTTAATATTACTTAAGTTTAATAGGTCATAGAAAAATAAGGTTTCTTGCACTTGAAGTTGTAAGCTATTCCGAACCAAATTTTTCTATTTTATGCTGAACAAGATATTGCTGTCACAGGAAATGATAGCAAGTTTTTTTTTTTTTTTCCCAAGAAGTGTTATTGTTAATAAATTTCTGAAATCAACTTCTCTATCATTACCATGATAGAGATACCAAGCCAAATGAGAAGTTAGAGGACATATTAAAACATGGGTTAAATATAGCTATAGAATTTTTTCATTTAAAATATTTATTTCACTCTATGCCCAACTCTCATAATGACAAATATTTTTTGTTATTGCTATTAGGCAGATTAAAGCAGTATAATCAACATTCTCCAGTTGCTTCAGAACTTTAAGGAATGGTGTTTCCTTGCTCAGGTCACAAGAGTCCAATAATGACACTATGATCACATCATTTAGGGTTCACATTGTTAACAACAGTCTACTTAAGCTGTGCCTCTAAAATCTTGTACTGAATCTATTTTTTTTTTTTTTTTTTTGGTAAAAGAAGGTAAGTCAATATATGTCTAGAAATAATTAACTCATATATCTCTGGCCAATTCACTTTTTACAAGGGGCCAAAATTACTCAATAGGGAAAGAATAGTCTCTCCAATAAATGGTACATGGACAATTGGAAGTCTTACCTCACATCATATGTAAAAATTAACTCAAAATAGATGAATGGCCTAAATGTAAGAGATAAATCTCTAGTACTCCTTGAAGAAAACAAAGAGGAAAATATTCATGATCTTGGATTTGACAATGAATTCTTATATATGACACCAAAAACAAAAGTGGCAAGAGAAAGAATAGATAATTTGACTTCATCAAAATGAAAAACTTTTGTGCATCAAATGACACTATCAAAAAAGTGAAAAGACAACCTTTGAATGGAAGAAAATATTTGCAAATCATATATCTGATATGGGTTTAGTCTCCAGACTATATAAAGGAGTCATACAACTCAACAACAAAAAGACAAACAACCCAACTGAAAAATGGGTAAAGGACTTGAGTAGACATTTTTCTAAATGAAGTATATAAATGGCTAACAAGTACATGCAAAGATGTTCAAGATCAATAGTCATTAGAGAAATGCAAGTCAAAACCACAATGTGATACCACTTCATGACCCCTAGGTGGCTTTGAGTCATGTACCCCAGAAAAACATGTTCTTAAACTTAATTCCTGTGGTTATGAACCCATATAAATAGAGCCTTTAGATGAGGTTACTTTAGTCAAAGTGTGGCCCAGCTGTACCAGGATGGGTCTTTTTTTTTCCTCTCTCTTTTTTTAATTTAATTAAAAAAAAGATACTTAGATTACATAAATGATACATAAAAAATGTAGGAGATTCCCATATGCCCCACTCCCTACCCCTCCCACACTTTCCCATATTAACAACATCCTTCATTAGTGTGGTTCATTTGTTACAATTGATGAACACACATCAGAGTATTGCCACTAAGTGTGGATTATAGTTTAAACTTTCTCCAGCACAATTTTGTAAGTTATGACAAGATATATAATGGCCTGTATCTGTCACTGTTATTCAGGATAATTCCGATGTCCTGAAAATGCCCCCATATTACACTTATTTTTCCCTCTCTCTTCCCTCAGAACCTCCTGTGGCCACTGCCTCTACATCAAAGATAAAAGTTCTTCCATTGCTAGAATCACAATAAGTTTGTAGTAGAATAACAGTGAGTCTAATCTAGTCCATCATTCATTCCCAAATCCTGAGGATTCTGATATGGTGGTCTCTTATTCCTATAACTGAAGGCCTTATAGGGAAGATCACAGAATGGAAGGTAGAAGCCAGGCACCATGTGCATTTTCATGTGACAGAAAATCCAAAGGACCAAGGATCAATGGCAGCCAGCCCCCAAACACCACAGTCTTCTGGGAGAAAGCATTGACTTGGTTATGCCTTGATTTTGGCTTTCTTCTAGCCTCAAATCTGTGAGCCAATAAATCCCCATTGTTTTTTTTGTTTTTTTGTTTTTTTTTGTGTGTGGAATAGAAGTTTATTTTGCTTCTATTACTACTAATTAGTTGTAGAACTAATCCACGACAAATTACCAAAATGATTTAACATTATTTCCTCAGGACTGGGGTTTATCAATGGCTTCAAATTTGGGATCTTCAACTTTGAAGTTAGGGAACGTATTCATGTCTGCTTTACCATACATCTGCTTAAGCTTGAAAAGCTCCCTATCCAGATCTTGCTGATACTCTGGGCCAACACCAACAGGTAAATCCCCATTGTTTAAGCCAACTCATTGTATGGTATTTCCATTAGCAGCCAGCAAACCTAAAACATATGGATAGAATAAAAAAGGAAATAACACCTGTTGGTGAGGATGTGGAAAAATTGGAACCGTCTTACATTTCTGGTGGGAAAATAAAATTATGCAGCTGTTGTGGAAAAACAGTTTTGCAATTCCTTGAAAGGTTAAACAGAATTACCATATGACCCTAAAGTTGAACTCCTAGATAGATACCAAAAAGAAGTGAAAACAAGATATCAGCCAAATACATGTACACACATATTCAGAGCATCTCTATTCACAAGAGCCAAAAGTTAGAAAGAACCCAAATATCTATCAGTGAACAAATGGATAATCAACTTGTGGTACAAATACACAATGCAATATTATTCATTCTTAAATGAAGTACTGATACATACTTCAATGTTATAAACTTCTAAAACATTATGCTAAGTGAAAGAAGCTAGACACAAAAGTCACATAATGCATAATTCCATTTATAGGAAATATCCATAATAAGTAAATCCAATCTTTAGAAACAGAATGCTAATTTGTCATGGCCAGCAGCTGGGGAGTAGATATGGAGAACGGGACATGGGAGGCAACTGCTTAATGAGTACGTGATTTCCTTTAGGTGTATTGAAAACATTTGGAATCAAATAGCTGTTGCTTGCACATCATTGTGAATGTACTGAATGCCACTGAATTGTTCACTTTAAAATGACTAATTGTATGTTTTGTGAATTTCACCTCATTAAAAATGTTACATATATATTCTTGGCATATATACAATACATACACATATTTTTAGACCTTACATAAATTAGATGCATTGCTTTCCTCTATACACCTGCCACTCTTCCTGCATCCTGTTTATGTTACTGTAGTCTTATTTAATTTATTTCATAGTGCTCAGGGTAAATATTCTCTATGGTACTCTTCAGTTTTAAGGCTCTGGCATATTGTAATTCAGATTCAAAGACTCTATCTTCTGATCTGTGGGCCATTTTAGGATTTTCACTTAATCTGTCCTCTTCAATTCTCTCCACAGCTGTACAATTGCCTCATTCCCTCTGAAACTCCACATCCCATCATTCACTATACTTCTCGATTATACCGACCAATTGTTTATATTTCTTGCTAATATATCCCAAACCATTTGATGAGTTCTGGTACTCACCTCTATCATTGCTATAACCTCAAACACAGAGTCCTTTCCACCAATTTCTACCTGCACTATATATTCCATGTTTATGCTACATAATTTTGTTTTAATTTCATGAAAATTAAACTAAAGAAAACATACAGTGGAAAATGTAATGAAAACTTGTGTTCCTACCACCCAGAATCAGATTGTTTTGTTGTATTGGCTTTAATTTTTGTGGTTAAAGAAATAAACTGTTAAGTTTGAATTCCTCTTTTTTTTTATATATATATATTTTTTTCTTTTTTTTTTTTTAATTGTGGGTAAAAATCAAAATTTTCACAATACATACCAACATTTGCAAATTGATATATAATTCACATATGGTTATTCTAGCAATGGAAGAAATTATAACAATGAGGTGGAACCAGTGGCCACTAGACACTTTTGGGGCAGGGAGGGGATGAGCAGTTGAAATACAGGGGCTTCTTTGGGATTTGGAGGTTGTCCTGAGTACCTTTGTGGCAACAGATGTAGGCCATTTTAAGTCAGCAGACACCACTCGGAACTGTGTGGGAGAGAGTGTTGTCTACGGTGTGAACTGAATTCCTCTTTATGAACCTCTCCAATCATTTTCATTTCTCTGTACAAAAGACTATATATTAATTTTGGTCTGCAATTCCAATTTATATGTCTATTTTTAAATTTCACATATGTCACCATTAAAATAGTAAGGTATGAAGAATTAAAAATGTTAGAAGGTAAAATGCTATATGCATGAGTTTGCAATTTGGTTTTTCGTTTATCAATGTATTTTTGAGATTTATCAATGTATTTTAAGTTGATTGTATTTAACTGCTCTAAGATCTTTCACAATGTGAAATAACACAACGTATATTTTTTTCCTTGTGAACAAACCTTTAGATGATTTTATTGCTGCTGTAAACAATGGTGAAATGAACAACCTTGAATATATATATGTCTTCTTAAATATGCAAACAAAGAAAACTCAGATAAATATTTACCTATTTACATAATTGAGGGATGGTAGAGTTTGTACAAATTCAGCTTTAGAGATTTTGGAAAAGTGCTCCACAAAATCATAGATATCCACGCATGTGTTTCTTGGCTAAAAGTCACAGTGCAGTTTTCTGCTGAAGATGCTATGCTTTACATTTTTTAAGCCTTCATAATTATTCTTAACATCCATTAAGAAATTCTTTATATTTACGAAACATCCTTGTATTTCTGAGATGAACCCTACTTTGCCATGCTTTTTAATGTGTAAAATTAGAATTATATAAATAGGATTTTTGCTTCTTTATCTTTTCATAGATGAGAATATCCTCTTTTAACTCTCCTTTACGTCTTATTTCTCTTTTGCTTTAATGGTCATAATAGTCTCATAGAATGATTTTAGTAGTGTATTTCTCTTAAGATTCTCTGGATTGTACAAATTACCATTTTTCTGTTACCTGTTACCTGTTTTGTAGGGATAGTGTTGACTACAAAATTTATATTCTTAATGACCAGTTCAGGTTCTCCAGGTCTTCTTAAATCAAGGTGTTTTCTTTTCCCCTCATAATTATCCATCTATTTTGGTTTTCAAAATTATTGGCTCAATTTCATGTTACTTTATCAGTATCTTACTTCCTGGGTTTATTTTTAGTTTGTTGCTGACATTTTTATTGGGCTGGCCATACATTTGTGCTTTGTGATTTTTCTCTGACATTCATTCATTCATTCATTCATTCATTCATTCTTTACCTGAATGGCTTCCTTCAAAATCATGTGTAATCCCTGAGCTGTAAAGATAACTCCAAGGGTGCTGGAAAGGCAATGCTGTTTCTAACTTTTCTGGGCTCCATAGTGTTCACTGATATGATAACTGTTTTTATTTAAATTTTTCTTCAATAACAATCTTGTAGCATTCTTGATTTTTCCACGCCATGCGAAAATTGGGGGTACAACATTTTATATATGATTGCTTAAGGGTTTGACTTCTTAGCCTTATTTCCATGCCCCATTTTCTACCCCATTGTCATGTGTATATCCTACATGTACCATACACATTTTTTAGATGCAACTATTATTTTCCAGTATCCAGCTTTAGATTGGGTGTCAAGTTCTGAGCTGTCATCTGCAGTCTTTATTTCTGTACTATGAGCACATTCACACTCCCAATTTTTAATGGATTCCTTACCTCTTTTTACCACCTGGGGCTATACATTCCTTGCTTTCATGCTTGGCTAGGTCTTTATAATTTATTTTCTATTTATCCATCCATTTCTTTGCTCATTGGTAAATAGCATATGTACATCTTGAAAACAGTCGAAAGGATTTCCAACAACACTGTAGTCTACTCTCTCATTTTTTAGAACATTCTAAATACATCTTGGTTTATTTCAGTTTCCTTAAATCTTTGGTTTACTTACAATTGATGTATCATTATGCATAACGTTGCTCCAAGTCAGGTTCCAATCATTTTCCTGTCTCCATTCCTGCTACAGGTCCCCCTTTCTGCATGGACCATATGCTCTGGTCATAAAAATTGCTCATTGAGCATACCTCTAAACATTTGCACCTGCTCATGCTTGTCTCTCTGGAGTATTCTTTTCTCTGTTTTTTTTTTTTTTTTTTTTTTGTGTGTGTGTGTGTGTGTGTGTATGATTTACCCTGTAATCTACACTTCTAATACCTCACCCTCTGTAAAATCACAGCTAATTTAATCATGGAGTATTACCTTCTGTGACACCTTGCTCATATCTACTTTATGGCACTTAACATATTCCTTTGTAATCTTTGCTTACCTATGTGTTTCCCTCACCAGCTTTATTTTCTTTGATGAAAAGGACACATGATTTGATGTTTTATGTATGTATGTGTGTATACTTGAAAAATGAATGAAAAAATAACAATTCCATGTAATTGCTTTCTGGAACAATTTTTATCAAAAGCCTTGCTTTCCTTCCATTAGCCATCTCTTTATCACTTTCTTAATCAGGCTTTACACTTGGAAACCATTTCATTTAGTTTCCAAGTTTATTTCCTATCCAATAGATTCATGGTTATTTTTGCATGTGAAGTTTTTAATCTCCCAGCTTAGCATCACAAGTCAACCGTAGTTGATAGCCTGCTCTAAATTATTGTCTTGGATTCACTCCAAAGATGGCTAATGATTAGCACTCCATCCAGTGAAAGTCAATATCTCTACTCCGAACTTTTGAGAAATTGTTAGTAAAGAAGAGAAATGCACATACTCCAAGTACAAAGGGAGAAAACTGAAGCTTGTCAAAGAGGCCTTTTTTTCCCTCTTTGGGAAGCAATGGTCAGTCTTATTTTAGAACCATGTGTATGCTGCTACATTTGTACCCATTTTTTATTTATACTGTTCCCTGATATATGGTGAAAGAAATACTCCTGTTCTTAGGATTTTATAAACTCATTTAGATGCAAAGTGCTGCCTACCAACGCAGACTTGTCATCCTCTGCCAAATTTTGATAGTTTGAAGTGGATTATTTGCCAAAGGTCAGGAAATGCTGGCACATTTTCAGATAATTCTCTATGTTATGACCTAGATAATGTGTATTTTGGCCCATGTAGAAATTCATTTTTACTGTATTCTTTTTTAGTACAATATCCAGGCATAGGAAGGATTCCCTTATGCTAATGCTATTGAATCCAGGGACGAAGACCACTTGGTATTTTGCGGAGATAACTCACTGCAGGGTTGTCCTATATAAAACTGATGTGTTTTCCAGGGAAGGTGAATGGAAAGAACAATAAAGAACAGAAATAAGAAAATAATAACAATAAACCATGTTTGGACTTTTTGTGACAGGCTTTTTGCTAGGAACTTTACATACATGGTCTTATTTAATTCTTTCCATGACTATTTAAGGGAGATATTGAAGGCTGGTTTTAGTTGTGAGATGTTAATTCTCCCAGTAGATAAATTATGTTTCCATGGTCACAAAAATTATGAGATTTCAAACAGACACATGAAACAAGAACTGTTGTACTTCAGAAACAATCTGTAATAGAATCTGTTGCCTTGGAAAACTTGAGTTTCTATTACTCTACAATTTATTTTAGATTGTTGCGTGGGTTTTAAAACATCTTCAAGGTATTGTGATAATTATTTCTTATATTATTATTAAAAAGTCCACCATTTCTACTGCATAAGCAAACAAGCTTTATCTGCATCTTCCAGAATAATGTATGCTTATCAACCAATTCTACTTTCCATAAAGAACTCTCTTTCTGAATTCATCTTGCACATAAGATTTAATTGGCTCCATTAATTGAAGTGCTTCTGTATCCTTATCTTTTACTGCTTGACAACATTTAAGGAAAAATGTCAAAAGCTATTAAATTTAGAACTCTGAAGCCAAATTGGTCCAAATAAAACTTTGGTATGAAAATGTTCAAATATTTGAAAGCGTAAGTATCAATGAAATGAGCAGATAGTTCAACTTTAAACATATTTTCAATGCTTGCTTCTGCTGAGTCCAGCTGAGTGATCTGCATTTCCCTTGTCACTGTCTTACATATGTTTCCATTAGACTAAAATCCCAGGTTGCATATAACCTATTACTCATGTCCCAGTTGATTTCTTGAATCATAATGCTGTATAACATTTGGAAGCCTTAATTAGATGTTCCTGTTTACTAGAGAAAGTGTTTTAATGTTTAAAATACTCCTAGTTTATTTGGAAAGTAAGTAAACACTTATAGCCAAAATCGGCAGTCTGGGGAATTTGTTGTTTATCTGTATTAAAAAGAAAGAGTAGATGAAAGAAAGAAAAGAAGGAAGGAGGAAAGGAAGGGGGGCAGGGAAGGAGGGAGAAAAGAATGAAGGAAGGAAAGAAACAAGGAAAGAAATAAGGAAGGAAGGAGGGAGGGAGGGGGGAGGGAGGAAGGGAGGGAGCAGGAAAGAAAGCTCATTTGCCTGAAGGCAACAACTCAGTAAATAATTGTTAACTACTTCCTACTAGGGCTTGGCAGTTTTTGTATTTTAATGATTCTGTCTGTGAATTTATTGTGATTGATAGATTTCAATTAATTGCAGTTCTTTCTTTGGTATCCTTGTCTATCACTGTATGAAACTTGTTAAAGAGAATTTTCAAAAGTGTCAGTACAATTTCCAAGCATGGGAAGAATTCCCTTATACCAACACTATTATATAAGAAGATGAAGACCAATTGGTAGTGGGTTGAAGTGGGATGAAGACCACTTGGTGGAAATTCTGAAATCAACGAGGCCCAAGTAATACTTTCCAAGTGCTCAAATATTTGGATCCAAAATAATGGGATACAAAATGGTATATATGGTAGTATATGACTACTAATCTCAAAAGCTACTATTTTGTAGTCAGTGTGTGTATATATATATATATGTAGGTGTGGTGTGTGTGTTTGTCTGCTGATGTTTAATGTTTGTCCAGTTCTAATGCTTCATGATTTGTTAGTTCCAAAGTCTTTCTCAATGTCTAATATAAGAATCATGAAGCAGAGATAGCTATACAATTATTTTGTTAACAATACGTGCAGATGAACAATCCATTTGTCTTCTAAGTGTTTGTTTTATTTTTTTAATGTTTGTTCTTTTATTTTTAATGAAGCTTTAGAGTACATAAATGTTACATCAACAATATAGGGGATTCCCATATACCGCCCCCCCCACTTCCCCACATTAACAACATCTTTCATAAGTGTGGTACATTTGTTACAATTGATAAACACATATTGAAACATTGTTACTAACCATAGAGTATAGTTTACATTTTATACATTTATGACAAAATACAGCACAGTTTTATAGTTTTTGACAAAATGTATAAGGGCCTGTATCTGTCATTGCAATGTAATGCAGAACAATTCCAATGCTCAGAAAATGCCCTCATATTACATCTATTCTTCCCTCTTCCTCCCCTCAGAACTTCAGGTGGCCGCTGCCTTTATATCAATGATAAAAGTTCTTCCATTGCTAGAATAATAATGTATATAACAGAATAATAATAAGACTACTTTAGTGTATTGTTCATTCCCCAATCTTCTCTACTGATGCAGAAAAAGCATTCTGCAAAATATAGCACCCTTTCCTGAAAAAAAAAAAAAAAAAAAAAAAAACACTTCAAAAGATAGGAAGAGAAGGAAACTTCCTCAGCATGATAAAGGGTATATATGAAAAACTCAGAACTAACATCATTTTCAATGGTGAAATGCTAAAAGCTTTCCCTCTAAGATCTGGAACAAGACAAGGAAGCCCACTGGGCATCCAAATTATAAAGGAAGAAGTAAAAATTTCACCATTTGCAGACGACATGATCCTAAACTTAGAAAGCTCTGAGAAATCTACAACAAAGCTTCTAGAGCTCATAAATTAGTTCAGTAAAGTGTCACTATATAAGATCAACACACAAAAATCAGTAGCATTTCTGTACACCAATAATGAGCAAAATGAGGAGGAAATCAAGAAAAAAGTTCCATTTATAACAGCAACTAAAGAATCAAATACCTAGGATTAAACTTAACTAAAGATGTAAAGGACTTGTACACAGAAAACTACACAACATTGTTAAAGGAAATCAAAGAAGAACTAAATAAATGGAAAAATATTCCCCATTCATGGCTGGAAGACTATACATCATTAAAATGTCTTTTCTACCCAAATTAATTTACTCAATCTCAATAAAAATTACAACAGTATTTTTTACTGAATTGGGAAAACTAATTATGAAATCTATTTGGAAGGGCATGGGACCCCGAATATCCAAAGACATATTGAAAAAGAAAAACTGAATTGGAATGAAACATACTACAAAGCTACAGAAGTCAAAACTGCATGGTATTGGCACAAGGATAAACATACAGACCAGTGGAACAGAAGTAGGAGTTCTGATATAGATCCTTATATATATGCTTTTGACAAGGCTACCAAGCCCACTCAACTGGGACAGAATGGCCTCTTAAACAAATGGTGCTTGGAGAACTGGATATCCATATCCAAAAAATGAGAGAGAATCATCATCTCACACCCTATACAAAAATTAATCTAAATATAAGAGCCAAGATCATGAAGCTCCTAGAATATAATGTAAAGAAGCATCTATGGGATCTTATAGTAGGTAATGGTTTCATAACTTTTACACCCACAGTGCAAGCAACAAAAGAAAAAATAGATAAATGGGACCTCCTCAAAATTAAAAACTTTTGAGCTTCAAAGGAGTTTGTTAAGCAAGTGAAAAGGCAACCTACTTAATGGAAGAAAATATTTAGTAATCATTTATCTTATAAGGGTCTAATATTGAACATAAAGAAATCCTGTATCTTGAAATTAAAAGGAAAAACAGCCCATTTAAAAAATGGGCAATAGATTTGAATAGACACTTTTCCAAAGAAGAAATACAAATGGCTAAAAAGCATATGAAAAGATGCCCAACATCACTAGCTATTAGGGAAATGCAAATCAAAACTACAATGAGATATCATCTTACACACATTAGACTGGTGGCTATTAAAAAAACAGAGGACTACAAGTGTTGGAGAGGATGTGGAGGAGAGGGAACACTTACCCACTTCTGGTGAGAATGTAGAAGGGTGCAGCCATTGTGGAGGACAGTTTGGCAGTTCCTCAGGAAGGTAACTGTAGAACTGCCATATGATCTAGCAATCCCACTGCTGGGTTTATACCCAGAAGAATTGAAAGCAGTGACCAAACAGATATATGCACAACAGTGTTTGTAGTGGCATTATTCACTATTGCCAAAAGTTGGAAGTAACCCAAATGTCCATCAACAGATGAATGGATAAGCAAAGTATGGTATATACATACAATGGAATATTACTCAGCTATAAGAAGGAATATAGTATTAACACACAAGATAACTTGGATGAATCTTGAAGATCTTATATTGAGCGAAGTTAGCTAGGCACTGAAGGACAAATATTGCATGACCTCACTGATAAGGATTAAGTAAATTGAGCAGACTCAAAGAGAGAGTGTGGAAGATAGGTTTCAAGTACTTATTTTAAACTGTAAAAATGGGTTTAATCTGTCCACTAATGAGTTAGAATTAGAAATATAAATGAGCAAACGGCTGTCCTCTGACATGTAGATTGAAGGTGTTGGGTATACATTGCTTTTAAATGTGACACTTATTTTTCAATACAAGATCTTTTATTGAAATCATTGTTCATTTTAAGATTTTTTTAGGGCTCAGCATAGGTTTTAAGGCATCATTGAGGTTTTCTGATAAATTATTTATTATATTTCAAGAAAATCAGTATGGTAACTAACAACTTCACCATTTGTACTGTGTAACTTAAGGCTTAGTTTAGGAAAACTTAGCAAATTCTGATGTCTATGATTAATTTCATTGTCAGAATATTTTCCCTCTCTATCACAACCTAGAGGTATAGGCAAACATTTTCTTGGTTGCCTATAGAAGTCACTCCATCCCCATGCCAATGTGTTGAGGAATGGATTCTTCTAATCACTAATGACATATATGAGTTGCATATGTATGGCCATGAACCTACAGAATAGGTTCTGTCAAAGTTTGATGGGCACTGAAATCTGAAAAATGAAGCATGCCACTCCATACAGCAAAATAGTAACCGTTTATTAGGGAACTTACAGACTGGGAAGCTGGTCCTGGGTGGCCGCAGGGTGTTCAGAATAGCACTCTGCACCACCGGGGGTTATTAGGGGATTATATGGGGAAAGAACAAGGAAGGCACAGAATCAAGTTGGGATTTGCAAGATCTTAAACATGTTTCTTTGAAAATACTGATATGTAGCAGGAATGGTTCTAGTATAAATAGCTGGTGTGCTTAGGAAAGTGCATGTGAGCTTTAAGATGCACCTACAGGCTTTTTTTTTTCTTATCTAGGAATTTATGGCTTCTCTGGTTTATGGCTTCACAGTTTACCCCTCAAAACACTGCTCTTATATTCTGCATCCACCTCTTCCATGAATATCCCTGAGTGGCAACTGAGGGGCACATCTGGAAGCAGAATCCACAACAACAATATAAGACACATATACTAATACCTATGCCTGCTAAAGTACAGAGAAAAATTAATAAAGCAGATCCCCAAACCCCACTCTGCTAGATTAAAAGGTAATATCTTCCAAGGCGTTCCATCTTTGGTGAAAGTCAGCCATTTCCATGCACCCAGCAGTCGGTCGGGTTATGATTTGCGGCCACTTCAGTTACACATTTCAAGAATTCATTTCCTTCTTTTGTAAAGATCAGAAACATTAACCTAAGGACATAATACAAGATGTTTAGTAGGAAATAATATGGGTGAGGCCATGACTGTTCGGTATGAGGCAAGTTACAGGCCGATCTCCTGATAACTCCCAACATTGGCTTCTCCCCCGGAGAGGTGTACCAAATTTTAGTGCCCAAGGATTCTACTGCATCAGGTAGGATATTATATAAAGAAGCCTGTGTATGAAGCCCTCACGTGTGAAAGGCATGTGTGAACTATGGACTGGAATGTGCCAGATTGTTATTTTGGTATCAGGGTTTGGTTGCCTAACCCAGATATCTTCCCACATGGTTTTACTCCATATGTCCTTTCTGGCTATGGTCCATTTCTCCTAAAGCCACTGTCACATTCGGAGTCAGACCATGATAAATAGCCCAACTGTTGGTACATATGAGAATTGTCATAGACTCATGGACTAGCCATCCAGACAGCTTGTATCTCAGCCCATTGAAGGCTCTGACATTCTCCTTTATCCATTCATATGTTGTCTGTAGTTATGTGAACTGCTATTCCTCAGCATGTAGGGGGTTTGTCCTCTACAGGAACCATCAGTATACCAGGAATCCTCCAATGGGGCTCCTATGCCCTCAATTATTGGTGCTACTTTCTCTATTGCTGGCATGAGTGGTGTAGGGGAGTTCAGTTCTCGACCTATATGACGGGCCCAATAATTTATGTAACTCCTGAGATAGTGGGCTAGTATGGGAAGAACTCCATTGTAAATTAGCCTGCCATTTTAGTAGTGTGCTAGCTTGTGCTCAAACACTTTGGGGTTGAATGCAAGTGTCTTTGACCTTTCCACTTGTTTACAAAGACATTTGAACAGTTATTGGCAAAGGCATTTTTATAAGCTCAGTTTCTATAAGAGCAAGGTATATTGATAACAGTTGCTTTTCAATAAGACTATGTTGTTGTTCTGTTCCTTTCCATAGCTGCAACCAGAATCCCAGTAATACTTTCTTCCCATTTTGTTTTTGCCATAGACCCCACCCAAACTTTTCTGGGTAGCTGGCAACATCCAATTCACAAGCTTGCCCTGCTATTAACGTACCTAGAGTCTGGATCTGTTTTATAGCTATTTTTGCTTGTTGGAATGTTTGCTCAGCTTTAGTGTCCCAATACCAGTAAGCCTCCATTTTTATCAATCTATAATATGGTCAAAGTATTTGAGCTAGGTGGTGTATAAAGGGTCTCCAATAATTTAATAAGCCTATAAAATATAAAAGCTTGCAGTTCCTTTACAGTGTAGGAAGTTGGACACATTTGTACTTTATCTATGACTGCTCTTGAAAACAACCTTTGTCTTACCTGACAAAACCACCCTAAGAATGTTACAGACTGTCCAGGTTTCTGGATCTTGGAATCATTCATGGCCCATCCATGGCTCATTAAAAGGTGCTATAATGGCTGGGCCACCATTTCCAGAGATGTAATATAATCAGAAGTAAGCATAATATTGTCAATATAGTGAAGCACAGCAATATTTGGTGGCTTTTTCCATCTTGCTAGATCTGCTACCACTATTCTTTGACAGATGGTGTGGCTATGTAAGTACCCTTGTGGCAAAACCTGGAAAGTCCACTGCTGCCCTCCCACATATATGCAAATTGATCTTGGCTATCTTCAGCTAGCAGGGTATTGAAAAGGGCACTAGCCAAGTCTAATACATATTGGAGCTCTCCTAACCTGTGAAGAGGTTATCAAGAAGCCTTGAAATATTAGGCATTCCTGCATGAATAGGAGGAGCAGCATTATTCATTTCTCAAAAATTGACTATTATTCTTCAACTTCCATCAGTTTTCTCCACTGTCTGTGCAAGACTATTAAATTGGCTCTGCACTGATCATATGATCCCCTCTCTGGTCAGTTCTTGTAACATTTCACTGATTTCAGCATATCCAACCAGGAGGCAATATTGTAACTCTCCTGGGTAGAGCCAGGTACTCTGGGGTGCAACGAGCTGCACCACGTGTAATTGATTTCACCATGTGAATGTGAAGATAAAATTCACCAATGGTGGTGTAGGGTAAGGTCTAGGTCTTGTAATATATCTAACTCTGATATATATTTGTGTAATGCAAACAATATACTGGGGGGCAGGGTGGAGTGAAACACCCAATTTGCAATGTGAGGGTAGTTTGCACTACTTATATATCTTTTCCTTCTTACCCATCTATCACTTTTAGGGGCTCATTAAATCTCTGGGGATTCCCATAGATGAATGTATACTCTACCCCAGTATCATTAATGTCTAAAATATGCAAACAGTTTGTTGGAGACCAGTGGATAACTAGATCTACATGAGGCCTTCAGTTGCCGGTTGTTGCTCATATTTGCAGGCAACTGTATCCCTCCCCCTAGTCTTTAAAGGTAAGGGATATCTTACCTCTTAAACCAGACTTATTTCCTCGGGGGTGGGGTGCTCTGGGAGTGATTACTGGTGGCACAAATATAGGCTTAGGCAGAACCTGATATCTTTTCTCCTTAGGCAGCTTTTGCCAGAGTCCTGCTAATATAGTATTTAGCTATCTAATTTTTCTTTTGGGGTGCCTGCAGCAATTAAATCATCCCATAATTGTTTAAGGGTTACATGTACAAGCCCCCTTGCCCCTTCCCTTGTGAGGTCTCTTTGTTTACTTTCCTTACCCTTTTGACCATATTCTTTCCACGTCACCTAAGTTTGCTATTGCCTGTGCCACCCATTAAAAGGCCTGGCCGACTTGTGGACTTAGAAGAGCAACTAATGTTCCATACCAGGCTGGAAGCACTGTTTGAAGGATTTTAGCCTTCATACCAGCTGTGAATAGTTCATCATCAGGTCCATGAAAATGTTCAGCATATGCTGCATGCTTCATTTCCAATTCTTTGCCTATATCCTGTAATTCTTCCATAGATAACCATTTGTCTATTGTGGAGAGCATATCCCCCTCATTAGGCCAGGCCAATTTTACAGCTAAAATATACCATACTAATAAATTTTGGATGCTGTCTGGCCTTGACCTGGTAAAAATGATAACGAAGAGAAGGTTGTGTAGTTATGCTAGCCATTTATGCCTTTTCCACTCCAGAATAATGCCATCTCCCCCTAAATCCCATAATCTTAGCAATCAAGTGTTTTTTTCTCTCTCGACCTTTTTGCTTAATCTTTTCTGCTAACTCTATGAATTCTGCGAGTGTATACTCCTTCATTACTGTCTGCTTCTAAGCAGGGATCTCTTCCGGAGAATCATCAGTATTCCTGGCTGTTTTCATTTTTGTATTTATTAATGGTCTTGCTTGTTTAGGTTCCTCTTCAATTTCAGCTCCCTCTGCCCATTCTCCTTCTTCTTCACTCTCTCACATGGTCCAGTCTCCTGTTTGGATAATTGCTTGGACCTGATGCCATGGCATCCTTTGTCCATGCATTTTTGCCACTCTACATGCCATTACTTCTAACTGTCTCTCTGGAATTTGTACCTTTTTTGCTAATACATTAGCATTGTTAGAACATGATAGCCCAATATCCTTTTTTTTTCTTTCTAGAGTTAAAGCCTCTTCTAATCTTACTTCAGCTTCTGTTTTTAACTGGGCTTTGGTAGCATATCTAACTGTCAATAACAACATCCACATGGTGGCAGCAACCACTTCTTTTCTGTGTGATTTCCATTTCCCCTCTAGGTTCTCCAATAGGGCAAATAACAGTCCAGCTGGCATTTCCAGGGCTTCCACATGCTCATGCACTGGGCTGAACTGTTCTAGAAAGCAGGATACCTCCTCCCATATACTGGAAGTTGGCCACCCTGGGATTTCCCCTGCTGACTGTGGCATTGTGTCTGCAGATTCCCATTTCCTTCAGCTTATTTTGTTTTTGGTCTCCTGGCTGGCTCGCCAATTGTCTGGTCTTGAAACTACAGAATAGGTTCCACCAAAGTTTGATGGACACTTAAGTCTGAAAAAGAAAGCAGGCCACTCCATGTAGCAAAATAGCAATAGGAAGGAAATGACTTTCAAACCAGGAAGCTGGTAATAGTTTATAAGGGAACTTACATACAAGGAAGCTGGACCTGTGTGGATGCAAGATATTCACACTAGCACTCTGCCACACCCGAAAGATTACAGAGTTTATATGGAAAACAAGGAAGGCACAAAGCCAAGTCAGGATTTGAAGATCATACACATGTTTTTTTGAAGTTACTGATATGTAGCAAGGATGATTCTAGTACCCATAGCTACTTTGCTTAGGAATTTGCATGTGTACTTTAAGATGTGCCTACAGATTTTTCTTCCTTCCTTCCTTCCTTCCACCCTCCCTCCCTCCCTCCCTTCCTTCCTTCCTTCCTTATCCAGGAATTTATGGCTTCTCTGGTTTATTGCCTCACAGCATAGAACCAGATTTTGAAAGGAGTGAAGAAATTATAAAATTCTCTTTTCTCTCATCTCTCCTTATTCACTTACCTTCTCCCTTAGAGGTCTGAAGGCTTAAAGTTGGAGATGCCTTTTACTTGAGAGATATTTTTGGCACTAGAGGGCTGAGAAAGGATAGCATGTTAGCCATGGGGGTGTGAAAGAGAATATGCAACTAATATTACCTCTAGCTTTGAAAGAAAATAACTAAAAGTACATCCTTAAAATTCCTATTCTCCCAAGTTTATATCATCAAAATACTACGTGAGAGTTTTAGAACAAGAGAGAAGTCACTATAGCAAATGTGCATTTGGTCAATTTTCCCCTGCATTGTCTCCCAGAAAGCCCCTTAGAAGAAAAATAAGTCGAATAAGGTAGAGAGCAATGGTTGGTGACAGCACTCTTTTGTCTCATTATATCACTTATGTTGTGAATGAAGGTCACCCAGAGAAAGTCACATATGAGCCAACACTTGAAAGGAGTGAGGAAGAGAGAGGTGTGAGGAAGAGAGGCATGTGAATATTTAAGCAAATGTTTTTTCATGTTTATCTGAGGGTGTTCTTGTGTTGCAGAAAATAAAAAGTAGTCAAGTGTGACTTGAATGAAGGGCTCTTATGAGTAGGCATAAGGGAGGTGGTCAGGGAGCTAGTCAGAAGTCAGAACACACAGGGTGATAAAGACAATATTAAGGCTTTTGGTTTTTTTTCCTTTTAAGTAAGGTTGGACACCATTAGAAGGCTCTGAGCAGAAGTGTGACAGGATTTGATTAAGTTTTACAAAGTCACAGTTGTTCCTGTATAGGAAACCACAGGTGGGTAGTAAAGGGTACAACCAGGAAGCTATTTTCTGGAACTGAGATAATTTTTGCCTGAGCAAGGGTGGCAGAAGAGAAGGGTAGGATTCTGAAGTTATAATGAAGTAGCACTGAGAGGATTCTCTTAATAGATTAGATGTATGTCATGAATGACTAGTTGAATGGTACTAGTCTCTTTCTTTCTTTCTTTCTCTCTTTCTTTCTTTCTTTCTTTCTTTCTTTCTTTCTTTCTTTCTTTCTTTCTTTCTTTCTTTCTTTCTTTCTTTCTTTCTTTCTCTCTCTCTCTCTTTCTTTCTTTCTTTCTCTCCCTTGCTTCCCCCTCCCTCCCTCCCTTCCTTCCTTTCTTTCTTTCACCTTTATATCCATGCATCCCTTCATTCATAAATCCATCCTTCCAATTTCTTTTATCTCTCTTTCTTTCATTCTTCACTGGATAACCCTTCTCAGTTTCCTTTGTTGTTTCCTCCTCACATGCCTGATCCTTTGCTGTATTGAAAAGAATAGGATATAGCAGCACTTTTTTATTTTTTATTTTTTTTGGTGAGATTTATATGAGAAGCTACAAACAGTTTTGCAATTTCTGTAAGAACTTCAGTAGCTCAATTCAACTCGATTCTGATTGTTAACTACACACAGTTAGGTCAGACTCCACAGGGTAAGATCAATCCTCTTCAGACATTAATTACAAGTTTGGGAGACCCAGGCCACCCACACTTTTGACTAACTGGCTACAAATTTGAGGGTTCTCACCATCCACTCGAGTTCAATAATTGATTAGAATAGATGATTCACAGAGTTCACTAAATGCACTATAGTTTCAATTTTAGCTTTATACAGCAAAAGTATACAAGTCAGAAGAAGCTAAAAGAAGAAATGCATAGGGTGAGGTCTGGGAACGTCTCATATGCAAGTTTATGTACCCTTTCCTTGTTGAGTAAGAACCCACCACCACACATTTTAACAATTGTGGAAGCTCATCTAAACTTCCAGTGTCCCAAATTTATATGGGGTTTGATTACCTTGGCATGACTGAATCAATGCTCATGTGGCTGAATTCACCCTTCAGGCCTCCCCCTTCCCAGAAGTTAAGGAGTTAGAGTTTATAGAACTTGTCTCAAAGCCCCAGTGGCCTAATCACATGGTTGGTCTTTTTGGTTTGACCAGCCCCCACACTAAAATTACAGATGTGGCTGACCCCCACCCCGTCATGTTGTTAGCATATGAACTATCAGTGGTTGCTCCTGGGAGGAAAAGCATGAATTACAAAAACACTGCTATCACAGGTAATTCCAAGGATTTAAGGGTTACCTCCCAAGAAACTGAAGAGAAAGACTAGCCAAGTTTTTATAATGCTAGAATTTCAATATAGGAAATGAAACTAAAGAGTTTTAATGTAGAAATGTTTAACATAAGATATTTTTTAGATCTGCTTTAGGAAAGGTGCAAGATATGTATCTAAAATTTTGGGCACTTTTGTATTTAAATAATGTAGCTGGATGAGAGCTCATGGGAAATGAGCATAGCGCGAATGTTGTCAAAGGACTGAGTATTTGGACACTCTAATGTTTAGTGATCAGGCATGTGAGGAGGAAACAACAAAGGAAACTGAGAAGGGTTATCCAGTGAAGAATGAAAGAAAGAGAGATAAAAGAGATTGGAAGGATGGATTTATGAATGAAGGGATGCATGGATATAAAGGTGAAAGAAAGAAAGGAAGGGAGGGAGGGAGGGGGAAGCAAGGGAGAGAAAGAAAGAAAGAGAGAGAGAGAGAGAGAGAGAGAGAGAGAGAAAGAAAGAAAGAAAGAAAGAAAGAAAGAAAGAAAGAAAGAGAGAAAGAAAAAGAAAGAGAGAGAGAGGAATGAAGGAAGGAAGAAAGAAAGAAAGAGAAAGAAAGAAAGGAAGGAAGGAAGGAAGGAAGGAAGGAAGGAAGGAAGGAAGGAAG
>JAKSZT010054030.1:4798615-4891222 GCA_026826555.1 Tolypeutes matacus
AAGGAAGGAAGGAAGGAAGGAAGGAAGGAAGGAAGGAAGGAAGGAAGGAAGGAAGGAAGGAAGGAAGAAAGGAAGGAAGAAAGAAAGAAAGAAATAGAGAGAGAGAGGGAGGGAGGGAGGGAGGAAGGAAGAAAGAAAGAATGGTCAATAAAAGACATAGTTAACAGAAGGGGACAAATTGATTAATATTACTAATAGGTTCAGTAAGGTGAAGATTGAAAAAAATCCTGGAAATGGCAATGTGGTAGTCATTGGTAAAGTTGATAAGATAATTCAGCACTTTTAGGGATAAAAGTCTGATTGTAGTAGAGAGAAAAGGAAGTAAAGATAGAGAGTGTCAGTGACTCTTTCATGAAAATTTGTTGTAAATTGGAGCAGATTAAATGAATGGTGATTGACTAGAATAAAGAAATGATATATATTTAAAGGTGGGTGTGATGGATTGAAGTTGGAGGTACTCCAGAAAATCATGTTCTTAAAGCTAGCCCATTCCTGTGGGTGTAAATCTATTGCAAGTAGTATATTTTGATTACGTCACTTCAGTTAAGGCCTGGCCCAGGGTAGTCTTAGTCCTCTAAATGGAGTTGTTTGTAAATAGAAAGGACATTTGGATTCCAAATTGAAGAGCATCAGCTTTGCAATATATTGCTAATACAAAATAAGCCAACCAAACCATTTTTTCTAAATCTATTGTGTAATATTTCCATATGGAAGTGAAGAAAGTGGCACTATCTTCACCATGGTCCTAGAAAGAAAGGACTATAGAGAGACAGAGAGAGAGAAAGTGACAGACGTTATAAGCAGAAGGAAGAGAAAGCCATGCAAACAAGAAGCTGAAAACCTGGAGAAGAGAAAGACCAGGAGATAGTGCCATGTGCCTTGCCATGTGACACAGGAGTCCAGAATGGCTGGCCGCTGATCTCTGGGGAGAAAGAATTGCTTGATGGTGCCTTTATTTGGACATTTTTCTCAGCCTCAAAACTGTAAGTCTGTAAACAAATAACTTTACATTGCTATAAGCCAACCCATTTTATGATATCTGTGTTTAAGCAGCTTTAGCGTACTAAAACTGCAGGAGACATTAAACTGTGTTTACATGGTTTTGGATGGAAATGAATGTTTGCGGTCTGTTTCCCCTTAGATTCTAAACTTACTGAAGGCAGAAAATTTTCCAAATTGCCCCATCTGATCTAAAAGAACAAATCCCATAGATTATGGGATCACCACATGCATGATCACCATCTATTAGATAGTGCCCGACTCATGTATATTCATAAAACATATTATTGAGTGAAAGAAGATTGTGTTGGATTTCACTTGGACTGTGTCACTACATTATTCTGGTTTTCTACAACATAACAGGACAGACACTCCTCATCCTGCCATGCTACCCAAGGACTAGATCCAATTGTTTAAGTTGAATGGAGACAGAAATTCAGGGCATGTTTAGAAGAGAGAAAAGAGAGCAGAAAGAATTGAAGAACTGAATCCTTTACTGTATTCCCAGTTAAAAGTAGACCTGCTGGCATGTGCTGACTTAAATTTAAACCTTGGGGAATATCTATTTTATTTCTTCATTATGTTATTAAAATACACAGAATGATTGTAATTGTAAGCAGCAGTTGGTAAACAATTTCAAGACTGAGCCTGAGGGAACTAAAAAAGAAGAGCTAAGAAATAAAATCAAATTAGAAAGTCCAGGGCTACACATTGACATTCACAGAGACTGTTTTCTTTGCAGTTAGGGGAAAAAAATGTCTGGCCTGTGCTTGTCCTATTGTCCTGAATTAGAATAGAAAGGACATTTGGATTCCAAATTGAAGAGCATCAGCTTTGCAATATATTGCTAATACAAAATAAGCCAACCAAACCATTTTTTCTAAATCTATTGTGTAATATTTCCATATGGAAGTGAAGAAAGTGGCACTATCTTCACCATGGTCCTAGAAAGAAAGGATTCAAGGGCATAAAACCCTACACTAAAAAGCCCTGAATGTGAACTAATTCTAAAAATGGTAAATGCATCTATCAAGTTTATGCTTCCTATACTGCATTGAAAACCACATTATCAGTGTGTAGCTTCATATTTAGGGAATATTAGATTTTATAAAGCTGTATCCTCAGTGCTTTATCTGACTTGATTGCTATACTGAACATTTGAATAGAGAACTCAGAAAGGAAAATAAGAAAATGAATACATACTGCTGCTGATGCAAGGGGTGGGGAAGGTGGAGGAGAAAGTTTAGCTCTAATGTATTAGAAATTATAGTGAGTGTTTTGTATGCCACTCAAACTTTAAATATTAAAACCATTGGTCTTTCAATTACTTTTCTGAGTTAGAAAAGAAAAACTAGAAAATGTTCACTCTTTTTTTCCTCTTCATGTGCATTCATTTAAAGCAAAATATGGCACGTCTCAGATTAACTCCATTTAAGGTCATAACTATATCCTTACAAGAGAATTATCTGTGAGAACTCTTGTACCTTTCATAGATCGTATAAGGGAGACATACTGAGCTCTTATTAGCTTTGGGTCACAGAACACTATCCACATTTGATCATAAATTTTCTGATGTAGAAAATTAGCAATCTAGTTGTGCCTCCTCATTTTATAGCTAAGAAATCTTGGTCCAAACAAGGGAAGTATCTGTGAGGCGCCATACAGATTATGAGGGAACTGAAGCTCATTCTCTGTTAAGGCAATGACCTATTCACTGTTTCCTGTTTAGAGTCCCATGGGCATCTGTCTTAAGGATTAAAGGCAACCCAGTTTTCCCCTTTTTACCTCTGACATTCTTAAAGTTGAATAAGCTATATAAACATAAAAGCACCATTTTGGATAATAAGTTCCTTAAATACCTTGCTATTGGTTTGAAAGTAGACTTTCTTTAAATTTTCTCCTAAATATTCCTTATACTATCTCCTTGTCCTTTCATAAAAAATCCTTGGTATGCTTGTGTTTTTGGTTATTTACAACACGCTCCTCCTGTCGAAGCACCTAATTTAATAGAAACATAGCCTGTATTTCTCCCAGCTCTCCTTTTCAAGTTTCTGAGTTAGATTTTATGATTATAGCTCCATATTGAGTATGGCTATCCACTTATTTCAAATTTAGCTGTAGAGAAATAAATGGAGATCACTCAAATGAGAACAAACAATTACCATTTATTCAGAACTTGGTAGAGCAATGGAGTCAGTCAACCTCATTTGCATTTGGTAGAGATTCAAAGGCAGGCAGGGAGTGGGAAAGCTTTATAGTGAAAAAGAAAGGAAGGCTTCAGGTATGCTCTCATTGAAGCTTATTGCATGGAGGCCCTGGGACAGGTTAACTAGAAGCAGTGCATCTTATGGGATTGGTTTGAGGAGCCTATTTGATGTTCTCTGGTTGATCTTGAGTTGGAAGTGGAGGCAAAAAATTAGAGAAGCGGACTCTTCTGGTCTGATTGTTGAAGAGTTTGTGGTTTGTCTTCCTGAGCTGATTGCTGCAGAGGATGGAGGTAAGGTTTCTATTGACTCATATCATCTGGCCATTGTCTGTTTGTATATTCAGTCCCTATTGGTCATTCTCTCACTTCTGAGAAGTGGACCGGGCCTAGATCATCACTGTTCTGAGATTTTTCAGTCATATCCATAGTCAACTGTCTTGCAAGATTGTCTTGATCTTTTTGTTGCTGAATCATCACGGTGATCATCTAACAAGGAAGTGACTATGCAGAAGCATTTAAGATTCTGAATAGAATGAAAGGAACCAGAATCATGATGACTATGACAAAAATAAGAACAAGTAATAGTCCCTGTAAATTTTTTTGGAACCAGGAACCCCAATTGCCCAATCCTGTCTAAGAGAACAAATCCCATAGATTATGGGATCACCCTTAGAGAGCTAAGTAGCTTTTTTCCTTAAGGATATATATATATATAGTGTGTCCTACCTTCCCTGTTTCATTGATCCAAGTACAAAAAGAAGTATTAACAATGACACAGATCCACCATGACTAGACAATAAGAAATCTAGTGCAATGTGATTGTCCATCCCTGATCATTCCAGTGAGAAGAAACTGATCTGTATTCCATCTAGAGCAGAGGTGGTATTATTAATAAGTTCTGCCAGTGGTGAAAACTTTGCCAACAGGTAAAGGGTGAGGCTATAAGAAGTGATGGGTTTTTAATGGTTCCCATGAAGCTGAGTTAAACCCCAGGGGCTTGTTCAGATAATCTATGCACAAAAAGGCAAATAGGCTTTTGTAGTTAGAGACACCTAGGGAATGCTTCAGATTAAAGAAGGCCTGTTCATGCCTGGGTTCACAAAGGAGAGGGTCTCTTACTAAGGACTTCATTAAATCATAAAGAGATGTCACAATCTCAGAAATACTTGGCATGAATTGTCTACAATATCTAGCAGAAATCCTATCAATTTTAATTTTTAAAGGGGCCAGGATAAGTTTAGATAATCTATAGTCTATCAGGGGAGAGTATTTTGCCTCCTTCAAAATGGTCTATGTTGTAATTTATCTTTTGAAACTTTATATCCCTTTTTGGATAACACTAAGAGGAAGTAAATGGAATTATTTTTATAAGCTTCTTTGTTCTATAAGAATGAAGTAGGAGATCATCTATTTGTTGTATTGAGACTAATTCTCAAGGGAAACTTTGATCTTTAAAGTGTTGTTTGAGGATCTGGGAAAAAATAGGAGGAGCTCTTCAGTGTACCCCTGTTTTTTCTCTAGGTGTATTATTGTCCTGCCGAGGTGAAGGCAAAAAGTTACTGACTTTTCTGGTCTAGAGGCACCATTAAAAAAAAAAAAATTCCACTACAGTGAAGCAAGTGGCATCAAATGGAATTGATGACAGGATAGTATTTGAGTTAGGTCCTATCAGGAAGTGAGCAGTAATGATTTTGTTGATGACCTTGAGATCTTGCACAAATGAATATATTCATCCATTTTGTTGCTTATTGTCAGGAAGGAAGTATTACAAGGTTAGCGCAGGGAATAAGACAATGGAATATATGGCCTTCAATTATAGGCTTGAGATCCATTGCTTCTGGCTTCAAGGGTTAATGGGGAAATTTGGATAATAGTTTGGTAGGATCTAACTGAACTTTAATGGGTTCTGCTCCAATTGCTATTCTTCTGTCAGTGGAATTTTTAACCCATAGAATGTGGTGTCAAGATCCAAGGTACATTAAATCTAATGGAAAAGGCAAACATAGCTAGAGAAGATACAACCTTATTATGAATAGAAGATTCCTCTGGTACCTCAATAAATAGTCTGTATGACATGCATTTGATACTAAAATCTTGTTTGAGAAGTCAGTCTCTCTCTATTCAACTTGCAGGGGCGCATTCACAGAACAGGAAGATATGTGTTTTGTTGTTGTTTTTATTGTTGTTGTTGTTGTTTTCAGCCAAGGGCCCAACAGTGACAAGTTCAAGGCTGAGATATGTTGTATGTTTGCTCTGAGAAAGAGGGTAAGCAAAGGTGGCAGGGTTTCGTGTAGGAAGAGGAGCACCTGTAACTGCCAGGAATTGATGCGACTGACCTTTTATATTTATAGTTAATTCTCTGTGAATGTTTAATCATAAAGCAAGCTATTGGGTGCTTCTTCTTTCCTTGGAACACCCTCAGTTTTATCTGAATTGATAGATTTTTCTTTATTTTGCTTTTTTTTTTTTTCCTTGTAAGATGGGACAATCTTTTTTCCAATGTTTCTTCTGTTTACAATATCTACAAGAATACTAGTCAATAGGTGGTTGGTTGGGAAATGGGTCACCTAGTTGTTTAATCTGCCATAAGTTTATTTTAGGTCCTTTCTCTTTTTGTTCTACATTGCTTTCAAAATGTTCTGCCAGATGTTGTAATTCAGCCAAAGGAACAATTAGCATTCTAATTCTGTTTTAATATTATATCTATAGTTTCAGTTTAGCTCCATTGATAAAATGAGGTAAAGGACTGCTTTTATATCAACATCTTTATCTCCTGAATGGCAGCAAAGGTATTTTCTGTTCTTTCTTGAAAATTTCTTATACCTCTTCTCTTTCCATAATTAAATTATCATCTGAAAAACTTACTTGGATATTTTGTGATGGATTTGAAGGGGCTTTTCCCTCTTTTCTGGTGGTTTGTGACCCTCAGGTTTATTGTGGACAAAAAGAGATCTTAGATTTCTTTCCAGGTCAATCCAATAAGCTTTTGCCATCCAGATTTTACCATCTGAGGTTCCAATCAACATGTGTACAAGTCTATATATTTCAAGCAAACCTGGATTATATGTATTCAAAAGAATACAGAGTTATTCTATGCTGGTCTTGTCTGGGTTTAGGCAAGTCATTAATCATAGTTCTTAATTAAGCTCAGGTCCAAGGTTGAAATTCTACAATTGCCTGCAAACCTATTTCACAGTACAGATGTGTATTTAGAGGCAGCTGGGATTTTGGGGTCTTAGGAGAGTCTTTGGAGAAAAGTAAGAGATCTGGACAGGGAAGAAGAGGGAGGAGTACATGGCAATATGGATGGAGAGGGATCAGAGGAAGAGAGAGAACTGTATATGTGGAGGCAACTGGAGGACAACAAGGGGAAAGAATTACTAGGGAAATAGTCTAGTTTGATGCTTAATTTTGTCAAATTGTTCATTAACTTTGGACAAATAATCTTTCAGTGAAGCAAGTTTTGTTTCAGAATTTTGTTTAGAGCTTCCTCTCAAATGAACAATTTTGGTCAAGTCAAATGTTCCCTATATTGAGAAATAGACTCAGGAATTAGAATTATAGTACGAGTACATATAAGAAGAGGAGAAGATTTAGAACTAGACCACACCATGGGAGATGGCAATGATTGGCTGAAAGTGATACCTAGGTACCTTATATCTCAGGCCCTGACCTGATGGTTAGCTGCCTCCAAACACAGATCCAACAATCTGTGCCCTCTGGTAGACAGAAAACAAGAGAAGACACTCTTCTGGATCAAAGCCAAGCTCTCAGGACAAAAAAGATTGAGTCAGGAGGAAAATCACATCTGGTTTTATTGGTGACCCACAACAAAGTTGGTCCAAATGGATGCTGGCCCAGTGAGAACTGCAAAACTCACAAGTCTGTGAAATTGGCTTGAATAGGTTGATAGGGTCTATGCTTGCATTCTATCCTGTGATTCCCCTTCTTTATAGCCAACAACAGTTTTAGACAGCAGGACACAGATCAGAAGCAAAATAAAGAGCAAAAAGAGATATAAAGGAATGGCCTGATTCTGCCCAGGATGACAAACTATTGGGAAGCAAAAAAAATTGGGGTACCATGTTGAGAATAAATAAGCAAAAAACTCAACTCAACGTGATCAGATGCTGACTTAATAGACTGATATTAGCTTGAAAAGCTGTAAGCTGCAAGGCAAAGGCAAAAGGGTGTTCTTTGAATACTCTACGTGGTTGAAGGCTGGGATCTATTATGACAAGCAGTGAAGCATATGTCTAGGTGGAGCCTCCAGGAAAACTGTGGAAATAACTGGAGAACCCCTGTGATGGTTAGGCTAATGTGTCAACTCAGCCAGGTAATTGTGCCAGTTGTTTGGTCAAGCAAGCATTGGTCTAATTGTAATAAAAGGACATTTATGGAATTTAGTAACCAGTGAGTTTACTGCATAGATAACTGACCACATCTACATCAAACAGGGAGATTGCCTTCAGCAATGAGGGACATTTTATCCAATCAGTTGAATGCCTTAAAAGGGGAAGTGATTTCAGCATTCAGAGAGAATTTCCCAGCTTGTCTTTGGACAGCCCACGTCTCCTGCAAACTCATTAAGGACCTTTACTGGACTTTCATCAGTGACCCTGGTTTGCAGCCTGCCTGCAGAACCTGGACTTGTGCATCCCCACGGTCACGTGAGAGACTCTTATAAAATCTCACACTATTTACAGATATCTCCTGTTGATTCTGTTTCCTTAGAGAACCCTGACTAAAACACACCCCAAGTGAGAAAAAACAGTGGTGTCTTATTCAGTGATATCGCTGGGTCGTTTTTCTTTTAATTGTGTCCATATTGAATCCTTATCCGTGATAGTGAGCTCCAATAACCAGGGCTGTGGGATAACCGAGATTCTAGGATCAGTTTACACAAGCCAATAATTTGAAAGTAAAATATGGGACAGAATTTTAAAATTATCCAGTCCAAATTAGAGTTTTCATTTTATGTTATTTTTTCCCAGATGAGAAAATATGCAAGCTTTAAAAGACAAACTGAATTTTTCCAAAGGAAGTGTTAGAACTAACTCTTCTGGTATCCTGAGTCCTTTTTACATTCAAGGAAAAGAAGATACCAGAAGCATTTAATTAGCTATGGCAGTAACAAGAAACAAATAGGTAAGGGCAGTTTCCCTCGTATATGCACACATATGTGTTCTTTCATGCACAATTTTGCTTCTGTATTAATTTTCTCATTCGCCTATGCATTCATTAAGCTCTGAGTTCCACGTGCTGTCCTAGATGATGAAGACACAGATGTGAATACAGCAGATGACTCACCCAGAGGACACCGCCTTTGTTGGAGGAGATAAACACACAAATGTGTAGTAATAATAATGCACCAGATATTATGGTTATGCAAAAGAAGGATAAGTAACCTAGTGGAGCAGTGGCAAATGTTTCTAGAGAGGGGATAGCTGAGCTGGTGTAAAGGATGTTTGGAAGTAAGCCAGTGAAAGAATGGAGAGGCAGGGATGAGACTGGCAAGGGAAGCCAGTGCTGACAGCAGATATAGATATAAAAGTGACTGAAGATAAGAAACAGTATGATGTTTCTGGGAAAAGCAGATAATTCAATCACACATGTATTCAATAAATATTTTTTGACTACTAGATGCCAGGAAATCTTTTAGATATTGGACTCTTAAGATGATAAGATTATGTTTTCATTTCTTCAGTAATTTACAATCCATTCCTTTTATCAGATTACCACAATTTGTAGCACTTAGATACTGAGGTATCTCTGCTAGCTCTCACATACTTTTACAGTAGAATGTTAGAAACATTTATCAACTTAGACAAGATCTATAATTGCTGGACTTGGATTTGATTCTGCTCTGAAGCTCCTTTCAACTGAAAAACAAAGATATTCCAAAATAAGCATCCATTTTAAGCTGCTCATCCAGAGATTCTGGGATATTCAAGAGTCTTTACAACACAAAAGAAACAACCACCACAAAACCATCATTATTTGTATCAGATTCCAATTGCTGCTGTAACAAGTTACAATTTAGTGCAAGGCAAACAAATTTATTATCTGATAATTCTTTATTAATGATTTTTATTAATGATTTAATTAATGATTTCACTGGATCTAACTCAAGGTGTTGGTATGGCTGTTTTCATTTTTGGAGGGTCTGATGGGAGCATCCATTCCTTGCCTTTTTTTTTTTTTTTTTAGCTTTAGAGGTCATTTGTGTTTCTTGGCTCCTGACTTTCTTTTCCCATCACTCCAACCTCTTCCTTTTATCATCACATCTCCAACTATTACTCTTGTCCTCCTGCTTCCCTTTTATGAGAACTCTTGTGATTTCATTGGACCCACCCAGATGGCTCAGGATAATCTCCCCATTTTAAGGTCCTTCACTTAATCACATCCTCAAATTTCCTTTTATCATGTAAGGAAACATAATTATAAAAATTAATCAAGAATTCATGCTTTGATAATAGGCCCCAATATACAGGAATCTTTTGTTTTCACAACTGTATATATCACCCTTCTTTCGTTTTCTCCAGGAACTGGACTCGGGGAATGTATTTTAAATCATGTGCCAACAAAAGACAAGTAATTTGGACAAAACATTATATCTTAACACAGTTTGGAGGAATTGTTAACATTAATGAAATAGGCCTTAGGATTTTATATGCCTCTTAGGTGGGGCACTGATTTGAGACTATAGGTAGTGATTGTCAACTATAGCTGTTCATTAAAATCCCTTAGGGAATTTTACTAATTCTCATGTTTAGGCCCCATCCTAGACTAATTGCATCAGACCCTCTATGGGTGAGATTCATTTTCTAAAGGCCTTCAGGTAATTCCAATCTTCAGGCTGTTGAGAACCTCCTTGGCTAGCTCCCAACCTACTTAGTAAAAAAAAAAGGCATCCATAGACCTTCTTTTCAGGAGACAGTGAAGATAAAAAATTGGTGTATCCTAGTAAGCTAACAAATTTTGATATTCTCTTAACTGTGTAAGGGAGGACAAATGCCCCCAATAAGCCTATGACCATACATACATACATACATATGCATGTACATTATAACTGGTTCTAATACAAAAAAAATGGAAGTTTCTTTTTGCAATTATTGAAGAGAAGTAAGTCATCATACAGTTCAAATTCTTTTTTTTTTCCTCAAAGAAATTTTATTGTGGTAATATATTCAACATAACATTTCTGATTTTGACCACTTTCAGGTGTACAATTCAGTGGTAATAATTACATTCTTAATATTGTGCTTCCATCACCATCATTCATTATCAAAACTTTTCCATCATCCCAAACATACATCTGTACCCATTGAACATTAAGTCCTCAATCTCTCCATCCCCCTTACTTTGGTTACTCATAATCTTCTTTCTGCCTTAATAAATTTTTGTTCTTTGTATATTTCATATAATTGGAATCATACAATATTTGTCCTCTTCAATTTGACATAACTAAGTCAACATGATTTCTTCGAAGTTAGTCCATATTAGAGCATGTATCAGAAATTCATTTCTTTTATTCTTGCTCAATAATATTTCATCATATACCACATTTTGTTTACCCTCTCATCTGTTTATGGATAGTTGGGTTGCTTCAATCTTTTGGCTATTGTGGATAACGATGTTATGAATATTGGTGTAAAAATATTGGTTGAAATCACTGTTTTCAAACCTTTCAGGTAAATAGATAGAAGTGAAATTGTTAGATCATTTGGTGATTCTATTTGTAACTTTCTGAGGGCCCAATAAACTGTTTTCAGAGAGGCTGTATCATTTTATAATCCCACCAACAATGTACAAGTGTTCCTATTTTTCTCTATTTCTCTTCTGCCAACTCTTCTTTTCTTTCTTTTTTGTAATGGCTATCTTGGTGGTATGAAGTGGTATCTCATTGCAGTTTTTATTTGCATTTCCCTCATGATTAATGATATTGAGTGTCTTCTGATGTCCTTATTGGCAATTTGTATATCTTTTTTGGAAAAATTTCTATTTAATTCCTTTGCCCAATTTTAAATTGAGTCTTTTGTCTTTTTGTTGTCTAGGTGTAGCAGTTCTTTATTTATTATGATATTAAACCCTTATCAGATCTATGACTTACAACTATTTTCTCACATTCTGTAGGTTTTCTTCCCACTTCCTGATAATTTCCTTTGAGGGACATAAGAATTTAATTTTAATGAAATCAAATGTATCTATAGCTACTTTTGTTGCTCATGCTTTTAGTGTTATATCTAAGAGTCAATTGTTGAATCCCAGGTCATGAAGGTTTTCCCTTATCTTATATTTCAAGAGTTTTCTGTATATTTAGGTCCTTGTTCCATTTTGAATTCATTTTGTATATGATATGAGGTGGAAGTCTAACTTCATCCTTCTGCATGTTGGTATCCAGTTTCCCCACCAGCATTTTTTGAAGAGAGTGCTCTAACTCTATCACATGTACTTAGAATCCTTGTCAAAAATCAATTGGCCATAGATGTGTGGGTTTATTTCTGGACTTTGACTCTTTTCCCCTGATCTATTTGTCTGTCTTTGTGACGGTACCACACTATTTTTGACTTCTGCCAAATAAAATTTTAAATAAGAAAGCCTAGGCATTCCTATTCTGTTCTTTATCAAACTTGTTTTAACTATTTGGGGCACCTTGCAGTTCTATAAAAATTTGAAGGTTGGTTTTTCAATTTCTGAAAAAAATATTGCTGGAATTTTAATAGGGATTGCATTGAATTTGTATATTGCTTTGGGTAATATTGACATATTAACAATGTTAATTCTTCCAATACATAAACATGGGATGTCTTGTAATTTATTTAGGTCTTTCAAAATTTATTTCAGCAGTGTTTTGTAGTTCTCAGTCCTTCACCTCTTTGGTTAAATTTATTCTAACTTATTTTTTCTTTTAGCTGCTATTGTGAATGGAATTTTTAAAAATTTCCATTTTGGATTGTCCTTTATGTATAGAAACATAACTGATTTTTGCAAGTTAATTTCATAGCCTGCAACTTTGCTAAACTTATATATTAGTTCTAGTAGTTTATGGATTTTTTTGGAATTATTTATATATACAATTGTGAGATCTGTAAATAGAAAATTTTTTTCTTCTTCCTTTCCTACTTGGGTGTCTTTTACCCTTCTATTTCTTTCTCCATCCTAAATGCTCTGGCTAGAATTTTCAGTACAATGTTGAACATCAGTGGTGAAAGTTGATATCCTTGTCTTTTTCTACTTTTAGGCAGAAGATTTCAGTCCTGCACTATTCCATGTAGCGTGAGCTGTGAATTTTCATAAATACCCTTTACCATATCTAGGAAGTACCTTATATTCTTAGTTTTGTGAGTATTTTTATCATGAAATAATTTTGGATTTTGCCAAATTCCTTTTCTGCATCAATTGAGAAGTTCATGTGTTTTTTTCCATTTCATTCGACTGATATGTTGCATTAGATTTGTTGATTTTCTTATGATGAACCACCCTTCCATTTCTTTGTTAAATCACTCTTCACTGTGGTGTATAATCCTCTCAATGTGCAGTTGGATTTGATTTGCTAATACTTTGTTTGGGAGTCTTGCATTCATATTTATGAGGAAACTGATCTATAATTTTCTTTTCTTGTGATGGCTTTATCTGGCTTTGGTATCAAGATATTGCTGGGCTCATAGAATGAATTAGGAAGAGTTGCCTGCTCTTCAACTTTTGGAAGATTTTGAGAAATATTGGTTTTAATTTGTCTTAAAAGATTTGGTAGACTTCTCCAGTGAAGCCATGTTCTGGTCCTGGACTTTTCTTTTGGAGAGATTTTTTTTTAAATTACTGATTCAATTACTTTACTTATAGGTCTGCAGAGATCTTCTATTTCTTCTTGAGACCATTTAGGTAGCTTGTTTGTTTTTGGAAATTTGTCCATTTCATCCAGATTTTGTTTTGTTGGCATCAAATTGTGTCTTCTCTTTTTCATTGTAAGTATAGCTAATATTTATTGATATTATTCATTTCTTTCAAGGAACAAACTTTTAGTTGTGTTGATTTTTAAAAATTGTTTCCTATCCTCTATTTCATTTATCTCTACTTTAATCTTTATAGTTTCTTTCCTTTTGCTAACTTTACATTTAGTCTTCTTTTCATACGTCCTCAAGACATGAAGTTAAGTTACTGATTTGGGATCATTCTTCTATTTAATGTAGGCATTTATAGTTATAAATATCCCTCTGAGTACTTATTTTGCTACATCCCACAAATTTTGGTATGTTGTGTTTTCATTTTCATTCATATTTAAGAATTTTCTGATTTCCTTTGTGATTTCTTCTTTAACTCATTGGTTGTTTCAGAATGTGTTATTTAATTTCCACATATTTGTGAATTTTCAGGTCTTCCTTCTGTTATTGATTTCTAGTTTTGCTCCATACAGTTAGAGAAGATGCTTTGCATGACTTAAATCTTTTTAAATATTTTGAGACTTGTTTTGTGACCTAATATATGGTCCACCCTGGAGAATAATTCAAGTGCACTTGAGAAGAATGTGTATTCTGCTTTTGTTTTACGGAGTGTTTTATTTATGCCTGTTAGCTCAATTGATTTATAGTTTTGTTCAAGTCTTCTAATTTCTTATTGATTTTCTATGTTAATGCTCTATCCATCATTGACAATGGTTTACTGAAGTCTCCAACTATTATTATAGTCTATTTTTCTCTTCAGTTTTGTGAGTGTGTGCTTCATGTATTTTGGATCTCTGTTTAGGCACAAATAGGTTTATAATTTTATATCTTCTTGATGAATTTACCATTTTATTAATATATAGTTTCTTTCCTTAGTGTTTGTAACAGCTACTAACTTAAAATCTGCTTTGTCTGATATTCGTTTAGCCATTCAAGCTCTTTTTTGTTTATGGAATATATCTTTTTTGTTTATGGAATATAAAAATATATATATTTTTTGTTTATGGAATATATCTTTTTTGCATGGAATATATATTTTTTCATCCTTTCATTTTCAATGTATTTGTGTCTTTGGGTCTAAAGTGAATCTCTTTTAGACAACATCCAGTTGAGTCTATGTTTTTATCAATTCTACCAAAATCTGCCTTCTGTTGTTAGCATTTTACAATTTATTAATACATTGAAAATAATTACTTACATGACAGGACTTAAGCTATTTTGTCATTTGTTTTTGAAAGTCACATATTTTTTATACTTTACTTACTCAATTGTTGACTTCTTTATTGTAAAGTTTTCTTTTGTATTGAAACAGTTTGACTTCTTTCTCATTTCTTTCGATTGTATATGTTTAGATATTTGCCTTGTAGTTAAAATGGCGTTTACATATAGCATTGCAAATCTGTAACAATCTAGTTTGAATTGACTTCAATGGCATACACAATCTCTGTTCTTATACTCTTCTGTCCTCCCTTTATGTTATTCATGTCACACATTACATCTTTGTACTTTATGTGCCCGATAACATAGAATTGATTATTAGTTTTGTATTTGTGTTTTAGATCATGTAAAAACTAAAAAGTAGGGTTACATTTCCAAGAACACAATAATATTGCTATTTATCCATGTAGTTAACTATATCATGGTTCTTTATTTTTCATATGACTTTAACTTACTGTCTAGCATCCTTTCCTTTCATCCTGAAGAACTATCTAGCATTTCTTATAGGGCAGGTCTAGTGGTAATGAACTCCCTCAGTTTTTGCTTACCTGATAATGTCTTAACTTCTCCCTTATTTGTGAAGGAAAGGTTTGCCAGATATAGAATTTTGGTCAGCAGGTTTTTCTTCTTTCAGCCCTTCAAGTATGTCATTTTACTGCCTTTTGGTCTCCACGGTTTCTGATGAGACTTTGACACTTAATTTTATTGAGGATCCCTTGTACATGACAAGTTGCTTCCCTTTTTCTGCTTTTAGGAGTCTCTCTTTGTATTTGGTCTTCAACAGTTTGAATATAATGTGTCTTGGTTGACATCTCTTTGGGTTTATTCAATTTGGAGCTCATTGAGATTCTTAGAACACAGATTGCTGGGCTGATCCAGGGGCAAGGGTGAGGCCAGGGCAGGTGAAAGCCTCCAACAACTTTTCTACCATTTTTAGATTTTCTTTTTCTTGATTCAGCATTCACTTAGTTACTGTCTCTCCTTAACTGTTCTCCAAAGTTCTGGGAATATTTATTCTGGAAGTTTCTGCCTGTTTCTCTATGTTTCTGTTGGGGGGGTGTGGCACATATGCTAAGGTTTTCTTATTCTGCCTTCTTGCTGACCTCACTCTCTTAATTCATATTCTTGAGGATGCAGTATACCTTCTTCTTCTTTTTAGGTCTGTTCTTATCAGGAGAGCCTCCCACAGGCTGAACATGAGGATGCACATTCCTATTGACACTGAGGTGGTATATAGACAACATTAAGCATCAGTGACACCAGATATTTGTGACATACAGTAATCTAGAACTTACTGCAAACTATTGTTCCCACAGGGTCAACTGAGAGAGGGTTGTATGTATTTAAAATTACATGAAGAATATGCTGTAATTTCATCCACTTGGATTTATGGCTTTCTTAAGGTTTCATGGTTGAATTTCAGAGCTTTCTAGTTCCCCTTGTCTTAGTATTCCAGAGTTGCTGTAGCTACATACCACAGATTATTTGGCTCAAACCACAGAATTTTATTTCAGGGTTCTGGAGACTGGGAATCTGAAATCAAGGTGTGAGCAGGGCTGTTATTCTAAAAGGGGATTCATTCCATGCTTCTCTTCTGGCTTCCAGTGGGTTGCTGACAATCTATGATGCTCCTTGGTTTGTGGCATAACTTAATATCTGCCTCTGTCACATGGCCATTTCTCAATCTGTCTCTTTATTTCTTACTGTGTTTAAATATCCTTTCCTTAAACACATTAGTCATATGGATTAAAGGTCCATCCTAATTCAGTTTGACCTCAACTAATATCATCTTCAAAGATTTTGTTTTCAAATATGTTCGCTTTTATAAGTTTAAGGCTTAGTAATTGAATATGTCTTTTTTGGGGGACACAATTTAATACATAACACCCTTGGAATTGTATTTAAAAATTTGAGTTATTTTATATTTTTCTGAGGAAAGTGTCCACAGCTTTCATTAAATGTCCAATTACCTCCCTGGTTCTCACCCCACTACCCCTCAATAAAAAATAAAGCAAAAAAGAAAAGAAAGTGAAGAAAACTATTTGATATGCTCTTCATTTTAAAGTCCAACTATGAATTAAGGCAGGTAATAACAAAACTATGAACCAGTACCACATAATTTTGGCTTCATGTATAATTGCTTAAACTGATTTTTTCTTTGTCATGATGCCTTACAGAGCAGCTTCTTTCTTTCTTTTTCTTCTTCTTCTTTTTTTTTTTCCTTGTTTACTGAAGGATGATTTTCACTAAATTAAATCATGGATGCTCCTATTGGAACCCTTGTGGAAATTTCCTCTATGTTCTTGTATCAGAAATTGTGCTATTTCTTATTCCTTCTGAGAATCTGACTTGAATATTCTTTAATGATACACTAAATTTTGAAAGTGATTTTTTTTTCAGTTTCCACATCCAGGGAGGACTCCTTGTAAGAATAGAGCTGAGCTTTAGACATAAGAATGGAGAATAAGGTCAGGGCTAACGTATGAGAAAGATTGATGATGTTGGGTCATAGGACATTCAATATCATTTTTAAATGCCTTCTGTTTGTTCCTATGTTGATCTGGAACCCTTTTCTGAATGATAGAATTCATAGCAAGTTCTATAGGTTGGATAATTTAACACATGGCATTTAAGAATTTCCTGAGTTAGAGTATTAAAAATGGTCGTGCTAAAAAAGAAATTTATTAAACAGCAAGTTATCCAAATAAGAGACAAAATGAAGCACATTTAAAAAGATTCCAATTGTTTTGCCCTTACTGAACTACTTAGATTTAAGTATTTGGAGAACTCTTTTTTTTAAAAAACTCCTTTTCATGTCTAAACATGTAAAGGAAAATTAATTTAAAAATTTCTGTGAGAAAATCTTACAGTCTTGTATTAGTAGACTATATATTATTTGCAACATTGACGTGCTTGTTTGTTTTACTAAACAACTAATTTTGCTATCGTTTGAACACATTTTATCAGTCAATGCTCTGAAATACTGGAAGAGGATAATTTAAGCACTGGCCATCTTGACTCTGTAAAGATGTGCTTGACAAATGATTTTCAAATTTAATTTATGTGCACTCTTGTTTGAAAGGAAGGAAATTCATTTGATGATTCTGCTGAATGCTTCCCTCACAAGGATTACATTATTGTTGGGAATAAAATCTTGCTAAGTACAAAATAAATTTATTTTTTGTTTTTTGGGTTTTCTTTGTGCCCAACATTCTATAAGCGGTAGAAAAGATCACTGTTCCGAGAGCCTGAGTAAACACAGCTGAGCTGTTGAGGAAACAATTAGTGAGAGTGCATCATGAAGATAAATGTGACCTTAACAGACAAAGCCTCAGCTTTTGGCTTTTAATATTTGAAGTGTGTTTTATATCTAATGACCAGAAAGCCTTTAGGGGATTGTCTTTATTTTCTTGTGGAGATGGAAGAACCACAGCTTTTCTGGGCTGTAGGCATCGAATAACTATATACTTGGGAAAGCCTTTCAAAGTCTGAGGTCCCCTTCTATTATAATTATAAAATCTGTGAGTGGTTTTGTAGGCTTTCTTCACTGAAGTAGTTGCAAAGCATCAGGCTCAGAATTTTACATAATTTTATCTAATGTACTCCTCAAAACACTACAAGGTAGATTTTTTTAACCACCTCAATGTCTAAAATAAAGGCTTTGGAGTTGGTTGCCTATTGCATTCTGGCTCTGACAGTTTCTAGCTGTGTAATCTTAGGCAAGTTACTTCTAACACTGTGACTCAGTTTCCTCAACTGTAATATAAGGTTAATGATAGTACTGACTTCATAAGGTTATTGCAAGAAATAATGAGTGCTCAGAAACTCTCTCATCACTGGTGTTTCACATTAGTTAAGTTGGATTTTAAATTGGACCCAAGTAGAGGTAAGTATGACGCAATGGAAGATGCCAGAAGGCAAGAGAAAAGATGTGCTACTCACAGGTCCCAGAAAGAGGGGTGCCAGAAGGGATTGATGGGAAGCACCTTGGGCTTTGGGGCACTCAACCAGCAGGTGGGGCACATAGATCTAGAGGGACCCTGAGGCTTGTGTCTTTATGGTGATCCAAGGGTGGAGGTTAGTAGATTTCCTGTGGAAGTCAAGGGTTGGTTGTTTAAAGCAAACTTACATATAAAGGGAAAAGGACTAAGGACCTGGGCGGGGGCGGGGGGATAGTGAGGATGGTCAGCTTATCATTTGAGACCAGCTGTGGGCTTTAGGTGAGGGGGGTGGCTGGTGTGGCTGGTGGCTGCTGATGGGGGTTTCGGCGCTGGAGGATTTTCAGCCCCCTGACTGGAAAGCTGCTTATTCATCAGGCCAAAGGTTGGTGCTGAGGCCAGTGGCTTAGCCAATGTAAGAAGGATGCTGAGGCAGCGCACACACAAACTTTGATAGTTAGGAAAATTGGTATGTTGTAGCTAATTTGAAGGATGAGAGAAAAGCTAGGTATTTTGGCCAAACTTACTATGTAGAAATTAGGGCAACCAAGATTTAAATTCAGGTGTGTCTCCTAAGATTGTTAATTCTAAGATTCCATGAAGCTTGTAAAGTTGAAAAGTACATGTAGTAGTCAGCCAAAGGGGTGCTGATGCAACATACCAGAAATCTGTTGGCTTTTATAAAGGATATTTATTTGGGTAGAAGCTTACAGTCACCAGGCCATAAGCATAAGTTACTTCCCTCGCCAAAGTCTATTGCCATGTGTTGGGGCAAGAGAGCTGCTGATGTCTGCCAAGAGTTCAGGCTTCTTGGGTTCCTCTTTTCCAGGGGCTCCATTTCTCTCCAAGCTCAGCTGCTATGCTCTCTCCACAAGGCCAGCTGTAGACTATCAGGCAAATGGCTCTGTCTCTTTCCCAGGGGTTTCTGCCATGTCTAAGGAGCCATCGCTGTTACTCGGTGTTCTTCTGTGTGTTCACTTCCTGGGCTCTAGCATTAAAACTCCAACATCAAATTTCCATCTAATTCTTCTGCTCTGCTATGTAGTTTTTTTATCTGTGAGTTCTTGCCCCCTTGGTAGGTGGGGACTCAACCTCCTACCAATGTGGCCCAATCAAAGCCCTAATCATAATTTAATCACGCCTAGGTACAGATCCATTTACAAACATAATCCAATATCTATTTTTGGAATTCATAAACAATGCCAAACTTCTACATTCCACCCTGTGAATTCCAAAAAGACATTACAATATTCAAAAAAACTTTAAATCAGTAACAATGCAAATAAAAAAAATCATATCACAATCAATTTAAAGAAAATACAGTTTGTCTTGGGGCAAAGTTCCATCTACTGTAGACCTCTGAACTTACAAAACCATTTATCTGCTTCCAAAACACAAATGGATAGACAAAGGATAAACATTTGATTTACGATAAAGAGAAATTGGGAGAGAAACATGAGTTATGGGTCCAGAACAGTCTTGTAAACCTGCAGGGCATATTTCATTCGATTTCAAAGTCTAAGAGTCATTCTTAAGATGATGGCTTCTTCTCCCTGGGGCCTCAAGAGGACCCATCCTTTCCACAGGCTTGTCCAACAGCCATTTTTCTTGGATCCACCCTCATCAAGCATCTGGGTGTCAACTAAGCTCTAGACGTCATACACCAAGAGCATTGGGGTGATTGCCACACCTTACCTAATTTTTGGGTTAGAGTCTTATCTCCCCTAGTACAGTGAAGAGAAGATAACATCCTCCCTTACTTTTGGCATACAGGCTCAACCCGCTCAGAGCAACAAGTTGTCCACTTGGCCTTCCCTAATCCATGGAGAACAGGCCCATCCCTCTCAGACTTATGGGGTGCTGACCTTAACCATCCTAATCCTTATGGAATGTGCTATACTCTCTCTGTACCCTGGGGCAGCAAAACTTGCCACAAACATTATCAGATGGGAACATCCACCCTCTTCAACTGCTGGGGCAAACTCACCCTCTCTGTACACATGGATGGGGTTCCTCTCTTGGCCCATGGTGATATATTAATTCCAGGTCTCAGCTTCCTTGGTTTTCCTCTTGAAGTTGTTTCCCCTTCAATCTCTCCCTCCCATGTTCCTTTTATTCCAGGCTCACAGCGATTTTGTTCATACAACTCTCTCAAAAACTTTGTTGGTTTACCATGCAGGAAGCGGGGTCCAAGCCGTCAGACAGTAAGACTTTCTACAAGTCTTTCCGAGATTGCTGCATCTTCAATTCCGATTTACAAGTTCCATCTTTAAGGAAGTCCTCAAATGAGGCACTTTCTTCTGGGGACTTGGTTTCCAGAGGCTTTGAATTTCTGCAGTCAGTTTCTGATTTCTTTGTGCCCAACAATTCATTACTCAGCTTATCTCTCTTGTCTAGCATTTTAATATAAGCTGCAAGGATAAGCCACACCACATTCTGAGTTTACTTTGGAAAGTTCTTCAGCTAAATGCCCAAGCTCATCATTTTCAAATTCTGCCTTCCATAAAACACCAGGAGTTAATCTTGCTAAGTTCTCTGTGACTTTAAAACACGGATCACCTTTCCTCCAGTTTCCAACAATAGTTTCATCATTTACTTCTAAGCCCTCATAAAAAGTCTCTTTAGAGTTCATATTACTATCAACAGTCTGCTCAAAGCACTGTAGGTCTTTTCTACCAAGCATCTCACAATTCCTCCAAAAAATACCCCTTATCCATTTGTAAAACCTTTCCAGCATTTTGGTAATTGCAAAAGTACTACCCCACTCCCAGTACCAAATTCTGTATTAGTCAGCCAAAGGGGTGCTGATGCAAAATACCAGAAATCTGTTGGCTTTTATAAAGGGTATTTATTTGGGTAGAAGCTTAGTTACCAGGCCATACGCATAAGTTACTTCCTCACCAAAGTCTATTGCCACACGTTGGGGCAAGATGGCTCCTTGAGTACCTCTCTTCCAGGGGCTCCATTTCTCTCCGAGCTCAGCTGCTATGCTCTCTCCACAAGGCCAGCTGTAGACTATCAGGCAAATGGCTCTGTCTCTCTCCCAGGGCCTTCTGCTGTGTTCTTTTCCTATGTGTTACTTCCAACATTAAAACTCTGGCATCAAATCTCCAACTAACTCTTCTGCTCTGCTGTGCAGTTTTTTTTACAAAGGGGCGGGGACTCAACCTCCTATGGACATGGTCCAATCAAAGGCCTAATCATAATTTAATCATGCCCAGATACAGACCAGTTTACAAACATAATTCAATATCTATTTTTGGAATTCATAAATAATACCAAACTGCTGCAGTACATATAGATACTTTTTCTGTTCTCAAACTCTCTTGGCATTTCTAGTTAAGTGTTAGATAATTAAATCATAGCTGTCCAGTCATCCAGAGTTCAAGTTGCCTAAATAAATGAAGTAGACAGAGCATAATTTTGGGTCACTCTACTTCTCCTTTCCTGTCCACCGTATCCCTTGTGCTTTGGAAATTCTATTTCTCATTGCTCTCATTCTTTTCTTGGCTATCCAGAAAGCACTGTTGTTCTGAGTCTTTATCCAATATTAACATGTATCTATCAAAAATTATTGAAGATCCTAAATAGCATTGTTTCATTGTTATATTACTAGTATTGTTGTGATTTAATTCTAAGATTCATAATGGAAGTTAATGCCACCCTTTGCAAGTAATTCAAGCCTGTTAAATTAAAGACATTTCCAGTAAGCTTAAATGAATACATTGGCATTGTATGCAGAGGACATACATCTCATTGCACCTGTTACATTTCCAGCATGCATCAGTCACTTAAAACTTATTTTTGAATGAATAAGTTAATGAATGAATGACACAAAGTTCTGGGCCTGCCAATTCCAGAGGGATGTGCAGAATCAACCCCACACACCAAAAGCAGGGACCTTTCTCCCGAAAGACTTCAGAACTAAGGACCATTGGATTGCTTACAACCAGCCCTGGGGCCAGTTTCTCTTACAGCTGAAGAGCCTGAATTGAGGAGTTGTTTGAACTCTGAAGGGTTTCCATTGAAAACTTCTTTGAAATTTACAGTCTAAAAAGCAACATTATCTCCTCTTTCTAGTATTTATATTTTCAAGTATGTTGTGTAGTTTTTTTTTTTTTTTGACTTTATTTATTTTTTTTATTGTGGGTAAAAATAAAATTTTTCACAATACATACCAATATTTGTAAAATGATATGTAAATATATGCATATATGTGCATTTGCTTACATACATGTTTTATATATATATATATATATATATTTTAAAGGTGCTTAGATTACCTAGATATTACACAGAAATTACAGGGATTCGAATGTTCCCCACCTCCCACACCTCCCACATGCTTACGTGCAACTCTTTCTTTCTACTAGTGTCTTCCTTGTACTAAGCCCCATTTTCCTTCTCTTTTGATGATTTTAATGTTAGAGTTTGAGAAAGAAATCAAATAAACTACTTCTATGTTATCAACATCTCTCCTATTGACCTCAGAGTTAGCTTTCTCAGCAGCATATTTTAGGAAGTTAAAATTTAGTACCTTGGATATAAGAAGTTGAGACCTTAGAAAAAGTCCTGAACTTGGAGGGGAAGATACCCCCTTGAATTATAATTTTGTCACTTAGGACTTTTGATGGATGTGAGATTTACCAAATTATTGGGTAATATTATGTGATTAAAGTTGCCTCAGCTTTCTTAGGAGGAAAATAGTTGTAAAGAGACATGTGCTGACAATCTGATAACTTCTAATAGGGTTGTTGTGACCCTCAAAGAAGACAATGTATGTGAAAGTCCTAAATAAATCACATACATATGTCAGGTTTGTCTCTGTTATCCTTTCAAGTATTTATTTGACACTCTTTCAGATCATTGAGGTTGCCAGAAATTTGACCTAAAATCTAGTAAGCTGTGTTTTATGTGTACCAATAATGGGAATTTGACTTATGTTGTTTCCAAAAAATGTATTTTCTTTCCACCCAGGATACCTAAGAAAAAAAATGATCCATCCCCTTTTCCTTCTTATTTTCTCCCACTTGATTAGAGTTTAATGGGGTCACAGATATTGGATTCTGGCCATAGCTGTGGTCTGCTAAGTGGTCCACTCAGATGAATAAATCATATTAAATTAGGCCAGTGCAGGTGTTCAAGAAAGGAAGCAGAAACACATTCTTTTTGACTAATGCCTTTTTCCCAGTTGGCCCGTCACTATTGTAACAGTTTGTCTGTCAGGCATTGTAAGCTTCTAGTACTGGCCTCTGAGCTCCGCAGGGTTTTGGCTGCAATTCTGTTCCTGCTATGGACTTCAGTCCTTCAAGGGCCTGGCACGAAAGGGACCACTCACTAGCTCATCAATCCATGAGTCTCAACTTCTTGTCTGGGGCTTTGCCCTTTTCCAAGTGCTAATCCCAATGATGGAATAATTCCTCCCCATATTTATAGACAAAATGGCATATTAGGGAGAAAAATGTAGACATATTTGTAGAATAATAAGTGCAAGATGATGTGATGTCAACCAAAGACTTCAGGAGTTTAATGGAACCTGGGCTGGATTAAACTTTTATTAGAGGAGGCAATATTAGAATGGTATTTTTAGGAATTTGGACAAGTATAAATAAAGCAGTTTAATACAGGGAATGAGGGAAGGCAGCTGGTCAGAATAAAGTCCTAACTGCTGGACCCTCCCGGTCAGAGCATAGCCAAGAAACGCCGCCTGGAAACCCCCTGAGGAAAGGCAGCAACTTGAGAACAGAGCTGTAACCATCACAGCCAAAATGTCCGCCAAGACCCTTGTCACGAGGTCCCATTCGAAACTCCTGGGCTCAAAAGAAGTGCTCGATAACTGCAAACAGAAAAGGCTCCCTATTGGTTCCCTGAAAGCTGACAGGTGAGGATAGAAAGGCAACCAGTTAGGACAGCAAATATCTGGGGTCCTTCCTTAATATGGTGAAGGGGGGAGGAAGAAAGGCCTTACAAGGTGCATGTCTCACCTTGTCTTGAGTATGTACTTCTCTTTATTCTCATTTCTTAATAAACTCGTTTGACTGGCCTTATTAAACTGGCACATCTTTGAATTCTTTCTTGCAGTGTAACTAAGAACCTAGAAACTCAGAGTGTTCTGCTAACATAGCTGAGATCCCTCCTTAATATGGGGGTTGGGGGGGAAGGCCTTCAAAAGACCTACACCAGGGTCCCACATTGCATGTCTCACCCTGTAGCATGCCTGCACCCATGTCTTGGCTGTGTATGTTTCCTTTACCTTATTTCACAAAAAACTCTTTTACTGGCCTAATTAAACTGGCACATCTCTGAATTCTTTATTATGATGAAGCCAAGAACCTAGAACCCAGAGCATTTTGTTAACACATAGAAATAATGAATTTCTAACACACCAGGCCATTGAAGGCCCATCTCTTCAATACCCACATAATTTTATCTGAAAGCATTGTTTCTTGCCTGACATCTTTATCACTGTAATACCTTATCCTCTTTATCAATATTTCCTACTCATTCACATTGTCACAAATGTCATCTGCCTTCACATACAAAGGCAGCTCTTGAGCCCATCTGTTTGAAAATGATTTTAGCTAATTCAGTGGGACATAAAGAGTAATGGCACACCAGTTCTTCCAAGGTCTGTTAGAAGCCTTGGCTTTAGTGCACTTTTCTAGTTTCCTAGGTGGCTGAAAGCAAATACCATGAAATGGGTCAGGTTAACCAATGGAATTTATAAGCTTATGATTTTGATGCTGGGAATATGTCCAAATCAGGACAAAATCAAGGCGATACTTTCTCTCAAAGACTGGCTACCAGTGATCCTTGGCTCCTGTGCTACATGGCAAGGCACATGGTTGTGTCTGTGGTATCTCCCTTCTCTTTCAGGTTTCATGGTTTTCAGCTTCTTGCTTCTGTGATGTGACTTTCTCTCTCTCTCTCCTACTTTATCAATCTATCTATCTGTATCTCTATTTCTATCTCTCTTCTGTATTCATCCTCTATATAAAAGACTCCAGCAATAAGATTAAGACCCATTTTGAATGAGGTGGGTCACACTTTAACTGAAGCAGCCTCATGAAAAATGTTCTACTTACAATGGGTTTACACCCACAGGAATGGATTAGATTTAAGAACATGTTTTTCATTCCACTCTCTGGACCCCCAAAAGATATGTTCTTTCTATATGCAAAGTACATTCATTTCATCACAATATCCCAAAAGCCTTAAGTCATTCCTGAAACAATGCTTAGTACAAAGTCTCATCAATATAGGTTATGGGTGGGGTCTGGGACATAATAACTCTCTGTCTGTGTACCTGTGAAACCTAGAGAGCAAGTTATCTGCTTCCTGTATATAATAGAGGGACAAGCATATGATAAACATTTCCATTCCACAAGGAAGAAATCGGAAGGAAAACAAGGGTCTTGGATCCCAAATAGCTCTGAAACCCTGCAGAGTCTACTCCATTCGATTTAAAGGTCTGGGAGTCTATAGAACTATGATTTTCCTCTGGGCCTTCATCCCCAATTCATCCAACCACTTGCACAGTGGCCATGATGTCACATGACACTGGAGTGAAGGCTCCAGCCTCTGAACTCATCCAGAAGTGGCCAATCTCTCTGCAATCCCCAGGGCAAAGGCTCCACCCTCTCAAGACACTAAGGTGGTGGCCAGACTCTCCACAATCTCCTGGGAATATGCTTCACCCTCTCTTAAGCCTGGGGCAGGAGCACTTTTCCTGTACAATGGGGTGGAAGACTGCTCTCTTCAAGCACCAGCTCAGACTCACCCTTTTCACACACGGCTAGATCCCCTCTCTTGGCCCCAGAAGGTGTCATCAGTCCAGAACTCAGCTTCCATGGTTCTGCCCTTAAAATAATTTTTTTTTCTTCAATCTATTCCTTCTCTTCTCCCTTTTAGTCCAGGCTGGAAGTGGCTCCATTCATAGAGATTTCACAAAATGTTGGTTTTGCATGTAGTACACAGGGGTCCAAATTATCAGAAAAAAAGAACTTTCCACAGATCCTTCCTGGATAACTGCATTTCCAATCCTGACTTGCACTGAAATAGCTGAATTGATCCATGTTCAGGTAAAAACCACACATGGAGCACTATTCTTTGGGGATTCACTTTCCAGAATCTCAGAATTTTCCAAACCATTAATTTCTGGTTTCTTCGTGCCTGGAATTTCAGTTCTCAGCTTATCCCCTTTCTCTCATATTTTACTATATACTGCAAGGAGAAACCAGGCAGCTCTTTCCACACTTAGCTTGGAGACTCACCTAATATCCAAGGTCATTACTTTAAACTTCTGCCTTCTCTTCAACATCAGAACTCAATTTTGCCATGTTCTCTGCCAATTTAAAACACACTTGCCTTTCCTTCAGTTTCCAATTGCACATTTATCATTTTCTTCTAAGGCCTCATTGGCAGTACATTTAGTGTCCATATTTCTACCAACAGTCTCTTCAAAGCAATCTAGGCCTTTTGTAACAACCATCTCACATTTCTTCCAGCCTCTACCCATTACCCAGTTCCAAAGTCGTTTCCACATTTTTGGTATTTGCAATAAGTAGTACCCCTCTCTCCTAGTATCAAAATCTGATTTTGTTGCCTAAACTGCTCCATCAAATACCATGAAATGGGTTGGCTTAAAAAATGGGAATTTATTAGCTTACAGTTTTGAGGCTGGGAAAGTGTCCAAGGCATCATCAAGATGATGCTTTCTTCCTGAATACCAACTGCCAGGGACCCTTGGTTCCTCTGCCACATGGCAAGGCATGTAGTGGTGTCTGCTGGTTTCTCTCTTCTCTTCCAAGTTCTGCTGGTGTTCAGCTTCCTGCATCCTGTGACTTTCTTTCTTTCTTTCCACTTACAAAGGAATCAGGTAATAGGATTAAGACACATTTTGACTGAGGTGGGCTACACTTTAACTGAAGTAACCTCATCTAAAAGTCCTACTTACAATGGGGTCACACCATAGGAATGGATTAGATTTAAGGACATGTTTTTCTGGGTTATATACAGCTTTAAACCACCCCATGTTCACTTACCTTTCAAAGCTGTTTTTTTTTTTTTTTTTTTTTTTTTAACCTAAAACCATCACAAAAGCTGAGATTCCATTCTCTTTGTAAGGTCCTCTTAGCATGATGCATTAAAAGAACAATGTATCCCCTGGCCTTGCTAAGCCAGACCTTGCAAGTATTTTCCAAGTCATTTCCTCTTTTCCTTTAAACCTTTCCTTCTTGTTATTTTCTAATAACTGGAGGAGTTCAGGCTTTTCCTTAATCACCTAACCTGGCATTGCATTATGGTAAGCAAGGATCTGTCTTCTGAACTTCATTCCCCTACTCAAATTCACATATTCCATGTCTTAATTTGTCACAGGGTTGCCGATGCAAAGTACCAGAAATGGGTTGGCTCTTATAATGGGAATTTTATTTAGGGTAAAACTCTACAGTTCTTAGGCCAATGTGCCAAATCAAGGCACCATCAGAGGCACTTTCTCACCAAAGTCAGCTACTGGTGATCCTGGGTCCTGCCATGTGGTAAAGTAAGATGGCGGCTGATCTCTGCTGAGGTCTCTGCCTTCCCTTCCAGAATCTGCCAACTCCTGGAGCTCAGTTGTGGGCAACCAGGCATAAGGATTATCTCTTACAGGGTCTCCTCAGTCTTGATTGCCCTGCTTTCTTCCCAAGCTCAGCTGTGGGCTATCTGGCATATGGCATACCTCTTCAGCCTTGAGCTGCTCTGTGGACCCAGTCATTTGGGGGCTTTGTCTTAAGCTTCAGCTGCTAGTGAGTCTCAAGTCCTCTCTCACATGCCAGGATTAAAAATGGCAGACCTCCTTTTCCTGTGTGTCTCTCTGTGTCTCCATTTAGATAAGACCCAGCAAGAGGATAGAGACTCAACCTGAGTCATGCCTCACTGACTTAGTCCAATCAAAAGCAATCTAATCAAGTGACCTAGAATGAATCTAATGCAATCAAAGGTACCACAAACACAGGAATAGATTAGCTCAAAAACATAATCTTTTTTTTTGGATTCACCAAATTAAACTGTCACAATCCACACACCTTCAACCCTCATATGTGCCTCATCCATGCTGTGCTTTCTTGCATGCTGAGTGTCCTATTTTATGATGTTCACATCATGTTTATAGCTATAAATCTTTATTATACAAATGCTGTAGTCCAGTAAGAAAACATAAACAATCTTTTCACCTGGGTTGTTGAGTATAGGACTAAGTTAAGCAATTTTAGACAGTATATTGGGTAGATATGAAAATCAAAGTTGTCCCTTAACACTCCTGGAAGGTAAGAGGAGGCAAACTCCACGAGGGAAGGGACTGTGTCTCTCTCCCTCTCTTTTAAAGCAATTTTATTGAGATATTGTCACATACTATACAATCCATGCAAGATCTACAAGCAATGGCTTTTAGTATCACCACAGAGTTGTGCAGTCATTACTATATCAGTTTTAGAACATTTTTTATTACTCCAAAAAAACCCCCATATCCCTTAGCATTCACCTCTCAATCCCTCTATCCTCCTCCAGCCTTACATAACCACTAGTCTAATTCTTTCTCTACAGTTTTATTTATATTTACGTTTTATACAAATACAGTCATATCATTTATAGTACTTTGTGTCTGGTTTCTTTCATTAGCATAATTTTTATTGTGATTTTTTTTTTATTATAGAAGTTTTAGGTTGACATAAAAGTCATGTAAAAACACAACAATCCCATATACATCCTTATTGTTGACACATTGCATTGGTGTGGTACCTTTGTTATAGTTGATGAATGAATATTAAAATGTTACTCTTAACTACAGTCCATAAATTTGCATTAGGTGTATTTTTCCATATACCACCCTCTTCTGTTTACTATTCTCTCATTAGTCCTTATCACAGTGAATCACCCATGTTACACTCAAATTATATTCTTGTAATTAGTGAATAAATGAAAACCAAATGGACAAATCAACCAGTTATTTATCAAATGAAATAAGCTTATGTGGGAAGACCAATAAACTGCCAAGTGGATAAAAAATGAAAACAAGAGGAAAATAAGTCATCTTAAAGAATTGGATAGGAAATGATAAATGGGCAAACTCTACAAGTCTCAGAGTTCTGGACAAAAACATTATTTATAAGCTTTCCATGAGGTTAAAGGTGGGGAGGGATTTATTAAATCTGCTGACCTAGGGAGAACACTATCTTGAGATTCAAATTATATTTATATTTTTAAAAATTACTGCCAAGATGAAACTGTGGGTTCCTCCAATCTCCTCTCAGATAGAAATAATGACTTCTGGTTTTCATTTTTATATCCCCTTAACTGTATCTCTCTGTGGAATGAAAACTTTCTATCTTAGGTTACAAAGACTGATGGATCTGTTATCTCCCAAAGTATAAGATCTTTGAAGGCAAGCTCACTGAGCATTGCTTTTTGCCTCCTCGTCTCCATTGTGATAAATGACTCAATGTCTGCTCAACATGTGCCCAGTGAGTGCCACTGAGGCTGATGGAATGGCTGCAGCCCTGAAGGGAAGTAAAGCCAGGCAGTCTCAGACAGGGCAAGGTTAAGAAGGCAGCAGAACAAAGCCAGCTTCCTAGGAAGGCATACAGTCCAGCTGCCGACTGATGTTCAGTTAAATCCAATCTCCTTCCTCCAACATTTCCAACTTTTAAGGAGATATACAACATTTGATTAGTTTTTTAAAGGAAGAGCCTCATAAAAAGCATGCTACATGTGCTAAATCTCTTACATGAAATGTGGTGATACTGATGACCCTTCGTTAGCATTTTATTGGTGCTCTTTAAAAAAATTACTGGGCAAAACATTCTAAATATTCCCTCTCTCTGATGTATATCATTGCTGTGCCAGACACTTAGATATTTTGTGAAATTAAATAGAAGAATTTTAAAAAATGTGCTCCTTTGAGGAAAACAATTTTTTTTTGCTCGTTGTTAAAATGAATGGATCTTCAATTTTTTGTAAGTTCAAAGTTTTAAATTTTGGATTTTAGTGTACTAAGAATCAAAGGGAATAAAGCATAATTATTTTTTCCATTTTAAAAGCAATTCATTGAAGTAAACCATTTGTACATGAGCAAACATAAAAAATAAGTGTGAACTTACAAAACAAACATGCGTAATATCATACAGCACTTCCATGATCGCCCCACCACAAATACCTTGCATTGTTGTGAAACAATTGTAACAAATTATGAAAGAGCATTGCCAAAGTATTTGTGACTATAATCCATATCTTACATTTGCTGTATTTTCCCCAACCCACACAATTAATTTTTTTGTTCATAAACTATGTATCGAAAGTGCACAATCAATGGCATTTGGTATAATCACCAAGTTTCACATTCATCACATCAATCAATATTAGAGCATTTTCATTACTCAAAAAAAAAAAAAAAAAAATGCCCAAACCACTATCTAAAGCATAATTTTTGATGAATTATTTGTTCATAAAACGCACTCTGCATAATTGAATAACAGTATAAATAATATCTTTAATAACCTATTGGCATGTTGGTTTAGATGAAGTGTTTCTTACACTATCATTATTTCAGTGAAGATTGTGGATCATTGATGATTTTGAGCATCCAATGCTATTTTTTCCCCATGCTTATGAAAAATGCATCCTTTAGGTTCCAAATGGTCAGAGTATAATACATCCTGGGGGTTACACCACCTGGTCCAATCTGGGCTACTTGCTCCTACAGTGTGTTTATTTTTCCTCTTCAGCTTCAGTTTTCTTACCTATAAAAAGGGGGTCAGGATATCTTATTTTATAGAACTATAGGTGCCACTGATTGTAAGCTGAACCATTTGCTCAGACACAAATAAATAAAGGGTGGTGCCAATTAAAATGTGATTTATTATTGATTTTTGAAAAATGTATCCCAGAAAAGTCCTAGACATAAACAGGTAAGGTATTCAGTTTGTTCCCTTTTCTCAGCACTTGACCTTGAATTGTCTGCACAGTTTTTATGATTGATTTGATTTCAATTTCTGCATATTGTATCATAGAGCTCAAAGGAAAACTGTACTCTCTAAAATTATGTATATATATGTATATATGTATGTATATTTATTTGTATGCATATATATATATATATTCTTGCATTCATATTGGATAGGGAAATTAAATAATGTAATAGAACACTCTAAATTTCCTTCTCCAGGAATCTATGATCCTTGATTAATCTGTTGACATTAATCACACACATAATGGAGTGAATTATTCAGTGGTTACTTTTAGACAGAGCTTAAATGGGAATTTAAGGGCTTAATGTCACTAATACTATTTGCAAAGGGCATCAATTAGTTTCTAAGGCTATTTCAAAAGTAATTTAGCAATCTGTAGGAACTAACACATAGCACCCTATTGTAATTCTGTAGAAATGTCCAGAATAGAGTACTCTGTATTGATATTTTAATCTAAATGCATCTCATAGTGATGGTTAACTTAGTTTCATGAAAAAAAAAAAACTCTTAAATTTGCATTTGGTAACATGAATACTGGTTTGTATTGTTACTATTTCTTTGGAGTGTTAGGAAATTCATCAGATATAATAATATTTATAGTAGCGTTCTGTAAATTTGAGAAAAGGTAATGATTAATAGAAAATATAAGAAGACCTGAAGGGAGGATATGATAATTACAAAATGAAAGACAATGGATATTTGAGCAAATTACCCTCAAATTTTTAAATCACAACAATTTTAATAATTTATTACCCTTTGTGTGTTCCACTTAGATTTTCCTTTGCAGAACTGATCAAAGGATAAAATGCAATAATAAATTAAGAGTGTTTGTTTCACATATTTTGCAAATGACATCTTGAGTAAGTGATTTGTCAGACATCTACCTGCTATCACTTTGTTTGGCTCATTGCCAAAATAACAATAGCCATTCCCCTTTGAAAAGCCTCAAGCAATGAATCTAATGTGAATTCGTACCTTCAAAATACTTGGGATTATATTTTGAAATACACTATTGTTTGCCATATGTTCATCTCTTGTGTAACAAACACCATTTGGGATTCAAGCATAATGCTGTTCTCTGCTGTTATTTACTGCACACGTATTGTTGGTTTTCAGTCCACCATATCATTTCTAGTTTTAGGTCCCTCCAGAACTGTATTAATAAACATTAGTCTGACCACACATGACTACTCATCAATTCTTTGAATTGTATGGAAAACCAGACACCAAAGACCCATTTTTCTAAATGTTTACTTACTTATCATTATAGAGGGAAGGACAGAGTTTGGCAGTAAAATGAAACTTCAGTGTCCAAGAATAATTTTCATTCATAGTATGCAATTAATTTTTATGGTAACTTCAACGAGATTCTTACGTTTTCAAAATGCTAAGATAGTTTTTAATCACTGAAGAGGTGATATCTTTGAAGTGGGGGTACAAATTTCAGAATCTGGGAGTCTCTTTCTTCTCTAGCCAGTGCTATTAAGTCTATTATCTGGAATTTCACACTCCCCAAAATAATAGTTAGAAAGGGGCTGTTCTCCCTTGTTTACAGTACAGTTAGAAGATATTTAGTTTTAAAGTCTAAGAATTTGCAAATCTGAATACTTTCACAAATAGCTCAAAGTTAAAGTCATATGTAGAGTGACTCCCAAAATGCTTATGCCACTGAAAACAAGGGTTTTAAGATGATACACTGAAGGGCATCATGCATATCTTTCCATTATAATTAGCTAGTTTGTGAATTTAAGACACATAGTAAGGTTATAATTCTGTAATCATGTCTGCTTTAATCTTATTTCAAAATAACATGATATTCAGCCTGGTTATGATCTGCAAATCTATGATAATTTTACATGTTGGGAGCTGTGTTTTCACCAAATTACTCTGGCAGTAAAGTTTAGAGTGGTTTGGAGTAGATGTAAGTGTTTGTGTGTATGTGAGAATGTTTGTGAGTATGTAATAAGGAATGTGGTAGTACCAAAAACTACAACATAACTGAGATTGTTATATTAGTGCAGGTAAGAGATAATATTGGTCATGATGGTAAAAGCAAGAATGAAGGGAAGAGAACACAAAGGGTGGTATGGAGTTAGCAATGAAGTATAAATAAGTTTATTTTGTATATTGTACTTGTATATGTTTTAAAGTATCTTAACACAAAGCCAAAATCATAAATTTCTCTATGGATGATTTTTCCCTAACAAAAATGAATACATCCAAATTTTTAATATTGACCATTATTCATTCTGACTTCCTCAAGATTTCTGATCAAGAGCATTGAATTCTTTGCCACTAATCATGGTCTATTCAACTGTGCAATTTTAATATATCAGTTTGTTTCTCTATCTTTTTGCCATCTTGAGATGAAACAAAAGTTTACCTTCCTTGGTAGTACTTCTTATCTTTGTGACAATACACTTTCTTCTTTCTCTCAGATGGATAGGTTTTCTATGAGAGTATCTCGGTGTCACTTCTAACACACACACATATACCATATACATAACTAAGAAAAATATTATTCAAAATAATCATTGTATTAATGTAAACAGCAAAAGTGATGGATTAAAATCACGTTGATCTTTAAGAAGAGATAACAGTGTCCATCTCATCCCATCAATCTAAAAATAATTGAGTGTATTATAAAATACTATCTCATTATAATATATATAAAACTCAAACAATCAAAAGCAGATATCATAATCATTCTGAGCTTCAGAACATTCATGAACTCCTACTTCTAGAGATCTCAATAATATGGCTGGGTCAGGAAACAAGAATTCATTTGCATACCTTTATTTTTAGCAGGCAATTATCAAGTCCAGTTATTAAGACAAATTCAGTGCCAGTGACCTAGAAAACAACAATGAAAATTCCTGAGTTTCCTCAGATGTTTTGCCACAAGGGTAATGCCAAACAGAATGTGCTTGGTACATTTTAACTCAATCACAGATTCAAATACAAAATCCTCAGGGGGCATCCTGTGCATTTGCATCTGTCTTTTGAGGCTGTAATTCTAAATATTTGGTTAAATGGTTGTGGACTCCATGCAGATTGAAGTAGAGAGCTGAGCATGTGAGGTCCGGAGCATTACCTAGGAAGGAAAAGACTCAAGATTTGGGTTCTACAACTATATTGAGTCCTTATTCTGTTCCAGGAGCTCTATTAGGAACTTTCATAGGTTATCACATGCCATTCCTACAAGATCCTGAAAATGCCTCAACTTGTCTAAGAGCACCCATCTCTTAAGTAGCTGAACCAGGTTTTGGATAGGAAGACTTCATTTTGAATGCCACACCATTGCCCTTTCAATACAACATGCTGTGTCAGATTTTTTAAAGCTTGTTTTAGATACATTCATAATATTAAAAAACAAAGAATCCAGTGTCTATTGTATCTGATTTATAGTATTTCATGTAATCTGGCCAGAATAAAAAGTGTAAAATATGAACATATTTTAGCTTTTTGTTGTTTGGTGGTTAATTGAATTTATCAAATGCTGTGCTTTCTCATCTCTGAAGGTCTAAGTCTTTGGAGTCATTGAAATAAAGAGTTTACAATACATGATAACATATGTATGATGAGAATATATCAATCCCTACTATTTATGCATTGCTAATGGTTTGTACAACCTCATGTACTATGGTGTAGAGCTGTCGTTCTCAAAATTTTGCAAGCATTAGAATCACCTGAAACCAGGTGCTTGTTTCCTACCTCCAGAGTTTCTATTAAGCAGGTCTGGAGTAGGGCATGAGAATTTACATTTTTAATGATTTAGGAGGTGATACTGGTGCTAACTGTCCAAGGACAAGAATCTGAGAACAATTGGTATAGAACATTAATGGATTGATGCCAAGAGAACTGTTTTTCTGTTGGGGATACAGGAATTAATTGTTCAAAATAATCAAGAAGGCTGCATTTCTTGTGGAGAGGTAAAAGTGTGCTGGGAACTTAGTTGAGGTCAATAGGAAGAAGAAGAAATTAGAGTATGGTATGGTTAATGCAGAACATAATTAGCCTTTTATGACTGACCTTTGAATGAATACCTACTGTGCTAATATATGGGCTAGGTAGCTTGAATGTGAGTTTACTAATATTTCATTTATATCTGGGCCAAGGAGATACTCAGAATAAGACAATCCATTGGGTTAATGACTGAATGGTTCATGCTATGGATACAAGACTTGTGCAATCTTATCTCACAGGTAATATGTTGAGGAAATCTTGGAAGGATTCCTGAGCTCGACCATGATTCCTACATTTTTCTGAAACCATTCAGCACTTTCCTACCAATGGCCATCTACTTTAAGAGGCCATGCTTGTCTCCACAGCACCCGCACCAGGAACCCAGGTCTATGTAAGGACTTTGTCCTAAAAGACTTCCTTCTGGCATTTTACTCCATCTCCCTTTCCGAAAACCTGGTTCCTGACGTTAGCCTGAGTCCACTCTCACAACATTCTTTAAATTTGAAGTACATGGTTTTCTTAAGTTCTCAGGAATAACAGTCAGATATTTCTGCTCTCATTCTGTAGTTTTAAGATTCTTGGACAATATGCACACGCATGACCACATCCTACTTGCTTTACCATGGCTCCTGAAGCAAATCAACAATTCTTTGTGATCACGCAGGCATGTGGGATCTGAACAAGTACCATTTATTTCAACACTTAGGAGTTTTGTGAAGGTTGAATGCCTGCTAACTTCTTTCATTTTTGAGTATTTAATCATATTTTATTTCTTTGTAAAAATCCTATCTCTTCATCACCAGAATCAGGATGAGACAAAGATTATGTACTCATAAATATTCAATAATTTATTTGTTGAATTTCAAATGAGGTAGGGGCATATTCTACTTGAAGTATTTGCATATTAAAAACAGTGGTGACAGAAGCAAGGAGAGGCTTTCTATAGTTATAATATGGGGTCAGGGTAGATTATTATAAAATCCATGTCTTTAGTCTACCCTTCCATTTCTGTTCCACTCAGAAATTCAACTTAAGAATGAAATTATAAAGGTGGACAAAAATATAGGACATCCCACTGTTTATGTCAGTTCTATTAATTTAAATTCTTGATTCATAAGCAAAATATTTGAAATACTTCTTCCTATATTTTATGGCTCACCCCCACAAAAAATACCTTTTCAAAAAAGCTTCCCTCCCAGGTTAATGGATCCTATTTCATTTCTCCCAGTGTGAACATAAAAATAAAGAGAAAACAATTTTCAATTTTCATGTACATAATGTGATCATGATTATACCTACAAAATGGAAGAAATAGAACAATAATCTATGCATTAGAGTCTTTTCAAGCAGTTTTCTAAAACTGCAATTCCCCAGAATTTCAATTTTAGCAGGAAAAAAGTATTCATTCAATTCTTCATCTTCTTCATTAGTTTCCTATCCATACTTTTCCATTTTGTATTATACTTTAACCTAGGTATTTTGCATGATGATCAAGAACTACTTAGGATGTAAGGCAAAATAGAAACGGAGAAAGTGCATGGAAGCCACAGATTTCTTCTTTTCCCATTTCCTCTGACTGAGTTTCAAAATAAGGAAATAAAGTGGCCTTCCAAATTTTAAGTTATAAAATATAAAATAACCATCAGAAAAAGCAGAACATCTATAATTAATGTTCTTTTTAAAATGGAATTCTTCCCAGGATAATATTTGACATAAACCTTATATAAGGCATTAATAAATATAGCAGAAATGTGCTGTTCAAGTGGGAACATAAAAACAGGTTAAATAAAAAACCCGAAACATTGCCAGGGATCTCATGGCTAGGGGCATTCTATGTGTTTTATCGTAGATTATTTATGCATACCTTATCAGCCTCCTGATTATAATTTGATCCTTCAATGGCATTTATCTGCTTTGAAAAGAAAGGCCTGATTAGTGGACATAAATGTTTCATTTACTTCATGGACACCCTTAGCTCTTGTAAGTTAATTCCTGTTGTGACATTTCTATCTTTTATTGATTTTGTTGGCTTTTCACCTGGCAACTGTTGAAAAAGTCAATTTCCCACCTATGACTGATTCCCATTTATAAACTTTTTTACTCCAAATGTGACATTTTTCTTGCCAGAAAGTAGAATTTTCCCCTTCAAATAGATGGGAAATTATATTCACCCTGGGGAGTGAATACTTCATATTATACCAATATCAGATTGTCTAAACATATACAAGGTGTCAGATTTTGGAGGTGTGTCTTTCTGTCGTATCCATGTTGAATGGTCTGCTATCAGGTCCCAGGTGAATGCACACTGTCTCTTTATGTACCTTCTTCACATCCAATACTTTCTAAACAAATGATTGCAATATATTGTGAATGTGCTATAAAATGGTGCTACTAATTTTTCTTCTTTCGCAACAGGAGGTATCAAAGAAAGTTTCTTTAGAAACATTTCAACTAGCAATTAACCTGGAAAAAGCAACAATATCTAAGAGAAATTCAAATAATTTGGGCAGTTGAAAATGAAGGTTTGGAACCCAGACACACAGTGAATTTATGAAGTTTTGAGAGAATATAATGACCATGGATAAAATATTGCAGAGAAGTAAAAACTGAACCTTTGGATATCTCCACATCCAAGAAGTAAGGCAAGCAGTAAAAATTAATGAAAGGCACACAGATGTGCTCAGAAAGATAATTGTGAAAGCTTATGTGATTGTGTTAAACAACACAGGAGTGAGAGATGCAAGAAGGGATTATACTATATTAGAAAAGAGTACAATTCTAGGCCAAGCAGAGGACCAAAAAAACAAACTAAAAAATCAACTGTATATTGGAGCTTGAGATAATTGCTGACATTTGAAAGGAAAAGTTTCAGATCTTGCTTCTCAAAATGCAATGCTGAGCTGGCAGAGCCTTCATATTCTTTCCATTGTTATTACTCTTTCAATCTTAATTGGGAATGATTGTCCTTTCCATTATTCGTTTTATGGCAATGAAATCATCACTACTTTGAAAGTTTTCCAGAAATGATTACATAATATAAGATCAAGTGGGGAAAAAATGATCTATAGGGAATATTTCACAGCTTCTCTTGGCAACTGTAGTCTCGTTACCTGGAAACAGATCCCCATTTGCTTTTGTAAAATATGCCTCTTACCCGTCAACTGTATGAAAAAATCAATTTCTCACAAATGGTTGATTCCCATTTATGAACTTTTTGATTCCAAACATGGCATCTTCCTTGCCAGAAATTAGGATTTTTCCCTTCCAAATAAATGGGAAATTATATTCAGAAAATCTCTCCATTTCCTAAGAGGTTTTTCTCCTGAGTGCAAAAAAGAAGTCCTCATCATTTCTTTGATTTACACCCTTGCTTCCTTTCAGTAACAGGGTTGGTTTAGGTGTTTCTAAGCTGGTAAAGTATTTATTTTCTAAAGGCTGCAGGACCTTTTTTTCCCCCTAAAGGCTACAACTGTTTCCTGCTGAGATCCAGAGATCGATCTGAGGGACTGGAAAACAACTTCAAGCTGTTTTTGCTCAAAGAGAAGCCTTAAAGTACTTGAAACTTTGAGAATTTTGATTCTGAATACATTGGCCTTGTTTCTTTAAGGATGAGCCCCCTGTTTCCTGAACAGTTTTGTTTTTATCTTCTGCCCTCCTCTGAGAATGTTGCAGCTCCAAATGCCTATGGGCCCCCAGAGAGGAAAATCCTAGCAATTGTCCAGCATCGTGATTGGCTTGGTGTCAATTAAGGGTAAGTAAAGAGGCTGGGTGGGTATGAAGGAGATAAATGGAGCTGCAGTCTTGAGCAGAGAGATAGAAACTTGTAGAGAAGCACAAGGCAAACTGATGTGTAGAAGAATATCCAGTTGACAACACAAATAGGCTCTTGGCTTTGCATTGAGAAAGAATTCAAGGACAAGCCACTAATTAGGCAGGCAGAGAATTTATTGGGGGGTGGGATGTAAAGCAAGAGAATAGAAACATGCCTTTAGAGTGTAAGGTGGGCATCCTCAAGGGAGAGAAATGCGAAGTTCTGTACTGGGGTCCCCTGATTTATGGGGTTACAGCACTCCAGGGTCTGAGCTCATTGGAATATTTGAGACAAAGCAGGGAAGCTCTATTGAGTGATTTGATTCTCTTAGGGGGTTAGAGTTGCTCTCCAGCGGTAATTGGCTCCTGTCTATTGCTCCTGCAAGGGGCTTATGAAAATAGGTGGGTAGTGTGGGAATATCCTGTTTTCCTCCTACTTTCCACTGGGCGGGCGCCACAACCTGCATTCTTATGACTTGTTTGTGCAGGTCAGGGGGCACAGGCTGCTGAAGTTGCTTCCACAGCTGATGTGGTAAATGCTGCTACCTGTGTTCTCATAATCTGTTTGCATGAGTCCAGCAGGAAGGATGCTGCTCCAGTTTTGTTTTTGTTTTTTTTTCTACTGGATGGCGTTTGTGTGGAAATTTATTAGGTTTGCTTCCTCTCCTCCTTAGGTCCGTATTCTGTTCTGCCTCAGGCTGATAACAGAAATGGTCAGTCTGTTGCAAACCCTGAGTAGGAAAAGAAAGGAATGCAATAGAAGGATGAACAAATACCCTTGTCATGACTTACTGAAGTGCAACAGAGATGCAAGAAGTGGTCCAACCAAAAGTAAAGTTTATATATGTTGATCTAGGATGTCTCTATTGTAGGAAGGTGCAGGCTGCTTCAACTGCTATGAGTTGGTTTTCATGGAGAGCAGGAATCCTTGGGAAGATTACTAGGGAAATAGAGGAGGCAGAATATGTGAGGAGCGGGGAGAAGTGGAAACACAGAATGTTCTTTCCCTTACCGGCCATTATGGGAAGGTGTCTGAGCCCCAGAGAGAGAGGAACTGCAGGCAGAATCCGAAGGCTTTGCTTTTGTGTGGGCCAAGTACACAAGTGATGCCATTTAGGTTCCCAGGTGACAAAGTGTGACACAGTGGGTGAGAGATAAATAATCTATTTTTATGCCTTCAAGGTTGAAAACTTTGAGAGAGCAGCCTTGTTATTTTACATGGCCCTACACAGCATGGCAACAAGAAGGCACATCCAAGGAATTCTACAGGTGAAGACAAAAGGAAACCAGAAAGTTAGGGGAATGAATTTAGACCATTTTATGACTCTAAGATATAAGACAGGTCAAGAAAAGTCACTATTAGGATAAATAATATAAATTAAATTGTCCATGGTCATGAGGTGTTTGCTATACAATGGTAGGTGCCTATCTATTTTCAACTTATAGACTTTCTATATCTTACTAAACTTGGTTGGAACTTTAACATTGGCATTCTTATACAAGGGCATCAATAGATCTAACAAGATCTGATAAAGATCTAGAATTACAGATGACACATGTAAATACAGGGAGCAATAAACATTCTTGAGCAAAGAAAATTCACAGGTATTCATTAGTAAAATTGATTCTAGTTTTCATTTTTTGTTCATTTGGCAGGCTTAATTATCAGTCTGATGCTGAATGTACAAAATGTCTTCAGAATTTCAGAGTTGCTCAAGTCAATTTTATGGAAATATGATCTATTAGCTAAGTTGGGTTTGGGATTTCAGGGTGGATGATAGAATAGGTGGTGAATGGTATACAAAAATTCATATTCTGTCTTACAACTCCATCAATTAGGAATGTTACAGCCAGGATAAGTGTTAAATAATGGAGCAGGTAGACTTAAGGAGAGAGAATGTCTTTTCAGTAAAGGTATGCAATGGCCACCAATAAATCTGTAAAGTGAAATCTGCACTTATCAAAGATACCTATACCTAGAGTCTCAACAAATCATCATTCAAAAAGGACTCTCATCTCAGCAGAATAGCTTCGTGTTTTCTAGAGAGAACAACAGCTCAGTCTTTGCTGGGTAGCATCTTCTTTGAGAGGGCAGTTGGATGTTATGGGAGGGATTTGGACAGGTCACAGATTGTGATTACAAAATGAATTTGGATTGATGGTTTCTGATATGTTTTTTTTTGTGCAGAACTACTGTGAAACTTTCTTAATTTCCCCCCCACAAAATAGTATCACTGCAACCAGAAAATTCAAATTCCTTAAATAAAATCCAGACGGTAGAACATGTGAAGTTTTTCTTGTAGACCACCCCAGATACTTTAGGAATTTAGATAGGATAAAATCAATCAGTCAATCATTTCTGAAGTTTGTTTACTTTGTCACAAATGTTTAATGCAGTATCAAATGAATGTAATATTAAATTTTTAAAAAAGATTTACTTATTCCCCCCCCCCCCCACCTCATTGTTTTGTGCTCACTGTCTGCTCTCTGTGTGTTCTTCTGTGTCTGCTGGTCTCTCTTTAGGCAGCACCGGGAACCAAACCTGGGACCTTCCCAAGTGGAGAGAGGTGCTCTGTCTTTTGTGCCACTTCAGTTCCCTGGGTTGCTGCATCTCCTATTGTCTCTCCTCTGTGTCTCTTTTTGTTGCATCATCTTGCTGCATTAGCTCTCCACGGGGGCCAGCATTCTTGCATGAGCCAGCACTCCATATGGGCCAGCTCTCTGCTCAGACCAGCTCACCTTACAGGACAGCTTGCCTCTTACCAGGAGGTCCCGAGAATCAAACCATGGACCTCTTATTTGGTAGATGGGAGCCCAATTGCTTGAGCCACATCCATTTCCCTGATGTTAAATTTAAGAAGACTGTATCCAATAATTTAGATATTCAGAGAAGATATATATCAATTAGAACAGAGCAAGCAGTTTCTTTTGGTGAACGAAACTATTTATAAAGAATGGATAACAAAGGAAGAATTTCTAAAAAAAGAATTAGAAATGTGGGTTTTGTTTAGTCTTTTCAAAAATAATGTCCTTCTGGGAGGCGGCTGTGGCTCAATCGGTGGGGCTCCCGTTTGCCATGTGGGAGGTCCCGGGTTCGGTTCCCGGGGCCTCCTGGTGAGGGCAAAGCCCGCCCGCACGACAGCGTGGTTGGCTGACCCAGCGAGCACAGGCAGCAAGGGGGGATGAATGAATAAATAAATAAAATCTTTAAAAAAAAAAAAAAAATAATGTCCTTCTTATTTGTATCAACAAGATAATAACTCAATAACAATAAATCTACTTTAGTCCGTGGTTGCATTCTGCCCTTATGTTTGCCCATTTCTCAGTCTTGAGGGATTTGGGATGAGGCCCACTCTGACTGCTTCTGGCTGAGAGGGGACTTAGATATTATGGGGCAGATGGAAAGAATTGTTTTGCTTGCATTGTAGATACTCCTTGTTTTGGGGTATGGGACTTGCCTACTATCATCATCATTTTGTTGGTTTTCTAGCGCAAGCTAGAAAAACTGGAGAGTAAAAGTTAGCTGCAAATCTTTGGGGTTCAAGGTTTAACCAGCATATGAACAATCTGAAGATTAAGTCTCTGAGAGATATATTTAATGGGTATATTGAGAATTTTAGCTCCAAATAAAAGAAGTAGAAAAAGCATGAGTAGGGGAATTATAAATTAGTTATATATGTTATATAACTAATTTACATATTATTAATTAGTTATATATTTATATAAATAATTTACATATTATAAATTAATTATATTGGGGAAATAGATGATCATATATTCTAAAATAGGGCCCACAGAGGGATTGTTGATTTCATGAGGCTGTGTAGTTTCCCTATGGTGACCAGATATCCCTACAGCCCTCTGTAGCACGTTTGTTTAAGGCTTTGTTTACTGTGGCAGGTTATGAAATCTGCCTGAGACATGTATAAGCATTTAGCCGCTGGAATGATCTCCCACTCACTTTGAAATCTCTCAGCCATAAAAACTCTTTTTCATTTGCTATTTCCCCTTTTTGGTCAAGATCTTTTTCCAAATGCATCTCTGGTTAGTGCCATCACCAATAATATTTTTACCATAGTTTCTCTATTCCTGTTTTTTAAAAGTTTTCTTTCCATATTTATTATAATTCTTGGTTTGCTGGATTTTATCATTAAGGATTTTTTCCCCCAGAAGGTATGATGGATGTTAGCAGCTTTAAATTTGAATGATACCAAAGCAGAATTAATAACATCAAAATTTCTATAATGTGTCAACATTTAAACTAAAAAGTTCAGTTCTGCTTTCTCCTCTGCAACTCAGTTGAATTTTCTTTGCCACAGCCATTCTGCACAGGGAGGATATATTCACCTCCCATGAGCTTTGACTTATTCTCCTGCTTCTCAGTATACCTGTGCCAGAGACAGCCCTACTCCTTATATAGCATGGAGGGGTTTGATTTTGTAAGGTCTTCCCTTGGTATTGACAAGGTCTGCTTCTCTATATAGAAATGCTTTTTTTAGTTGTTTTTTTTTGTTTGTTTCTTTGTTTGTTTAATAGTGAAAAATTTCACCATTTTTGTCACTCAAGGTCTTTCCTAGAGCTTTTGGTGGTGATCATTGGAGAACTACTGATGGGCTACGAGAATCAATCCAGGCAATGTTGATTCCACATCAGAATCTTCTTTTTCTTTCTTTGGCTGTCACTTTTTGAAGATTTCTCCCATTTCCAGTCTGCTTGTTGCCAGTTAAGCTTTGGATGATTTAAAGACTATTTGGTTCAGTCATCTTGAAAAATATATTTTAAACAAACAAAGCTGTCCTTCAATAGAATTGGTCGCTTAGGACAACAGGCCATCCAAATCCTGGAGCTAAGTAATGAGGCTTATTTTTTCTCAGATGCTGTGAAGAAGAAATTCCTATAAAAGATTTTTGCTTAAACTAAATTACCACAAAGGTCCCTTTTAGCATCAGGATTTTTTGATTACACAGTAATAAAATTACTCTTTTTGGACTATCTGAGCAATTAGGGAATTGCATGGTTAAGAAAATTCCTCCAAATTCATTCCTCACCCAGATAATAAATGCATTTCTCAACATTGATATTCTGCAATAAAATGAAAGTGCTATTGCTTAATTATTTTGTTTAATATAATTATTTTGCCTAATGCAAATGTGACTATAAGCTTTACATCTTAAATAAGATGCTTTACCAGGTCATGTGTTGTGAGAGAAGGACAGCCATGTATAGAAAATGCTGGGAGACATTTTTAGGGCAGAATTTCCTGTTAACCCTTGATTGATTCTCTTTAATAGTGTCAGCTTAAGAGACTCTTCTATGATAGATTTTATGAGAAAGATTGCTGGTTTGGCTAATACTACAGGACTATTGCAGGTGAATTTAGGAGGCAGGCTTTATAGTATTATGAGGGATGCACTGTAGTCCTATAAAGAAGCTATGTAACAGTCATCTGAAAAGACCAATCAACCAACATAGCATCTGATTCTAAACACTAGAGTTCTGGAACCAGAAGCACTGTGCTAAGAATCTTCAAGCCCAGTAAGGGAATAACAATATGAAATAGCTTGACAAAAATTAATATAATAGTGTGAAATAAAAATTCACACTTCTACAGTGCTTTAATTTAGAAAATGTTCCCATATTATCTAATTTCATTCCTACATGAAACCAATGAAATTCTATTATTTTACTGACATATTTTAAATGTGAAGTATTCACATGTGAAATATTTATAACAATATGTTTCAGAAACACAGATATGTAACCCCCATATTTTGAAATGTAAACATTTTGTAATATTTTTTCCAGAGTTCTTTATATATTACTATTCTTAACCCTTTGTCAATTGTATGCATTGCAAATAACTCATTCCAGCTTTGAATTATCTTTATTTGCTAATTACAAAATTATTATCATACCAATACATTTTTTTGTTGTTAATATAGTCAAATATGTCACACTTTTCCTTAATATTTTTGTGAAGTTGAAGAAATTAAAATAAATCCATCTGCACCCATATGTCATTGTGGTGGTCTTCTATGTTTATCCAAATATTGAAAGCAGGGTCAGCCACTTTTTTCTGTAATTATATTTAGCTTTGTTCATTTTAGATATATGTATTACATATTTATCATTTCTTTTTATATTTAATATTAGTTTATTAAATAGCTGCATATATTTTTCTTATCTAATATGAAAAATCAATTTCCTTTATCCAGTAAATAAAACCATTTATTTTATTTTTTATTTCTAATATATTTGGTTACATTTCTACTATTTTAATTTCTGTGTTCCATTTAAAATGCTTTTATTTGTATCTTTACTTGCTCTTTCCTGACTTTTCTTAGTAATCTAGTTTTTTTGTTGGTTTTATTTCTTTTTTTCTTCATCTACCCTTCTTTACTTTCCTATATGTTTCTAAATATATGAATATTACTCTTCTCTATTATTTTTATTTCATGATATGTGAGTCAACACCAATTTAGTCAGTAACTTTATTTTACAGTCAAGTCATTTTTAGATTTACTAACATATCTTATTTTTTATTTCAGCATTGTTTCTCATATCCCATTATTTTCTAAATTCAATAAACTCCCTACTGAAATCCAGCCACTAATAGTTTTTTTTTTAATGAGTACTTTCTCAATATTTATTTTTAATTAAAATTTCTCGAATTGGTCTCCAAGTTGAAGAGATTTCTTATTGGCTCTACTTTTTGATAATTAAAGCTATCATCAATATAATTTTAAGCCTATATAGGTGATCTTAATCTCTTTTGCTGATGAGATTTTTCTTATTGTCTCTAATGCCACATAATTTTTTCATGATGTGCTTGGATATGAATTTTTTTCCTTTTACCTTGCTGTGGAATCTTGTGATTCTTCAAAATGAGAACATATCTTCTTTTTTTATTTCAGGTAAAAGCTGTTTTGTCCTTAAATCTTGACACTACCTTTCCTCTCCCTTTTATTTATTTTCTTCATTTCTGGAACTCCTATTAGATATGTTATGCATCTTCTAGATCTAAACTCCATACATTATAACTTCTACTTCATATATTATACCTTTATAGATTTCTGTGCAGAAATATGGGTAATTACCTGAGATCCAGTCTTCACTCAGCTATGTTTACATATTTACTCTACTCTTACCTCTTGTGTTCAATTATTTGTGTTAATGACATTTTTCTCCATAGTAGAAATTCAATTTAGTTCTTTGGATAATCTGCCAGTATTTTTTATTTGTAATGATTTATGAGCATAAAGCTTCACGGGGAAACAACTACATCAGTAACAACTTTGAAGTAACTTAATCATATGTGGGTTCCCCTGCCCTAAGCTTCCTCACCACTCTCTAAAATATCTACACCCTCTTCAGGCTCTGTGGTCTCTTTCATCTCTCAGAACTACCACGGACAACCTCATGGCAACACGTCAAACCCATCCTCATGACAAGAACTCAAATGTTCTGAGAAGTAAAGGGGGAGGGGCAGAAGAAGTTTCAAAAGGATCACTAGCGTAATTAGGATCCAAATTTAGTATTTCTTTTGTCAATAAGTCGATATCATCTTTGTATTAGGAGATTTTGAAGAATTCTTCCATATTTATAATTCAGAAACTGAAAATTAATTATTTCAAAGACAGCTCAGTTTCTGTCAAAACTCATCTGTCTTATGTTCTCATTCTCTCAAGGTCATCAGTAGGTGTAGTTTCATGTGTGGGTTAAGATGCAGTGGTACAAGGCCTTGTGGTCAATCAGACGGCCCCCCACTTGGTTTAATGCTAAATTTCCATCATCTGTCATCTCGATATTGCCAAAACTTTTATCTTAGAGCTTGTGCTTTATAAGTAAAATCTGATGGGACAATGGAGCATGAGTGTGAACAGAGATGTGTGCACTATGTGTGTCATCATTTATTGCCTTTCAATTCACATGTAACATTTGCGATGTTCTGTGATCACAGAATTCCCATGGACCCATGATACATAGAAGTTTAGTGAAACTCAAACCAAGTATAAGAAAAACATGCTATGTCTACAGCTTGGTAAGTGGAGATGCTGACAGCCCCAAAGTGTTATCTCTGTGCAAACAAAAACCTTCTTCAAACACAGAAAGAAGACAATGCATTCTAAGAAACCTAAGTGACCCAGGAATCCTATCCTTTCTTGAGCTCATGTTACTTTTCTCTATAAGGCAAGCACTCAAACAGGAAATAATGACAGACGAAAAAAGAAAAAACAGCCCATATCCTCTTTTTGTCTTTCCTTCCTTATTCACCATAAAGATAAAGGTAGAAAGTTTTAGTAGAAGTGTACATATTTAGTGAAGTGAAATAAAAACAGGTGCATTTGTTTTGGGCAAGGTTTCCAGTGTTCTGGAAAGAATGAAATACATAAGTATATGTAATCTATGAGATACAAATTATGATTTTTGTAATTCTCTGAGTTAAATGCTCTGATTACTTTTTAAATTGCATTGTACAATATAAATATGAATAGTAAAAATCATGCAAAAATTAAAATTTTTCTTTTGTCTTTTCTTGAAACATTCACACCAAATAAAAATGTCATTAAAAGTTGAGAGAGAGACCAGAGAAGAAAGGAAAAAGTTTATTTTAGTGTCCTTAATGAAAAATTTTCTTTGCTTTTGAAAAAAGGGCTGCATATTTTTATTTTGCACTGGCTCCTGCAAATCATGTATTAGGCCCAGAGTTATCAGGAAATAGAGATTAGGCCAGAAAAAAGTTAACACCAAGGCCATAGTAGCTTTTACATTTTTCTTCGTGGACTAGTAGTGTCCTTCAATTTGCTCACAGATTCCTAATTGCTTCCTATCAGTTATACCAGAAAGAATAACAAGTTAGACCATGCCAGGTACTGCTAGCTTCTTCTTGAATAGAAATTGAGCTCAGTGAAGTGAACTTTAATTTTGCTGCATTCCTCTCTTAAAATGTCTCTTAAAATGATACAGCACTGTGAAAAGTATTTCAAATATTAACACTAATTTTGACAAAATGGGAGAAAATATTTTTAGACAAGTGAACTTTTCAGAGGCTTTTCAGATATTCTTTTATTGGTATTTATGACTTCTGCTTTAACTATTGAAATTTTTGTATAATATTGGCAACTAAGTAGATATAATTTACTTATTTTCAAAGAGGCTCCATCGAAGTATAATTTTGAAGTTATAATATTTACTGTCCATAAATATACCCAGTGTTTTTTTTTTTTTTAAAGCATATAAAACAGTTTGAGAGTTGTTTTTATTTGCTATTAAATGTTGTTCACCCCTTGGGAATAAAGCTTCTACTTATTTTCATTTAGGACTGGCAACTTCACGTGTAGATAACGAATACATACAAAAAGAAGAACTGATTTCTTGTCTTGAAAGACAGCATCTACCCAGATGCTTTTTGTGCATAATTCTTCAAGGCTCAGTCTCTGATTAAATGACATTTGAAAAACAGGGTTATAATAAAATGATCAGATTTGAAATTGCACAAAGGAATCTGTTAAACTATTTTCTGGAAATATTGTGTTCAAGGTTTCCAGAGTTTACAATTTTGACTAGGAAGACTGAAAAATTACACAATCATGGTCTCTGCTTCTAATAAAAATATCAGGAAAGATTATAGGATGGTAGATGGCAAGTGATTACAAGAAAAAGAATCTTAATAACATTCTACATAGAATTTAGGGAACATTTTTATAAGAATATTGAAAAAAAATTGAATGTATTCAATGAGCTATTTTTTTCTGCTAATTGTTTCAAAATCCCCCAAAGTTTATATTCATAAGAAATGAAATTACTTGAGTCATCATTATCTTTTTTATTTTAACTGTATAATCAGTCTTAACTCCCAAGCTCAAGGAAGACTATGAAATCTAGATAAAATGTATTAATTATATATTGGACCACAGTTTGGCAAAATCTAATTAACTGATATCAACTTATATAGATCAATTTCTATAGTGGCATTGGCCTTCCATTGTACATCAAGTATAGCTACATATTTATTACAACTTACTTTGTAAGAGCAAAAAATTGCATAAAATCTATATATACTTCAATAGGGGATAATTTTACTAAAACGATAGTTACATTTATGAATAGTCTATAGATTTTAAAAGAAGAATAGTATTTTAACAGTGGATATTCTTGATGAGGGAGTGTTGGGATAATTTGTTGGGATCAATACTTGAACTCTTTTAATTTAGACCTACGTTTAATGTTTACTTACCCCCATTGTTTTATTGTTTTTTATTTTTAATTATTTAGAAACTTAAACAAACCTAAAACAAAGGCATATCTAAAATGGTCAAGGAGTCATTTCCAGCAGTGCAAAACTTTTAGTAATGATATGGTATATTTAATTTGAGTATTTCTTTCTCTCTCTCTTCTGCTCCAATCCTTAGAGTTTTTTTGTTGTGAGTAATAGAAAAAGCTGTTTTTTTTTTTTTGTTTTTTTTTTTTTTTACATATTTTCCAATATAATTTTATTTAATGTTCAACTATGTCATCAGGATTCCATCTCTTTCTGTTTCTCCACTCTGAGATTTATGGTTTCAGCATCCTCCTAAGTCTGACATCTCTCATGCTGGGAAAAAAAGAGTGGCTGCAGGAATTCTCAACTTTATACATGAACACCCCATCGCACAGAAAGCAAGAGGCAATGAGGTGGCTTCTGGTAGGTCTCTAGGGTAGCAAAGAATCTTCCTTCTCAGAAAGCCTGAGTAATAGTCTCAGCCTTATTGGCATGAGTTGGGTCATAGAGAATTCATGAAGGAATCACTTTAATTAAGGGAATTCCACAGACTTTTTTTTAAAATTTGAGTTTCTGATCTAATTAAACAGGTGTGAGCAAGAAGATAATTCATAACAGATTAGATAAATAAGAGACTGCCCTGTTGCTGGGGCTGGGATTAACATCTAACCAATCTTTTTTAAAAACATGGTAATAAGAAAAAGGCAATGACATTTTTCACTGCACTCACGACACTGTAATTATTTTGCTCAAACATTGTGTAAAAGTCTGTTGGACATGCACAAATTTAAACCCATATGTATATGTACACACAACGTACACATACACCATAAATACAACAAAACTAATCTTGTAACTACAATTCCTGTTTAAACCAATAGCTGGCTCTCTATGAATAAGAGTGTGATGGGAACTCAATTCTTCATACACATTTTTATCCACAATTTGACCCCAATGTATTTCCCCAGTCTCATTTCCTACCAGTGAAATGTTTAATGGCATAAGAGTTCTAATTATCTGTTGCATCCAAATGCATGCTCATTCACTCTATATCTGGAAGGCTTCTTTTTACTATATCAAAATTCATAGAATCTGTCTGAACATAATTGTTCATAAAAAGGTGGCACATTTCTATTGTGTTCACATTGAATTGTGATATACTTATTGTTTCAGTTGCCAAATTTTATTGTAGATTATTTGCTTTCATATATGACTCTTTGACTATAGCATAACATTTTCATTAATTTATTACCAGAATCTACCATAGTTCCTGAAACAATAGATAATCAAAACATAGTTGTAGAATAAATGAAAATGAAACAATAAATATTTCATATTTCAAAAGAATAGTTTAATCTCATCACCATTTAATAAACATGCATATTTCCCAAAAATGTGTAATGGTTACACAGAAATTTAAGAGAAGAATTTACATAGCAAATACTTGATCACAAATTAAACCACTCAGATAAGTGTTGAAATGTTATTAAATTAGTCACATACTCTATATTCTATGATTTAAATGTTTATGAAGCTATAAAATTATTGTTAGTTCCTGAGTTTACTTGGAAGATTAACCTTAATGTTTGATTTGTTATAAAAATTTTTCCCTCATAGAAATATTTGAATATTCTAAGGACTTGTTTCATAATTTAAATATAAGCACTTGAAATTGAATCACATATAAATAGAGAGATGTTTGATTTTGCGAGTTACTTTACATTGTTTGGTGGTTAAAATATTGATATGCATTTAATTTTAATCTCCTGAATATATTTTGTGTGCCCCGCAGTATGTAAGGAGTCATAATACGAGTTTAAAACTAGTCACTGACTTCTAACATGAAACTCATATACGTGGCAACCTTAAGTAACCAAGGAAAATTATATATACTACATTCAAAAGAGTAGTAGAATCAATAAGTAATGTTAGAATCCAAAGATGTTTGAAAGAGACACAAATAATCAGAGACATTATCCCCAGTGATTTGAATTTGAATTCTTGGGCTTTCCTAATCTAATGAAGTGACAATTGTCACAATTTTTCAATCATGGGAAACTGATATCACTTTTTGATTGCAGCCTTATTAATTATTCTATATATACTGCCTGAGCCTCTTCAACACCACTTAGAGAGGACTGAATTAAGAAACATGCACTTATGTGAAGTGAGTTTGGGAAAGTAATGTGGAGTGGGATAAGCCCAAAGATGCCAGGACTGAGAATCTATGTGTTGTGAAGGTTTAAGCTAAGTTTATATATTAACCTATAGGATCAATTTTAGAGGTTGAAAATTCTATCCCAGGAATAGGGACATGGTTGTGAAATTAGCTCTCAATATCTATCATCATTTTATAGGACAAGGGGACTAATGAATAGCATTAGCAAGAGTCTAACCATTTTAGAGGCTCAGATGCTTCTCCAGCAGAGTTAGGGAAACTGAACAATAGATATACAGCAACTCATTACACTGCATCGGACTTCACTGCCAAAAATCTTGTTAGAGATGTGGAGGTGCATAAAGGGAGAGACAGGGCTGGAACTAGAATATCTGGCAGACAGTCAATTTACTTGACCAAGGAAATTGGTTATTTGGATAACCTATCGTAAATTTGGGGTATTTATTATCTCCATGTGCCTGACCGTGAGTTGAAGAAGAACATCAAGAGCAAGGGCTATAAATATAACTATAACTAAATAAGTAAATTGGGTGAATAAATATCGAATAAAAATCAATTTGACATTGAGAAGAAATATACTGGCTTTTATACTTAAGTTTTCCAGAAGGTTGTGGGGTTGATTTCCTGATATGCTGGGGAATTAATAATGAAAAACTTCACTTTGAATCAGAAGAGAGTTTTGGAAATTTGGTAGACTCTGAGAGGTAATAAAGTGGTGTCTAATATGCTGAATACATAATACATTGCAGAGCTCTTAAAGGTGAGCCATGAGGATAAAATTATCTTTCCTATAACAACCCTGTGGAACCAATCAGAACGTATGGTGGGGAATGTCTGTGAGGCTGAGGTAGATAGAAACTACTGAGATATAATAGGATTTCAAATATTTACATAAGTAGCTGCATATATAAGTTTTGTCATATTATTTCTACTTTAAAGCATTTCCTTCTTTAGCCACATCAGAGAACGCCTGCATGTTGAGCAAGGCATCTGTGCATTAAGTTATGTTCTGCCTGAATGATGCATGAAGACTCATAATAAGTGAAGTGTGCTGTCACCTACTACCAAACTATTAATTCCATCTGGCCCAGAAAATTATTCAAACATTCAATGAAAAGGGCACACCAAATACAAAGATTACATTTTGATGGCCATTTTACAGTAAAGTATTACCTATCTTTTGTCTACAATGTAGAAACTGAAACTAGTTAGAAAGAGTTCAGATTTTCTCAAGTAGGGTGAGAAATTTATATGTATTCTATGACCCACTCTCTTCCAGAAATCTCAAAACAAAAAGATTGCACATCAACAGGTCCGGCTTTTGTGGTGGCATGTTTTGAGCAGCATTTGCTTGAATCCACTCCTTCATGATGTTGCCTGTTAGCCACAATGTGGGTTCTAGAAAGAGTAGAAATGAGAACAATATGTTCAATCTAAACCATACATAAATTCTAAATTTAGAAAGATAATTTAATGAATCTCACTTGTGCTTTTAATCAAATCTAAAGAAAATAATTTTCTTTCACAGGGAATTTAAACAGTTTAGCAGGACTGAAATTAATTTTTAACAAGCTGGGTTAATTGGTTGCAGGTTTCTATGGTGTGATTACAACGTTTTGTGGCTCTTTAATGGATAGAATTGGTTCCATCAATAAAATTGATGAACTCTTCAATGACTCCCTACATATATACCATTGGTGATGGCTAAAACAACTGAAGCCAATATTCTTCAAAGAGTTGACTATACCCTGCACAACAACTAGCAATATAAAATGTCACAATGGTATCTTATAGAAAGAATATCTTATGCTGTTAATTTTATGTTTTTCTCCTTAAGACTGAAAATAAGATAGAAATCAACAGGGTCCTTAGCTGTAAAACTTTTTTTTTTAAACACAGAGGCAAGCTTTTCAAAAGGAGCTGGTTATAAATACCATGATTTCAGAAACAGGATTTAAATATAAGGAGCACAAAGATGTCAGATCAATGTGGGTGACATATTGATTGAACATGGTATTATTATAATTAACTTACTACTCCTTAATTGTAATATTTTATGGGGGTAGTTGGTGCAACTTATGTAATTTTGCATTGTATAATTGGCTTCAAGAGATGTACAAAAACATTTAGTAACTTTTTCCAGAAAAGCATTCTCTTTCTTTGTGTTAGAGGGAAAAAGCAGTTTTTACCATAATTTTCCTTTGAAGAGTAAATCCCAGTCAAACTTTATAGGAATTCTAGTTTAGAGTAGGGACTTAGAAGAATAAACATAAGCTTATACTTTTTACATGATACAAAATAATTAAATTTGTTATTTCCCTTTTATCTTCACAGGATTAATTACTCTCTTTCTGCAAATAGTACGCCCATTTCTGTAAGGTTTACTTAATAAGTTCACACAGCTTATAAAACTAGGTTGGATGACATGCATAAGTAATGTGTAATAAAAAAAATGGCTCATAGGTAATGTCGATACTCCATGTCAAATCTAACCATCAGTTGATCAATTCAGAAGCTAAAGGAATTTTTGTAAGTTAAACTTGTTAGATTCCATGAAATATGAAATGTAATTGATAATTGAAATAGAATAACTACTAAGAAGATAGACTCTTTACCAACTTTATTTCCTTCACAAGCCAAAAACAGATTATTAGTAGAGTCCAATAATTTTTATTGTCTTAAATAATGAAATCTTCTTTAAAGGAATTAACAGGTAAGAAAAAATCTCATATTTACCCACATGTTTACCACTTCTGGTACTTTTCATTTTTCCATTTAGTTTCAAGTTTTCTTCTGGTATTAATTTCCTTTACTGAGAATTGCCTTTCATGTTTCTTATGGCAAATTTTATTTGCAATGAATTCTCAAAACTTTTTGTTTGAAAATGCATTTATTTCACCTTCATTTCCTCAGGATATTTTAATATAGCTTTCAGAGTTGACATTTTGTTCTTTCATTACTTTAAAGATGCCATTACATTGTATTCTGATTCACATTGCTTCTGACAGTAAGTCACATGTTGAACTTGGTTTCCATTTATATAATGTGCATTTTCCATCTAGCTTCTTTTAAGATGTTCTCTTTCTAATTGGTTTTTAGAAATTTGAATATAATATGCTTTGATGTAGTTTTTGTGTGTTTATTGTTCTGGGAATCTTTTCCCCACATAGATCCTTTTTTTAAAAAATTAATTTTATTTATAAACAATCCATATCCACCATAGATCCCACTCTCCCATCCCCCATCTCCTAAAAACATTGTTTCTGAGAATTTGCTGTTACTCGCCATCACTCTTAAGTGTTATAATGTAATTTTTGTCCTTGTGTGTTTGGCTTATTTCACTGAGCATGTTTTCAAGGTTTTTCCATGTTGCCACATATCCCAGAATTTCATTCTTTCTTATGGCAGAACAATATTCCATTGTATATATTCACCATATTTTGTTTATCCATTCACTTGATGGTTATTTGGGTTGTTTCCACTTTTGGAGATTATGAATAATATTTCTATAAACATTGATGTACAAATATCTGTCTCAGATCCTGTTTTTACTTTCTTTGGGTATATACCTACAAGTGAAATTGGTGGGTAATATGGTAATTCTATATCTAATATCTAACATGATTTGAGGAATCATGATATGGTTTCTATAGTGGCTGCACTGTTTTACATTCCTACCAGCAATGCAGTAGCATTTCAATATCTTTACATCCTCTCCAACACTTTTTATTTTCCTTTTTGTAAAATAATAGCCAACCATGTGGGTGTAAAGTAGTATCTCATTATGGTTTTGATTTGCATTTCCCTAATGGATAATGATGTTGAGAATCTTTTTGTGTGCTTACTGCACATTTGTATATCTTCTTTGGAAAGATGTCTATTTAGTTCCATTGCCCATTTTTAATTGGGTTATTTTTTTTTATTGTAAATGTTTTTTTTATGTCTATTAGATATTAAGCCTTTATCAGACATATGGCTTGAATATATTTCTTCCCATCATGAAGGTTGTCTTTTCATTTCTTGACAATGTCTTTTGATGCACAAAATGGTCCATTTTGAAACACTTCTCATTTCCTTTTTTGTTCATTTTTAAAGATATTTTCTTTATGGTCATTGTGCTGGTTAATTTCATTAATTTCATGTGTCAACTTGGCTAGGTTATGTTGTCCAGTTGTTTGGTCAAGCAAGGTCTTCCCTGATTTTTACTGTATTTCATTGATTTAAATCATTAGTCAGTTGATTATATCTTTGGCTTATTACCTCTACCATAAACAAAAGAAATTGCTTTCAGCAATGTTAAGGATCTCCTCATCCAATCAGTGTGAGTTCTTCAAGAGAGATATCAGTATTTTAGCAGTTAGAATAAGAATTTCTAATTCTCCTTCAGCCAGCCAGCTTCTTCTGGGGAATTCATCATCACCATAGAGCTCCTAACTTGCAGCCTGCCCTGCAGAATTCAGATCTGCCAATCTCCAACACATGAGCCAATTCTTATACTAAATCTCAATATTTATATAAATAATACATAAATAAATAAATATATTTTTGGTCTTATTTTTCTGCAGTATCCTAAGTAATACAATTACAATAGAGATACATTTAACAACCTACATCTATTACAATTTAGTTTATACTGACACCAACTTAACTTCAGTAACTTCTACACTGTCCCTACATCCCTCTATCCCTCCACTTTATATCCTTATTACAAATTACATCTTTATTCATTGTGTGCCCATTCTCAAGGATTTTTGCTTGTTTATTATGCATTTGAATTTTAAGCCATATAAGAAGTAAAAGACAGCAATTTCAAATGAAAAATGCAATAACACTGGCATATATATTTACTAATATATTTATCTTCCCTGGAGGTCTTTTTCATATAGCTTTGAATTGCTCTCTGGTGTCTGTTCCTTTCAACATGAAGCTTTACTGTTAACATTTCTTTTAGGGCATGTGTAGTGGTAATGAACTCTATCAGCTTTTGTTTTACTTAATATGTCTTCATTTCTCCCTCTTTCTTGAAGGACAGCTTTGGTGGACATATTATTCTAGGATAACAGTTTTTCTTTCAGCATATCTATAAATCCTATGAAAGCCTTCTGGCCTCCATGATATCTATTGAAAAACCAGATGTTAGTCTTACAAAGGGTCTTTTGTATGCTATGTGTTACCTCTGACTTGTTTTATTCTAGATTTTGTCTTTGTCCTTGGCATACAACATTTTGATTTTAATGTGTCTTAGCATTGATCTCTTTAGGTTCTCCCCACGTGGTGTTTTTTGACCTTCTCAGATTTCTTTATTCATGTATTTCATCATATTTAGGAAGTTTTAAGTCAACATTTCTTTGATTATTTTTCCTGCCCCTTTATCTCACATTTTTCTTTCTGGTACTCCTATGATGAATACATTGGCAGTCTTGATGGTGCCCCACAGGTTCCTTAGGCTCTGTTCTTTTACATTTTTTTCCCATTCTTATTACTTTTCCTTCAACTGGATAATTCATTTGTTTAATCCTTAAATTTGCTTATCCTTTATTCTGCCTCTTCCAATGTGCTGTTGAATACCTCTATTGAATTTTTCATTTCAGATATTGTAATGATAAGCTCCAGAATTTCCATTTGGTTTCTCTTTATAATTTCTGTCTCCTTATTGCCTTTAGTTATTTGTCCATATTTTACTTTAGTTTAATAATCTGATTAAAAGTGTTGATCTAAGAACTTTTATAAATAATTCCAGTGAATGAGCTTTCTCAAGAAAATAATTCTACCAGAATGCCCAAGATCCCTAAGTTAGTAAAATTTATTGGATAATGAGCAGCACACTCTTAAATTATAAGTAGTCATTTAAAATTGGCTCAACAATTTTGGAGGACAGTTTAACTATGTTTATGAAAATAAAAATTGACATCACATTTTCACTTTCAATAATTTATCTTTCAGTTACTGAACTGCAAATGTAAATAAAAATCCTACTGGTTTCAAAGCCATGAAAGTTGGAATGATTGGCTTCCAACTTTTCTATAGTTACATTTAGATGACAGTGAAATTATACCTGTCAAGTCCTCAGGAAATGAAAACTCAATTAAAAACTTCTTTACCATGAATACTAAATATAATTCCCATAATACATAATATTCATTCAGTAAAAAATAACTTGGGGATTCTAAAATATTTCCTTGTATAATAAACAGTTTTGAAGATGACTGGAAGAGACTATTATCGTGATGTTAAACCATGCAATTGACAAATAGAAAAACCATGTAAAAGTCAGTATACAATTTTGACAGATCAACTCTATAAATTATAGTTTTAGAAGAGTGTATATATATATATAGTCAAACATTTAAATTAATAACCTAGTTCACAAAACTTCTAATATGACAACTTAGAGAAAAGAACAAGCAATATTAAATGAAGTGAAATCATTATCAATCTTTATCACGCAGAGTGAGAGTGGAGTTAGCACTAAAATAGATAACCTTTAAAACTGATAAAACAAGTAGTAGGGAATTTTAATGATATTCCTTAGAATTTCAAGATAATGTCTATGAAATCAGATCATTATTTTATAATTAATAGAAATTATTGTGCTATGTAGGTAATTCAGGTATTTTTTACATACCTCCAATATTAAGTGCTGGCAATTTAAAGGATTCCATAAAATTAATCATCATATAAAGGAGCTTTTTGTGCTTGATTGACCTCCCAAAATGTTTGAAGTTGATTTAATTGCTAGTGGTGAAAGAATTTTTGTAAATTTAGTTTGATGCATATTAGATCATAACTACATTATTCTGTAGAGAAGGTATAACACTCACCTAAATGTCATAATCTAAGAGGTGGGCAATGAGATAATTAATATATGTGTTGATTAGAAGTGAATATTAGAAAAAAATGAAATCTTGTAAAAATTCAACAAGAGTACCTTGATTTGTCACACAGAAGTTTGTAATAAAAATTTTTTGAAACTATTTAAAGGTCTAAGAATAGCAAATTACCTTAATAAAATGTAATAGATTTATGTCTTAAACTTCGAGACAACTAAAATGATGCTAGTGTTGATTAATGTTGATGCCTAGTAATTTTACAATCGGATGATTTTGAGTGGTTGTATTTTTTGAGTTCACCATTATTGCATGCTTCTTATGCAGTGATTATATATTACTTATTCACATAGTATCATTTACACAGAAACAAAAATAATCCTATGAAATGGCACTTTATATTTGTATGCTACTTTTAAATTCTCATAATTAGTTACAATTTTGATTGGTTTCCGGCACCTGGCTATGGATCCTTTTTGTCACAATTTTTTCCTTCAAAATTTTCCCACATTTCAAGCATGAAGAAAAGCAGACTGGAGGTGAAGAAGTCATTTTATTTTAATTGCCTACAAAATTGTCAACTATCAATGAAAATTGTCATCCTGGATTAAAAAATGTAGACTGTTCAAATTTTTAATCAACAATCTCTTTTCATCAAGTTCAAACTTTTTACCCCAAAGATCTCATTACATGTTATTTTTAATTGTAGCATATAATGATGAAATTTATTTTTGGCATGAAGTGTTTTTTTAGTAAAACACATGAGTGTAACTCAATGTAAAACAAACACAAATTCACAAATCTTACTTGCAAACATTCATATTACACACTTTTAAACATAAATTGCACAATATATACATACTATCTATATATGCATTGTCAATATCAAATATTGAATCCCTATATATGTGCCTATACATTTATATGGTCAAATAGTATTATATCCACATATCAGGGGATATGATGTCAGGTTGATTTCCTGCTGTGATGCCTGTGTTATTTGTAACAATATTAATTCCTTGAACCCATACTTCCCTTTAAAAGAACTCCTGGAAAAGGTATATGTGACAGTTTGCAATTTATTTATGAATCCAAAAAAGAGAAAGACTATGTTTGTAAGCTAATCTATTCTACTGGGTGTGATACTCTTGATACTCTTTGATTATATTGGATTCAGTTGAGGGACCCTTGATTAAATTACATGTTAAGATTAGGGCTTTATTTGACCACATCAGTAAGGCATAACTCAGGTTGAGAACCCTTCCCATTGGTGGGCCAATATAAATGAAGACTCAGTCAAGAAGCCACACAGAGGAGAACTTTGTCATTTTGATCATGCTATGTGAATAGAAGAGAAGGCTCAAACAGTTAAAGCCATGGGAAGAAAGTGAACTTTGTCGTTTTTAATCCTGGGGCCTCAGGGAGAGATGAGCTCTTTGCCTGATAGCTTACAGTTGACCCTAGGAAGAGAGTTGAGACTGATATAGGAAGCCCTGAAAGACAAACCCTATACCAGGCTACTGCTGAGATTGGGAAGTAGCTGGGCCCACAGAGCCTTGAGAGGAAGAGGAAGCCCAGAAGGGAAGGCTAAAACCCAGCAGAGATTGCCCGCCATCTTGCTTCAACACGTTACAGCTGACTTTGGTGAGAAAGTACCTCTTATGGTACCTTGAGTTGGACTTTCCATGGCCTTGGGACTGCAAGCTTTTACCCCAAATAAATATCCTTTTTAAAAGCCAACAGGTTTCTGGTACTTTGTATCGGCACCCCTTAGGTAGGCTAATACAGTATATTATTAGAATATTCTGTTTCAATTTGAAAATTATTTACCTGCACCATTTAAGTTCATGTTTGAGCCTCTCTACTCTCTGCCCCTAACATATTAACAAAATTATCTTTGTCAACTCTTCCCATATACCCTCCAATCCTGACTCCTCAGCAATCTGTCCTGTATTCCCCACTCTCCAGTTTCACGCTCTTTTCCTTTACTGAAAGGCATGTGGTGTGTAGCCTAGAGAATGCCAGGGATACTGTGTCATTCAATATTTTCACAGTATTCAAAACCTTCTCTGTCTCTACTTCTACTCAACTTTCAATTTTCTCTAACCTTGATATCCTTCTTCAATCTCTATTGCACTTGTTTTATTATCCTTTTAGGTCACTAGGTAAATCTGTCAGTTTTCCCAGCTCAAAAAAATGTATCCATCACTGTATCATTTACTTTGTATGTTGATCTTCATTTTTTTTTTTTACTATCTTCTCAATTTTTTTAAGTGGCTTGTGATAAGGCATGCATACAATCAAGCTGTCAAATAGTTCTTAAGCCACAGCATGGTGACATCTGCTAATTAGGCTTGCATACAGATGATTTATTATTTACACAGACAGAAAAAAGAAAGATTGCCTTGGTGTCAGCTTCTTGTGTACCTAGTCTCACCAGATGACATTGAACCAGAGAGGACAGATGGCAGACTACATGAGAGGTTGGGAGATGGGAGAGTCATTGGGGAGCCAAGTCTGATTTAAAGTCAGTTTTATAGTCTGCAGCTTTACCCAAAGGAGACAAGGTAGACAGTCCAATGCCTCACCAGATCCAGGGAAAGAGAAGACTAACAGCCTCTTGGAAGCCTTCCACAGATAAGAAGGAAGATTAGAAAAAGCCTTGAGACACCTCTTCCCAAGAATGCATACTTTGCTGTGTTCTAGGGAGGTTCACGTGATGTGTCATCAATATCTTGGTCAGATACCAGTTGAACCTTGCTTTCAAGGCCTATGTGAAGAGGTAAAAAGTCTTGGAGGCTTTACCCTACAAGAACATATCTGCTAACTAGCTCATATTCCTGGTTTTGCCTCTTGTCCTGAAATAGTAACTAAAAGTGCCCTCTTTCAATCTCAAAGTTTGCCATCTTAGACAATAAATTATATGGTTGCTCTCCCTAACTAGATTTCAAATTTTCTGAAAGTACCATGGATTTTACTTTGGTCTCTTCTAAACACAAGGCCTTGCAAAGAGTTTATCATATAGAACAGTATCAATAAACTCAACTTAAATTAAACTTGTAAGGGCACTTGGGTTATAAAGAAGAAACAAAAGAATAAAAGGATACCGAAGTTGGAATAATCATTTATATCTCTGGAACTCAGTTTCTTCATCTATAAAATTTTTGAGGGAAGAAGTAGATAGTTGGACAAAATGGATGATTGCCAAGTACTTTTCTAACAAAATAGCTGATTATTTAATGGAAATGCAGGTGGAAAGGTTGATTTATCAAATAAGTTTTAGTGCAGAACAGGATTGCCTGTTCTGAGCACAACAGTGTAATAACCACATTGAACGTGCAGGTATTCTGATCTCAATCATTAATCCAAGGAGTGAGTCATTCTCTCTAAGGACAATTTTCCTGGAATGTTGCCATCTGGAGGCAACTATTTTCTTCCTTCTTATTTACCTGAATTATGTCACCGGTTGAAATTTAGCTAAAAAAAATCCTTTGTTGAATTTGACAAGCAGGTTATTTTCTTGGCTTTAAATATGCTTCTTGTGCTCTTGGTTATGAGAGATGAATATTTGAATTAGATAAATGTTCAGAAACCCAATGAAATAGAAATTTCTGGTCTAATATATGAGAATATATTGGGGAATGGAGGGGCTGGTTGGCTACAGAAGGCTTGGAAAAAAACTTAGCATAGAGGGCTTTATCTTCATATCCCCCAGAAGTTTTTTTTAAATATTTGAACATCGTATTATGTCTCAACATAAGTTTTCTTCTCTTCGTTTCTGTGACACTTCTAATAAAAACAAGAAAGAGTTGGTACCTAAAAACTACATTGAAAACTTTCCCCCAAATCACTGATTTGCAAGGCAGTAACCATGTAGGAAATTTGAAAAGTAATACCTTTTAAAATTCATTTTTGCTTACATATAATCCAGCTTTCTTTAGACTGTGTGGTAATCACTTGTGCTTTCACTGAAATTTCTGGTGCTTCTCCTTCTAAGGGTAATATAGAATTGCTTTTCTCCATCCACTTGACATGGGCACTGATGTGTTTTGGAGAATGAAATGTCAGCAGAAGTGACATTTTACATCTCTGGCTATCAGTATGTAAGAATTGTAAGAGATTTGTCATGTCTTTTGCCTCCTGTGATGGTGACCAGTGATGCTCTAGATGGGGCAGTTTCCATCAGCATCTAACCTTGATGACTGACATGAAACAGAGATTCTGCCAAACCAAGATGGATATATAGAATGGAGTAGAACTGAATCTTTTCTGTTTACCCTATTGAGTTTTTTTCACCATGATCTCTTCTATCTTGACTATTAATCTAGATTTCAAAGAAAAAAACCCAATGCATGCATTCACAATCTTTCAAAGTCTGGCTTCATTCTGTACTGACTGATAGTATGAGAATGTGGTGTTGTCTGTTAGACATGCTCTTCTTTATACTCTGCATAGCAAACATTTGCTTTCCACCTCAGCTCAAATGACATGTCAGAAAGATGATTTCCCTGACCCACAAATTTAAATTATATACCTATATTAAAAAATGATGGCTGAACATATCCCCAAAATGCTCAAAGACATGAGTCTACAGGTTCAAGAAGCTCAGTAATCCCCCAAAAGAATAATTGTACAACCAATCATAGGCATATCATAATCTATTAGCTAAAAAGCAAAGATTTAGAGAAAATATCAAAAAGGAGCCAGAAAAAATAATTTTACATTATTGTGTTAAACAAGTTACCTACAAGTGAAAATACTTTTTCTGTCTCATAGCACTCTATTCATTTACTATGTAACATAAACAAAACTTCACTTATATATCATTGTATATGTGCTGATTTAATGAAAAGATTATTCTAAGACTAGAACTCTTATTGAGTTATCATTAAAATATAAATGTATAATTGATTTAATATAAATATCCAGTAGTTTTTATAAATAATGACAAAAATTTATTGGAAATTCATCTTTTTATGAACTGGATGGAGATTTTATTCTTTTATTTAATTTATGTTCCATGAATACAAGTGTATGAGATATGGTTCAGAATTCATTGTATGCCTTTTTATTTCTATTGAGGCAAGTGTTAAGAAAACTTACTCATAAATAGGTTATAATAGTAGAGGTTTTGACACTGCAATGGCATTCAATTTTTAAAACTTCTGATCTACAGTTATATAGTAAATATTATACAAACTTTTGTGATGTAAAATTGTATAGTATAAAGTATACTTGTAAGTAAGATTACTAAAAATCAAATATGGGGAAGTGGCTGTGGCTCAATCAGTAGGGCTCCCGTTTACCATATGGGAGGCCCCGGGTTCGGTTCCCGGGGCCTCCTGGTGAAGGCAAGCCCGCCCGCATGGCGTGGTTAGCTGACCCAGCGAGCACAAGCAGCAAGGGGGGGATAAATGAATAAATAAATAAAATCTTTAAAAATAAAAAAATAAAAATCAAATAAAAAATATGGAAGATATACAGTAATTAATAAGATATTTCACAATATGTTATAAAGCAAGAAAATAAGCCAAATGCCATTTCTCATTAATAAGCTTGAATAATTTAAAATAATTTGTGGCTATTAGTATGTATTATTTACAAAGTAAGAAATATGATAAGTGTCATGGTATTCCTTCAGTAAACATATGTGAAAGAGTGTTGAACTGTGTCGTTTGAAATTGGAAATAAATACAAATACACTAAAGAATAAGAAATAACTCCATTATTTTCCATATGTATTATTATGATCAATAATTTCCTATCAATTTAATAAATAGAAAACTATATGATGTGTAATGTTATAAAATAATTGATTTGGAAGTTAGTGTGTAACTTTAACATTTAAATAAGCTATAAAATATTAAACCTTTAATAGAAAAATGAGATTAAAATTTTCTGAAATGTGAAGAAATACATATGATGCAATTTATTGATGTAGCTTATTGGATATTCTTTTGAGTAGCACAATTGGAATGTAATGGGAATCACAAAATTTTGTCTGGAATGTATCCAGTGCATTTTGAAAAAGAAACATGTAGTCTCAGAAAATATTTTTTAGATTTTTTTGTTTTAAATCTTGGCATCACTAACAGTCTTCCTTCTTACCACACACACACACACACACCTATCCCACAGTGCTGCACTACTGCCTATCAGGGATTTTCAAAGGTGTTTTTCTTTCTAGCTAATGGCATGTCCTATTTAGAATAGCTGAAAAGATATTCTTATATTTGAATTAATGGGAAAAAGAAGATTTTTATAATTCAGTATTTATTCCTGCTCTGGATTTTTCATGCAACTGTACTCTAATGGTGGTGCATTCCTGGTAAGATGAAAAGTCATTAAAGACAAATTGTCTCCTGATAATTAAAAAAATTACACTTCTCTGACCCTCCACTAAAGCATTGGCTTTATAGCCAAACATATGTCCCTGTTTCCATGCTAAACACCACTGGGATTTGGAAAAATTAACTAGCTGTTTTTTGGAAGGTAAGTCTGTGAACCATCAAAAATGGATTATATATCAGGATTCAGAGCTTGGTCTTCCACACTGGTTTCAAGACCCTTAATTTGGTGTGTTTATGCACCCAAAGCTATGATTTCATACACCCTGCCCATTAAAAACATGAATCTGCAGGTCCAAGAAACTCAATGGAAACTAAATAGGGTAAACACAAAGAGATGAACTTATCTCTCATATACAGGGTTACCAAGTGTGAAAATGCTTGATGTTTGCTCAGATACTTCACTGCCCATAGCATCTATAATGAGAGATACATGCCAAATAATACAGAAAACGAGGCAAACAGAGATCTAAAATAAACCCTTCTGATATACTGAGAAAGGGAGGCTTCTTTCTGTATAGAAATGTAATTTGGGGAGTGTGATGGTTAACATTACATATCAGTGTAGCTAGGCAATCATACCCAGTTATTTAATCAAACACATATCTCAATGTTGTTGTGGAGATATTTTATAAATGTGACTAAAAATTACAATCTTTTGATTTTCCTAAGTAAAAGAGATTACACTTGATAATGTTGATGGGCTTCATCCATCAGTTGAAGGGCTTTGAGAGCAAATACTTAAGTTTCCCAGATGAAAAGACATTCTTTCTCAAAACCATAGCATTAAAAAAAAAAAAAAAAACAAAAAACATAGCATAAAACTCCTGCCTGTATTTCCAGTCACTCACTTTCTCTATAGATTTGGACTAACAACTGTATCACTAATTTCTGCATGAATTTCCAGGCTACCAGCTTACCCTACAGATCTCAGGTTTGTCAGACTCCACAATTGCCAGTTTCATAAAATAAATCTCTTTATATGTGTATACACACATAGATAGATAGATAGATAGATAGATAGATAGATAGATAGATAGATAGATAGACAGATAGACAGATAGATAGATGGAAAGACCAATTGGTCAATCAAGAGATAGATCAGTATAGATCTTATTGGTTCTATTTATCTGAAGGTCCCTGGTAATAAGAGTGGATCTAGAGGTACAGCATCTTAACATGCATTTTCTGAATTGGTCCTGGGGAGTCTGAAATTGGTCCTTTATTCTGATTAGACTTAGAGGCACTACTGATGGCTATTTTAATTGTTAATAGGGCAGTTATAGTCCATGATATGATGTAGCAGTATGGATATCCACCTTCGGATGCTCGTAACCACAAAATTAGAAAAGGCAATGTTCTGGATGACCACATACTTGAAACATTAGAACATTTTCTTCAAACTAATGAGAATAATTAGGTTGACTGGTTGTGCTTAACTAGTCTGGAGAAAGTGAGGAAAGAAAATGATGGCTCGGGGTTCAAATTTGCAGCTCAAGCACTGCATAAATGACCTGAAAGATTCTATATCTACCCTCAAAGAAACCTTATCTTCTACAGTAGAAAACTAAGATTTCTGAAAACCAGACACACAGTCTTATCCTGTGAGTTATTGAATTAGAATATAAGTTAATTTACAACTTCACAAGCCTTCTGCTATGATTATGAGGGCATTTATTGAGAAGGAATCAGATTATGAAATGCTAATGGGAACATATGAGTGTATGCTGATGAAGCTAGGGACATTGAACTCTTAAAGTCTGCTGTGTCTTCTTTTACAGTAGAAGAAGCCCTTCCACCAATGTCTGCTTTGCCTAAGGTAATTGTCTTATAAGACCCTGTTGACTCTCCTAAGGACCTACCCCTACCACTCTTCTTTCCCTCAAGACCTAAAAGTAGGCTCAGGTTCTAGCAGGTTTTTGAGGTTGAGGTACAAAGTGTGATCCATAAGGAAGTGCACTACACTCCAAAGAACTTCATGCTGCTTCTCATATATCCAGACAGAAAACTGGAGAATATGTGTAGGAATGGATATTAAAGAAACATAACATTGGATCAGGATGAATTTTTTATGACCCCATTAAGCAGTGATTCTGGATTCAGTAATGTAGCTTGGGAGAATAGAAAGGGTTCTAACACATTTTTGGTTTGGTTGACTAAAACATAGACTACAGGGTGGCCTACACTAAATGAATTTGAAATGCCAGACCTGCCTTAATTGCTATGCAGTTAAGAAAGATATCCAAAGATTTATAGAGATTAGAATGCTAGAGTGGGTTTATCAGGAAAGACCTTTTCATCCACCTAAGGCAAGTATAGAAAAAACACCTTTCACTACTAACGTAAGAAATAAATCCGTGAGAGATATCCAAGCATCCTTAAAGAGCTCTGTGGTTCTTTTTTCTATAATTCTGAAATTGTGGTGGGAACTGTTGCCACTAAAGTGGGATCCTTAAATGCAATAGTAATAACTGGATCTCACAATGGCAGGGGCCTAGGGGTGGTATTTAATCACCAAAGACAAAATTGGTGTGGTTAGCATAATGGACAATGGAATCAAAGCAGTCATCAGGATAGTCTTACTTGCAAAGATCTATGGCAATGGCTAGTTGATCATGATGTCATTACAGGGGATATGAGTGGATAAACTACTAATTCTTACTTAATCTTTTTATGTGGAAGAGTTCTATGGCAAGGGAACAAAAGTCAAACTTAAATCACAAAACAGTATGAAAAAATCAGAAAGTAATGTCCCCCAAATCCGTTCCCAGGCTTCAGACAATTTTCAGACCCAGAACCTCTAAAATTAATGGGAAACCAGGTCCCCTTGAGGAAGGACCCTGCTACACTGACAAAAATTTATATTGTTAATCTTTCTCCCAGTCTTTCTCAAAGGGACCTGCACCTTTTTACCAACAGGAAATTTTGCATTTGGAACAAGAAACTAATCAGACTTTTCAGCAATTACCAAACATTGGTTCTTAATTAACACTAATTCTCAAAGACCCTAAACATCACTGTGATCCAATCAGTGGAGGGGTTTATAGAGGTCAGGAGAGAAATGCAGTTGTTGCTCAGGTTCACTTCACAATGAGTCCAATGGGTCCTTGAACCAATCCTCTTTTTATTTTCCCAGTTCAGAATAAGTAATTGGAATAGACATACCAAGCAACTGGCATAATCCTCACATTGATTCCCTGACTTGTGAAGTGGGGGCTATTATGGTAGGAAAGGACAAGTGGAAGTCGTTAGAACTACCTCTATTTAGGAAAACAGTAAACCAAACGAAATCCAGATTTTCTGGAAGGATTTCAGACATTAGTGCCACAATCACGGACTTGAAAGATACAGAGGTGGTGATTCCAAGCACAACCCAACTCAAACTCAACTCACCTATTTGGCCTGAGTAGAAAACAGATGGCTCTTGGAGAAAAACACTGGATTATTGTAAACATAGTCAGGTGGTGACTGCAGTTGAAACTGTTGATCCAGTTGTGGTTTTATTGCTTACGTAAATTAACATATCTCCTGGTAATTGTTATACAACTGTTTATTTGGCAAATACTTTTTCCTCCATACCTTTTAGTAAAGATCACCAGAGCAGTTTGCTTTAAGCTGGCAAGGCCAGCAATATACTTCCACTGACATATGTTAAAAGTATTTCAACTATCCATCCATATGTTCATAATTTATCTTGATCTCCTTTCCCTTCTACAAAACATCCCACTAGTCCATAATATTAATGACATTATGCTCATGGCCCTAGTGAGCAAGAAGTAGCAACTACTCTAGATTTATTAATAACACATTTGCATGTTAGCAGATGGGAAATAAATACAACCAAAGTTCAGGTGCCTTCCACCTCAGTGAAATTTCTAGGCATACAGTGGTGTGGGGCATGTCAAGATAGCCCTTCTAAGGCGATGGGTAAGCAGTTTAGTTTGGCCCAGACTAAAATGTGAAAAAAATACCCAATACTTACATGCCTCTTTTGATTTTGGTGGCAACATTTGTCTCACGTGTATGTGATACATTAATGAAGTGACCTGAAAAGCTGCTGGCTTTAGGGAGATTTCAGAACAAGAGAAAGCTCTGCAACAGATCCAGGCTGCTGTGCAAGCTGCTCTGCCACTTGGTCTATTTGATACAGCAGATCCAATGGTGTTTTGAGTGTAAGGAGACAGAGATGCTTTTTGGGGGTCCTTGTTATATTCCTAAATGTAAATCATAGTGAAGATCCTTGGGATTTTCTAGCAAAGCCATGCCATTTTATGCATATAACTACACTCCATTTGAGAAATGACTTTTGACTTTAGTAGAGACCAAGAAGTTACCATGTGACCTAAGTTTCCCATCATGTACTGACCCACCAAGCCATATAGTTGAGCATGCACAGCAGAACTCTACCATGAAATGGAAGTGGGCTATATGAGGTCAGAATTCAGGAGATTTTGAATGCAAACTTAAGCTCCATGATGAAGTTGCCCTAATGCCCTTGGTCCCCATTATGTTATATTGCCTTCTCCCACCCATCCCACACACATGGCTTCATGGAGAAATTCCTAAGATGCATTGGCAAAGGAATAAAAAACTTGTAACTGATTTACAGAAGGTTCTGAATGATGTTTAGGCACCACCTGAAAGTGGACAGCTGAAGCACTACATTTTCTGAGATCTCCCTGAAGGACCGTGATGAAGACAAATCCTCCTAGTGAGCAGACCTTGAGCAGTGCACCTGGATGTTCATTTTACTTGAAAGGATAAGTGATCACAGGTGTATATGTATACCAAAGCATTGGCTATAGCCAAAGATTTGACTAGGTGGTCAGGAACTTGGAAAGAATATCACTAGAAAGTTGTTGACAAAAAGTACTGAAGAAGAGCTGTCTAGATAGAACTTTCTAAATAGGCAAAAAATGTAAAGACATTTTGTGTCCCTTGTAAATGCTCAACAAAGGGTGACCTCAACAGAGAAGAATTTTAATAATCAAGTTGATAGTATAGTCTGTTCTCTGTATACATCAGACTCTCTCCCAAGCTACTACTGTACCTGACCAATGGGCTCATGGACAAAGTGGCCATGGTTTCTAGGATGTATTTTATGTATCATCACAATAATATGGACTTCCACTCACTGAGGCTGAACTGACTACATCCCCTTATGAGTGTACAATCTGCCAGCAACCACTACCAACAATGTGTCTCCAAGAAACTACCATTTCCTAACGGTAATCCATCAGCGATCTGGTGGCAGGTTTATTATATTGGACCATTTCCCTTATGTACTCATTTCTTACTGGAATGGACAATTAACTTGGATATGAATTGTTTTTTCCTGCATGTAATGTTTCTGTCAAAACTACCATCTGTGATCTTGCACAATGCCTTACCCACTATCATGATATAACCCACAGCGTTGCTTCTGATCAAGGAACTCATGTCACAGTAATTGAAATACAGCAAAGGACCCATGCTTATAGAAACTGCTGGTCATACCATGCTCCTCATCACCCCAAAGCACCTAGATTGATAGACTTGATAGACCTATGGAATGTCTTTTTGGAGACTCAAATAGTCATCATGTAGGGCAGTGTTTTTCAGGAGACTGTATGTACTCTAAATCAACGGTGCTTTTTCTCCTATAACCAGGATTCATGGGTCCAGGAATCAAGGGGTTGGAAATGGGAGTGGCACATTCATTATAAAATAATGATCTACAGGAAAAAATTTTCCTTCCTTTCCACATGACCTTATATTCTATTATGGTCAAGAGGTATTAGTTTCAAACAGAGAAATGTTTCACCAGGAGGCACAAGAATTACTCCATTGAATTGGAAGTCAATATTGCCACCCATTTTGGGCTACTCATGCCTCAGAATCAACAAGCAAAGAAAGAAATTGCTCTCTCTATTAACTGAGTTTACTGATCCCGAATACCAAGAGGAGACTTGGATGCTACTAAACAATGGAGGTAAAAAACAGTATGTCTGGAATTCAATATATTCCTTAGGGCATCTCTTGTACTGAAGTCCCCTGTGACTAAAGTCAATCTATAGGTTCAAATAGAGGGGCAGCAAAGCCATGTGTAGAGAAAACACAACTGAGTTCAACTTTTTCACACTGGGGAGTGTAAATTCCAAAGTAGGGCCCACTGGCAGAGAGCAGAACTCCTGAACTGTCTGCCCTGCTTATAATGTCTGGATGTCTCCAGAGCCCTCAGGAGCCCCACTATTTGAGGTAATATTTACTTTGGCAGTCAACCAGTTCCTGCTGAGACTTGAATAAGCATATCCTCTGAAATGACCTCCCAACTCCCTTTGAAATCTCTTAGCCGTATAAACTCATTTGTCTTTACGTTTCTCCCTTCTGGTCAAGGACTTTTTCCAGTTGCATTGCTAGTTGGTAGTTGGTAGTAATCCCTCAGTGCCAGGGATGCTCATCCCTGGGAGTCATGCTCCATGCTGGGGGGAAAGTAATGCATTTATATGTTGAGTTTTAGCTTATAGAGAGGCCACATTTGAGCCACAAGGAGGGTCTCAGTAGATAACGCTTAGGCACTCTATAATACTATGTTAAGTTTCAATTTCAAAATTAAAGGTTCATAAGTACAGTCATCATAATCAAGGGTCCGTCAATGGTACATCCTCCTTCAGTAGTCATTGTCCCTGTACTCAGGGGATTCTTGCTGTCCCATTAAAGAATGTGGCCAAGCTCTCCAGGATGGGAATTTGATATTTCTTTGGTTATGGTGTGGGTCTCTACTCACTGTTGCAATGCCCCATGAAACTTGAACACATTCATATTCCTTATAATTATGCCCCAGGGTGAACCTTCTCCTGTGCATTCCCTATCTCTGACACCCCATACCAATGATCCTCCCCTGTGACAGTTGTAACCTTTCTCTGATATAAAACTTCTTCAAAATTGAAGCCAACAAAATAACCTAATATAATTGATAGGAAAATGATATAATAATGATGGCTTTAAAAATAATGAATAAAATATGAAAACTTTTTTTAAAAGTTTGAAATAATATAAAAATATAAGTTAAATTAAAACAATTTTTTAACATATGTCTTTCATCACTGTAAGATCCGTTGTCTTGTATGTACAGTGACATTTGCTTCCATTAATTTGATCAATGTCTTAAATTTTTCCATTTTGTCTTCAAAGAAGCTTTAGGTTACAGAAAAGTCAAGTACAGAATATAGGCGATTCCCATATACACAATATCTTTCTCTTCTCTCCTTTCCCTTATTAATAACATTTTACATGTTGATGGTGCACTTGTTAAAATTGATGTACAAATATTGAAACATTGTTACTAGCCATGGTCAATGATTTCCATTGTGGATTACATTTGAACTGCATACTTTTATAGATTTTGGTGAAGTTTGATGTGGTCTCTAGCCATTCTTGCAGGCTCATGTAGAACAATTCCATCACCCCAAATGTTTCATGTTCCATCTATTCTATTTCTCCTTCCCTCTCATCTTGGGACCTACAGTAACCACCAAGATTAATACACTGAAGGAACAGATTTATAGTTACCTACAACAACATTGAGGGCTTAACATACTGGCTTGTTCTCCTGTGTTAGGCACTGCCTATGATCTCAAAAGACTCCCATCCTTTTACTTGAGAACCTTGCACCACTCCCCAGAATGGGAGTCCAACACCTTCCTGCTCATTATGTGAGTCTCCATCCCCTGATGCAACACATTATGACAAGATGAATGCTATATACTCCCTAGAAGCTTACCCCAAGTATGACCTGTCTTGTGTGCCCCCCACATCCAACACCTTGAACCAGTAACCCTCCCCTGCCATATGTGCCAAAAGAAAATTCCCAGCATTGCAATTTCACCAACATACCCACAAATCCCCAGAGAACACCTGTTCCTTCCCCCAACCCTTGCCCCAGTACTAGAGTTGATTGTTGTATCTAAGAGACTTAAATCTTTGGGCTGACATGTGCCAGTTGGGCCCTGAATCGCAACAGACTTGCAACACCTACTTTCCAGTTCATTGGACTCACCCAGGACAACTAACAAGGAGATGATGACAGACAACGACCATCTCAAGGACCAGAGTGAGTCTGCAACTGCAAGCAAGAAAGTCCCATCCATCTGCCCCATGTGATCTAAGCCCCTTCTCAATTCGAGGTGGAGTGGGCATCACCATCACAGAATCCTCAGGATTTGGGAATGTACGATGGACTAAAGTAGACTTACAGTTGTTCTACTGTAGACTTGTTGTGATCCTAGCAATGGAAGAACTTTTTATCATGGATATGGAGGCAGTGGCCACTGGAGGTTCTGAGAAGAGGGAAAGGAAAAATAGGTGTAATTTGGGGCCATTTTTGGGAGTTGGGAATTATGACAGATTATGACAGGTACAGGCTATTGTATATCTTGTAATAACTTGCAAAAAAGTGCGGGAAAGAGTATAAACTACAATGCAAACTATAATCATCACTTAGTGGCAATGCTTCAAAATGTGTTCATCAATTGTAATAAATATACCACACTAATGAAGGATGCTGTTGATGTGGGAAAATGTGGGAGGGCTAGGAAGCGGGGCATATGGGAATCCCTTATATTTTTTGTGTAACATTTATGTAATTTAAGTTTCTTTTAAAAAGAAAAAGAAAATAGAGTATATTAAAAATAAAAAGTCAATCTAAAACTACAACAATCTAACTCCAGTGAGACTACTAGTGGCCCAAATCCTTCAGTAATGACGGTTTGAGTCACCAGTGCAGGTAAAGAACCCCACCTAGATAAAGTGCTTGCTGAGAACAAAGAGAATATGGAAATCATGAAATTAAAAAACAACTGTGTTGCTGGGTGAGTTCGGGTAGATGGCTTGAAACAAGAAAAAACAACAATAATTTTTTCTCTGGCTTTTCAGCAGGGAGCAGGCCTTGTGATTAGCTATTCAGGATATACAGGGTAGCCTAAATCCTTTCTGTTCCAAGTGTGCTCCACAGAGCAGGAACATCAGCTTCCATTGGGAGCTGGAAAGAAATGTGGAATCTCAAGTCAGATATAATACACCAAAATCTGTAATATAACCCAAATGATATACATTCACATTCAAAAATAGAGAAGCATGGCTCTGAGGCAAGGAGTCAACTGAAGAGAAAGGCTCCCAAGATGGAATGTAAAGTCAGTACCCAGTCTCACCACTGTGCTCTGCCACATACCCGATGTGGGGTCACCGAAGGGGAAAATATCCAGCTTGCCACAATAGGCTTCACCCACAACAGAAGTAAGTAAAGCAGGGAAATCCTGGATAACTTCTTGATTATGGTGACTTCATTAATCATTAAAAGAAGACTTTCCTTTGTTTGGAAGTCCAGTATGTTTTTAAGCCCTGGAGCAAAGCACCATAGTAAGATTTTGTATTAAAGAGGGATCTGATATCTTTTGAAATACAGGAAAAGGGCTATTGTGAAAACAACTTCTTTTTTGGCAAATTTGTCTTGGAAAAAGAGTAAGTACTAGCCCCAATATTATAAGACAGGAGGCAATCAATATCCATTCCTCCACCTGGTAGGAAATTTAAATTGGTTTAGTATCCCAATAATCCCATAAATTTTGAATCCCACAGTTACTCATAAAATTCAGAATCTCAACCTAGTTGCAAAATCATGTTGGAGAACCAAATTAATTTTTTAAAATTCTGCCTCAGAAATAATTTGACTAAACACAGCTACACATTCCTTCCTGAATTTGGCAAATTAAATAATTTGGCTTTAGACAATAGGCTGAATATTTCTTTTTCCTTTACTGAATGATATAGTCGAGCTCGTTTCTCTAAGTTTAGTTCATTTTTGTTTAGCTAAAATGTCACTTGTAATGTGTGCTTTGTGAATTATTAAATTTAAAAGAATTTAGGACTGGTGAAAAAACAAGCAAAATAAAACCAAAGAGATTTAAAAAGCCATAGAATGCTGAAGGAAAAAAATAAAGCAATGTTGTTTTCTCCCTCATATCTGAAAACATCTCTTAGCAGAAAACAATGAACCAAGTCAGAATGCACCCATCTGTTTGCCTATAATTATAATTTTGTTGTCATAAGGAATTGCACCTGTGTAATAGTTCATTACAAGGTATTATCATTTTGATTTTACAAGCAAAATGTCTTGTTTTCTTATGGGGAAAATATAAGTTTTCTCATATGTGTTTATTAAACTTCCTAAGAGTGCTTCTTAACTGTCTTTGGCAAGAACATTACTTGGGAGATAAAGCTCAAATGAGCTTGTTAAATACCCATCTTGCCTCTTGCCTCTTGGTTTTCTCTATCCACTTTCCTGATAAGATTATCCAATGGGAATTCCTAATACATGTAGAAGGATGCAAAAATTAGCAAATCCCCTTCCCCAAAATCTAAATTTAAAGTTTTTTTTATCATGTAGGCAATTACCAAAGTAGTAAATAAGCTTCTGTACTATAAACAAATTCTACTCAACTAGCCAGAGAGAGAAATTTCTGTTTTCTTACAATATCAAAAACCACCAAAGGAGGCTACAGCTGAAATATGGGAGAGAGATGTAATATCCATGGGTACTAAACATAACATACATCAAGACTAAGGTACTACTAAGTTCATAGGTTTCTCAGTGTTTTGCCTGTGATCAATACAATCATCAACTTCCAGACTGTTAGGAGACCCAGATAGCTATTAAAAATACTGAATTACGTTTTTTTCTTCATCCCTCTGTCATGCTAATCTCATAGTTAATATAAAAGGATCTCAATATTTTTCATATTTTATTAACCAAAGGAATTTTGAAAGGTTAAGAATTTTGTAGTATTTGAAAAATATGGATTATCATGAATGAATGAGAGATTAATGGATGAATAACCTGACATTATTGATTCTGAAATGTTAAAAGTCCCAGATTTAGTCCTCAGAAAACAGGAAGAGAAAAAGGAAAAAAAAAAGGCCACTGTATTTGCTCTTAGCAGAAGGCTCAGGCATACAATGAGACTCTCCCTGTGCTTTGCTGATTAGTAGAGCTTTTTAGTTTTACAGATATTTTGTAGGGAATCATAATCGTGGCCTTGCATTGGATACTCCAAAACACGAAGCTATATAAAATGCTCTTCAACATGGCTCCTCTTCCAAAACTCTTGCAGAACTCTAGCCCTTCACCAACTCAGGATCCATTTTCTTTGCTTTTTTTCTTTCATTAACCAGTATCATTGTATCTTCTTTTTCTAGCTCTCTAATGCCCTCAGAATCCCCATTCTTTCTCTCTCTCTCTTTTGTTTTTACAGAGAAGAATATTTTTCTGTCTCAGCTACACAATCAGTATATTCACTGTACTATTAGTCTATTGTGGCATAATAAATCACCCCAAATTTTGTGGTGGAAAACAATACCATTTTTTTTTAATGTTTTTGTCAGATGGGTCATAGTGGGGTTGGTATTTTTCACAATGTCTAAAGACTCAGTTGAGAAAACTAAAGCAGGCTGTGGTTTGAATTCACTCATATGGTGGGGTCCTGAATTGACACAGCATAGAGGCTGGGTTGTGTTGGGAGTCTCCACTTGAGCACGTGCGCATGGCTTCTACTGTAGCTTGGGCTTATCACAGCATGATGGCTGGGTTCCCAAGAGAGAATGTCCCAAGAGAGAATATCTGGAGAGCAAGAATTCTGAGAACAAGATAAGGCCTCTAAGACTTTCGATTTAGCTCTGGAATAGCCTCGCTTTTGGCATTCTCTAGTTATTGAAGCAGTCACAAGCCATTCCAGATGAAGGAGAAGGGACCTAGAACCCAGCTGTGAATGGAATGAGTGTCATAAAATGTGTGGCCCTGTGAAAACTTTTACAGTCACACAACTCTTTAAAAATTCTTCTAAATATGTGAAATTGTTACACTGGGAAGGATTTGTGTGTATGTTTGTGTGTATTTTCTTTCATTCCACAAATAGATGCTCTCCAATTACTGGGGATCACCATTCTTAAAAGCAAAAAAGGATAAAAATTAAAAAAAATAAAATAAAAACCAGTTGTGCTAAGTAAGTATGGGTAAGGGATACGGGATTTAATGAGCAATGGAAAATAATAGAATCAAAAGACATTGACAATAGAAAGGCATCTTAAATTATTTTCAAATTGAGGTTTCTGTTGTGAAAGCACCATCTCAAGGAGCTTGTTCTGGAAATAATACACAGATATCCTGGGAACAGGAGAAAAAGAAGACTAGGTGTCCAGCAAAAAGTAGATTGATACAGAACAGAAACCATGAAATGGGAACAACTTGGTCTCAATCATGGAATTGAGAGTAGAGAAAAAGGGTAAGAGCCATTTTCTCAAAAAATGAGAGAGAGAGAATTTGGTACTAACTAAACTTAAAGTTTGGGGGGAAACAAGTTACTTTAAAAGAGCTAAAATTTTTATCCTTGGACTGAAAACTATAAAATAAGTAAGTGTTTCTGTCAAAAGATAAATGAAATGTTTAAAAAACTTGGAAGCAAGAAAAAAAATTGAATGGCATGTCCTTTCAAAATCACGCTGTGGCATTCTTAAAAGTCATCTAGAATATTTTTAATTGTCTAGGGGAATATTTCTGAGTTTGACTTTGCTATTTCATCTTTGCTTAGAGCCCTGTCACTGTACAGATACATATTAATGTGCAAATTTCTTAACTTGTATAAAAATAACCCCAAAGTTTTTGGTTTATATCTGTCTAGATCATTAGCCAGTTTTTTATCTAACCTACCAAGTTTATTCCAATGTTCTTTTTTATGCCTTCCTATTCTTAAAATGCTCTTGGAACCAGATTTACCATATTAGTGTATCATATTTACATACTTATTGAATAAAATATTTTTTATTATTATTATTTTTTACTTTATTTTGTACATTTAATAATTAAAAATATAAACAGTTAAAAACTAAAGAGTAAACATAGATGAATAAATACAGACACAAAAAGACAAATACTGTATGAATGCATTAGTATGAACCAAATATATTGTGTAATGTATTGTTTGATTAAAAAAATTTTTATATGTATCCATTACATTTAATTGAATAAAATATTTGATATATGTTAATTTTGTACTTGTAAAAGTGTTATGTTTTTAACATTTGGAAAATTATCATTTGACAGTATGAGTTATTTAGAGAAAAAAAGACAGATGTTCTAATGTGGTTTTTCTCTGGTCTTATACAGTTGTAAGCTTCCATTAATAGAAATGTTTAAACAAAGCCTTTACCATCTGCCTGGAATGCTGTTTGAATTTGATATTTCTCTATTAATAATAGTCTTTGAGATTCCCTAATTATGTAGTCTACACATCCCTTGAACCCAACTTCAGTGATACATTTTCTAAATATTTTCTGCCTAATTACCAATTGACCCATCTCAGTGTCTTACCTCTTATTCCATTATCCCCCACTTGTTTTTCCAATCTCTTCTATAACAATAACATGAAACAGCTACCAGTGTTTTGTCCATGAAAATTGAGTATGCTTGCATATACTAGATTTGAGCTTCCAAGAAAAAAATAGCTAACTTGGGCAAACATATATTGAATTCCTATTTTATGACAAGCATTTAGAATATAAAGATCACTAAAGCACAATGTTTGCCCTCAGGCAGTGTAGAGGTACTCACATAATTGCCACTTTGATGTGTCTTCCCCAGGAACCTTAGGTAGCACCTGGTCAAAACCTTTGTGGCAGCATGCCATGTCCAAGACATTTATTATCACTTCTGTCTTTTTGGTCCAAATCGATCTGAATGGATTCTGGCTCCCCTTTTCAAGAGGGCTTGCTTTGAGACATTAAAGAAAAAAATAAAATAAAAATAAATCTTTTTCCTAATAAGGAAATAGTAGACTCTAATAGATCCACAAATAAGGATGTGGTGTCTTTATATTTTAAACACTGAAGAAAGGCTTAGGAAATGCTTTTTTCTTATTATTCCAAAGAAGTTTCATAGCAGAAAGTCTACAAATTTAGTAGGGCTTACAGTAGACATGGTTTTGGTAGCATGGGAAAACAATCTAATAAGGTTCTGTACTGGTCACTGACTTTGCCAAATGACATAGAGCCAAGCATGCTGAGAACTGATGAGAACCAATTTGGAAAGATGTGGCTAGGTAGTAAAATGCCTGCAATTGGCAGGAGCCTGTGAAATCAAGACTGAAATGCTAAAATTTGGCAGAGTACAAAACCACTGCCGATTTGTGAAAACAAGTGTGGTATATGGTAGATTTTCCTATGAGCTATGTGAGAATGGATGGGAAAGGAATAAAGATATGAAAATTCTAGAAATAAGGCAACTAGGTAACAATTCAGATTGCCTTGATAAGCAAAATAGGTCCTGGCATTTATGCCCTCAAATACATTTTCCTTCTTTCCTCAATAGCTATTTTTCTTGTGTAACAAATTTAAGCTTTCTAATCAATGCCATAAAAGCACTGAAGCCTGAAAATTAAAACTTTTATTTACTGACGTTTGTTTGTTTTGCTGTTTTATAGGCAAAAATAAATAGCTCTACATTTTAAGTCAGGTTTACAATTATGACTAATCATATGTAAAAGCAAGTGAAATGTCAATATCTGCACTGATTTGGGGCTGCATTAAGTAAGCCATGAAAGACTACAAAACTTTCTTTTTCTAAATTCCATTCCTTATTATATATTGCAATCTGGGTCTTTCATCAGAAATCATCATTATCTTTTATATGATATGTAGTAACTTTCCAAAATATCATCTGTTTTGCAAAATAAAAAGCTGCCATTTTTGGCATTCAAAATCTATTAAAAATACCAGAATCTCATTTTGAGGACAGGTGTGGTACATTTTTAACACAGGATTGTTTGGTTTAACTTTATTTTATAGGTTTGCACAGGCATTATTTTCCTGAATATTTCTTAATTATGTTAGAGTGTATTACTTTTTGAGAATACTGGTTCCCCTCACTCCAAGGTATAATTAGGTAGTCATATGAATTTTCCTGCCTGAGATTAATGATGAGCAGAAGAAAAGTTTGTTCTTTCTGAGAAGAAGCTTTAAGAGCCAAGTTATGCTTCTCCATGTATTCTTTTTCTATGTCATATTTACCACAATGCTACAGCTAGTGGATGCTCTGTCATCCGAGATCCTTAGAGTGTGGACAATGAAGATGTGGGAGCAGCATTCCTAAGCAACCCAGAATAGACTTGTAGTAGAGAACACTATTAAACCTTGGTTATTGGAAGCCATTTAGATATGGGGATTGTTTTTCTTCCTAGGCTGACTAATATAGTACTTACTTGTTAATAATAGTATTTTTGTTTAAATATTTTAATGGTAAAATAGATTAAAGTACCCTAAGGGAACATTCAGACCTGAGACCAACATCTGCCTCCATCTAGATATTTACAGAAGAGAGGAACATAAAATAGAATCAGAATTATGCAGAGTAAGTACTACATTCTAAGGCAGGGTAAGGGGGAAGAGAGGAAAATTCATCCTGGAAATATTTTCATACTCATAAAAGCCCAGAATTGTCTACATTTCTGTAGTTTATGTGCTCACCCATGATTTCTTTATTCATTTTCATTACACTTCAATTAAAATGCAGAGATTGCCGGACTAGGTAAAAAGGCAAGACTCAAATATATGCTATCCACAAGTAATTCACTTTAAACATAAATTCTCAGATAAGTTAAAAGAAAGGAGATAAGCAAAGATATACCATGCTAACACTAATTATGGTGACTTGGAGTTATGTACCCCAGAAATAGCATGTTATTAAACAAAATCCATTCCTGTGGGAGTAAGCCCATTGTAAATAGAACTTTTTGATGAGGTTATTTCAGTTAAGGTGGTCTTAATCTTATTAATGCAGTCCTTTATGAGCAGAATGAAATTCAGACACATAGAGGGAGCAGGCAGGAAAAAAACATCAATAGAACCAAGGAGAGAAGGGAGAAGCTAGGAGAGCCACCATATGCATTGCCATGTGATAGAAAAACCAGGGACCAAGGATCATTGGAAGCCAGAACCAGAATGTCACAGTCTTCTGGAAGAATGTATCATCTTGATGCTGGTTCAATTTTGAACTTCTTCTAGCTTCAAAACTGTGAGCCAATAAGTTCCTGTCATTTTAGACAAACCAATTAATGGTATTTGTTTAAGCAGCCAGGAAACTAAAACATTAATCAAAACAATGTTGGTGTCAAGGAGGCTCATCCCCAGGAGTCATGTCCCACATGGGAGAAGGTAGTGAAATTATATGCTGAGTTTGGCTTGGAGAGAGGTCACATTTCAACAACAAGAAAGTTTTCAAGAGGTAACTCTTAGGCAGTATATATTACTAAGCTAAGTTTCAATTTCACAAGAACAAGTTTCATAAGTACAACCACCAATATCAAAAGCCTGGCATATTGGTCTATCCTTTGCTAGGCACTGCCTATGTACTCTAAAGATACTTGCCACTCTATTAGAGAATATAACTGGACTCCTCAGGATGCAAATTCAATGTTCCATCAGTTATCCTGTGTTAATCTACCCACTGAGACAACACTCCATAACCATATGAATACATTCATATTTCTTAGAGGAATGCCCCAGGTGTCCTTTCCCCACACATTCCCCCACCACCAATACCCCACATCAGTGATCCTCCCCTCCAACAGGTGCAACCCTTCTGCTATTGAAAACTTCCCCAAAACAAAGCCAACCAAAAATAATAATCAAATAATTTTTTAAAATTAAAAAAATATATATATATAATTTATTTTTCATTGTGCCTTTCATCACTGTAAGATCTGTTATCTTTTATGTACATTGACAATTCTTCTGTATGTTCCTCAAAATTTCTTTCTTTTTTTTTTTTTTTTTTTTTGCACTTTATTTTCCATAAAGTTTAGGTCACAAAATAGTCACATATAAAGTATAAGGGGTTCCCATTAACAATGCATTTGGAAAAAGACCTAGACCAAAAGGGGGAAATATTAAATACTAATGAGTTTTTATGGCTAAGAGATTTCAAAGTGAGTTGTGAGGTCATTCCATTATCTTTATGCATGTCTCAGGAGGATCTCACTGACTTCCACAGTAAATATGCCTCAAGAAAGGATGCTCCTTGAAATGTCTAGATACTACAGGCAGGGCAGATGACCCCAGAAAACTGGCACCTCTTCGTGGGCCTTATCTTGGAATATTTGATAACCCATCTCCCCAATGTATCAAAGTTAGACTCATTTATAATTTTCTTACACTGTGATTATTTTGCTCCATTTATTTGGTCTTATAATTAACACTATACCCATTAAATACATGTCCCAGAGACTTAAACCTTCCAGCTATTCACATACTGGTTGAGCCCTGAATCTCAGCAGAGTTGCAGCCAACACCTTCTCTCTAGTTCATCAGAGTCATCAGGACAACTTATAAAGGGATGATGATGATGAACAATGCCCATTCCAAAAAAAACAAAGTATCTACAACTGCAAGCAACAAAATTCCATCCATCTGTCCCATGGGCTCTAAGCCCCCTCTCAAACAGAAACAGAGTAGGCATCAATATCCAAAATCGTCAAAATTGAGGAACGAACAAACTTAAGGGGGGAATGCAACTATGGACTAAAGTTGACTTATTTTTATTCTGGGAATGGAATAAGTTGTAACATTGATATAAAGACAGTGGTCACCAGAGGTTCTGAGGGGAGGGAGAGGGAAGAATATGTGCAACATGGGGCATTTTGGGGACAATGGAATTGGTCCTGCATGATATTGCAATGACGGATACAAGCCATTATATATTTTGTCAATATCTCTAAAATTATATGGTACAAAGTATAAACCACAATGTAGATTATAGACCATGCTTAGTAGCAATACTTCAAATAAATGTTCATCAATTGTTACAAATGTACTACACTAATGAAAGATGTTCTTAATGGGGAAAAGTGCAAGAGGGGAGGGGGTGAGGTGTATGGGAATTCCCTGTATTTTTGATGTAACATTTATGTAATCTAAAGCTCCTTTAAAAATAAAGAAACAATGCTAAACACACACATACACACACAAACAAGAAACAATGTTGGAATAGCTATATTAATGTCAGACTGAGAAGTCTTCAGAAAAAGGAAAATTATCAAGCATAAAGGGAGGAATTGTATAATGATATAGGATTCAATTTTCCAATAAGACAAAGAAAACCTTGCTGTGTATGGACATAAGAACATTGAGTCAAAATATGTGATGCAAAAACTTATAGCACTGCAAAGAGAAACAGACAAATACACTATTTCAGTTGGAAACTTTCACTCTGCTCTTTCAGTAATTGATACATCAGGCTGGCAGGTCAGTCAGGATATATAAGAACTGAACAGCATTATCAATCAACTTGACTGAATTGACACTTATCAGACACTCCATTCAAAAGAGCAGAAGACATATTCTTGACTGTTTTGCTTGGAACATTCTCCAAAAGAGATCACATTCTGGGCCATGAATCATACTTTAAAAAATTAAAAATACTAGAAACCCATACAAAGTATATACTCAGACCTCAATGGAATTAAACTGGAATTCCATAACAAAAAGATAGCTTTAAAATCTCTTAATGTTGGGAGATTTGGAGATTAGAAAATACAATCTAACTATTTTACTAAATAAAAATGAAAATAAAATATATCAAAATTTCAATGGGTCAGTGAAAGCAATGCTTAAAATGAAATTTATAGCATTAAGTGTATTTATTAGAAATGAAGAAAGATATTAAATCAATAATATAAGTTTACACCTTAGGAAACTAGAGAAGGAAGAGCAATTTAAGTCTAAATCATTTACGAGAAAGGAAGTGATAAAAATTGGATAAGAAATCAATGAAATTTAGAATGTGAAAAGAACAGAGAAAATCAATGAAATTAAACTTTGAAAATATCAGTAAAATTGATAACCCTCTATCCAGGCTACCCAGGAAAAAAATGGATTGCACAAATAACCAATATCAGAAATGAAAGAGAAATCATCACTTCTCATCTTATGGATATTAAAAGTATAATATAGGAATACTAATAACAACTCTATGTCCACAAAGATGATAATTTAGATAAAATGGGCCAATTCACAAACTATAAAACTCAACACAAAGAGAAATGGATACACTTAAATGGCCAACAAATATTAAATAAAGTGAATCAAAAATTAATAAACTTTCTAAAAGAAGAACAAGAGACGCAGGTTGTTACACTAGCGAATTTTACAGAATATTTTTGGAAGAGATGATATAAATTCTTTACAATAGCTTCCATAAAATAGAAGTTGAAGGAACACTTTCTAACTCATTCATAAAGCTATTACCCTAATACCAAAACCAGATAAAAACTATAGAACAATATCCCTCATTAGCGTAGATGGAATATTCTCAACAATGTAGGAACAAATTGAATCCAACAACATATAAAACTAATTTCATACCATGATCAAGTATGAATTTTCTGGGAATGAATGGTTAATTCAACATTTGAATATCAGAAAATGCAATTTATGACATCATTAGGTTAAAGAACAAAACCATATAATTATAATTAATGTAGAAAAAGCATTTGAAAAAATCCAAAACCATTCATGATAAAAACTTTCAGCAAACTAGGAATAGAGGGGAATTTCCTCAATTTGGTAAAAACACCTTAAAAAACCCTACAATTATCATTAGACTTAATGGAGAGAAACTGCACACTTTCTTTCAAAGAGCAGAAACAAGCTAAGGATCTTCGCTCCACAACTTTTATTCACTGTTGTACTAGAAGTTCTAGCTTGTGCAATTAAACAAGAAATTGAAATAAAGATTAAATAGATTTTCAAGAAAGAAATAAGATTTTCTTTGTAAATGACATGATAATATATGAAGAAAATCTAAAAAACAAACAAACAAAGAAAATTCCTGGAACTAATAAAAGATAATAGCAAAGTCATAAGATAAAATGTTAATATACAAAAGTCAATAGCCTCCCTATATCCCAGCAATGTCACACATTTCACAAACTTATTTTAAAATGATCACAGAACTAAATGTATAATGTAAAACTTTCAAACTCCTAGATGTCCTTCAACAGATGAATGTATACTGTGGTACATTTGTACAATGAAATGTTCTTGGAATATAATAACCTGTATTTAAATATTAGATCTTTATTATCATTATTATTAAACCTACCAGAATGGATATAATTTGTGTTGAGTTGCTTGAATTTAAGCCGAGGTGTCCTTTCCCCATTGCATTTAGCACATTTTTTCTGTCTTCCTCTCTCTCTCTCTCTCTCCCCCTCTTTTTTTTGGGGGGGAGGGGCATGTTCCATTTCTATTTGTATTTTTACCTGGGAACTTCACCCTATAAAACTTTAGCCAATATTCATTAGATTTTACTTGCCTACAGTAAGAAAGTTGAGCTCTAAAAATCAGAGTACAATAACAATTTTTATTTCCAAACACTATACCCACCAAACAAAAACTCTACCTTCCTTCTTTATCATATCATCTGGTAACCTATATTTTATTTTCTATCTCTGAAAATTTGCTGTTTCTCTGTATCACATAAAAGTGACATCTAATAATGTTTGTCTTTATGTGACTTATTTCACTCCGCATAAGTTTTTAAGTTTCTTCCATTTTGCAGCATGTCTTAGAACTTCATTCCTTCTTAGGACTGAATAATATTCCATTGTGTATATGTACTGCATTTTGTTTATACATTCATTTGTTGATGGACATTTGGGTAGTTTCTAACTTTTGGCTGTAGTGAACAAGGCTAATATCAACATTAGTGTGCAAGTATTTGTTTGAAACCACATTTTCACTTTTTTTGGATATATGCCTTGGTGTGGAATTGCCAGGTCATGTGGAAATTCTACATTTAATTTTTTGAGGAATTACTATATTATTTTCCAGAGTAGCTGGACCATTTTTCACTCCCACCAACAATACACTAATGTTTTATTTGTCTGTAACTTCTCTAACATTTGTTATTTCCCATTTTTATGATAGTAGCCATTCTTTTAGATGTGAAGTAGTATCTCATTATAATTTTGACATGCATTTCCCTAAAGGCTAATGATGTTGAGATTCTTTTCAAATGCTTATTGCCCATATATGTATACTGTTTTGGAAAAATATCTGTATAAGTCCTTTGTCCATTTTTAAATTAGGTTGCTTGTCTTTTTGTCATTGGATTGTAAACATTTTTATAAATTCTGGATATTAAACCCTTATCCAAAATATGGTTCACAACTATTTTCTCCCATTCTTTAGGTTGTCTTTTTACTTTCTTGATAATGTCCTTTGATGTACAGAGGTTTTCAATTTAAATGAAGTTCATTTTATCTACTGTTTCTTGTGTTGTTCGGGCATTTGGTGTCATATCTATGAATCTATTGCCAAATCCCAAGTCATGAAAATTTGTACCTATCTTACCATCTAAAAGTTTATGGTTTTACCTCTTCAGCTTAGATGCATTTTGAGTAAATTTTTACAATTGGCATAAGGAAAAGGTCCTACTTCAATATTTTGCATCTGGATATCAAGATTTTTGAACATCATTTGTTGAAAAGACCATTGTTTTTCCAACGAATAAGATTGGTATCCTAGCTAAAAATCAGTTGGCTATAGTTGTGAAGGTGAATTTCCTATGTCAGCTTTGTTTTTTCCCAAATAGCTTTTATCATGTTGAGAATGTTCCCTCTTATTCCTAATTTTCTGAGTGTTTATATTAGGAAAGTGTTCTGGCTTTTGTCAAATTCCTTTTCTGCTTCTATTGAGATATTCATTTGTGTGTTTTCTTTCATTCCTTCTACTTCTGTGGTGTATTACGTTGAATGATTTTCATATGGTGAAGCACCCTTACGTTTCTGGGATAAATCCCTCATAGCCATTGCGTATAATCTTTTAATATGCCACTGGATTTGGTTTGCTAGTATTTTGTTAAGGATTTTTGCATCTATATTTATAAGAAAAATTGGTCAGTCATTTTCCTCTTGTGATGCCTTTATCAGGCTTTGGTATCAGAATAATGGGGGACTTATAGAAAGGATTAGGAACTGTTCCCTACACTGGACCTATTTTGGAAGTCTTTGAGGAAACTGTTAATTCTTCTTTGAATGTTTGGTAGAAGTCACCAGTAAAGTCAATTGGTCCTGGACTTTCCTTTGATTAAACAGTTTTGATAATTCACTCAATCTATGTAATTACTTTTGGTTTATTGAGGTTTTCTGTTATTTCTTGAATATACTAGGTAATTAATGTGTTTCAAGGAATAATTCCATAATATCTAGATTATCCAATTTGAATCCATACAATTATTCTTAGTGTTCTCTTTTAATCCTTTTTATATATTAAGTTTAGTAGTGAGTCACTGTTTTCATTTTTTATTTTATTTACATCTTTTCTCTTTTTTCTTTATCAGTCTCACTAAAGGTATGCCACTTTTATTGATTTTTTATCAAACATTTGTTTTTTTATTCCCTCAATTGTTTTTCTATTCTCTATTTCATTTATCTTTACTCATTTTAATTATTCTCTTCTTTCTCCTAACATTGGATTTACTTTGTTCTTCTTTCTCTAGTTCTTCAAGATGTGAAGTTAACTTATTAATTTGATATTTATATTGTATTGCAGTTATATACATATACATACAACTCAAAATTCCCATTCTAATTCACTTTCAGTGTACAATTCAGGTATATTAATTACATTTGCAATATTGTTCTGCCATCATCAACATACATTACCCAAATTTTTCAAACCTCAACTAGAAACGCTACACTTTTCATTCTACTCACCCCCTTAAACCTGGCAAAGTACAATCTACTTTATTCCTCTAAGAATGCACTTATTCTAGGCATTTCACATAAGTGAGATGGACAATATTTGACTTTTTATGTCTGGATTATTTTACTTGGCATGATGTCTTCAAGGTTTATCCACGTTATAAGGTGTTAAAACTTCATTCCTTTTTACTGCTGAATAATATTCCATTGTATGTACATACCTCATTTTTTTTCTCCATTCATCAGATTGTGGACACATGACTTGCTTCAGCCTTTTGGCAATTGTGAATAATTCTGCTATGGATATTGGCTACAGATATCTGTATGAACTCCCGCCCTCTTTCAATTTTTCTGAGTTTATAACAAGAAGAATAAAGAGGTGAGATTGCCAGTCATGCGTAATTTTATGTTCAACATTCTGAAGAACTACCAAATTAATTTCCACAGTGGCTGCAACATTTTACAATCCCACTAACAGTGTTTGAGTGTTCCAATTCCTTCTCATTCTTATCAACATTTGTTATTTTCTTTATCTTTTTTTAAAAAATAGCCATCCTAATGTGTGTGAAGTAGTATCTTACTTAGGTTTTATTTGCATTTTCTTAACGACCAATGATATTCATGCTCTTATTGACTTTTTGTATATCTTCTTTGGATAAATGTCTATTCAAGTCTTTTTCCCATTTTAAAAATTGGATTTATTTTATTTTTGTTTGGGGGCTGTAGGAGTTCTTTATATATTCTGGATGCCATTAACAGATATAAGTTTAGCAATTATTTTCTCCCATTTTGTAGGTTATATTTTCACTTTCTTACTAATGTTCTTTGAAGTACAAGTGCTTTAAACTTGATGAAATTCATTTTACCATTTTTTTTTCTTTTGCTAGTGTTTTTGATGTCATATGTGAAAAATCATTGTCCAATCAAGGTCATGAAGGTTACTCTTCTATTATCTTTTAAGAGTTTTATGGTTTTAGTTATAATGTTTGTGTTGTTGTATTATTTATAATTAATTTTTGTATATGGTGTGAGCTAGAGATCCAACTTCATTCTTTCTCGTATGTGGATACCCAGTTTTATGAACACGAGTTGCTGAAGAGACCTTTCTTTCACAATTGAACATACTTAGCACCCTTGATTGGTCGTAGATGTGAGGGTGTATTTCTGATGCTCAAGTCTATTCTATTGTCATGATGTTTTTCTTTATGCCAGTATTACACTGTTTTGATGACTGTGGCTTTGTAGTAAGTTTTGTATTATTGAGGAAGACCCCCAACTTTCTTCTTCTTTTTCATTGTTTGCCTGTCTATTCAGAAACCTTGAAATTTCATATGAATTTGAAGATCAGGTCTTTCATTTCTTTAAAAAAAAGTGACGGGCATTATGCTGGGGATTGCACTGAATCTGTACACCACTTTGGCTAGTGTTGACATCTTTATATTGTCTGATGCTCCATGAACATAGAATGTCTGGCCATTTGTTTAGGTGTTCCTTAATTTCTTTCAGTAGTGTTGTGTAATTCAATGTATATAACCTTCATCTCTTCAGTTAATTTTCTTCTTCTTTTTAAAAATTTGTATTCATAAATATAAATTTCCTTCTGATCACTGATTTAACTGTGTCCCACAAGTTTTTGTACGTTTTATTTTCAGCTTCTGATTTTCTAATTTCTCTGGTTTTTCTTCGTTATCACATTGTTTTTTACGAAAGTACTGTTTAATTTCCACATATTTGTAAATTTATCCAGTTTTCCTTCTATTATTGATTTTTTTCATTCTGTTGTGGTAAAAAAAAATTACCTTGGATGATTTCAATCTTTTAAAATTTATTGAGACTTGTTTTGTGGCTTATTTATTTCTACTCTATTTATTCAGTAGAAAGATTCATGTATAGTTGAAAAGAATTTGTATCTGCCTGAGATTGGCTGAAGTATCCCCTATATGTCAGTTAGACCTAGTTGAGTTATACTATTTTCAATTCCTCTATGTTCTTTTTGGTCTTCTGTCCAGATATTCTAACCAGTATTGAAAGTGGCATGTTAAAATATCCAACTATTATTTTTGAACTGTCTATTCTACATTCAATTCAGTCAATATTTGCTTCGTGTATTTTGGGGCCTGTTGTTAGGTGCATATATACATATAATTGTTATACCTTGCTGTTGATTTGACCCTTTTATGAGTGTATAATGTACTTCTTTGTCTCTCATAACAGTATTTGTTTCAGAGTCTATTTTGTCTGACCTTAATGTAGACTCACCCCAATTTTCTTTGGGTAATTATTAATAAGGAATATTTTTAACCATCTTTTCACACTTAACCATTAATATCTCTGTATCTAAGATGAGTATCTTTTATATAGAATATAGTTGGATCATGCTTTGTCCATTCTGCCATTTCTGCCTTTTTATTAGTGAGTTTAATTTGCTTATATTTCAATAATTATTTACTAAGGCAAGACATGCTTCTGCCATTTGTTAATTATTTTTTGCATGTGTTATACCTTTTGTCCCTTTTTCTCCACTACTGCCTTCCTTTTAGTTTAGATGATTGTTTGTAAGGAACCATTTTGAATTACATCTCTTTTCTTTTTGTACAGGTTTTAAAAATATTTTCTTAGTAGTGACTGAGGGGATTACATGTAACATCCTAAGTCCATTACAATTTTATTTTAAACCAACTTAACTTCAATAACCTATATATATACTCTGTTCCTATAGCCCTTTCTCCCTCTCCTTTATGTTATTTTTGTCACAGTTTTCATCTTTATACATTAGGTACCTAATAACTAAGTTTTATGATTACTTTTATGCCTTTGAATATTAAGCATTAGAAGAAGTAAAAAACATGCAAAAATATAGACATTTACATTTAACCAATAACTACTTATACTGGAGGTCCTTATTTCTTCATACAGATTGAGTTACTGTTCAATGTCCTTTCTTTTCAACATTACAGACTCGCCTTAGCATTTCTTACAAATCAAGTCTAGTAGTAATAAACTACTTCATCTTTTGTGTATCTAGATATGGCTTAATTTATTCCTCATTTTTGAAGGTCAATTGTGCCAAATATATTATTCTTTGTTAATTATCTTCTTCTTTCAACACTTTAAATGTGTCCTCCTACTGCCTCTGGTGTCCACTATTTCTAATGAGAAATTGCACGTTAATCTTATTAAGAATCCCTAATAAGGAATTTGTCCTTTTCCCTTTCTATTTTAAAGATGTTTTTGTCTTTAATATTGCAGTAAAATGTAATGTGTGGATTTATTTGTGTTTATCCTGCTTGAAGTTCATCTAACATCTTGGATTTCTGTATTTTTATTTTTCTTCAATGTGGGAAGATTTTATCCATTATTTCTTCAAATATTTTTTCTACCCCTTTCTTTCTTATCCTTTCAGGACTCCTAAAATGTATATATTGTTATGTTTGATGTTGTCCCAAAGGTTCCTAAGGTTATGTTCATTTTTTTTTCATTCTTTTTAATTTATTCTCCCCAGACTGGATATTTTCATTGTCTTGAATTCAAGTTTGCTGGCCTTCCCTTTTGCTTCCTCCGATGTATTTTTCAACCTCTCTATCGAATTTTTCATTTCAGTTATTGTAATTTATAGCTCTAGAATTTACACTTGGTTTTTCTTTGTAATTTCTATCTCATTTTTGAAATACTACTTTAAAAATATATTATTTTATCATTCTTTTTAATTCCTTGTCCATGTTGTCCTTTAGTTACATTAATCCTATTTAAGAGAGTTGATCTAAGATCTTTGATTAATAATTCTAGAGACTGGGCTTCTTTTGGGTCAGTTTCTATCAAACTCTTTTTTTTTTTTTTCTGTGAATAGGTTATGTTTCCTTTCTTCTTATATGTTATGTGTTTTTTGTTGTTGTTTTCCTGTCTTCTTATATGCTATGTGTTTTTTTATTGTTGTTGAGAAATGGACATCCTGAGTATCATATTGTGGTCACAATAGAAATCTAGTTTTCTACTCCTTTGTCTGTCAGACAAAGAAAAAGAGAGAAAAGAAAGAGAGTAAAATAATCACCAAAGAACAAAAAAAACCCTTGCCCCCCCCAACCCCCCCCCCACAAAGTTGTACTGCCTTGCTAAATCTCTCAGAGGATGCTGGTAGGAAGCTGGAAGCTGCTGCTGTTGAGTCCAAAACCTAGGCCAGAATCTGCTCCCCAAGCTATGGATCTTCCAGATCAAAAACATGTAAAAGGAATGAAAGAAAACAAATCAAAAGCAAAAAATAAAAATAAAAAATTTAATGGTGCTTCACATCCTGGCATATGCTGATTTACTAGGTCCAAAACTTGGGCTAGCATAACCCTTGGTCCCTCAAGTTTCCACCAGACCAAAATAAATAAATAAATAAAAACAACAACAACAAAAAACCCACAAGGAAGAGAAAGAAGGAAATACAATCCAAAAAATATTTCAATGACTTTATATGCTGGTAGGTGCTGGTGTGAGGCAAGAAGATGTTGCTGGTGAGAAGACAGAATCCTAGCTCAATATTCATGGTGGGTCCTCAAAGTTCCATCATACCAAAAAACACTTACACACAAAAACAAAAGAAAAAAACAAACAGAAATCAATGAAAGAAAGGTGAAATGGCTCTTTAGCTTCTTGTTTAAGCTGATAAAAGGTCAGTAACCTTTGCTTCCTAGAGGGCCGGAACCCTGGCTAGTAGGCCCCCAGGGATTGAAGAAGACTAACCTTAACTTCCAACCTCAGCTTTTGAAGGATAAGGTATCTTTTGCCTGTCCTGAACCCAACCAATGCCTCCTGGATTCTGGGCTTCATTTCTGTAGCTGCTGTGTTCAGACTCAGCTGTCTGATGATCAGCTGGCTGATGAATGAAGACTGGTCCCTGGTTTTAGTTTGACTTTATTAACATAAGTTGAAATCTCAGGAGCTCCTCCTTTCAGCTAGCACATGAGATTGGAATCCAGTCTCATTCCAGGGTTACCACCTGGTTAATTCTCATGTCTTTTTCTAGTTTATTCTTTTTTTTTTTTTTTTCTGGTAGAGGGAGTGACGTGTAAAACTTCCTATTTTGCCATTTTGTGTTTGTACTTCCAAGATATATTTAAGCCTCTGGTTTTCTGGAGA
>JAKSZT010054030.1:4891232-4934688 GCA_026826555.1 Tolypeutes matacus
ACATCTCCCTACCGACTGATTCCTATACACACTAATATTCCAAAGATAGTGGAACTCAGGGGTACTGGATATATCTGGCATTTGCCACATTCTGACTCTGGGCAGACAGCTCCTTTCATAAATGTCCTTATTCCAGGAAGAGTAAGCATCATATCATTGCAAGAATAACAGCTGCTTTTCTTATGGTAAAATAAGCTTAGATCCCTGAGCTAAGACCTTCCAAGATGTCATTCATGTGAATTGTCTGGTTTTCTTTCTCACTGAAGCTTATATTGACCAAATTCCATTTTTAATTGACAAAAATAGCTGAGGAGAGAAAAGGCAAATATAACAAAAGAATACTGATACTTTAAACAATGCTTTCTAAATTGTTGAAGAAGAGGGCAAAAGTGAAAGGAATTTATTAGCAAATGGTTCAGTCAAGAAAATGGAAGAAATGAGAATAGGTTGGAGCAAAACTAGACTCAGTAACCAATGAGAGCCAGAAGCTAATGCCTTTACCATTATTCTGTATCAAAAGAAAATAAAGTTATGTCAAATGAATTTCTTCTTCTTTTTTTTTTACCAGGAGGTCCCAGGGATCGAACTTGGGTCCCTCCATATGGGAGACAGACGCTCAACCATTTGAGCTACATCTGTCCCCTGAATTTCTTATTTTTTATATACTTGATGGATTAAATTTTACTTTTCATCATTAAAGTTTGGTTAGGCATTGTCAATATATAAAGATAAGACCCATTATTTTTACATAGTTTTTTGAAAGCTTTTCAACCAAATAGAAACACAGCAAATGTTATTGATATTCTTGTCATATAAAAGATTGCATAGATGTTTAATGAGCTAGGCACCTTTTCTCAGTGTATTGAAATTTCAAAGTCATTTCATGATTATAATGCATAATCTTTGGAACCTTACTGTGGCAGTTTGAGATTATTTTATGAATCCCAAAAAGAGAAGGATTATGTTTGTAAACTAACCTATTCCTGTGGGTGTGATGCCCTTTGATTGCATTAAATTCAGCTGCAGGGACTTTGATTAGATTATTTGATAAGTTTGATTTGACTGCATCAGTGGGCATGACTCAGGTTGAGTCTTTGCCCCCTTGCTGGGTCTGATATAAAAAGACCTTTACTCAGACAAACATAAGAGAGCTCTGTCATTTTTGATCCTCCCATATGACAGAAAAGAAGGCTCAAACAGCTGAGGCTCCAGGGAGAGATGAACCATTTTGCCTGGAAGCTTAAGGCTGAAATAGGGAAGATAGCTGAACACCTGAAAGTAATATAGAAGTCATGGAAAGAAACAAGCTCTATTGCAGGATCACTTAAGCAAGAGGCTTGCTCAAGAGGCTGGACCCACTGAGCTCAAGAGGAAAGGGTGAGCCCAGAGGGGAGGGCAGAGACCAGCCAGAGATCAGTGGCTATCTTGCTTCAACATGTGACAACTGACTGGTGAGAAAGCACCTCTTATGGTGCTTTGAGTAGGATATTTTATGGCCTTGTAACTGTAAGCTTTTATCCCAAATAAACACTCTTTTTAAAAGCCAATATATTTCTGGTACTTTGCATCAGCACCACTTTGGCTGACCAATACACTCACAGATTATCATTTTGAGTTATGGACTGTGTCTTCATAAGGAATATCATTCAGTTCAGGAAATGTCAAACTTTAACATACAAATAGCTATTATTAGAGTCCTGATTTCTCATAAGCTCCTGTTAAAATGTTTCTCTTCTACTGTATCGTAAAGCATGTGATAAAGAAACAATTGTAAAAAATTCACATTTGGGGATGTTGGACAAATAACCAACAATATATTCATATTATTCATTTCTATGTCTGGAAAATCTTTTAAAGCTGAGTTCTTTTCTGTGGCACTGACTGGTAGCAAAACACCAACAGCAACTACATTTTTTTTTTTTTTTAACATAAGGTAAAAAATTGAACAACAAACATTTGTCTACAGGCAAGCAGGCTGTGTGTAGAAATCAATCTAAATGTCCAGATCGAAACTGTTTATTTGAAAAGGCATTATGCAGCAGAATTCCTAATGTTATGAATGTTCTCCCTTTAGATGCTGCAAATGCAAAAGTAACTCTGCTGGTTAGATAAGAACAATCCAGGTGCTTCGAACTGAATTGTGCATGATTACTAGCCTTCCTCAAGTCTTTACTTTAAATGAAAATAGTTTTCTTAAAGAAAAATATCAGAGTCATTTTATTTTGCTCAAAGTTATTCAGGATGACATTGAGAAATTAAGGTGTAGGTTTGTTCAGATTCTGCAAAGCGTGTTTGTACAATTGTTGACTGGCTTTACCTTGGCTGGTTACAGTAAAAATTTTAAGAAATTCCACCCTCCAATTATCTAGTAGTGAAAAAAAAAATCAATGTCTAATACACATTAAAATGTTATTGTGAGAACAAGGCAGAGTGCAATCTGCAAAGGAAGGTCTTTTCCTAGATGTCTCATTGTTGTGATTTTTAAGATTTTACTTCACAAAACTTAATTTTGTACTTTAGATATTGGTGTACTTTAAATATTTATAGTGTTTACTGATTGTCATCAAAGCTTTCTGAAATCTTTACATATAGGGCTTTGTTCATTGTACTTTGCTAAAACTTTCAGAATATATAATCATTTGAAATTTTATCACTGTTATAGTTTTTTGATGGACTGATTAATATATGAAGCTATGCATGTTAGTTGAATTCACTATATTTTATTAAAAATGATATATTTCTTTAAATGATTTTTAATAAACAGATGTAAAATTGTATGTGATTCACTTAAAAATGACTGATTAATTTTGCTTAATAATCAGTTTAAAGTTTAGATCAGGAAATCATATCAGGGAGTGCTTTAAAAATCTAAATATATCATCACTTAAATATGTGCAAAACTTCCTTTTCAAATAATACTATCTCATCCAGCCAACCTTAGAAATGTCCCTAATTTCTTCCTGAATTCCAAATATAATTATCACTAGAACTTCTATTCTACATTTAAAAGAGAAGTTCTCAAAATATTCACATTAGAGAAACTTTCCAGGTTTACCACTAACATTTTAAACATAGATTTTGTTTTTACAATGTATTATATGTACATTTTTTATGCTTTCTTATATAAATGACCTATCCTTACATAGTGCCATGATTTATCCCTGAAAATTTGCCTTACTTAGAAATATGCTTTGTCTGAAATTAATATAACTACTTCAGCTTTCTTTTGATTAGTGTTATCCTGGGAATTCTTTCCTCATCCTTTACTTTAAGTCTATCTATGTCTTTATACTTACTTACAGCAGCTTCTTGTAGATAGCAGATACTGTATTTGGGTATTTTTATTTTTAATTTTTAAAAAATATATCAATTTTACTGATACATATTAATAAAGCTTAAATCCATCCAAAGTGCACAATCAATGGTATTTGGTATAATCACATAGTTGTGCATTCATTTCAATAAGTTTTAGAGCATTTTCATTATTCCAATAATAATAATAATAAACAAGAACTAACAAAAAATCTCATCATCTCTTAATCTATGCTTCCCCTGCCATGCATAGCTGCTATTCTGTTTTCTGTCTCTCTAGTTTATTTGTATTTGTTTTATAAAAACAACCATATATGAATATCACCCATATTAGTATTTTACATGAGGTTTCACTCTATTATACAATCCCATTTTACATTTTTAAGATCATGTATATTACTAGAAGGAAAGCCTTTTATTTTTTTAATCCACGATGATAGCCTCTATTTTTTAATTGGTATATTTAGACCATTCAATTTTAAAGTGATTATTGATATAGTTGGATTAATATCTGTTATATATGCAACTTTTTCCTATTCATTGCCCTTGTTCTTTGTTACTTGTGGACATTTTCTAAAGAAAAGCTTCATCTAAGCAATTCGTGTGACAGAGTTTAAAATGAGTCATAAACAAAACTTTTGAGAATCATTGTTCTTGGCTTATGTTCCCACTGATGCTGCTCAAGTCAAGTTTAGATTCATTAATTCCTTGAACTATTGGGGAAAATATCTATTTAATTTCTAGCTAATCCCTTTAAATTCCATGATGCTGGCAAGAATATCTTCATAGTGTCGAGAAATGTCACTTTTCCTTCTCCAGCTTTTAATCATCTGATGACATTCAGTAACCTACAAAAATATGCATCTATTTGGAAAGTCCCATGCCACTGATGATTTAAAAAGTGAAGGCTGCTCCTTTTCCTCTAAGACCTTTTTAATACACTAGATATCTATGTAAGATTACTATAAAAAAGATAACAGCATGTCCTTTAATTTTTTTTTATTTACAAAAATTTTTTTACTGTATCACACAGGAATATTTAATTATTTAGGAGAATACATCTGAGTTTGAACTAGCTTCTCAGTATTACTTTAGAGACTTGAAGCAGTTTGGAAGTTTGATGTAATTATGAATCCCAAAAATAGATATGGGATTATGCTTGTAAACTGGTCTGCTAATCTGAGCATGATTAGGTTATGATTAGGGCATTAACTGGGCCACGTCAGTAGGGTGTTGAGCCCCACCCCTTGGTGGGTTGGTAAATCAAATAGAAAAGGCAAGGCAAAGGATAGACTTGGTGCAGTTTTGATGTTGGAGTTCTGCTGAGGAAGGAGAGAAGGCCCCGGGATAGAGACGAGTCATTCGCCTGAGAGTTCACAGCTGGCCTTGTGGAGAGAGGCAAAGCCTAGAGAGCCTCATAGTCTAAAGCTGACCTTGAGGAAGAAACAGAGGAGCTAAGCCAGGAGAGAAACAGAGCCCCAGGAAAAGAGCTACCCAAGAAGCCTGAACCCTGGCAAACGTCGGCAGCTGTCTTGCTCCAACACGTAGCAACAGACTTTGGTGAGGGAAGAAACTTATGCTTTATGGCCCAGTAACTGTAAGCTTCTACCCCAAATAAATATCCTTTATAAAAACCAACAGATTTCTGGTATCTTGTATCAGCAACCCTTTGGCTGACTAATACAAGCCTGAACATGAGAAGTTACATGCTAAATTGCAACTTTCTATATGATAGAAAAAATAAATACAAAGATTATAGATTTGGGTACTATAGGAATATATATATATATATACTTTTTTTTGTAGTTCTATGGATTTTTTTGTTATTATTTTTTTAAATATTGGCAAATTCATGCCAGCATTTCCTTGATGGACTATATAAATCTGCATTCCTCAAATTCTTCTTTTCATCAGCTTTATCATATTACAGTGTCTCTCATTATTTAATGTGTTGAATAACATCATTGGTATGTGTTCATTCTATATTTGATGAGAGCTCTTTGAAAATGATCCCAAGAAAAGAAAAGTTTTATATTGCCAGAGTTCAGTATAATAGTTCCTACTTAAAGATAGTGCCAGAAAGAAAAGTTTTGGGTCTATTCTGCATGGGGTAACTATCTTGAAAGTGCAAGTAATTAATATTGATTTTTAAAAACCTGCTTATCTGAACACCAAGAAAATTATCTCTCACCACAATATCTAATTATTTAATCTTTACCAAATTACTAACCATAAATTAACTCCCCAAAATGAATATAAATGTATTCATCTATCAGCAAAGTAATATTTGCAACTATTCTCAGCTCTGAATGACCTAGAAAATGTATATATATATATACAATGTTTCCTGTTTTGAATTTAAATTCAATTTTACAATATGATTTTGTATATTTCTTTGAAAATTTAATTATCAGTTATCTCTATTCTTATGCATTTTATGCCATTAATTTCTAACAGATTAAGTATTCCAACAGAAAGAAAAAGACTAGGATAAAATAACAAATGTTTCATTGAACATGCTTGCGCAATGCTTTCAGGTATTATTTTTATAAAAATATGATTGAAGAAATTTTAAATAAAGTAGTAAGATGCTGGTGGCTGGATTCTAGGATCTTGGCTACATCACATAAAGGAATTTAAGGGCACACCATAGTGTAGGCAAGCAATTAAAGAGATTATTGAGAAACAAGAGAAAGTACCCCCTAAAGACATAGGCGTGGGAGCCCTCAAGGGAGAGGCCTGCCCAGGGGCCCCAGGGTAGTCTTTTTTTTTTTTTTTTTTCTTTTATATATATATATTTTTAAAGGTGCTTAGACTACCTAAATATTACACAGAAATTACAGGGATTCCCATGTTCCCCACCTCCCACACCTCCCATAACATCCCACATAAACATCTTTAGTCTTTTTTAAGGCCATTCTTTCCTCTTCCCCCTTGTCAAAGTTGGAGAGTGACCCTAGCTACTCGCTGTCCTGATTGGTTGCCTCTCTGCCTTCCCATTGGTTTATGCTTATGGACCAGTTGGGTTGCACCTGTCAGCTTTCAGGGAACCAATGGGTGGCCTTTCTGTTTGGAATTATCTGCAGCTTATTTTGAGCCTGGGAGTTTAGGAACCTGGTGACCAGATTCTTGGTGGGCTTTTTGGCTGTTACAGTTAAGAACAGTTGCCTTCTCTCAGGGGGTTCCTGGGCGGAGTCTCCTGGTCATATTCTTTGCTAAATTTCAGCTGTGATAGTTACGGCTTTGTTCTGACCAAATGTCTTCCTTCCTTTCCTATGCTAACCTGCCTCAAATAAAGAAAACAAGACTAATTTCTCCATAGCAGTGTCTTAAATAATGTGCCTCTGGTAACCTGAAAAAGCAATCTGCTGTTCTCTAAAACTATTTTTATATTGACTCCGATTGTCAAGCCTTTGTCTGATTCATTTTCTATGCATTCTTGTTTTGGGTGTGCATGGTATGCAGCAGATGTTGTTGTTAAGCCTACATGTTTTTTTATACCTTTTTAAAAAAAAAGATTTTGTGGTTCTTCAAATAAAGTTCCAGTAAAAACATGCTTAATGAAACATTATTTTCCAGAAGCATCAGATGTTTTCTCAGAGGAAAGTGTCAGAAAGGATTTGAAGCAACAGGTTTAGAACATGATCAAAACCTAGTCTGGTTTTAACAGCCAAGAATTATTCTCTGACACTGTTCATCTTTTGTTCACTTCCTTTTATAAATATCACTTTATTTCATGATGAAAAAATAATTGTGATTTTGAAGTATGAATTTGCAATTCCTTTGATATTAATAAGAAGTGACTTGACAATGATACTCATTGTAATCAATCTCTGAAAGTTTGTGCTAAGAATAAAGTTTGAACAAGAGAATACCATCAAGTCCATATATCATTTTGCAAATGTTGGTATGTATTGTGAGAATTTTGATTTTTACCCATAATAATAAAAAAAAAAAAGAATAAAGTTTGAAAGATTTAATTATATTCCAAAGTGATTTGGAAGCCAACGTTATTCAATAATTTTTTTTTCACTGTAGATTCTCCTGCTACTTCTCTACCCACATCCCTCCCTATTCTGCTCCTGAGAAGAGTCCAGTGTAAGTAAAGTTGTAGTCAAATGTAGCATCTTTATTCTAAAAGAATTTGCCCAAAATCTTTTTTTTTGTTTCTCTGTTGAACTTGAGGTAGTAATTAGAGGGACAAAAAAAGTGTGTTGTCTTTTTCTACCTCTGTCCCAAATCCAGGTCTTGGAGCAGGTCAATATGAGCAGATTCTTATATCTCAATTCTAGATCTCAGTTTGTTAAACCACTTCAATGATTTTTAAAAAAATGTAAAACCACAACACAAATGTAAAGAGAGGCAAAATCAACCCAAATCTTTCAACTCTTAAAAGCCTATCCCTAAAAATTTAGCAGTTAAACCAACACTAATACTTTCATATCTCAGACTAGTGATACCCAAAATGTCTTGTCCGGGGGTAGGGTATTTGCTCTCCCTTGTTAAGTTTTCCTGTAATGGCTCAGAGAGTTTCCTTCTGTGTAGTCTATATGTTGCTCCATATTTTCTTCCTTTGAATGACCTTGAAAATCATCAGCTACCTCCACTCTCCAGATTTTATGTTGAGTACAATAGAGGAGAATCTTCTTTAAAATAAATATATAGTTTTGAAATGAATTTATAACCCCAGAATGATCCTTCCTTTTTTATTAATATGGATTTGCAAAAAAAAATGTTCATTAGAGTAGAAATATGTAAATTAATGATTTGCCATGAGATACATAGGTCATTTAGAAATTGATCTAAAATTTAAATCAGAAACATAAAAACCTTTTTTTAAACATTTATATTTTATTTCCTTATTTCTAGACTTAAGTACTATACCAAAACATTTTTAAATAATAAATTACATTGCAATTACCATTGACTTTATTAGCAATAACTTTCTACATAAACAAACAATTGACTTACATCCACAGGCCTCGTCTGTACCTTACTTAACATTATCTAAGTGACTTTCTTTCCACATGGAGACCTTCAATAAATTTGCATAAATTTTCCTACATGTATTATTCATTGCAAAAACAGAAGAGTTGAATGTGATTTGAAATAAGTGAATGTTCACCTGTCACATAAAATAGCTCTGAAAAAATTTAATGTATCACATTCTATCTGACTGAGAGCTATTTACTCATTTGCATGAATTACAGTGTACCTTTATAATGGTTTAAAGCTTAAATATTTAATAACGTGCTTTTGGCCCAATTTTAACAGTTTTGAAAGCAAATAAAATTACAAAGCATTTTCTTCTCTACTTGAGTATATTAGGAAGAACATTCTTTGGAAACCTAGCTCTTCTCTTAGCTTTTATGGAAGTACTAACTCACTCTTTGACTGCTTTGCAGTTCCTATTTGCCCATTTCTACCAGGATGTCCTTCCTACTTCTTCCAATGATGAATTATTCCCACTATTTCCCCCATCCCCTTAAATGATCTCCATTAGATGTGTTTGATGTTTACACACTTGATTCTTCATCCAAAGGTCAGGTAATAGATAAAAATCTTTCTTTGATCCTGCACGTTTGATTCTTCTAGCCACCTAGCTTGGGTTTGGGACTCCATCCTACTGATTGTCTTAACTAAGACAGTTGGCTTGTCTATCCCAGGATCTTTTATTGCCTCCACCATGTCCAGGATTTTGTGATATGCTGTGTCCACCATGTGTCTGCATCTAGTATTTAATGAACAAACACCTATGAAAAATTACATGCACTAAAAGTATGTTTGATATAGGCTCTTGCTCTAATGATACACAGAGAGTAGAGTGATTTCCTAACTGGAATGCTTGGAACTGACATATTCCAGTTCTGTGACTATAATCCTAGCCACTCCCTGGCTTCCTAAAAAATCCACTTTTGCTGCTAAATGAACAGCTAGATTCTCACTTTGGCTGAGAGTCAAATCAAATTCTAACTTCTGGGCAAACATCAAAGTAAGACAGAGGCCCAGAAGAGTGCTTGAAAGCAGTAACAAGTCTGTTCTGATTATTCTGGTGCTGTGAGCCTATCTTCTTAGGTCAAATGCATACCAAAGTTATCATCCTTAGACATAATTCAAGGACACAAACCGTAGACTAATTAGGAAAGTTTAAGGCTAATCATGAGGTGTTATCTAGTCAAGGACCCCCGGGAGTACTTCTAGCTCCTTTTTATTTTTCTGTATTCAGAAACAATGTAGAAAGGTAATGGAGATGGAGCTAATTAAGCTTCCAACTAATGCCAGATCATAAAGGAAGGAGAATGATCTGGAGGAAGGAATTAAAACACAGAGTAACAAATGAAACTGACATACTAATAGATGTCTCAAATCAGCACAATCAGTTCAATGTAAATTATTTTAGATTCATTTTGATAAGCAAAAGGTCAGTGCAAACTGAAGACTAAAATAGATCCCATCATCTGAATAAAGTGCATTTCTCATGTGCGGAGGGCACATATAATAGCTGAATTTATAACCCAGGAGTGAATATTTTGCTATTGTCTCTAATTGAATGCTCCATTTATTCAGTTGTTTATCTATTTGTTTAAAGCATATTTATGGACAATTTACTAAGGGCCAGACACTGTGATAAATCTAGGGAAGCAAACAGATAAGGGCCACAATCGAATGCTTATGTCAGGAATGAGCCCACAATTACAATATAGTATGATAAATGCCATAATAGAGATAAGTTTAAAATGCTGGGAGATCATGAGTGGAAGGAGGCTATGTTTTTCTTGGCAAGTCAAGGATAGCTTCACAGCTGAGATTAATGAGCTGTGTCTTAGAAGATGTATATGAATGTCCTATGTGGAGAAAAAAACTGACATGGGTATAGAGTCAGAAGCTCTATGTAATTTGTGTATAATGTGAGAGAATGTGGCAGGGGTAAGACAAAAATCTTGGGATTTAAAGATCCCTATGTGCCATTTAGACTATTTAAAATTGCATCCAAACTATCCATAAGATAGTATAATAAGAAGGATGCTTTCTATGTTTCCTTACAGAAATATAAAAGTGTGACATGCCAAAGTAAGCTAAATTTTCAAGAAACCTAGAAAATAAGTACAGTCTCAAAGTATAGGCTATAGAAAATATTTATTAAATTTATTAAAATTTAGATGGATGCAAGAAAGAACAGGTGAGGGTCGCTTAAAATTTCTGCTCATGAAAAGACTCCTTTAATTATAAATACACAATTAAGTGTATAAGAAAATATTTATTTAGGATGAAAAAGGAAATCACAACAAACTACATATTATAAACATGGATGAAATTACAAAAATCATAAGTCCAGATAAAGAGCAAATACTTTTCAATTAATCAATTACTTGACACACCATTAAGAAAATGAATTGGCAAACCATGAACTAGACGAAGAATTGTAGAACATATATCTCAGAGGGGACTTGAGTTCAGGGTACATAAAGAACTTTTGTTCCCTTATTTAGAAGGCCTCACCCCCAATTGTAAAAACTACAGTGCACACAAAAACCTGCATCCATTTTTTATATATATAAAAAAGTACATTTTTCATGTACTACCCAGTTGTGTATGTACACACGTATACATACCCATCTATTCACACCCACACCCAAATATATGGACACAAACACAGAAATGAAAATTTAAAAAGAAGATATGTTGAGAAAATAAACACAAAGCATATGTCAAAAGAGACACATGTTTTAATTTACCATGCATTATTAAAGTTTATAATAAAATAGGCTATCCAATAGAATAGTAATCAAGGCTATGAATAGCTTGTTATAGAAAATGTAGCAGTAATATATATATTGAAAATTTTATAAACATATTTTCTATTTAAATTATCTATCTATACATATATTGAAAATCTTAATCATAATTAAAGAAATACAAATCCTGAGTGGCCCTTCAAAATATACCTCAAAATCAAACTCTTAAAACTTTGCTTACATAATACCTGCTCAGAGAATCTCCTTGACCTGTCAGTATAGAATGAGAAGCTAGAGTATAGCCTTAAAACAATATTGAGAAGCCATTAAAATAGTTGTATAAATATAGATGAAATTATATAGATTTGGTGCATCACCAAATGTCAGATACTGACTATAGTTATAGTTTTATATATATATATATATATAATTATATATAATTATAGTTATAGTTAACTATAGTTAGTAGTAGTAATTTGATGATGTTCTTTCATAAATTTTAACAAATGTTTTACAACAATGCACGGTAATTTTGGTGGGGTGATGTATGTGAGCCCTGTACAATGTTATGCATGTTTGTTTTGTAAGTTCACAAATTTTACTATACACTTATTGTTTATGTATAGTATGTATGAATGATATACTTCAATACATTATTTTTAAAATGAAAAAAATTGTATAGAAAGTAATTTTAATAAAAAAACAAACTGGAAAATAGTATGCATTCCAAAGTACCATTGGAAAATGTAACATTAGTTAAATAACTATCAGGATATGAATTGGAGATGTTTTACAAATGTAATAGTTCCCTTTTGGGTAAGTAGAGTGCCTTTATATATTATATCTGAACCAGATACTAACATGGCAAAACAAACACCAAAAACCATCTTGGGCAGTCTTCATTTTCTCCATGGTCCATCTGTGCCTGGGGATAACTGGTGTTGCTAAAATTATTAGAAAACCTTTACAAAGGGACCGCTCTCTGATACTAGTGGTCTGGTGTTAAAATCTAGTCCTTTTTTTTTGTAATTTCATATGCATATATACATATATATGCAAGTGCTCATGTAGTATGTGCATATGTCTGCATGTTTAGGACATCTTTAGAAGGATTCATGGGAAATTGTTAAAAATGATTACTTCTCAGGAGTTTGATAAGGAATGTCAATTATGAAGAGGACATAATTTTGCCTTTACTTTTGCATTTCATGCATTTAATTGGTGTTATATTGAGTCAGCAGCAACTCTAATAGTAACAGCAAAACTAAAGAAAATTCAAAATGCATTCTGAAACAAGTGTATAATTGGCAGAGTTTTTTAAAAGAGGGTTTTTTTAACTAAAATTTCATTTTGTGAAAAACATATTTTGAAATTGAGGATAGCAGAGTAAAGAAGTCAGAGTCTAATAATAAAGACACTTTTTAATAAGCTGGTCAAATAATCCAAGAGAGACATGAAAAGGAACTAGTAGAAAATAGAGTGGGAATGAACCTGCTGAGTTTGAGAAGATAGCTCTGGATGTGGAAAAGGAAAAAGAGGAAAATATTCATTTTTATGTTTTTCTATTGAGAGACAAAGACCTTTTAGTAAGTCAGCAAGAAGCAGAATTTAGCATAGTCCTACCAGTTGTCTGGGGAACGGACAAACCTCACAGAAGTAAATTGAGAACAAGACTCAAGCAGCATCAGTTCCAAATGGACATGCTGGGTAAAGAAAATGTAATCCTACTAAATGTATTCAGAGGAGTTCTATGGGAAGAGCAGGGATAATTAAAATGATGTAAATCCTAATTAAATTAAAGCATTAGGCATTGGACAGACAATACTTGGTTAAGCAATGGTTTTTCTTGAATAGTCTCTTGTCAGTGCTAAAATTTTGATTTTTTAAAAATTACTAATAGCACTACCATTAATAACAATAATATGACATTAATGTTATTTTTATGGGCAGTATTTTCACATGTATTCTACTATTTGTTGTAAACAAAATACTATTATTATAATTTATTATTATATTGGTATCAATATTATGTTACAGAAGGAAAATTGAATCTTCAAGAGAATTTTATATAGTTAATGTAGCAAAATCAGTCAATGGTTGAGCTAGAAATTGAACTTAGTATAAATCATCACCCGATGCCTTTTTTTTTTAACTTTATTTTGTACATTTAATAATTGAAAACATAAGCGATTAAAAACTAAAAAGTAAACACAGATGAATAAATATATACATTTCTCAATTAAATGTAATGGGTACATGTAAATTTTTTTGTTGTTTTGTTTTTTGTTTGTTTTTTGTTTTTGTTTTTTGTAAATCAAACAATATATTACACAATATATTTGGTTCATAGTAATGCATTCATACAGTATTTGTCCTTTTATACTTAAGATTGCTTTGGTAAGCAGGAACATTTTTTACTTATTTTTAAAAGATACTTTAGATCACATAAAATGTTACATGAAAAAAAAAAAATGGATTCCCATATGCCCACTCCCCAGACCGCCCATTTTTCCCCACATTAACAACTTCTTTCATTAGTGTGATACATTCATTGCAATTGATGAACAAATTTTGGAGCATTGCCACTAAGCATGGATAATAGTTTACATTGTAGTTTACACTCTCTTCCACTCAATCCTGTAAGTTATGTAAGGACATATAATGGTCCGTATAGCAGGAATATTTTTGATGCCCTCAGATGATATTGAGATATTTTTATCATCTTCATGTAAGGATAAGCCATTCATAGGTATTCAGGCAATGGCTTGAGAATCAGGGCCCTTTGGGGAGCTAATTTAGATCCAAATTCATAATGCTGGATTACTAAAGAGGATAATATTGTTGTTTTCTCCAAATTTTATAATGAATTCCTTTCATTTGAAGTTTAGATGCTTCCAAGAAACCTCCAGTCATCAAGGAACACCTGTGACAAGGATAATGTGACAGCAAGTCATAAAATTATTCAATGGGGAGGTGCAATGGGACATGATAGTAATAGGAGTTATATGATTCGTGACATTTACAGGGATAAGTAGACTGCTAGGTTATTCTTGCTAATGAGAGAAATAGGAGCCTGTGTTACTAATATGTGTCCATATACCTCTTTTTGAGCTAAGGTGAAAATATGTCCCTATTTTGTCTTTTTCTGATCTCCTTGCTCCAATGTCAATTCACATTTTCTTCCATAATCATGGAATCAAGAATTTTTTTTTTCATCTCATTTCCCTTTGTCTAGCATTGTCTTCAATTCCTATTTATTTAAAATAAGTAATCTGGAGTATGAATGAGGTGACAGAGAATTTTCCAGAAGTTTTTATATATCAGAGATTTCGGATCTATATGAGGAGTGAGGCATCTCTGGATCTAGGAATGGTACTAGAGTTTTGAATCTAAGAAAGCTATTTGGCACCCTACTAACAACTAAATATTAAATGTATGATTGATCATTTACAATATAGCAAGGGAAATCGACTTTATGTTCAGGGAATATTTTGTTCTATGTAAAATCACTTGTTAGATTATGGATCTTTAGTTAGGGGAGCTTTATTTTTGAGTTCCTTAACAGAGATAAAGATAAATGTATAAAAATTCACACAAAGAACCTTGAATCAGTGGCAGATACCTTTGAAGATGGATTTAGGGATTAAACTTTTGGATCTCCAAAAATTTGAAATTATATATTTGCTTCAGTAACCATCTGAATTAACTAACCTAGCAAGAGACTCTGGCTTAGGGGTTTCTAAAGTCCCCACCGTAACTTGACTTCAACAGCTGACGATTCTTAATGGAGTCATGGAATTTCTTGAGAAAATTCTCTTTTGGTAGCAAATTATGCACCTCATCAGGAAGAATTTATCAAGTGTTTTATTCATTCAGTTTGGAATTACAATTTGACAACTAGTTGAGTCAAAATGCAGAAGAGGCATATGGTATTATCGTAAGATGAAAGGTTATGTTTTATTTAGAAAATCACCAATGAGCTCAAATGTGATGGTGTCATAACTGATAGAAAATTACCCTATTAGAGTGATTTATGATAATTATAACAATTCAAATTGTTTTTAAATGAGACTTTTTCGGGTTCACATTCAGTATCTTTCCTAATTCTAGAAAACACTTGAAGTGGAAAATTAATGTAATAAATGAAGATTCAAAACCTCAGACAAATAACTTATTTGGTGTCTCAGGTTTCTCAGATATATCTAAGCTTGGGATCAATGAATATGTATAAAATTGGAATCTGTATGGAGTTTTAACAAAGCTATAACAAAAGTAAGATAATTGTCTCATTCATGATGAGATATGGGTCAAGGACCTTATGTATGGAACATTTCTGTCTTCTGTGTCTGGTTTTAAATGATGGGAATAGCAACTGAAGGAAGGAAGAAAAGGATGGTCAGCTTATTGATTGCCATAATTACACTTATTTTTTTTCAAAAATGTACAAAATAAGCATATGTTTCATTGGTCTTATTGCTCCAATTTATACACATCATTGCATGATATATGACATTGAGATATTTTTTATGTTGAGATTGATATAAAAATACCCAATTTTATTAACATGAAGTAATTTTTGCAATGTTTGGTAATAGTTTTCTTTTTCTTTTTTTAAAAAGGACTTACCAAATCCTGGTGTCTTAGTTTCTTAACTGCACGACAAATATCACACAATGTGGTGGTTTAACAAGAGGAATTGTTGGCTAATGGTTACAGAGTTGAGAAGGCTTATTTTCTTCTAAGATCAGTAGCATTCTGGCTGGTTAGCAATCCTTGGGTTCCTTGACTTTCCTATCACGTGGTGAAGTCCGTTCTTTTCTCTTCCAGGTCCCATTTTCTTCTACCTTATGGTTCCTCCCTGTAGCTTTCTTTCACTATTTCTGAATTTATTCTCCTTATTAAGGACCCCAATAAATTGGTTTAAGGCTCAACTTCATTTATTGGGTTACAGCTTAATTAAAAATAGCAACTTCAAGGAGTCCTGTTTACAGTGATATTCACACCACAAGAATGGAATTAAAATTAAGAATGTTGTGTTTTCCTCTGGGGTACATAATTCAACCTACCACAACTACATCTATTGTTAAAACAAATATTTTGCAGATGGTGGGAATTAAAGTATCAGTGATACTGAGATTTGCATTGAACAAAATGGCATACCTATTAGCTGCAAACATGTTTTACCTATGAGCAGATATAACATTATTTTTCATTGGATTTTTTTTTGTTGTTCACAATAAGAAGTGGAAAAGATAAGAACAAAAACAAAACAAACAACTGAACATGTGAAATCATTGACATTAACTTCTAATTTTTCAAGGTTCCATCTCTTCTTTTGCATCTACCAAGTCAACATCAAATTTCTGATCCTAAATTAATGCAATTGCTTAATATCTTGTATGTCTAGCTCTGGTCTCTTTCTACTTAACCCATACTCAATACGGCTTTCCCAATAATTTTTCTGAGATGCCATTTGGAGTATATTAATTCTATGGTTATAAAAAGATAAATCCTTATTGCTGATAGGATAAAACAAACCACTTGCATGGTATAATTTTTTCATGAACCACCTAACCTATGCTTACTTTCTTGTTTTCACCTCTGGCCATTAATACATCTCACTCTATGTTCCACACATCCCCTAAACTTGAATTTTGTTTCCCAGTCTTTGGACTGTTGTTCTTATTTTGAATTCGTACTTATGTGTCAAAGTCCTCTTTTCAAGCCATTTTAGTATCCCAGTCACAATGATGGGTCCATCTCATGATACAGAGCACATTTGTTTATTTGTTTGTCTTTCTAGTTCAGACTCCTCATGTTTTTTTTCCTCCTTTTTTCTCTAGCCACATTGCCTGTGAGCTAGCCATTATGCAGAATTATGCAATGGTTTGTGAGGTTAAAATTGTGAAAGAACCCGTCATTCTAGCCAGGGGAACCAAGTAAAAGGACTCCTTGAAATGGTGAGAACTGAGCTGAAGAAATCAATCACCTTTTATAAACAATGCAAGTCCTCTAAGTTCTTTGTACAATGTATACCCAATAAAGCTTAGTAAAAGCATTGAGAATTGAATTACAACAGAAAGCACTGTCCAAGTTCCAGAATTAACCTTGAGTGGTGCAGTGGAGAAAGGGAACCAAAGATCATTGAGAAGGCTTTGAACATTGAACTGACAGTGTAATCCAATACCTAGAGTAAGTTAGGTGGTGAAGCAGAACATCTAGTTTGAACATTAATTGCCTGCTAAAACAAAAATATAAACACAAACAAAAAATCAATATCCTTCAGAGGATTTTAACAGAACTGGAGTTTGAAAACATAATATTCAAATTATTTAGGATACAATCCAAAATTACTTGGCATAATAGAGGACTTAGAAAATCGGACCAATTCAGAGGGAAAATGGCAATCAATAGTTGCCCACCAGATGTTAGAAATATCAGACAAAATGTCTACTATTTACCATTCATCATGAAAGAAAAGGAAATACACTAGAAAGAAAAGGAAAAATAGGCAGTACTGCAAAAAAAAAAAAAATAAGAGGAAACTAATTATGGGGAGAAAGAGAATATTTTTTCACCAGTAAAGACCTTAAAAATATGTATGTAAACATTTTAATTTTATCTTGTAATATATGTAGATGTTATGCAAATGACAATGGAAACACAAAGGAATGTAAATTGCTGTAAGCTTTCAGTGTTTTAAATGAAGTGGTAAAATATTTACATTAAGTAGAATGTGAAGGGTTAGAACAACCACTAAAGAAATAACATAAAAAGAGATAGTAAAAATTGAGTAATTAAAATAAAATGCTAAATATATTAAATAATCAAAAAGAATGTAGGAAATGGAAAATAAAGAAACAATCAGCAGATAAGACAAATAGGAAAATAATAAATGGTAGCTTAATTAATAAGTACATTCTGTGTAAATAACCTACATATTCTAATTAAAGGACATATATATTAATATTAGATTAAAAAAGGAAGGCAAGGCAAAATTATATGTTGTCTATAAAAAACACATTTTAATTAAAATAATATAGAGAGAGTAAAAGTAAAATAATTGAGAAGGACAAAAACACAAACAAAAATCAACTAGAGTTTCAAAACATCATATTCTATCAGATTCAAATTACTATGCAGACATGAATTAAAAATCTGGAGGATTCTTATTTATATCATAGAAAGTTGTTTTCAAAACAAAGAAAATAATGAGAGATAAAGAGAGCCATATACAACAATAAATGTAAAATGCCAATTTACCAAAAAATAGAACAATGGAACAGAAGAAGGAGTCAAGAAACAAACTCACAAAAATGTGGTCAATAGAATTTTGACAAATGTGCAAAATCAGTTAAATGGTGAAAGAATAGACTTTTTGAATCAATAGTCCTGAAAACATTGAATGCCCATGTATAAAAATATCACCTCAAGAGCCATCTTTTAGAAAATTTTATTCAAAATGGATCATAGACCTAAATTGACAAAATAAAAGCAGATATTTTAAAAACAAAACATTTGAAAATTCAAATTAATTCCTTGGTACACCCATATAATGAATTACTATTCCATCATAAAAAGAACAAAATATTGATACAAGCAACAACCATGGTGGATCTCAAATGCATTAATATAAAGCAAAAGATGCCAAACTCAAAAGGCTATTTTTAAGAGGATTCCACTTAAAAGGCAAAATTATAGGAAAGAAGAAGCAAGTGTAGCCAGGTACTAAGTAAGCTTCAGGGGCAGAGTACTTTTGCAAGAGGAAATCATGATGGAAAATTTTTGAGGTGATGGAACTGGTTTTGTGGTGATTATACAACTCTACGTTTTTCAAAACTCATAGAACTGTGTATTTTACTGTATATAAATAAAAAATAAATTTAAAAGATGGAGAGAAGTAGTCAAAATCTAAAATAATGTTTCCTAATAAAAATAACTAAGCTTTAAAATTAAGGAATGGAATGAGACAATATAGTTGGACTTGAATTAGTAGGATTAGGGCAGAGATTCTTGAAATCGAACTGTGAAATAACAACAGATCTCCCCTCAATCTGAAGTATTGATAACTATGCAGAACACATAAGTTGCTATCTGTGTTATCTGTGGAGCTTTGGATTATAATCAACTTTTAATTTTTACTTAAATTTCTAAGCTTATAGGTGAAAGAAGCCCGAGAGTTTAGAAGGAAATCAGTGGTGCATAAATCAGAGCAAGGACAGGGAAATTTGTTGTAACTTTTATTTATCAGATTTCAGATCACTTTCATTTGTTTATACAGATATATACTGTATATATTTTGCAGATTAAATATATAATTATATGGCTTTATTTGAAAATGTGGTAGAAAGAAAAGGTTTTGCAAATTGGAGGAATGAAGGCTTGATATAGCGATATAGCTACTTCCTCAGAAGCTGGGAGTTGTGACCTGGCATCGGAGACGTAGCCATGAGTTCTGTAGGTAATTCAGGCTGTCAGTTGGATAGCTAAAGATGATTTTAACCTGAACAGTCTCTGCCTTGAAGGCTGTGTAATTCCAGTCCACTTAATCAATCTTATTTGTGCTCTTCTGGCTTGGATAATCTTTTAGAAGATTGAATTAATTAGGGGCCTGGACTAATCACCTGATAACTATGATTTTGATATATACTTATTTGTGGTTGTCAAACTGCTTGCTGAATTCTCAGAAAAAAGGCATGCCTTTCAGACAAGCAGAAATGAGATGTATTTTATATGATCTAAGGGAATTAAATAAGAGAGCTAGTGGAAGTGCCTTAATGGTGTGTTAGGAGACTTATTGATGAGAAATTATTATACACCCAACACACACACACGCTAGCACACACAGACAATAAAGGTTGGATATGTAACACTGTAAATGTAAAAATAGGCTTAGCATATAGATTGTAAATAAATACATGAAAAGTTGTTCAACACCAAAAACCATTAGGGAAATGCAAACTATACACAAAGAGTAAAAATAGAAATTGTGATAAAACCATATGCAGACAAATAAGATAAATTTTATCTCTCAAAGATGGCTGGTGGTACTGTAAAATGGTAGAGCCACTCTGGAAAATAATTTGGCAATTTCTTTAAAAAACCACTAAATGTACACTTACCATATGACCCAAAAATTGCATTCCTGGGCTTTTATCCCAGTGAAATAAATACTTATCAAATAAAACCTGTAAATGGATGCTTATAGCAGATTTGTTCATAATGGTACCAAATTGGAAACAACAAAAATGTCTCTCAAGAGGTGAATGGTTAAACAAACTGTGGCACATCCATACTATGGAATACTTCTCAGCAATAAAAATGAATGGGCTATTGATATACACAACAACTTGAATGACTCTCAGGAACTTTATGTTGAGTGAAAGAAGCAATTTCCAAAGGTCACATACTAGCGTGTTTCCATTTATATAATATTATCAAAGTGACAAAATTACAAAGACAGAGAACAGATTCATGATTGCCAACGATTATGGATGGTGGCAGGGAGAGGGTGGGTGTGACTAAAGAGAGGGAATAGGAAGGAGATCTTTGTGGTGATGGAATAGTGCCTTATCTTGATTGTGGCAGTAATTTCTCAAATCTAACCATGTGATAAAGTGACAAAGAACTTTGCACATATATTGTACCAATGTGATTTCCTGGTTTTGATATAGAACTAAAATACGTAAGATATAAGCATTGGGGAAAATGGGTAAAAGGTACTTGGGATTATTTTAACAACTTCCTGTTAATCTATAATTATTTCAAAATAAAACTTTAAAAGGAAACAGTATGAGTTATGAGACACCTGTGATAATTAGAATAAGGTAAAATGATGTAGAATGACCAAAGAATTAAACAATTCATCTTTTAAAAAGATTTAGTTTATTTATTTATTTCTCCCCACCCCCTTATTGTTTGCACTTGCTGTGTCTCTTTGCCTTCCTTGCTTCTTTAGGAGGCATCGGGAACCAAATCCAGGATCTCTGATGGGGGAGGAAGGCACCTAATCGCTTGAGCCACCTCTGTTCCCTGCTTTGTTGTGTCTTTCATTATGCTTTTCTTCTCATGTCTCTTGTTATGTCAGCTTGCTGCTCCTTCCCATCATGCCAGCTTGCTGTCTTCTTTAGAAGGCACCGAGAACCAAAATGGGACCTCCCATATGGTAGGCAGGAGATCAATTGCTTGAGCCACATTCGCTTCCCTAAATAATTCATTTTTGAAGAATGGCAAACAGAACCAGGGTTAGGAGGAGCAGATAAGGCATGATATCTGTCTCAAAATATCTGAGACACTGCTTTGAAGATTAAATATTAAGCTTGAATTTCAAACAGTATAGATAGGATAATGGATAAAAAATAAAGTGAAGTGGAATTCAAATTTATACAAATTGGCTAGAGGATCTTCAAATAGATTTTGTGATGCTGATACCTACACATATGGAAATGATGACTGAGTGACTTAAGAACTATTCAGGTATCTCCAGCATTTAGTTTTAGAAATAAGTGAGCTCAGAAATGGAGTCTTCTATACTTAATTAAAAATAAATTGGGGGCATTCTTAAGTAAGTATAAGTACACTCAATACTAAACAGCAATCTATATACTCTTTCCTTTTAAGTAACTTCTTTTTGCTTGTTGTTCTCCTAATTTAGTGACATTCTTAGGCAGGCATACACTTCATTTCCTCAGAAGCACCTGAATTGCTGGAATATATTCTTAGAAAAGAATCTGAAGTTAATTTGTACTGGAATATAATGAAAAAGATCTACAGAATGACCATTCCTTGTAGAAATCACTGACAAACTCTTGCTATTGTTTCAAGGATGACTCATTACATAATTTCCTTAAGATGTTTAATAGGAAAAAATGCCTGAAATCTTGAGAGAGCTAAATAATTTGATTTAGAGATAATTTAAGATTATTCCAATGCAATTATATTTCTATTTTCCTTTATTTGTATTTCCTATAAACCATTTTCTCCCCTCATGTTTCCAAATTTATTAAAGCTATAGGATATTTAAATTCATTGGATGGACAGATATAACTTAGAATCACATCAGTAGCTTTAGAGGTCCAATTATACCTTTTTTTTCAGTTCCTAAAAGGACAATAGTCTTGAGAACAAGTGTTGACAACAACAGAAAACTTACAGATCAAGCAAAACTAAGCTTAGTATACCAATTGCAGTAAGGGCAAAGGATTTAAGAGGGCCTTAGTAGTGTCTCACCTAGAAGGGGAAACTCAGGAGACTATATTTGTATATATTAAGGTGGGACTGTGCAAAGTTTATAATATAATAATTTTGGATTGGTGAGCCTAGAGAGGCTGGGATCTTGAAGTAAATTGGATAAGTAGTTCATCTTGATAAATGAGCTGTTCAGATACTTTATTGTGTCTACCTTATTTAACTGCAGCAAGCAACGCTCTTAATTTTCCTTGTTCTCAGTATTAACAGGAACAAGAAAAGATGTTTTTGAAGGGATGACTATGAGAAAACTTTCTGGCATTAAAAAAAAAAAAATCACAGAGTTTAAGCTCTGTGGAGTGACAGAGATATTGTCACTGTCAGGAGGCTAGAAGGGAACTACTAGGCTTGCTTATTGCTTATTGCTGTGAGTGGACTCATGTACTTTCAAAAGATTTGCTGAAGTCCTTGTGAATGTGCTTCTCTTTGGAAAGAGGATCTTTGAAGATGTTATAAGAGAGGCCAAATTGGATGCAGGTAGCTCCTAATACAATATGACTGGCGTTAAGAAGATGGCCGTGACTGTTATGCTGCAAACTAGGGATTGCCAGCCACTGCCAGAGCCTCACAGGCTTCAGAGCAAGACCCTGCCGACACCTTGATTTTTTGGACTTCTATCCCCCAGAACTGTGTGACAATAAGTTTCGGGTATTTTAAGCCATATCGTTTGTGGTCCTTTGTTACTGGTGTCCTAGGAAATGAAGAGACATATATTTACTTTAAGCTTGCACCTTATTGTCAGTCACACAGGTCCTTCTGTTGTCGCCACTTTTATTCTCTGGTTTGGATGGACTTCAAAATGAAGAAACACTACCTCAGTACGATCAAACTTTATTTAATCTGCTCAACTTGAACTTGGTCAGGGTAACGATGGAAACGTCCCCTGGTGTTGCAGCTCAAGCCTAGCCAGAGCACAAGCTTGGCTGAGGTGCCAGTGGAAGCACCTTCAGTGTTACAGCTCAAGCCTGGGCCAAAGAACAAGCCTGGCCGAGGCACTGATGGAAGCACACAGCCAGATGGTCATCGTTTCAGCTCAGCTCGACGTTCTTCTGGCCAGCGCGAAGATGGAATGCACGCTTAGGTCTTCGGAGTCACTCTTGATATAGTTTAGCTGTGTCACCGCCCCTGGGGGAGGTGGAGCCCAAGTTGCAATGCTCTGATTGGTGAATCACTGGTTCTGAGCAAGGGCATTGGTTAGGGTTTGAAAAACAGATTAGCATATTATGTAAATAGAGTATCCTAACTGGGTGATTCAGATTGGCTGATTACAAGAGGTGCTGATTGACTGACTATGGGAGGTGTTGATTGGCTGACTATTAATTAAAGGAATAGAATCTATTGGTTGAAAACTCTCTTACTCTATTGGTTGACTCAGGATCCCTCTTCCTATTGGTTAGTTCAGGATCCTTTGCCTAGAGGTCCTAGCTCAATTACCTGTTCCCTCCTTCACTTCTCCCATCCCCATCCTGTTCTCTGCAATAAAGCAGGCCTCCTTTTGGTAAGACACACACATACACAGAGTATCTATAATGTTATAAACATAAAGTTAATTTCTAAGACAATACAATTTTGTTGATTTATATAATTTATCTTAACTTTCTCATTAATCTCCTAAGATTTACAAATAATTTCTTGAATAAAAGCCACACCTTAATGGAGCATGATGTATGCAACCTACCCTCAAAAGTTTAGAAGATGATAGTTACAGATAGATAGTTAGAACAATGTAACAAATGGGGCAAAATATTTAAAGATGGTTAATCTGGGTATCTGGGTAAGGGTATAGTGTTCTTTCTATTAATTTTATATTATGTTTTTAGCTTTCCTATAAGTTTAAAATTATTTCAAGATAAAACATTTAAAAAAGCAGATAGTGCTAAAGAAAAATTAAAGACAATTAAAGGGAAAAAAAATCAGACCTGGAATTCTGGGAAATGTGGATTGGATGCATGCACTAGCCTCTGTTCCCTCTTGAAACCCCATTATTGTCAGATAAAAAATAATTTTTAAAGTTGACATAAATGCACTAAGTGAAGAGGGCATGGAGAGAGGACAAGAACAAAACACTTTTAGAAATGGGGAAAATATGAACAAATTTTAATAGATTTAGATGTCAAATAACCACCGCAAAAAATGCTCAACATCATTAGATATTAAGAAAATGCCAGACTGAAGCCACAGTATATAACACTAACCTCCTGTTGGAATGACTAAAATAAAAAAAAATAAAAAAAAAAAAAAAAAAAAAGATTGCCTGGAGAGGAGTGAACTACATTTTTGGTGGGAATGGTAAATGAGAAAAAGTTTGACAAACTCTTATAAACAAATAATCATATGGTTTAGTAATGTTTATAGCATCTCTATTCGCAATCATACCAAATTGGAACAACCCCAATGTACTTCCAGTGGAGAATAAATAAACATGCTGGAGCAACCTGAAAGAATTACTCCCTGATTCAAAGGAATTCACAATTTAGTTAGAAATAAAATATTTTAACAGCATCAACAGAAGGCCAATTAAAATTTATCTGTCAATAAGCTAATTATATGATTACTTAATTTCTCATTTAACAACCATTTTTTAAAGTAATTATTACCAATTGCAAAACACTATGAGAGAAACTGAAAGGGATAAAATTTAAGGAAGGAAAAATCCCTGACTTCAAACAAGCTTAAAATTTAGTGGATAAGACAAAGGAGTGAAAATGGTGTTTATAAGAGTTTCTGAATCATGGGCTGAATATGGAAATGCATATTTTCAAGTTTCCAAATTATTATTTGAACTCTAATTTCTGCACATAATATTACTGCCTCAGGTGGAAGCACACAACCAGCCCTTCCATAGCTTCTTTCGAAAGGATTCAACTTCCTACCTCACTGCACATGAAGAAAGATTTCCTGTAGCAGGTATCTCCTTTAATTTCCATGGATATGCTCCATTGCTCTGAATTCAATGTCTTTGATTTTGTTATTTCTTTCACCTGGGTCATCTTCTGTCTCTTCTCAATTGCTCTTCAAATCCCATATAATTCAGTTTAAAGCCCATTTCCTCTATACATCCATCATTCTGATACATAATGAACTCCCTTTTTTCCACAACGTGCTATAAATATAATATGGCAGTTATTCAGGCCCAAGCATAAGTACAAATGAAGACCTACATACTATGTGTCTAAATATTTTAAGTTGTAAGTTGAAACAATGAAACTTTTAGTGCATTATATTCTATCCACTTACTTTTAAAAAATGTTTTCACTGACAAAATTGAAAAATATGTGAAAAGCTATAGTTTTCATGACTAAAATAAGCAAAGTGCCAAAGACAATGTATTTAGCTATTTTTTTAACATATCTGAGTTTCCTTTTCTTGAATTTGTGATGTTTAAGTCATTAAAGAATAATTTCTTATATAATTGATAAATTAAGATATATTTAATCCATAAAAATATCCTATTTCACCTTTATTTTGGCAAAATTTCAAATATAATTGTTATAGTTAAATGTTTTTACATAATCCATGCTTTACTGAAAATTATGGCAAACAAGATAAGCCCTCTGAGTTATTGTGAATAAACTTTGCTCTTAACAGAAATAATTTATCTTTAAATTGGGAAATATTAAATAATGAATTTTACATATTATTTTTAAACATTGGAAAGAGTCAGTAAGTACTACAAATAATTTAATTTCCTATTAGAAATAACTATCACTTGTATCACAGTTTCACCATCTTTTAAGCAATGTATATAGTTCCATACAATAATGCAAAGAAAGGGTATCAGACTCCACTCATGTTTTGCTTATATACAAAATCAAGATTAATAGGAACTGTTTAATACTGCAAAATATTTCTCAGCCTGCATGCACATCCTGTTGTAAACACTGAACTAATTTGTGAGCATCTTTGGGACCACAAATTGGAACACAAATAAAAGCAATCAAATTGACATTCGATTGTATATATGAAAATTAACTATTATTTTTCTGTATCATGACATCATCGAATTGATGTGTCCTTAATAGAGAATAAATGTTAATAAGTTCTTGTCATTTCACCAGTTTCATGGGGAGGGGTTTTGATATATGCAGATTAGAATATTAACATTTTTGTAGCACTTTTCAGATAAATTTTCCATCAAAGAAAACGTACAACTAAGTGGTATGTGGATCAACAGAAGAGTAGAAAAAATACCAAAAGCTGGGCTAAATATAATTTTCTTGACATTGGATGCCAAGATTTATTTCTTAGTCTGTCATATCAAGTCCTCCAAATACACCCATTCTTAAAAAAAAGAAAAAAGCTAAAGGAAATTAAATTGAAATTCAACTATATATATATGCTCAAATGAAATATATTATTCAAAACAATATAGAAAATTTATTTTAGCCAATTATCCTTACTTTCTTAAAAGAGGCAATGAAAATTTATACAATGCAATTCTGTCCATTTTCTAAAGTAATCTATATATTAATCAGAAGCTTTGCTAAATATCCTAACCCAGTAGGGTATAAGCCATTACTAAGAAAGAAATATAGTTAGAAGACAATTGTTGAACATATTGAGATCATGGTCTTCCTATTAAAACATATGGTCATTAAGAGAATAAAAATTGGCAATCTACAAATTGAATGTGAAGGATATATCTATTCCATTTCTATAGGATGAAAAATATAAACTCCAGAGAATCAAATTTTTCCCATTAATGAAAGAGCATATAAAAAGAGTCAATAAAATACTACATAAAATGTTCTTAATCATCATTCACTCTATTTTACTCATCTCATTTATGTGTCAATTGTATATAAAATAGTGTTAAATGGATCACTTTTAAATTGGTGATAAATTTTAAACACATCCTTACCACTGGCAAAGGAAAGGCTCAAATCTTAGTTGAGAAGACAATTTGGATATTCATTCTAAGTCTCCAGTTTTCCTTTATTCCCTAGAGAATCTAATCATACATATTGAGTGTTGACCCTCACCAATCCTGGAACTTTAGTACATTCCATAACTATGGATTTATTTGCTTATTTCCTTTACAAGGTGGAGAGAGGGCACTAAAGAAAATAAGTTATGATATTTTGGGGAGAGAAACTTTACAAGAGTTGTACCATGCATTACTGCTTCATGGTACGTGGCAAGAAACCCACCCAAAGTATCTTAGGAAAAAAACAAAGCAAAACTTCAACAACAAAAAACATGATTCACATAATTAAAAAAATGCATGGAAACTAGATTCAGGCTTCTTTTTTTTAGTATTTTTTTCTTTAATTTTAAAGGAGCATTAGATTACATAAATATTGCATCAAAAATATAAGGGATTCCCATCTACTCCATCCACTCTCCCTCTCACACTTTCCCCCATCAACATCTTTCATTAGTGTGGTACATTTGTTACAATTGATAAACACGTATTGAAGCAGCATGGTCTATAATTTACATTACTTTGCACCACAGAATTTGATAGGTTTTGACAAAATGTTTAACAGCTTGTATATGTTATTGCAATATCATGCAGAACAATTTCAATGTCCCCAAAATGCCCTGTGTTACACCTATTCTTCCCTCCCCTTCCCCTCAGAACCCCTGGTGACCATTGTCTTTATATCAATGTTATAAGTTCTTCTGTTACTAGAACAGTATTAAGTCTACTTTAGTCCGTAGTTGTGATCCCCCCCCTTATGTTTGTTCGTTGTTTTTATTCTGAGTCCCAAACAATACCACATGGGCTTTGTTTCATGCTTTTGAAACTCCTTTCTCTTTATTAGCTCCATTCTTACATAAATTTTTACCTTGTGTTCAACAGATGGATACAGTAGTACTAGCCTCACATCCTCCTAGTTTCAAGTTGCAAAGACAAAAAATAAAGTTTACTTCATCCAAACCAAGTCAGGGTATGATATATTTTGAACATTTAGTCATAAATAATCTTCATAGAAAACAAAATGGAACTTCTCTTCATGATTCTATGAAAAATGCATGGCATTTTTTTCCTACTTTTAATTTGACCAAATTTGGCTCACTCTATGTCTTTTTACCAATCATTAACTAAAAATTACATCTCCGTAAGTTGATAGATGTGTGCATTTTTCTTGCCTGAGGAAATGCACGGATGTTATGTGTCAAGATTTTGAATATTATTAATAGGTAATTTACCGTGGAAATTGCTTATCTGCCTCTCCCATTTCAGAGAATTAGAGTGATAAAAATTATCACGGACATTTCACTTGGGGTCTGCAGGAAGCCAAAGGAAATTGAAAAGGTCCTTGGCATATTAAAATGTAGAATTAGACAACAAAAAAGTAGGAATGTGTCTACATTTTAAAACGCCCAGTTTTCTGTTCATCAAGAGCATAGTCTTTTGCAGATGACAACTCTTTTTTACAATGCCTAGGGCTGCTCATATGTGAGGAGGATTTTGATATGACATCTGTTCCTGGTGGAAAATGCAATTGAGTTTGTATTATGCAATTGTACCATTTGATATATTAGGAAAAAGGAATTTTAAACTAATTCAAATCATAACAAATTGAAATTGATTATTTAATTTCATTTTGTATCCCAACAGAGCAGATTTATCAGAAGGGAGAATGCTTTGCATGAGGTAGATGATCAGGACAAAAACAGTTAATACACCCAATTGGCTGCTAATCTTGTCAAAGCAATATTCAAACAGCGAGAGTTTTGTCAAAGTTATGACACAGAAAGTGAAGTTTTAAGCTTTGGCCACTTTTTAACTTTTTTTCTTTAACATCAAGGGCACAAATTAATATATGAAGGAGTAAAAAGTCAGTGGGATAAAAAGCAATTAATTGTAAAACTTACAGGTTGCAAAGTTATTTCTAAGGGAAAATAACCTACTGAAAACATCTAAAAAATTTAAAGTCATGTACTAGTACTGGGCTGTCCAATATGAAAGCGACTAGTACTAGACACTTGAAAGGTGACTAGAGTGACTTAAGAACTGAATTTTAAATTTTACTTATATTTGAATACTTTAAAATTAAAAATGTTTGCTTGATTCAGTTCTTGAAATACATTTAAGTATGTTTGGAACAATTTGTGTGCCTATATTTGTTTAACTTTTAATTTATGAAATCTAAATACAGATCAAGTATTCTTGCTGAAAATTTAACATATGTAGTGAAATGTATATAGTATATAACATGTTTAAGCTAGTATAACAAGACTTAATACTAAAACGCAAAATATCTCATGCAAAATTTTATATTGATTAAATGTTGAGAAGATAATATTTTGGATATATTGGGTTAAATAATTTGCATTATTTAATAATTATATGTTTAATATAAAATGACAAAATAAAAGATAAAAGATATTATAAATATCTTTAATGGATAAACTCTATCCATTAAACTTTAATGGAGGTAAACTCTAGAGTAGAGGTTACTAGGAAATAGAATGTGGATTGAGAATGGTAGCTGATGCTCAATGTGTGTAGAACTTTTAATAAGGTTTATTGTAAAAGTGTGGAAATGAATACAGATGATCATATTACACTATAGTGAGTATAACTCACACTGCTGGTTTGTAAATGAGATTGTGGCTGAAAGGGAATCTGTGGATGTAAATATCAATAGAAAGAAAAATAGAGAATAGTCTAGGGTATGTATAACAGTGATTTCAGTGGTAGATGAAGATTGTGGTTAATAGTATAAATATAAGAATGTTCTTTGACAAAGTGTTAAGAATATGGTGATACACAGGAAAATTATGACTAATGTAAATTAGTAGTAATAATGTAATATTTTTGAAGCTATGGCATAAAAGATAATATATCAATTCTAAGAGACAGCTATAGGAGGATATAAAGGAGTATGGGAATTTTCCTTTTGGAGTAATGAAAACATTCGAAAATTGAGACGATGACAGCAAATCTCTGTGATGAAAATGAGAACTAACTGAATGTACACTTGAATAGGTTGTACAAAATTTGGGGCTGTATAATACAGGGAATTTGGTCATGGAAGACGGACTGTGCTTAACAGGACAAATAGAACTGTTTTCTCCTGAACTATGACAACTATATAAAACTAATACAGGGAATTAATAATTAGGTGGGATGGGGGAAAATACACCAAATGTAAGGTATTGGCTATAGTTTGTAATATTTTGACGATGATATTTCACAGTTTGTAACAAATGTTTCACAACAATACAAGGTGTTGTTAGTGGGGAGATATATGGGAGCCCTGTATAATGATATGCATGTTTGTTTTCTAAGTTCAAAACTTTTACTACACATTTATTGCTTATGTATGTTCATTTAAGAATGATATACTTCAATAAACTTTTATTTTAAATTAATTTCTTTGTTTCTTTTCACTTTTTAAGTGTATCTTCAAGAAAGTTTGAAATCACCTATGTGTTTTGCATTATACTTTTATTGGACAGTGCTGTGCTAAATTGATATATATCTGCATTAATTTTCCTACCTTCCTCTCTTCTAGGAGAGCAAGGTTGCTTTTATCTTTCTTTTTCTAAATGTGATTTCATTACGGATATATTAATATGGATGCTGCTTGTTTTTTTTTACACTATCTTTGAAGCCATTCAAAACCTTGTACTTGATAAATGCACTTATTGTATGTGGGATTTTTTTTTGTAGAATCCTTGTGAATTTCTACCTAGACAATCATGTTTTCTGAAAATAGGAAACATTTTATCTCTTCTCTTCTAATTCTCTATGCCTTTTATTGCTTTTGATTGTCTTATTGCAATAGATAGGAAATTCTAGTATGATATCAAATGGAATGATGACAGTGAAAACCCTTCCTCGTCATTGGGGTTGCGCTATGAATTTAGATTTCATTTATCAAATTGAAGATATTTCTTTCTATTCCCAACTGGCAGAACATTTCAGTATGAATATGAATATTTTTCTGCATAATTCAATATCATCCTGTGTTTTCTCCTTTAGGTGTTAATATAACAATAGGGTGGATTTTACTGATTGATTTTTAAATAATGAACTAGTCTTGCATTCCAATAACAAATCCCATTTAGTCTTTATATACTAATCTTTTACCTACCTCTTCTATCTATTTCATCTTAGGTGGGTTTTGGTGGTTTTTGAAGAATTGGTCCATTTTCAGTAGGTTATGGAATTTAAGTTTGTGTAGTTGTGCATCGTTTTCCTTATCATCCCCTCATGTCTGAAGGGTTTCTTGTGACATGTGCTCTTCCATTACTTTATTGATTTTCTGTTGCTGTGTAATTGATTACCACAGGTTTAATGGCTTAAAACTAAAATGTAGCTCGGAGTTTCTGTAGGTCAGGAGTCAAGGATGACCTAGCCGAGTTCTCTGCTCAGGGTCTCCCAAACTGAAATCAGGTGTTGGCCAGGCTGCATTTCTTTCTAGAGCCTGGGGTCTTCTTTCAGGCTCATGCAATGCTTTGCAGAATTCATTTCTTTGAGGTTGTTGTACTGAAGACTCTTTTCTCTTTTTTAATGTATTTATTTATTTATTTATTTATTTTTAAAGAAGCTTTAGATTACAAAAATGTTACATCAAAACTATAGAGGATTCCCATATACCCCACCGTCACCTTCCCCTCCGCCACTTTTCCACATTAACAACACCTTTCATTAGTGTGGTACATTTGTTACAATTGATGGACACATAGAAGTATTGTTACTAACCATGGACTATAGTTTACATTACTTAGTCCCAAACAATTTTATAGGTTTTGAGAAAATGTATAATGGCCTGTATCCATTATCACAATGTCATGCAGGACAATTTAAATGTCCTGAAAATGTCCCCATATTACACCTATTCTTCCCTTTCCCTCCCCTCAGAATCTCTGGTGGCCACTGCCTTTATATCAATGTTACAAGTTCTTCCCTTGCTAGAAAAAATAATAAGTCTATACTCTGTTCTCTTGAAGATTATCATCCTGAGAACTTTTTCAGCTCCTAGAGGCTTCCCAAAGTTCCTTGGCATGGAGCCCCATCTATTTGCCCTTTCAGACTTTTTAGATAACTATGTTTTCTTTATTTTAAAAAACATTTTAGATGACAAAAAAAATTACTTCAAAAATATAGGGGATTTCTATATACCTCACCCTTCCCCCTCTCACATTTTCTCCTATTAATAACATCTTTCATTAGTGTGGAACATTTGTTACAATCAATGAACAAATATTGAACCATTGCTACTAACCATTGTCTATAGTTGACTTTATGGTTTACACTTTGCACTGTACAATTTTGTAAGTTTTGACATAATATATAATGACCTGTATCCATCACTCCAATGTCATGCAGAACAATTCAAATGTCCTCAAAATGCTTCATGTTCCACCTATTCTCTCTACTTCCCCTCAGAACCCCTGGTGACCACTATCTTTAAATCAATATTACAGGTTTTTCCATCAAGACAATAATAATGTCTCTTCAGTCCATATTTGCATTCCCCCCAATGCTTGTTCTTTCCTCAGTCTTGAGGACTGCCCACTCTGCTTCTCTCTCTCTGGGACCTCAGGACCCAGATTTAAACAGTTCATGTAATAAGGTCATACCAACCTGAATAAGCTCTCTTTCAATGAATTCCAAGTTACCTGATTAGCACTTTTATTTAAATCTTCTATGTAACAAAACATAATCAGGATAGTACCATCACATCATATTCACATATGCCAATAACAAAGTGTGTAGCCCAGGCGAAGGAAAACTTGTGGACCATCTTAGAATTCTGCTTACCACAATTCCTTTTTTTTTCTCTGTGAGCCTTAATAGGGGTTAATCATTTTTATTCTTCTTTTCCAAGAACCAGATTTGTTATCATTGATTTTCTTTATTGTTCATAATTTTCAATTTCATTGATTGTTGCTTTTATTTTTATTACAAGTATTCTTATGATTACTACAGGCTTATTTTGTTCTTTTTTCTAGTTTCTTAGATTGGAAGCTTAAATTACTGTGGGGAGTACTTTCTTCTTTCTAATGTGAATATGTAATGTTATAAATTTCCCTTGAATCACTTCTTTAGCTGCATTATACAAATTTGATTCTCTGTTATTTATGTATTCATTTTATTTCAGTTAAAAGCAATTTCTAATATCTCTTCAGAATTCCTCTCTGATCTATGGATTATGTGGAAGTATATTTTATTTTTGTTGTTATTTTTACAAATTTTCAGGTGTTTACAGATGGTCCCATTATCTATTATGATTTGGGATCCCTCTCTCTCTCTTCTAACTTATTATTGATAGCTCTATCATTTTATTGATAGTATGATAACATTTCCCAGTCTACTTAAAACCAATATTTACCACTTCTAGAGGAAAGTATAAACATTAATAATCTATGGGCCCCATCACCCTTCATCCTTTACTTTACAGTTGTTGTTTTGTTTTTTTTTAATATATTGTCCTACATACATTAAAACTCCATTGGCCATTGTTACAAGTTTTCTATCAAATGTCAAATATATTTTAAAGAACTCAGGAATAGAAGTATATTTACCCAGATATTTACAATTTATCAGCTATTCCTTTATTCCTTATATTCCAGTTTTCCTTCTTTTAATATTTCTATTTTGTCTGAAAAATTTTATTTAGCAATTCTTTAGATCAAGTGTGCTGTAAACAAATTGTCTTAGTTATCCTGCAGTTGAGAATATCTGTATTTCATTTTTATTCGTGATGGATATTTTTACTGAATATAGAGTTCTGTGTTGATAGTTCTTTCCTTTAAGTATTTTAAAGCTGCTGTGCCACTTCTTATTGGTCTCCATTGTTTCTGAAGAAAAAGCCACAGTAGTTTATAAGTTTTCTCCCATAGGTAATGTGTCATTTTTCTCTGGATTCATTCCTTTGTCTCAGTTTTTAGCAGCCACTGAGTGAATTTCTAAGACACATTCTGTCTGTGTCTTATTTAGGGTTTTCCTTTTTGGTGTTCTTGAGCCTCTTAATTGAATTTATAGGTTCATGACTTTTGCTGAACTTTGGATGTTTTAAACGATTATTTTTTCTAATACTTTTTCAGTACTACTCTCTTTTTCCTTTCCTTCAGAGACTCTGATGACACAAATTCCAGAACATTTGTGTTTGTCCATGGGTATCTGAGGCTATGATCACTTTTAAAAAATTCTACCTTTTTTTTTTTTTTTTTAAGTAGTACATACCAGGGATTGAACACGGGAACTCATACATGGGAGGCAGGTGCTATACCATTGAGCTACATCTGCTTCCTCTACTTATCATTTTATTGCATCAATTGAATAATTTCTATTGCTATATCTTCAAATTCAATCTTTCCTCTGCTATCGTTATTTTTCTATTGAGCCCAGACAATGAGGAATTTTGTTAATTATGTGTTTTTCAATTCTAAAATTTCCTTTTGTTTTTTTCTTTAAATCTTCTATTTCTTTGCTCATATTTTAAAATTTTCTATTTTTGACAGTATTCATGACTGACTGCTTGTTGGGTCATTTTTATAATAGCTAATTCTAAATCTTTGTCAGAAATTTTTAATATCTGTATCAGTTCACTTTTGGTTTCATTTCTTTGATTCCCATTGAATTGAGATTTCATTGGTCTTCTTAAGTTGAGTAATTATGGATTATATCCTGGACACTTTCATTATGTTGTCATTTGAGTATGGATCTTTTTTTTTTTTTTTAAAGATTTTATTTATTTATTCACTTTTTTGGTCACATATCTTGTTATTAGAGGTCTTACACTCTGCCATATAAAGAATGAGTGTTCTTTAAGTTTAGAGAAAGAATATGATGGAAGACTCGAGTCAGAAACAGCAGGATTTGGAGTTTAGAAACATGGAATTTGGTGTAGACTTTGATTGAAATGGGAAAAATTCAAGTAGTGCAAGACAGTAAAGGTGATGGACTAACTTACTGTTAAATTTGAATAAAATTACAGTATTTATTTTTATATATTTTCTGATATCACTCATTTTATTTATTATAGTTCAATATTCTTTTAAAAATTTCAAAAACGGAATTTCACTCAATAACAATGATATTGCCTCTTCTTTTGAACACTTTTTCCCCATGCCACCATCAGAATTGATAAATGGAACATCAACCCAAGTTGAGAAATGATCTCTTAGGAAACTGAAATAACAGCAGCATATGGCAATTTGATAATGAGGAAGAAGGTAGAAGCCTTTTCTTTCCATCATTATTAGAGTGTGGGCATCTGTCCCCATGCTTGTTTTTTAAAATATATTTTTGTTGAAGTATATCATTCATACATGAACATACATAAACAATAATTGTACAGTAAAAGTTGTGAACTTACAAAGTAAACATGCATCACGTCATACAGGGGTCCCATACATCACCCCTCCACCAACACCTTGCATTGTTGTGATAAATTTGTTTCAAACCATGCAAGAGCACCATCAAAATATTACTACTAACTATAGTCCATATCTTACATTTGGTATATTTTTCTCCCAAACCACTTTATTTTTTTAAACAAATCAATTTTATTGATACATATTAATAAAACATACAATTTATCCAAAGTGTACAGTCAATGGTGTTTGGTATAATCACATAGATGTTATTAAAGCATTTTCATTATTTCAATAATAATAATAAACAAAAAGCAGACAAACACACAAACAAGGAAAATCCTCCACTCTCAATCTCTATGGTTCCCCTGCTGTGCATAGCTGCTATTTCTGGCTATTCTTGCCCAATTAATTATTTGCTTATTAAGCAGTTTTATTGAGATATATTCACATACCATATGATCTATCCAAAGTATATAATCAACATGCTTGTTGTTTCATAGCTGTAAATGGGTTTCTACACCTCAAGATGTGGCATCCTCATTTCAGGCAGGAAGAAGAAGAAAGGGGGAGGTAGTGGCACCCTGTTTCCCATACAATATCAGTTTATGGTGCCTGGCCAGAAATGGGTCACCAGGCAATCCCTACACACAGAGGACTCTGGCAGTGTAAATGCTACCTTAACAAAATTGGATTTTTTCTTTTTCTCTTTTTTGTTAAACTCATTATAATGTGCTACCATCAGCTCCATCCATTACCACATACTTAATAATTGACCTTATTAAGCATTCTACATACATCCAACATCAACTTCCTCTTCTCAACCCTCATTCTGTCTCCTACCAACTCCTTAGTCCAACTCCTTAAGCCTAACAATTACATTTACTTCATATCTTTGAGTCCATACAATATTTGTCCTTTTGTGTCTGGCTTATTTCACTCAACATAATGTCCTCAAGGTTCCTCTATGTTGTCATGTGCTTCCCCAATTCATTTCTTCCTACAGCTGAATAATATTCCATTGAATGGATATATCACATTTTGTTTATCATTCATTGGTTGAGGGACAATTATGTTGTCTCCATCTTTTAGAAATTGTGAATAATGCTGCTATGATCATCAGTTTGCAAGTATCTGTTCACATCCTTGCTTTCAATTCTTCTTAATATATTCCTAGTACGGGGGTTGCCAGATCATATGGCAGTTCTATATTTAGCTTCCTGAGGAACTGCCAAATTGTCTTCCACAGAGGCTGCACCATTTTACATTCCCATACAATTACAGTGTTTATATCACTTAGTATTACAGAGGGCATATGGAAATAAACTTCACTGTCCTGAGTACAAACAAGTCTCTCTCTTGAATCCCCATTTATCTTTCTTCCACAAATGAGTGTGGCAGTTGAATGAGACAAGTGTCCTTTCATGGAAGACATTCTTCGAGTCATGAATCAAAATATGGTGTCTGTAGTGACTCTTCTATTTTAACTGTTGGTTCTTAAAGCGTTCTCCAAATGAGTTACTTTCCTACTCAACGGTAGGATAGAGTTTTCAATGCATCACTTATATAGCATTCTCTGTGTTTCAATTACATTTGGAGTAAGTGATGCATAAACTCATTATTGACTCAGGATGCCTGAGTTTTTAAGCAGTTTGCAAGGTGTTTTTAAATAATGTTTAAATTGTATCTATGTGATGTTAAGACAATTATTTTCAAAGTGCCCATATTTTACCTGCATTTCTGCTCTAATTTCTCATCTTGTATTTCTAAACAGCTGTTCCTTCCTTTCTGAATTGCTCTTGTTTTATAAGCACCACTAATGAGCCAGCAAGCCGTCTACTGAATGCCCTCAAGCTGTAATAAATGTGAGGACAAAATTCTAAAACTCACTTTTATTTGTAAATCATTTAAATTCTAAATCCTAAATTTTAGCACACACAGAAGTACACACATGCAATGGTTATTGAGGATTATTTTTCTCTTATGCATGAAAAAATGCTTGGTTTTTCTGCATACATGTGTGCCTATAATATCTTCAAAAAAGAATAACAGATATACAAAATATATGTAAAATAAATTCAAAACATCCTTGTGTACATAGAAAATTTCCATTTATTAATTTAAAGAGTAGATCAATGACTTCATTTAATGATTTAAAAGATCACATTCTTTTTATAGGCACAGATATAAAGAATAAACAATCTCTCTCATTTTGAAATTCCATGGTTAAGCTCTGTTTATGTGGGTTTTGGAGTCTTCTTCATATTCCATTTCTCTTATTACATCTTATAGATATTGTATTCTGTCTTCACTAGTTGGTGTGAAAAATCCATTTAGCAACTCACAGGATCACATTCATTCGATCTTCTTCAAACTGTCACACATTTCTTGCCTTTTGACCAGCTACTTAAATCATGTTTAGATTTAATTGCTTAATTTTGAACACTTTATCCTAATTCTTCATGGGCAACCTCTTTGGAAGATTCTTTCTATGGTTGTCACTCAGATGTACAAATGATGACTTATAGGCAAGAAGAAAGAATGCATTGTAGACTTAATCTTCCCTGGTCACTGAGGATGAGAGATTAAACATTTTCTTCCTTTAAGCATTTTCTACCATTACATTCCCATTCCCTATGTAGCAAACTGTAGGATAATATAGTGTTCAATGAAACAAAGATGAACCCTCAATGGAGTTAGGGCATAGGGAATGAAAAAATATTGAACATGAGATGAAAAAACAATAACTCCAAATGAAAATGGCTTTGAAGACATTGATCCTCTTTTACACTAGAAAGGACTGGACAAACTGAAAATCAATGACTTTTCTTAGACAGAACAGAAAACTCAGGTGTCAGGACAACTCATCACTCCCAAATCTGTAGAAACAGTTGTATATAGAGAGTCATAGCTGAGATGTGCCCGTTTGGAGCAGAAAGTGTTGGAGTCATAAATACTTAAGAATATTTTAATGGTAATTGTCAGGACTCATTGTAGCCCGAGATTGGACTAGCAAGAGATAAGAACAATGGGGATTGAAGTCTTAGGGGGACTCCAACATTTTCATGGGATTTATCTCCAAGGATCTCACCAGTTTCTCATAATGAATATCAAAGAATAAGGCACTCATGGGTCTGAGAGAGGGGAAGGGAGTAATTTTTGTGAAATAAATCTAGAGTCTTCTCTATTAAAAAGGCCCAAACTTCTGGGGAAAAGATTTTGCTAGCTTTATTTCAACTGAGAGAGGAGAATTTCTTCTACTCCTGCCTCCTACATAGACAGTGAAAAATATAGCAAAGAGTGGACAGGATTTCAAGGAAATAGACTGGGAACACAAGCACCAGGGATGGGAGTACTCAGCAAGAGGGAAAAAAAGCAAAAGCTTTATCACTGGAGTAATACTTGTGAAGGTCACATCCCAGAGACACAGGCCCACTAAAACACTGAGATTTAATTCCAAAATTATAGAATGCTTCCCCATTCCCACACTTTATCATATACTAACAAAGTCTTCAGTAATTTACCAGTGGGCTACAGATGAGAGCTGCAAGATGGAAATCCTCTCTGAAGAGAAGTACTTAGGGAATTTCAAAGTCAAGAGTGGAAACAAGGACACGAAAGGGTAAACAAGAGCACAGAAGGAATTTGAAACCTCTGGCAGCTACAGCTACAGTAAGCATTACACTTAGCCCAATTCCTAGATAGATTTCCATTAATCCACCCACTGGAAGCCTATTTACCTCAGTTCCTAGTACTCAATCAATGTCTGTCTTTTAATGAAAAATTACAAAGCATACAAAAAGGCAAGAAAAAGACAGAGTCTGAAGAGATAAAGCATTTATCAGAACCAGACTCAAATATGACACAGATGTTAGAAAACATAGTTCTTTTGTTAAAAGAACTATGATTAATATGCTAAAGACTCTAATGGAAAATGGAGACAGTGTGAAATAACAAACGGGTGATATTGTCTGAAATATGGAAACTTTAAGAAAGAATCAAAAGGAAATGTTAGAATCAAAATACTAACAGAAATGAAGAATGGTTTTTATTGTCTCATCAGCAGACCAGCCAAGGTTAAGAAAATTTTCAATGAGCTTGAAGATATGTCAATAGAAGTTCACCAAACTGAAATGTAAAGGGAAAAGAATGAAAAAAAAAAAAAAAAAACGAAAAACAACACAACAGAAAATAACTTCCAAGATTCGTGTGACAATTTATTTTTATTTTTCTATTTTATTTTATTTTTTTATTATTTTTTAAAGGATACTTAGATTACATAAATGTTACACAAAAAATATAAGGATCCCATATGTCCCACTCTCCACACCCCCCACCTGCTCACATAAACAACATCCTTCATTAGTGTGGCACATTCATTGCAAATTGATAAACACATCCTGGGACGTTGCCACTGAGCATGGACCATAGTTCACATTGTAGTTCACACACTATCCCACAAAGTTCTCCAGGCTATGGGAAGATATATAAAGGCTTATATCTGTTGTTGCAATGTCATTCAGGACAATTCCCAACCCCCTCAAAAGCCTCCGTATTACACCTGTTTCTCCCTTTCCCTGTCCCCAGAGCCTCCAGTGGCCACTGCCTCCACATCAATGTTGTAATTTCTTCCACTGCTAGAATCACAACAAGTCTATAGTAGATTACCAATAAGTTGTGGGACAATTTAAAAAGATGTAGCATATGCTTAATTGGTATACCAGAAAGAAAAGAAAGAATGTGACAGGAGAACTCTTTGAAGTATTAATGTCAGAGAACTTTCCAAAATTGATGACAGACAAACTACAGATACAGGAGTGAAGAGAACACCAAGCAGAATAAATAACAAACAAAATCACAGATTGGCTAATCATATTCAAACTATGGAAAACCAGAGATATAAACATATTTTGAAAGAAGCCAGAGGCAGGGGTAAGTGCATTACTTATAGAGGCACAGGTGTAAGAATCACAGGCTATTTCTCATCAGAAATCATGGAAGCCACAAGAGAGTGGAGTGAAATATTTCGTGTTGAAAGAAAAATAACAACCTAATCTAGAACTGTATAATCCAGCCAAATTATCCTTCAAAAGTGAAGAAGGAATAGAGCTTTTTTCTCAGGTATTTAACAAGATCTGAGGTAAGTTATCTCCAGCACACCTTCCCTGCAAAACTATTCAAGGAAATACTTTAGGCATAAGGGAACTTCTATAGGTCAGAAACCTTGGATCTATATATAAAAAAGGAAAAGTGTCAGAGGTAACATAAAATGTTTTATTTTTCTTATTTTTAATTGATCTAAATTGTATGTATTTGCTGAAATTAATAATAGTAACAAAATATTGGGTAATTATAGCATATGGAAAAGTGAAATGAATAGAAGTTATGCCCAAGGGATTGGAGGCATAACTAGGTGTATTATAAAGTAACTGCATTACCTGTGAAGTTGAAATAGTACAGTGTTATTTGAAGGTGGACTTACATTAGTTAAAATATATGATGTAAATTCAAGGTCAACCATTAAATAGTTTTTTTTTTAAAGAAGCTTAAATGATATACTAAGAAAGGAGATAAAATACAATCATAAAACTTTCAATTAAAATTAGAGAACTAGGTAAAACAGAAGGGAAAAAGAAGCCAACCAACCAACCAGACTGCATTGAATAGAAAATAATTACAAACATCATAAATATTAATCCAGCTATACCCAAATCACTCCAAATGTGAATGATCTAAACAGAGCAGTTGAAAGAAAGAGATTGTTAGAATGGATGAAAAAAGAAGACCTAGCTTATATGATGTCTACAAGAAACCCTTGTTAAATATATAGACTCAGATTGGTTCAAACTAAAGAAATGGGAAAAGATATACTATGTTAACACTTATGGATAGAAATATGGAGTAGCTATATTAATTTCAGATAAGGCAGGCTTCACAGTAAGGAACATTTTCAGAGACTAAAAGAGACATTTTATGAGGAAAAAGTGGTCATTCTCCAAAAAAGATATAATAATCCTAAATGTGAATGCAGCTAATTTAAACCATCAACATATGTGAGGCAAAAAAACTAAAAAAACTTTTAAAAAAAACTTGCAAGGAGAAATAGACAAATCCACTTTTAATAAAGAGACATCAATATCCCTCTTACAGTAATTCATAGATGAAACAGACACAATCAGTAAGAATATGATTGTGCAGAATACAAACTCTTTTCAAGGTCAAATGAACATGTACCAAGACAGACCACATTCTGGGCCATAAAACATATATTAACATATTTAAATCAGTGTACATATGTATTATTAAAAAGAAGGAAGGTCTACAGCACAAAAGTAAGCTTTCACTTTAGGACTCCAGAGAAAGAAGAACAATTTAAAACCTTTAGCAAGCAAACAAAAAAATTTTAAAAATAAGCAGAAATGAATGAAATTGAATACAGAGAAATAATAGAGAAAATTAAAAAGCTGATTACTGGAAGACGTTATTAAAATTGATAAATCACTAGGCATGCTAACCCAGTAAAAAGAAGAGAATGAAATAATAGTCATTGTTACTGATCCCACAGACATTAAAGGGATAATAAAGGGTTACTATGAAGTGTTCTATGCCCACAAATACAAAAACTTAATGGAACAGACCAATTCCTTGAAAGATACAAAATATCACACGCAAAAGGAGAAATATATAAGTTGAATTTTTGTTAAATTCTGTTAATTCTATTTCTGCTAATGAAATTGAGTCAATATTAAAAAATCACTGATCTCAGATGGTTTTACTGGTGAATTCTACCAAACACTAAAGGAAGAAGTGACACTAATTCTATATAATCTCTTTCAAAAATAGAAGCAAAGTTATTGTTTCCCAACTTAATTTATGAAGCCAGCATAATACTAAGACCAAAACCAGCAGACAACTAATGCAAAAATATTTTTATATTAAAGGAAGAAACTGTAATATGGAGACAAATATCTTTCATGACATAAAGATACAGCAAATAAAAAGATATCTGGCATTATTACCAGATCATCATAAAATGAATTGTTTGTAATAATTATTCCCAAGACCTTGTTTAAAAATCACATACATAAATATTCACATATTTGCTTTATATAATGAAATATTCAATTAAAAATAAATACCCAGTTTCCAAGATTATAAATTAACATCTAACTGAAAGGGCTTGCAAAAACACTAAAATCACTGTATTTATTTTAAATGATTCTCACTGCAACAGCATATAGCAATTAGAGTTAAAAGGACTATCATATGATGGTCAAAATACAGCCCTGGGTATAAATATGATTCTTCTATTGTCTAGCTATATGAATTCTGACAAATGCACCTTCCTCTAATGTAATACTTATTTGGTCACCGAATTTCAAAAAAACGTTTTCATAAAACCAAAAGGAAAAGCATCTGTTTTTCAGGGTTTTGATTTATGAAGGGTCTTCTAAGGCAACAGTTATTTAAGTGGGGTCTGAGAATCATCATCTTTCCCACGAGCTCTGTGGGAACTTTCAGGAGCTCCGTGAGCTCGGACTACTAAGGTATACTGTGCCTTTTTAAGTGGTTTTCCTGCGGCTAAATGACATGAGATGACATCAGTCTTGATAGCAAAAGGAGTGCTTAAGTATCCTTATATTTTAAACAATTTCTTTTCCTTCCTTCCTTCCTTCTTTCCTTCCTTCCTTCTTTCCTTCCTTCTTTCCTTCCTTCTTTCCTTCCTCCCTTCCTCCCTCCCTCCCTTCCTTCCTTCCTTCTTCCTTCCTTCCTCTTTCTTTCTTTCATCTAGCTATCATCTATCTATCTATCATCTATCTATCTATGATCTATCTATCTATCTATCTATCTATCTATCTATCTATCTATCTATCTAT
>JAKSZT010054030.1:4934698-5044345 GCA_026826555.1 Tolypeutes matacus
TATCTATCTATCTATCTATCTATCTATCTATCTATCTATCTATCTATTATCTATCTATCTATCTATCTATCTATCTATCTATCTAGCTAGCTAGCTAGCTAGCTAGCTAGCTATCTACCATATTCCGTAATAATAAGAGTTATTCTAACTAGCTGGGATAATAGGTAGTGGTGCTCGAAGGAAAAATTGTCCCTCATTAGGATTGCCCCTATTTTTAACATCGACTTCATCTCCCCTCTGAAGTTTTGCTGCTTTACTTTAAAGTCCAAGAATCTGATGTCTTGATTTACCAGTCTCTGCAAACTCTGTTCTCTAACCTCCCCTTGCTCGCAAATGAAAATTCCATTATTTTGGTGTCCAAATGGAGGATAGTTGGTGCTCAAGGGACAAAGATTAATAACTCTAAGTTGACAATATGAAATATTCACCTGACACAATTCTAATAACATCTTCCCCACTTATATTCTGTTAGGTTTTCTTGAGTGGGAGAGAGATGTGGAGCTAATAGACTGAAAATTACACTTTGGAGTGTTACTTGTGAATGTCACATGCTGTGAGTATCTTGTCAAAAAAAAAAAAAAAATACAAGCTCTTTCTGGGCAATGAGGAAGCTTGGTCCAACAGGGAGTTTCCAGTGGAGAGTGCAGATGCTTGAGAGTCAGCTTAGGGGTCCCTGAACCTTGTACATCTAACTCCCTAGCTGTCAGCCATTCATCATAAACTGTAACTAACGCTACCTCTACTTCCTGCAAGGAGATACATTCAAGGAAGTAATGTGATAAGCAAAACTAATTTTCTTGGAGCAGTAAAAATAGATCCTTAAACCTTACCCTGTATATGACTAGCATTTGGTGTGGCTTTTTTTTATTGAGGACATCAAAATCATAATTAAAGTCATGTACTTAACTTTATAAAGATTATATATATATAGGTCACATAAAACTCAACATTCCTGGTCACCTGGAGAATCTGTTCTATGATGTTATATGTGTTATTTTACACAAACCCTGTTTTTTTAAAAATATTTGCATAAATTATTTTAATAATACTACTGGTACTACAAATGAATAGAAAGCCACACCTTTATGAATCATCATGAGGGAAATTAGAACAATTTACATGTTTTTTCTTTAGTCAAAGACATTATTAGGATAAATGTCTGATGAACAAGTTGCACATAGTAGGATTATTTTGTTTTCTTATATTAACACTAATGTAGCTCAATATTTCATTGTTTAATTTAAACATATAATATAAAGGGTCCCTTGGAAAAGAATGGTTTTATATATTTTAGAGTTTCATTCTTATTCGTCCAGATTAATTGCATTTTAGCACATTTATATAGGTGGTATAAAAGGGAAATTGCTCAATAAAGAGAGAACCTCATTCTACTGCTAGAGTCATCATACATGAAATTTAGCAGTGCCATAAAGCAAACCTGCTACTGGACAGGTTCAAATGCACAATGCAGAAAGCTTATAAGCTCTAGCTGCTGTGCAGAAAACAGCTTGACAACTCTTTCCAATGCTGGCAATTTGTAACAGAGATCCTTATCCATACCAGGTGTCCTATCCTAGTTGGCCTGAGCTGCCATGACAAATACCACACAATGGGTTGGCTTAAGAAATGGAAATTTATTGGCTCAAGATTTTGAGGCTAGAGGAGTTTCAAAATCTATATTTTGGTGAGTTTTGTTGTCTCCCTGAACTGTAGTGTTCTGCTGCTGTCTTCAGGAAATCCTTGGAGTTCTTTGGTTAACCCATCACATGGCGATTTCCTCTCCTTTCTCTTCTGGGTTCCCACTGACTGCTTAATTTTCCCCCTGGCCTTATCCATATAAAGTGTCCAGCACTCTGGATTAAGACCTAGCCTGGTTCAGTTGGACACACCTTAACAAAAATAACATTTTCCTAAGGTCTTATTTACAATGGGTTCAAACACATATGCATATGCAAATACACACACACTAATTCTGAGATCAGATAATGCTGATGAAGTACTAGAGATTTTCTAGACTTCTAGATTCTAGGGTCCCATGGCAGAGAACTTTGGAAGACACAAGTCTACTACCTTCAGATTTATCAGTTCCAGAGTTGCAGAGCGGTATTCCAGAAAAGATCTTATTTCTGAATCGTTACTCTAGCTTACTTGGGTTGAATGGTTTGGTGTTAGGGATAATGAGGACTCCTAGAAGCCAAAGATGCCAACTATTGTCTCCCCTTGCAGCTCTCATTAGGACTTCTCAGGATCAAGTTCTTCCCCAAAATCAGTTCACCATTAGACTAAGTTGGTGCACATCTTGGCTCTGTTGTGCAAGCCTGGCTACAAGGGTGGGGGCTCAGAATTACTAAGTTGGGCAGGGTAGTAGGAACCACTCAGATTACCTTGGAAATAAGGAGAAGTTGCTAGGCACTTTGAAAACCTCAAATCGTTTACCATAACATTATAAGATTAAGGAAATGAGATTGGGAAATAATTTTTAATGTACTCCAAATCAAATAAATAGTAGTTAGGGATGGAGTTTTGATTTTGAACTTTGACTGCTTGACAGAAGCACAAACAAATTTGGGTACTACAAATCATTCCTGCTTTCTGATTCCTTTAGCCTATGATAATATGTCATATAATTTTTTGTGAAGCACTAGGCAATGCACTCATTGGCCATGCTCTTGAGATGTATCAGAGCTCACAGAGACTGCACATTGATGAATAAGGCAAGGAGAAATTTGATTTGTCAGAGAGGTTCAAAATGAGAAAGACTGAAAAAAAGTCAACAAGCCAAAAGAATTTCAATAAGAAAAATAAATTTAAGAATTAAACCAAAAAGAACTAGCGCCAAAATAAGTAAGCCAAAAGGAGGCTGTGGGCAGGGAGTAGAATGATAGGTGAAAAGGTAAACTTTGCCATTTAACTTTCTTAGGTTGGTTGAATCATCATTTTCATAAAATCTCAAATTTTCTACATATGCTGTAATGTAGCACACTCTATGGGAGTGTGTTCAGCTTCCATTTTTCTTCTTTCCTCTCATTTCTCTTACTAGTTTGGAGAAGCAGAGTTAACTAAATGATTTCTCCAAAGAGTAGAAACCACAGATTAAAGACCTTTAATACAACATAAGCATACTTAAAATAGTAAAGTATCACTACTCTTTACATTCTACAAATAAATCTAACTAAATCAGTATTATATCCCAAAATAAATGTTAGGATAGCATACATATTGATTTTTTTAAAAAACAATGATTACTTCATTTATCTTAATATCAAAATCTTTTCCCCTATTTTCCCCTTCCATTTTTTGTGTCCCTGCATTGCCTATGGTCAAGGTATATGCTGCTATTCTCATTCCTCATGGGACAAAGGCAACAAATACCCGTTAGGGGGAATGTGTTCATACAGCTTTGAGACTGGCCTGTCTTGATTTTGGTGTCAGCTCAAATTTTGTCTGGGAATGCCAGATATCCATCTCTTGGGAATCTTAAGGCACTTGGTGTGTTACCCTGGTGAGCAGAATCTTACTGTGGATGGATTTCATCCTACTGGGATAAAAGATCCCCTTGTCCCTGATAATTTTTCAAACCATGAAAGTAAAATCCTGAGGAATTTTAGGATATCCTGCTCCTTGTACCACATCTTTCAAGTTGCTAACAGCTCATTCTGTGAAATTTGGAACTGGAACAAAAAGGTTACAGAAAAGTCACATAGAAAATATAGGGGATTCCCATATACCCCATGCTTTCCTCTTTTTCCACTTTCCCCTATTAATGACATTTTACATGGAAATAGTACATTTGTAACAATTGATGTACAAATATTGAAGCATTGCTACTAATCATGGTCAATGGTTTACATTGCGGTTTACATTTTGTACTGTACATTTTTATAGCTTTTTATGAAATTTAGAATGGCCTGTATCCATTATTGCATGATCATGCAGAACAACTCCAATGCTGCAAAAGTGCCCTATGTTCCATCCACTCTATTCTTCCCTTCTCCTCCCCTCAGAACCTATTGTAACCACTAAGTTTCAATTTTTGAAGAATAAGATTCACAGTTACTTGCAATAATATTGAGACTTTGACATATTGGTCTCTTTTCTTTTATCGAGCACTGCCTGTGTTCTCGAGGGATTCTTGTCCCTCTAATTGAGAACATAGCAGGACTCCCCAAGATGGAAATTTAATATTTTCTTGTGTATTGTGTGGGTCTCCAACCACTGAGATAACACACTATGACAAGATGAACACTTACATATTTCATAAAGGCAAGCCCCAGGTGCACTCTACCCTACATATCCCCCCACACCTGGCGTCCTACACCAGTAACTCTCCCCTGCTATATTTGCCAAAAGAACATTCCCAACATTGTAGTTTTAACTACAGACCTGCAAATCCCCAGTGTTCACCTGTTCCTTTTTCCAATCATCCCCCCAGGTCCATGGATAGTCCAACCCAACCCCCCCACCCTACTGCCCCTACAGACCAACACCGCCAAATCCAATCATATCACTGCACCACTCTCATGTCCATCCACTGCCCAAACACTCCCTTCCACCTTACCATAGATTTTGCCCATATGGGCATCAATTCACCACCTTTTACTCCTTTTCTGCCTCCAGTAACCTATTTTCTGGAAACTCCCCTATATTTTTGATGTGGCTTTTTTGTAAACTAAAGCTTCTTTGAAGATAAATTGGAAAAAAGAAGACACTGGGAGAATATATGGAAATAATTGTAACCATACATACAAGACAACAGCTCTTACAGTGATGAAAGACACAATGTTTACAAAATTTTTATATTATTGCAATTTTTAAAATTTTATTGTATTTTATTAATTTTTTTTAAAAATTACTTCATTTTCTTATTAATATTATTTGCTTATTTTGTTGGTTCCATTTTTGGAGAAGTTTTGGATCACAGAGTGGTCACAACCGAGGCTGGTGAGGATCACTGGTGTGGGATGTTGATGATGGGGGAGAGATGCACCTGGGGCATGCCTCTAAGGCATATGAATATGTTCAAGTGTTCAAGGGGCGTTGTCTCAGTTGGTGGACACCCACACAATAACTGAAAGAATATTGAATTTCCATCCTGGGGTGTCCTGCTACATTCTCCAGTAGAATGGCAAGAACTCCCTAAGTACAAGGACAGTGCCTAGTAAAGGAAGACAGACCATTATGCCAGGTGCTTGATACTGATGATTGTACTTACAAAACTTTTCTTGTGAAATTGTTACTAGCCTAGTAGTATATATTGTCTAAATGTTGCCTCCTGAAAGCCTCCTTGTTGCTCAAATGTGGCCTCTCTCTAAGCCAAACTCAGAATATAAATGCACTGCTTTCCTCCCAAAGTGGGACATGACTCCTGGGGAAGACTCATTTATAGTTTCCCTACACATGGCTTTTCTGGCCCTTTTATTTGAACCTATAATTACCACTATACTTGTTACATGTACATCCCAGAGACTTAAATCTTTTGTCTGTTCATGTGCCAGTTGAACCCTGAGTCTCAGCAGTGTTGCAACATCTACTCTCCAGGTCATTGGACTCACCCAGGACAACTAACAAGGAGATGATGGACAGCACTCATCCCAAGGAACAGGGAGTGTCTGCAACTGCAAACAAGATAGTTCTATCTATCTGGCCCATGGGACCTAAGCCTCCTCTCAGAAACAGAGTGGGATCACCATCCCAAAGTCCTCAAGATTAGGGAATGAAGAATGGACTAATGTAGACTTATTATTTTTCTATTATAGACATACTATTATTCTAGCAATGAAAGAAATTTTATCATTGTTGTAAAGGCAGTGGCCACCAGAGGTTTGGAGGGGAGGGAGAGAGAAGAATAGGTAGGATATGGGGGCATTTTCAGAACACTGGAATTCTCTTGCATGACATTGCAGTACAGGTCATTATATATTTTGTCATAACCTACAAAATTGTAGGGATAGAGTGTAAACTTTTATGTAAACTGTAGGCCTTGGTTAGTAGCAATGCTTCACTATATGTTTATCAATTGTGGCAATTGTACCACACTAATGTGGGATATTGATGGTTTGGGAGGCAGTGGGAGGGGGAGGTTAGTGAGACATATGGGAATCCCCTATACTTTTTATGTAACATTTATTTAATCTAAAGCTTCTTTTTAAAAAAAAAAAAAAGGTTACAGGCAAGAATTAGGACTTATCTTCATTCCTCAAAGAGGATTTAAATGGCGAGTGGGCTAAGAAAGAGTGAGGGGTTTCATTTCTCCTGTCTTGCCACCAGTTATATCAACCAACTCATGACAACTACTTCAAGACTGTTTCCTGGACATCTACAATGGTAGGGTGTATCTCAATTTCAAACATGTTAAAACAAGAACAATATAAGTATGTTAGTTCTTTAAAATATTTGCTTTTCACTCAGGCTTCTCCTTTTCTCTGCTCAGTCCAAACTGATAGAAGGAAAATATGCATTAGATTTATCCAGACTAATTCACTAGGGTCTTAATGTGTTATCAAACTAGAGAGGGATGTCAACATTTAAAACAATATATTATTTTCCTTAACAAGTAATTATTAGTTGTACTATTTGAGATTGTAGAGGAGAGGAGAATTCTGAGTGTCCCTCATATTTTGAGTGTTTTGATGGGAAAACCTCTCTACTTCAGAATCCCAATATGCACGTCTGATTTACGTTTACATGGTTCTACATTTCCCCTCAGAGAGATAATTACCTACCCAAAAATATTTACAAATAACCACCATGAATTTAGCACATAAGCAATGCTCCTCCTCAGGTCTCAAAGTTTAGATACATATCATTTCCATTTTATAGATGAAGTCATTGAGGTTGAAAAGTTTAAATTTCCAAAACACTAAACTAGCAATAGCTTAAGTTGGCTTTCAACTCATGTCTTTCTGAATCTATCATATGATCACAGGTACATGGTCTTCTGCTTCTGAATTACCTTTACTCAGAAGGGTAAACAAAATGACTATGATCACACACAGTGATTGTTTGACTTAGAACTCCAGTTTAAGTCCTTTTAGTCCAAAGTGCATATTAGTTAGTTTGTTTTTCTCTATTTTACAGCCAGCTTGACCCAATGCCTGAATCTGCTCATTTGCAATCCTTAGATGGAGGGAATTTCTAGTCTTGTGATTCTTGAACATAAATCATTCATAACCCTACTAGCTCTTTTATTTCCTTAAACTTACATATATTTCTCCTTCCAATGTACACTTCTTGGAAAAGACAAACTTAAGGTTTAGTTTCTTCCTCTTCTCCTTCTTCTTCTCCTTTTTCTCCTTCTCCTCCTCTCCGTCCTTCTTCTTCTTTCTTCTTTTTCTCCTCATCCTCCTCCTCCTCCTCTTCCTCCTTCTCCTCCTCCTCCTTCTTCTTCTTCATCTTCTTCTGTCTAAGCAGTATAATTACGGACAGGATGATTATGTACATTATCATATTATACATGGTATTATTTCTGGGATCTGAGCCTCCATATTGATTATTTTTATTATTATATTGATTATTTTGAATATTTTTATTCTCAATGGTTCTTTTATAGCTCAAATACTAAAATTAGATATTTATTCTCATTGCTTAAAATTTTGTTCCCAAGTGAAATTCCCCCCAAAGTGACAAAGCATCATTCTTTAAGATGAATTTCTACCCTTGTACCAGGAAGTCCACAGTTCCATTCCCAAAGCAAGTTTGAGAATGGGAAACTGATGAGAACCAAAAGGATAAGGAATGTCTTATCAGTAAGTGTTGAGTCAATGACAAGGACGAAAGCTGGGGATCCACCCAGTTCACAGGCCTTTTGAACTTTGAATAAGTTCTGTGAATAATTGGTACCAATTTTACAGGTAAGTAAACAGTAATATTTATGGACATGTATGTTATTGAGCCTCATGAAAGATACAAAATCATTTCATAGCCTATGATACCTTCGGGCACCTGCTACCAGAGTGCTTCATCAAAGTTTTAAAAATGCTGACCATATATTTAGATTATATATGTGTGTATGTATATATATACAAGTATATATTGTTTAATAAAAATATAAACTATAGGATCCATCTACACACACACACTTTTATGCTTCCCAGTTAAATCCAGAAAAAAAAAATGTTGAATTCAATAAAATGCTGAGTTGAAAACTAATCTAATTTGGGAAGGTTAACATACAGTGGGAAGATGCCAGGGGAAGTAGCAGGACTTGTTACCTATTTCTGGCTCTCACTCTAACTGGGTACATGAGTCTCAGTCTTCTCATTTATAAATGAGGCTTATTTAAACCATTGCAATTGGATTATAATATTTGTATTTGAAAGAGCTGGCTCTAAAGTTTTATGATCCTTTGCTTTTTCTTTGTTTTCAGCAAACCATTTGCTGTGCTCAGATTTAAAATAAAAAAATCTACATGGTGTATGTTTTCATTTTGTTTTTGTGTGCATAATAATGTGTATTATAACACAAAAGCCTCAGATTTGAGTACATAGTGAAAATAATCAGTGAGGAGAACAAAGGGGGCATTTCTGTATTTGAAAATAACTTACATCATGTAGCTGCACTTTGCCTTTATTCATGGTATTTGTTATGTTTCTAGAAGTGGTTTAAATAATTCTCATGGGGACAGATCACACAAGTAGGCATCCAAGAATCCAGGAGATTAGCCAGCATAAGAAAGTCTGTAAGACATATCAATAGTTGATAGTGAGCACAAGGGAGTGAGAATGGGAGGCAGTCAGAGCGCATGATAGATTGTATGTCTTCATTTCAGAGAGTGATTTATGCTAAGCAGAGTTATTTTAAGTAATGAGCATTTATATTCAATTATATTCATTTTAAATATAGTGATTATGTAAAGCATACTCTAAGCTCTTTGAATCCCCCTAAACCCATGTGACACCATGCTTTTCCTTAGAAACAAAGACAAAACTCAGCATCTGCCTGCACTGAGCAATCAGATAGATACCCAGCATCAAATCTCCTTGAATTTGATCCTTTTAACTATTTAAATGTAGTATGTTTAAAATATAAAACATCATTATCATCATCACAGAACCACTATATATCCACCATCAGTTTATGAAATAGAAAACTACGAATAGATTCAAAGATTCCATTGTTCCTCTTATAGATCTTATCACACTTTCTTTACACTCCAGGGGTTAATAGTTTATATTCTTAAGAAAATACATATAGCGTTACTTTGCATTTTATATATTTGTGTGTGTGTGTGCATGCGCACACACTTATATATAAGACAATACAGTATATTAATTTAAGTACAGGATAATATATATTATATGCAGCTTTTTTATATAAAGTAAAATCTCATTTAATGCTTAGCTATCTGTAATTTCCTTTTTTGGTTCAGTATAATTCCTAGCTCTTACATGTTGAGATGTGTGTCTTGAGCGTATTCGCTTTCAGTTCCTAATAGTAGCTTATTCTTCAAATATACCATAGTTTCATTTTTCCATTTTACCTTTTATAGGTATTTAGATTTTATTTTTGTGAAATTATAAACGATGCTGATATTAATAGTTTTCTAATATCTGCTGGTGGACACCTGCAGTAATCCATGTAGTTTAAATATCTAGGAGTGGAATGAATGGGTTGTAATATAGAATACACACTCCTTCGGCTTCCTAGAATTTGCTAAATTGTTCACTATCATTGTTGTCTCAATTTAAATTTCCTTAGCAGTATATAAATGAGCCTATTACTCTACACCTTCACCAATATTTGTTAAGAACACAATTATACTTCTCCATCTACTGGGTAAAAAAGAAAGTGTATCTCATTATCATTTATTTTGCATTTTCTTGATTTAAAAAAATTGGCCATTCTGGATCCCTATTAGGTAGAATATATATCTGCCTGTTTTCTAATGCCGGTTTATCTTTTTCTGATTATTAGGTTTTCTTGAAATAATTTTATCCTTTGTTATTTATATAAGTCACACATATAATCCTCAGATATGTCGTCATTTTTCAATATTTTTCTTTGCTTTTCACCTTTTTCTGTGCTTTGAAGTGTGGATTAAAATCATACATGCTAATACTTTCTTTACATTTTGAGTTTTTGTGTTCCTGATTGAGACATTCATCTCCATCTTCTTGACGTAACAATAAAGGTTTACATTATTGTCTTTTCCTATAAAGTTTAGCTTTTTATATTTAGGAGTTTAATCCTAATGACTTGAGTTTTCTAAATGATTTAAGTTTGAAGTAGTTTTTATCATAAACAATTGTCCCGGCAACACTCCCTTTTCTTCTTTTCAATTATGTGATTTTACTGGTGTGAAAACAGGAAATTCTGTTGAGATATATGTATGTAATTAGAGAGAAAATGTCTAGATTCAATTAAATTTGCTCCAAACTGCCCAAAGAGTTTAACACTAGAGAGATGCGTGGGGTTAGAAAGGGACTCGGGAAGTTGTGAGCATCAATATTTGCCTTTTAAAATGATATTTAATTATGCAACAGTAGACAAAAAAATTACATAAAACACCTAAACTACATTCTTAACTTAAAAGAATTAAAGTTTTAGAAATTAGATATCCTGCTTGAGCACTCCTTCAAATCCAGTCCTAATTCCATCCCCAGCCTTCACCCCAAGACAACCATTGTTATGACTTTTTCAAATAATTTTCCTATGCTTTTACACACATATATGTGGACATAAAAATGGTATTGTTTTGTCTAGTGTGCGTTATTTTCACATAAATGGTACCACACCAGGAATTTTGTTTATTTGCTCATCACATTTTATTTACCACTTATTTTATTGAAGGGAATTTATATCATGTCTAAGGTCAGGAGGGAGAGGAAAGAACAGGTGTAACATGGGGCATTTTTCGGACATTGGAATTGTCTTGCATGACATTGCAATGATGGATACAGGCCATCATACATTTTGTCAAAACCTATAAAATTGTGAGGCACAAAATGTAAACCATAAACCATTGCTATTGTTAGTAGCAATACTTCAATATGTGTTCATCAATTGTAACAAATGTTCCACACTAATGAAAGATGGTAATGGGGGAAAGTGTGGGAAGGGGAGGGGGTGAGGTATATGAGAATGCCCTATATTTTTCCTGTAATATTTATGTAATCTTAATCATCTTTGAAAATAAAGAAAAAAAATAAAGATGAAGAAAAACAATATTTAGTATGAACCAGCAGCACTTTCTTAAATCCCATCTTTTTCTTCAGAGAATTCATCCGCGTGATTGACATATATCAGTATTGATGCATGCACAGCATTAGTTCATAAAAGGTCCTCATTGTGGTTAGAAATTATTTGTTTGTTATTGTTAGTCTGCTTAGAAATTATTTGTTTATACCTCACTTTATGATTAGCTGATAACAGGTAAGTCTTCTAACCTTGTTCCTTTTCTTTTTAAAAAAAATTTTTTTAAATTATTTCTTCCCCGCCTTCCCCTGTTGTTTTTGCTCTTGCTGTCTGCTCTCTGTGTCCATTTGCTGTGTGTTCTTCTGTGTCTGTTTGTCTTCTTATTAGGCAGCACTGGGAGCTGATCTTGGGACCTTCCGGAGTGGGAGAGAGGTGCTCAATCTCTTGCACCACCTCAGCTCCCTGATCTGCTGCATCTCTTATTGTCTCTCCTCTGTGTCTCTTTTTGTTGCATCATCTTGCTGAGCCAGCTCTCTGCTTGGGCTAGCATTCTTTGTGCAGGCCAGCACCCACATGGGCCAGCTCTCCACTTGGGCCAGCTTGCCTTCACTAGCAAGCCCTGGGAATTGAACCCTGGACCTCCTATACGGTAGATGGGAGCCCAATCGCTTGGGCCACATCTGTTTCCCTTGTTCCTTTTCAAAGGATCTTATATATTCTCCTCCATATGCATTTTAGAACTGCCCATTAACTTTCACCACAAATATTAATAATAATAATTAACTTAATGATAATATAATCTGAAATCTTTTTTACCTATTTTATTTTATAAATGAATATAAGAAATTCTATGACATTACAATAATGTTTTTTCACATATGACCATAATGTAGTGCTCCAAGTACTTGGTGTTATTTAATATTTCAAAACACTATGAACAAAGTTTGAAAGATTGATTCCTAAGGATCTATTTTTCTGTTTTTAAAGTGGTATCATTTTATTTGGTCTTTGTAAATTTAATAGGATGCTGTATGTTTACAGAAAAATCTTGCAGAAAATAGAGAGTTACCACATATCTACCGTCACACACAGTTTTCCCTAGAATCATCATTTTGCATCAGTGTGGTAACTTTGTTACAATTGATGAAACAATATTGTTATAATTATACTATTAAATACAGTCCTATAGTTTACATTAGGGTTCACCTTTTGTGTCATACAGTCCTATGTTTGTTTGTTTTTGTAGTTGTTTCATTATAGTGATCTATATACATTTCAAGGACTTTAGGATGCTTACCATTCCATTATCCCTGACATGGATTCATGCTATTATATTCTTTATTTACATTTAGTCTTTTTTTATTTTGACTTGATTTATACTAGATATATACACATTGATGTGTAAACTTTCATTTTTTTCTATACTCACCTTTCTTTCTAGTATTTCACACTTTTCCCTTTTGATTATTTTCTTTTTCTTCCTGAATAGCAGTGTTAGAATTTTCTTTATTGAAGTTCTGTTGGTGGCAAACTCTCAATTCTTGTTATTAAATGATAATGGAAATCAGTAAAAGTGCACAGTGATTTCACCTCAAAACTTCTATGTTTATTTGAGTTCCTAAGTATCATTCAATTCATTTACCCACTCACCTGCTTACTCTCTTTATTTTTCTTTGTTTAAATTCTCTAGACATCTTGAATCTGAGTTTTTTTACTTCCATTATTTCTAGAACATCCATGTCATAATTTCTTAAAATATTCCCTCTCCTATGTGTGTGAACCCATGGGTATATTTTTTGAATTGAATTCCAATATTTTGGAGTGTTCCATTCTCTCCTCTGTTTCTTATGATCTCTCTTAAATTTTCCTTCTTCTTTTGTCTTTATCTTGTATTTTGTGTTATTCACCAAGTTTATTTTACAATTTTCTCTTTCTTTGCTTGTGATCAGTTTCTTGTTTGATTTGTCTAATTTTTTTTTCATGGATTTCATTTTTCCTGTCTAGCCAACCTATTATGATTTTCTTTTTAATAAGCTTAGAGATTTTTGATGGTTTCTTGTTTCTTAAACCCTTATTCAATCCTAGTTTTTTCCTTCAAACCTACTGTGTTAGTGAGCCAAAAGAGTGCTGATGCAAAATACCAGAAATATGTTGGCATTTATAAAGAGTATTTACAGTCACAAGGCCATAAAGAATAAATTACTTCCCTCACCAAATCTGTTGCCATGTATTAGAGCAAGATGGCTGCTGATGTTTGCAAGTGTTCAGGCTTCCTCTTCCTCTTAGGGCTCCATGGTCCCAGCTTCTTCCAATATCAGCTGTAGGCTGCAATAAATCTCGTCTCTCTTCTGGGGTTCAGCTTCTGCTCTGCTTTCTCTACAAGGCCTGCTGTAAACTATCAGGTGAATGGTTTGTCTTTCTTCCCAGGGCCTCTGCCATGTCTAATGGAGCATTCTCTCTTCCTCACATACCTGCTTCTCTGTATAGTTACTTCCTGGGGCTCCAATATCTAAACTCCAAACTTCTTTTCTGCCAAATCGTTTTCTCTGTGAGTCCCCACCCACCAAGGGGGCAGAGACTCAACGTCCTACTGAAGTGTCCCATTCAAAGCCCTAATCATAATTTAATCAGGCCCAGAGGGACAGACTAGTTTAGAAACATAATCAGTATTTTTTTTTGGAATTCATCAATAATATCAAACTGCCATACATACTAAGTATAATTAGTTTATACTTCAATTTCTGCAGTTTTTGAGACTTCAGGTTCAAGATCATTTATTTCTCCTACGTCTCAATTACAACGGCTTGTTTGTATATATATTTATTATATGCACACATACATATTTAATACTTAAGGATATATATGGATGAAGTTAATCAGTGGTTACTTTTAGGAATCTGTTTTGAGTTTCTTTCTCCATTGAGAAGTAATACTGTCTTCTCTAGACAGCCCAAAGTCTAGCAAGCACTGCACCTGCATCCTTTATATTAATTTATTGACTTAGGTTTTACTGATCATGCACCTAGTCAAACTCGAACCATCAAATCCTGAGGGCCATGCTGTATTTTGAATTCCATTTTCAATATTTCTCCCATTTGAATTTTAGTACAAGAAGACAAATTCCTTGTTTCTTCCTTTTGCCAATGTGTGAATTTTCCTATCTTAATCTCTAATAGGTAAGCCTTTTTGAATTCTGCCTTTAGATGAAGTTTTTCAGTCTTTGAAAAGTGCAAGATATCATCTGCATGCAAGAGTGATAGTTAAAAACATAGCCTATATTCTTGGTATTGTCAAGTGCCTTCAAGTTTATCCCTCTGTTTTTAATTTTCCTCTTTATATTTATTACCCTCCATGAAATTATTTTCTCTTTTTGCTTAGCTATCCAATTATAATAACATGTAAAAAATATGGTGCTGCTAGATTAATATCAGGAATTTCCCTCCAGAATACTCAGGCTACCATATTGCTAACTTTGAAAATTTTCTGGTTTGGTCCCTATATTCTTTCATTTCACTTTACATCTCCAACTTTGACACCATAGCCTTGCCTCAGTGGTCACACTTTTTGTTCCCATCTGTTCCTTCACCCTTACAATTCTTTGTATCTAGGCCTTAGTTTATGTAACATACTTTGTCATTGCCCTTTTCTTGATATCTAAACATTTTTTTTTTCACTTTTAGTACCCTTAAGCTGAGCTACTCAGGTATCCACTGCCCATGGATGATTAATGCAAACAATCTATGCTTAATGTTTATAAACTTAGTATTCTTTCTGACTTCCAATAACTCTCACCAGTCATATGGGCTATTAGACACACAGGACAAATACATTTTCTTATAAGGGAATGTTTGTACCAGTTATAATGCTGGGCGCAGAATTCGGGGAAAGACAATATTGTTCAGACATAGGCATGCTTTCTTTCCTTTCCTTTATTCTTTTGTAGGCAACTAGCAATTAATTTTTGCTTGGTATATTGTGGGCTATGTAAATGAAAATATTTTAGTAGACTTTATTGAGAAAATATAAAGCAGATGTATATTAATAATTCACATTTGTAAAAGTCCTATAAAGGGGATTTATATTCTCTGTAAAGAGGAAAGGGCTGAAAAGGAAGGACAGCTTAAATCACAATTTATCATGCTTCTATAATATTTTTATGTCTTCCTTTGTATGGCAAAGTTCATCATGTTTTCACATAAAATTTAACCTAAAATGAAATGCCATCAAGCTTCTATTAACATTAAAAATACCTACAAAATATATTATATTAAAGGATGACATATACAATCTACGTCCACATATCCATTGTTCAAATTATTTGTGTTCTGTTAGGTTACTTAAAACCTGCTCTTATGAATTTAAGTGGTTTAATCCTAGAGTATATTATATTTCAGCAGCGTTCTCGTGGTTACAAGAAACAGCTATAGGAAACATGTTTTTTTTAATAATCTGAAAGACTCATTTTGAAAATATTGTCAAATATGTTTTTCAGTGAAAATTTATAATGATGCACATTATTAATTCATTTTCACAGTTTTTACTTGGGGAATTGTTCTCTTGAAGATCTTTGATGTTTTCTTTCATTAAATTCGGAATACGGTACATTAGGTTTTGCATTCCTGCCTTTCAACAAGGAAGCTGAGAGATTAATTTAACCCATGCTTGATAATGTTTTTATTTATTAGTGTGAGTATTGTGAAGTCCCTGAAACCCAATTTATCACCAAGATTACCAATGCAGGGTTTGAAGAAAAGTTGTCAGTATTCAGATTTTTGGATCCCATCTTGCTCTATATCAACCACCAGGCCTCTGTTTAACCTGTTAAATGTACTGAACTTGCAGGTGCATCTTTAGTTTGAGGCAGAGAATATCTGAGTTAAAAATCACTGGTGGTGATGACTAATATTTTTTCTTCCTGTTTCTACCAGTTTTTGATTTTTCTGTTAAGAGCTGTAACAAACTTGTACCTTGTATTTCAAGTCATTATCTCAAATCCTCTGTAGTAATAAGTGGAATATAAAAATTTAAGGTCATCCTTGTAAGAAACAAATTCCTTTGCTGTGATTATAGAAGTGAAAATGAAAATTGCAAATGTTGGGATGTTTCTTATTGCTTTGCTTTTGCATTTATATCAGTGGTCAGAAAGAGTGGTTAAGGAGCAATTGAAATGAAATCTATTTATCTCTAGTGACAATAGGTATGTCAAGGAAATAATGAGTTGGACCAAAGCAAAGGAATCAAGAAATATTTATCGAGTGCAAACTATGGCCATACACTCTTATAAACACTAGGCCAAGAGCAAATGTATAAAATGGAAGTGTCTGTACCTCAAGTTTTGTCTTGTCTATATGGCAAGACTTAGTGAACTATAAATGAAAAAATATATATTTAACTTTACACATAATTTTATTTGTATATCATTTTATACATATATTCTAATACATATTATATATGTCACAGTTACATATATTCTATCTTAAAAGTTGACTAAGATTTAGGTGGAATAAAGGAGATATTTTGATGGGATAATGGAAAATTGAAATAATAGTAGGAGAGAAAGAAATTTCATGGTATAGCCTAAAGACGATGAATAACCTAATTTAGTTTACGTAGAGAATGTATGTTGACTGATGTAAAACAAAAGACGGAAAAGTAGCTTGGGACCATGTTTCTCAATGGCCTTGTTTTTTCACATGAAATATGTGAATTTATGTTAAAAATAAATAATCATATTGCACAAAAAATAATGGTGGGTCATAAGCATTTTTCTGTCACTTGTATATAAGACTTGTGTGTAGCTCTCTTAGAAAACACGGATGACTGTCATATCATTCTTCCATTAGCCATCTGCTAAGAAAGAGGGCTTTTTATTTGTCCACTTGCCTCTCTGTACAGAGAAAGTAGGAATTAGAGGGAGAGGACAAGTAGAAAGAAAAGGTAACAGTGAATAAGCCTATAATTCTCATTTTATAGCTTAGGAAGGAAGCTTGGATTTGACATATATTTTAACAGACCTTTATTATTAATGAGTTCCTTACATTTGTAACATATTTGATAGTAGTCAAAATCCTGCAATTTAAGCAATATGGGATGATTATGCTCATTTTGCAGAGGAAGGTCTCAAGTACAGCATAGTTAAAGGGCTTGCCCACAGCTGGCAATTTGTAAACCTAGGGCTAGATGAATTCTACTCTTTTTTATTATTACTATTATAGCTTCCTCAAGATTCTGAAATGATTTATGAACAATTCCATTTCCAAATAGTGAAGATAACAGCAAAGCAAGAAGCAGCCGTAAACGCCAGCATTTATATATTACCTTGTATTTCTCAAAGCACTTTACCACACATTAAAGAACATAAAATTGTTAAGTTGTGAGTCACACGGATTTGTTACCATAAACCCACCAAATTCTCTGCTTTGATAGGAAGTTAACCTTGAAGCAAGCCAGTGATAATAGTTCTGCCCTTTTGTGATGAAGCACAGGTTTAACAAAGTTTCACTATAATAGCACATTGGTAGGTCAGGAACAAAATATGGACAAAAAATGAAAACAGAATCCAGGAAAGGCCCCAAAGCCTCTGCTAGAAATGTAGCATTTTTTTTCTATCTGTGTATGTGTGTGTGTACAGAACAATTTATTGAGCCCAGCACATATGAACCAGCTACCAATTGGATGCCAAGTATTTGGGACATGACTATGAGATACTGAAGTGGGTTACAGATGGCTACAAAATGGTTCACTGCCTAAGCAGCCAGGAGGTAATAGTCACTGGTGGCAAATGTTGCATAAACCCATAATTGCATTACATGTCCCACAAATAATATTAATTTATCTTCTGCGATGAAGTTTCACAATGTCTTAGGAGTGATAGGAGAAGTGTAACAGATATCAACAAAAGCCAGATGTTGTAGGAAAATGTACATGAGTGTTTGAAGTCTGGAATCTGCTTTGATGAGTAGGATCATTCCAATAGTACCCCCCATGGAGGTCTCGTGGATCAGTAGAAATACAAGGAAGAGGACATGTTGACCTGTGCACCAAATCCCAGAAGAAGGAATTCAGTCACTTCAGTGGCATTTCCTTGTGTATTGGCTACCAAAATTTAGGAATGCCCAAGAAAAGAATGGAGATCAAAGTAACTTCTCCAAATTAGCATACTCTTATAAGTTTCATATCACTTTTTTTGACTTGGATTTTCAAAACAAATGTTCATAATAGGGTTTATTTCTTTCCAGTTATTTTTTTCTGTTTTCTTGATTTGAAATCACTAATTAAACCACTATAGTTTAACCCTACATTCATTTTTAAAATTCATTTCATTGTCATAGAAGAAGACACTTCTAATATGTGCAGTTCTGAGAAATGCAAATGAACACACTTTCCCCACCATAATAAACAAATATCCATATTTGCATAAATTAATATTCAAATATGATTATGTACCTTTTTCAACAACCTATAATTTTTCTCAGTTATTTACCACATAATTATGGTCCAAGATCTTGAAATTACTAGCCTTAGAGAGGAATGTTTCCTGAGATATCTTTAATGTTCACATGTGTTTGAAGGCTTCACAGTGTCTTTCTTTATACTCCTGTCCTTAGCACATCTATGTGACACTCTTCACAAGCCAGATAGATTTCATATATATATTTTATATATCCATATCCATGTCCATATACATGTCCATGTCCATATCCAATCTATCTATCTATCATCTATCTATCTATCTATCTATCTATCTATCTATCTATCTATCTATCTATCTACTTCTTTAGTATTAAGCTTACATTGTTTCTCTTCTTGGTTAAAATTTAACTGCAAAAAAAAATCATCTTGTAACAATTTCTTTGCTTTTCTACTTCTGGTAATGCTACTTCTGCACCTGATATGTATGCAGCTGACATAAAATCATGCATGATTTTTCATATACCTCAACTCCCTGAACTCTTTGACTCCAGTGTCTTTGTTCTTAAACACCCTTCTATATTGCTAAACATCACTCATTGTGGAGTAGTGTGTCATGGACACTTGGTATGGCACAGATTGGTTTGCTGCTCATCAGCTCATGTGTCTTTTGTTAGGGATACAGAACTACAATAAACTTCTGATAACACCAGCACTAATGCAGGGCTATGATACCAATTTCTGCTCAATACAACAGGGGCAAAGTGATGTATGTTATTTCAAGGCTGAACAGCACTCCCTACCCAGCCGGAACCAATTCCCATAAAACTTTCTATTTCCTTTCTTCATCATCTCTTGGGTGAATATTGCATTAGGGAAACTTCGGAAGCTGTATGTTAGGTTTGCTTAATGATTCGTAGGATGCCCAGTTAAATTTGAATTTCCGATTTTTCTTTTAGTGTAACTGTGGTCTAAATATTGCATGGGACATACTTATAGTAAAAAAAAATCCTCACTGTTTCTCTGAAATTCACATTTAACCAGGCAGCTTGCATTTCTACTTGCTAAGCGGCAACCCTACATGTATTTCTCTGGGTATCTCCTTCAGGTGTGGCTCCTGAATGACCATGGACCAGATTGCCCTTACCAGCAACCTCTTCCTCCATAGGATTTTTTTTTTTTTTTTGCTTCCCCTGACGTACATAGCTGCTATTCTTTCTCCATCTCTCTAGTATATTTGTATTTATATTTTGTAAAAACAGTCTTATACATGCAATATCATCCATATTCATATTTTACATGAGGTATTACTGTCATATACAGTACCATGTTACAGTTTTTAGCTTTCCTTCTAATAATATACATGACCTCAGACTTTCCCTTTCAACCATTTTCATAACCATACAATAGCACTGCTAGTTACAAACACCATGATATCCTTTCATCATTTCTATTCATTTCAAAAGATTTACAAACAACATTTTCACCAATTCTGTACCATTTAACCCTCAACTTTCCATTATCTAACCTCATTATATTTTCTGGGGACCCATAGTCTAGTTATTAGTTCCTTGAGTTTACACAATATATTTAGTTCCTAATAACACAATCATATGGTATTTGTCCTTTTATGTATGGCTTGCTTCACTCAATATAACCACCTTCCAAGCTCACCTATTTTGTCATATGCTTCATGGTTTCTTTTTACCACTGTGTAATATTCCATCATGTGTATACCCCATGATTTGTTTATCCATTCATCAGTTGATAGACACGTGGGTTGTTTCCAAGGAAAAGTAACATTTTGATAATGAAGCAACTTAACTCTGCATTGCATGTAATTTGTTTTAGAACGTTTTTATGATGAGGAAGAATGCAAGAGTTAAATGTGTATAACAGAATATCAAGTTAGCTTGATAATGGCTTTACAGAAGGAAAAGCCATAAGGGGTTATTAAAGGGTTAAACTCTTCCAGATGGGAATAAATTATATAATGCATTAAATTAATGCTTTCCACAACATAATAACAATTACTATGACTACTACTATTATTACTATTATTATTATTATTATTCCCATGATAATGACATTTCATTATTTATTAAAGGCTTACTTAAGTACTTGCATAGATATGTCATTTCATAGAACAACCCAATTAGTTTGGATTTTAAAATATAAACACAAAAGTAGTAACACTTTTATAGGAATAAGTAATTTGACCAAGGTAGACAGGAAAAATTGGAAGGTTAGAATCAAATATAGGTGGGTCTGACTGTGAAGGTTTTCATATATTCATATCCACTGTACCTAGACACTAAGCCTTACTCAGTCCCTAAACTTATGAAAATCTATGCTGGGCATCCTGAAAGCTCCTTTCCACAGGAAAATGAGGTCTAGAATGAAGCTTATACTTGTCCCCTTGGAGTATAGTGAGTGGAGTAGACAGTGGGACCCCCTCTACCTCCTCATAATTGTAACACTCTCAGCTCTGCACTCACACTCCTCTCTTTGTGATTAGGTTGAATTATTTGTGCCTTGTTCTTCACTCAAGTACCAAGTCCGGTCCCACTGGCCTTTTTACCCTTCCAATATTTTCCCATGAAGTTGGACTTTCTAATCCCCAGATGTTACTTACTCTAGTCATCAAACAGTGATTTCCTAGGACTTATAAACCAACATATACTTGACAGGAGAAATTCCCAACTATTTCCTATTAACACAATCTTCTTGGACTGATTAAGGCCAGTTGGATATTGACATAATTTCAAAATGGAGTAAATAGGCCCATGGACCCCAGCTTTGTTACTTAGGTGATTGGCCCTTCTGTGGGACAATCATTAAAACTGACTGGTTTACCTTTCTAATTTGCATTATGCTGATCACAAGTACATGGTCCCTTCATTCTTAGAGTAGAAGATTTCCTGCAATCAGGCAGCCATTGGTACATGGAAGTGTTCTCATCACATAATAGATTCATTGGCATGCAACTGATGGGACATGAAATCTAGTTAATTTAGCCACAACCTCATTCAGGAACAGAATTTTTACATTTGCTCTGAATGTTCCAGGCAGGAGCAATCAGAGCAAACTGCCTGGGAATGCCAATTTTGGTTGATGTATTGCTTTCTTGTTTTAAAAGAAACCTCTGTGTCTAAAATTTCCTACACTTGCTTGGGTTTGTTGACCTTTATTCAAGATCAAAAGAACCTAAGTCATGTTCTTTTTTGCAGCAATAAACCTCAGTACAAACTACTGTGATATAGTGTTGCTTCAGAACTGCTATTGGACAGAAGTGAATAGAGGTGTTTTTTTTTTTTTTTTTTTTTTAATTACAGAAGTTGTAGTTTTAAAGAAAATCATGTAAAATACAGAGTTCCCTTATACCACCCTATTATTAACATCTTGCATTCGTGTCATAATATTTGTTACTATTGATGAAAGGACATTTTTATAAATTTATGATTAACTAAAGTCCATGGTTTACATTCATGTTCACTGTTTGCATTGTACAGTCCTATATTTTTCTTAATTTTTATTTTAGTAACATATATACAATTTAAAATTTCCCCTTTTTACCATGTTCAAATATCTAATTCAGTGTTATTAATTACATTCACAATATTGTGTCACCATCACCACCATCCATTACCAAATCTTTTCCATCAATTCAAATAGAAACTCTGTACAACTGAGTCATTAATTCCCAATCCCTACCTTCCACCCCAGCCCCTCCCTGGTAAATATGGAGGAACTAAATTTTGGCACACTTGTTTGTTCTGAAGTGATGCCTGCTTCGACAGTACAAAGCATCTTCACTAAAAGAATATGGCCCCAACATTCCATCAGTGGGCAATTAACTTTCTGTACTAATAATTCATAAAAAGCTAGAACTGAAGAGCTTATCAGAATGTTAGAGAACATGATGAAACAAACTTTATTTTAAAGATCATTCATGCTCTTTGTCAAACCTAACAGGGAGAAAAAAAAAAAAAAAGGAAGTGGTCATTTCACAGGCCAAATGGTGTCAGGCTGTATTTAGACTGGCTGGGATACAATTCCTGATGTCTTTATCTATTTCTTTTCTTGATCAAATGAGTGCATAAACTTTTCTGATTTCTTATATTGTTTGAGATGGTGGAATATGCTGAAATTTGAAACTCCAAATTGTGATATCATGAAACCCATGAAAGGTGAGGACCAGCAAAAACATCTGTTCTTTCTTTACCCAAACAGAAGAGTGGGATGAGAAGGGCTTGATAAATGCTACAGGTTTGAAGTTATATAACTATGAAGGACCTCTTTCATGAAGCTTCAGTTTCAGAAAGTTTAATCTTGTAACTTGGTAAGAAAAAGGTCCTGAAAAGACGGGAAAAAATCATTCATGTAGTTTTCTGAAAACTTGTCCTGTCAGACAAGCTTACATTTTCAGAATTACACAAGATCAGAATGAACAGTGTGGGCAGTAAGGATCTGAGTCTTAAAATTAAGAAAGCATTCAGGGAAAGATTGGATAGCCAGCTGAGAATATGTCATGAGTCTTCATTCAGGACCAAACATGGACATGTGTATGGCTTGGAATTGCTGAACTTTGACAAAACCATCCCTGAATACAGATCTCTTCACTAAAAAATTCACTCATTCATCCAAGAAGACTGTATTTACAGAGAAGAAGAGATATCATAAAAAGAGGACTAAAATATCAATTATTGGAGAGTAAAACAAGATGAACATGGAATCTAATAGTTGTATCAACTTTCCTTTCACTTTTGTAGGATATGTTCTACATTCTTAAGTAGGATATGTTCTACCTTCTTATTCTTATTTCCCTTGGTTCTTGGGCCTTTGAATCCCAAAGCTAAGAAGACTTCATGTTGTTTGTCAAACTACCACCATAATTAAATGCCGGGTATGATGAGTACAAGGGCACTGCCTAGTGAAGGAAAACAGACCATTACACCAGGCCCTTGCTGTTAATGATTGTACTTATGAACCTTTTCTTGTCAAACTGAAACTTAACTTAGTAGTATATATTGCTTAAGAGTTGCCTCCTGAAAGCCTCCTTGTTGCTCAAGTGTGGCATCTCTCTAAGCCAAACTCAGCATATAAATGCACTGCCTTGCCCCCCCAGGTGGAACATGATTCCCAGGGATGAGCTTCCTTGGCTTTTAAGGATAATGACCAAGTGCCAACTAACAATGCATCTGGAAAAAGACCTTGACCAAAAGGAAGAAATGGCAAATACTAATGAGTTTTTATGGCTAAGAGAGTTCAAAGTGAGTCAGAAGTTCACTCTAGAGTTTATGCTTATGCAAGTCTCAGAAGGATCTCATTGACTGCCACAGTAAACAGTGCCTCAAATAGTAGGTCTCCTGAGGACTTTAGAGACATCCAGGCACTGTAAGCAGGACAGATAGCTCAGGAATTTGGCACTCTGATAGTGGGTCTCACTTTGGAATTTATGCTCCCAACTGTAACCGAATTAGATTTATTTATAGTTTCCCTACACAGGACTCTTCTGCCCCTTTTATTTGAACCTATAATTAGCACTATACTTGATAAATATATGTCCCTGAGACTTCAATCTTTGGTCAATTAATGTGCCAGTTGAGCCCTGAATTTCAGCAGAATTGTAACACCTACTCTCTAGTTCATTGGACTCACCCAGGACAACTAATAAGGAGATGACGATGGACAACTCCCAACCCAAGGAACAGAGAGTGTCTACAACTGCAAGCAAGATAGGTCCATCCATCTACCCCACAGGATCTAAGCTCCCTATCAACTAGAAGCAGAGTGGGCATCATCATCACAAAATCCTCAAGATTAGGGAGTGAATGATGGACTAAAGTAGACTTATTATTATTCTACTACAGACTTATTATTATTCTAGCAATGAATGATCTTTTATCATTGCTATGGGGGCAGTGCCCAACAGAGGTCCTGGGAAAGGAAAAAGGAAGAATGGGTGCAGTGTAGGGTCATTTTCAGGACATTGGAATTGTCCTGTATGGCATTGTAGTGATGGATATGGACCATTGTAAATTTTGTCATAGCCTAAAGAATTGTGCAGGACAGAGTGTAGACTAGACTATAGTGTAAACTATGGCCCAAGGTTGGTAGCAGTGATTGAATATATGTTCATCGATTATAGCAAATGTGCCACACTGGTGAAGGATGTTGTTAGTGTAGGAAAGTGTGGGAGGGGGAGGGATTGGGGCATGTGGGAGTCCACTATAATTTTTGTGTAATATTTATGTTATCTAAAGCTTCTTTTAAAACAAAAAAATAATTAAAAAATAAAGTAGAAATAACATGTGAAAAAAAAATAAATGCAGGGTATGGGGTTCGTCTGCCCCCTCTCCCTCTGAATGGATGACAAAGCCGCCAGCCCCTCTCTCAAGAGTGGATGACAAGAAGCCAGCCTATTTAATGGAATTTCATGGCACAAAGTCAGGGGTGGGGAATTCCCTTTACAATGATGTTATAGAATAATATAACTGGGGAAATAAATAATTTGAGAATAAGTAAAAATGCATAGCCCAAGAAGAAAAGGAACAATGCAATATATTAATAAACACAAAGAATCCAAAGCATGTAAATATATTTGTTTATGCACTATAGGTATAAGAAAAAAAAAATAACCTTGATAATACCTGGATGGTAATGATGTAGAAGGATAAAAGGATATTGTCTAGGAAAGAAAATGTGCTGTTTTAAGTTTTATTTTAAAATGAGACAAGTAGCAAAGAATAAATGGACACATTATCTAAATGGTCAAGAAAGAGTAGGAAACAGGGAATTGGGAAGAACCATCAGCAGAAGAGAAGAGCAATCTCTTTCTAGGACCAGTCTGGGGTAAAAGTCACATGGTTTGTGTCACAGATGGTGGTACAACCCGAGCTGGTATTAATATCCAAAATGTATACAATGTGTTGAATGGTGAAGATAGAAGAGTTTTCTAGACAGTGATCATACATGAATGAAGGTGGGTGGTGCTAGGAGCTAAGAGCTTCTATCTGGTTTGAAGTTGTAACTAGTATTGGGAGAAAAGAGGTGAGGCACTGAACCCAGATAAGTAATTTATAGAGAATGGTGGAGAATGGTCTTGGTAGGGAGATGAAATACAGTCCAGTTCTGAAATCTGTGCAATGACAAATACTTATGCTTGAAAGTATTGCGGAATTCCTGAAGATATAGGAAACACTGTCTTTAATTGCCCAGGATGAAGGTATGGTGCAGCCCTTATCTACATGTTTCTGCACTTAAATATCTAGAATGAACTAGATTAGGTGCAAAGGATGAAATCCATAGGCTATTATATTTTGTATCACAAATTTAAATACAGCCTAGATGTATGGAACTCAGTAATTTTTACCAAGTCCAACTGTCATGGGAAAAAAGATGTGTATCATATAGACAAATAGAATCACTTAGACATAAATTATATTTTTATGTGTATATAAAGCAATATTCTCTCATCATTTAAGTGAATTTGAAATAAATAGAAGTGATAAAACATATCCACCTCACTGGTTTTTATGGGGATTAAATGAGTTTATCATACATGTAAATGCATGTCATAAATTAAGTTGTTTTTATTGTCCAAAATAATTCTATGACTCTTTGATAAATATCAGGTCATTTGATAAAGGATATTTGATTTTTATCTCTTTGGTTGGTGAAGATTTATATTACAGTTGCTTTACAATCCCTGAATCCCCAATAAATTCAGTTCTTGGAGGCAGTCTTGACTTTAAATTTTAAAGGGATTCCACTAAGTAGATAATCTTTGTGCAAAATATCAAATGATGACCCCCACATTTTTCTTTTCATTTCCATTTCCTACATAATCATAAAGGCCAGTGTATCTCCTTAAATCTAAACCATAACAAATACAAAATATGAGTTGATAAAAGCATAGCAGTAATGCCCTTTCCAAAACTTTTTGCACTGACTATTAAAATAAAGGCTGATGGTTTTACTAGTCCTGTTTGAAATTTCTTATGGAGAAAACCACTTTTCTGCCCCTCATAGGATTCTAGACCAAGTTCAATTTTAAATAAAATGTGAAAACAAATACCTATGTATATTGTTCAATTTCTTATCTTAAATGTAAACAGAGCTAGGCTTCTAAATTTACTAGGGAAATTTGAAAAAGAGTTGGCTCTGGCTGATTTGTGCTTTTGATTTTATACCAATGGCTAAGAAATTTCCTTAAACTTCCTTTTGTATGGAGGTAGATGTAACTGAAAATTTATAAGGAAAATTGTGTTTTATGAAGAAATGAGTATCACAAAAAATTATTGATGTGAGATTTCTAGCTCTTTTAATATCAGACTGGCACAGTGAGTAAATGACTCTGCCTCAGTGTTTCCTTTATATCTATCTGCATGGTAGGTACCACTCTTAACAGAATGAAATGAAAACTAATTCATCTCTATAAAAACCATTGGAAATCTTGCGAAGCATATCAGGACCTTTTGGAAGGGGTAAGGGGATGGAGTCTATATCTGTATCAATTGCTTGGAAGGTCAGATAGTGCAGCCTTACTTTCTACAGCCTTTTTAAAACACTCATTGTATTAATAAAGCAGAGATAAATGTACTGGAACTCACTGCAATTAGGGGGACTACCACTTTGACAGAGCCTAAGCAGCGTCTAAGAAATAGGGAATCAAAAGGGATGTGTACAACTTTTGGGGTCTGCATACAGTGGTTTAAGATGGATCTTACAAGAAGAAGAAATAATTGAGATTGGATAAAATTCTTGCCATAATAGATTAGGAATGATAGATATAAGAAGTTAAACATCTTGAAGTTGCTCTTCAAATTTAAACTGTTACTTGTGAAGTAAGCTGTTTGTCAAGGTCTGTAAAAGGCAGTCTCAAATAATTGATCTGCCAGAAAATACAGACCCAAACAGTTAAGTTATTTATTCATTTACAGTCTTACATTTCCCAGGAAATTGTTCATTGGACCAAGTAACTGAGTCATGTTGATGCAAGTCATCTTGATTCATAGTATTTATCACTATGATGCATTGATGCAGGGGGTGACAATTCTCAAGGCTAATAAGGCAGTGGTGATTAATTAGGTCAATCAAGTTTTTTCATCTGGTTTTCTTTGATTCATCTTTTGTAATACACAAAAGTTCATTCTTAAATAAATATAGTCATACTTAATCATATTTCAGTATAAGTGTTCATTCAAGGTTATGATGTCATTATATTATTGATGGTTGTATATTATTCTAATGGGTATGCCAAAGTTCAAATGTCACCCTTTATTAAGGTATTTAGAGTATTCAAAATTTTCTCCTTAATAAAAACACTGCAATGGACGTGTCAGCAGAGCAATTTTTATGGGTAATCACTTTTTTGGTTCCTAAACATATTAAAAATTATATTATATACAATATTCTGATTTTTTTCTCAGTTTCAATGGGTAATGTATTTTTTTGATAGGAATGTTGGCATCTACCAAATAGGCACAAATTTAAATCCCACATATTGCATGAGGCCATTAAATGTTGTCAAGGGACTTACAAAAATTTCCTTAACCAGAAAACTCAGAAAACTCATCACTATTGATGCAGGATTGCCATAAACCATGCTCTTGTTTAAGCAGCACTGACAGAAGAAAGTATGTCATTAAGGGAAGAATAAAACTACCCAATTTTCTTTTAGGACCCACTGAGAAAGTATACAAATTGTCGTTAAAACACACATAGACACAAACACAGCCAAGATTAAGTTTATATATTTTTCTCAAGAGGTCTAGAATGATTTCTCAATCAAGGAATGCCTCTTTTCAAGTGTTATAAAAGTTTTACAGCGTAATATTTATAATTTGGTCTAATATTATGTCACATCGAATCCAAAGTTAGCATACATTTAACTTTTTACTTTAAATACCTTGATAAAGATTAATTGGCCAAGTTATTCAGAATTTGGTCGATGCCTGAGCCAGAGTTTGAGGGAATAGAGAAAGAATCCAAGGATTCCCCAGGGGAAAACTAGTAAGCAAGGGATGGGGGCAAATTGTGATGAATAGAAATTGTGTCAAACAGAAAAAAAGACATTTAAAGAGTGGGATTGAGCCAATGCCCATATGGATAAAATCTATGATAAGGTGGAAGGGTGTAGTTGTGCAGTGGATGGGCATGACAGTGGTGTAGTGATGTTATTGGACTGGGTGGTGCTGGTTTGTAGGGGGGGGGCATGGGTTGGACTATACATGGAATTGGGGGGAGGGTTGAGGGAGGAAGAAGGTGAACTATGGAGGTTTGTGAATATGTGGTTGAAACTAAGATGTGAAGAATGTTCTTTTGGCAAATATGGCAGGGAAGAGTTACTGGTTTAGGGTGTTGGATATGGGGGGCATGTGGGACAGGGCACACCTGGAGCAGACTTCTAGGGAGTGTGTGAGTGTTCATTTTTTCTTAGTGTTTTGTATCAGGGGGTGGAGACCCACATAATGAGTGGGAAGTTGTTGGACTCCTGGAGAGTCCTGCTGTGTTTTCAAATAGAGGGGCAGGAGTCTCTCTAGAGCATAGGCAGTGCCTAATAGGGGAGAAAAGGCCATCAAGCCCTCAATGTTGTTGCAAGTAACTGTGAATCCTGTTCTTGAAAGTTTGAAGCTCCTTGGCTGCTATGAGTCCTGAGGGGAGAGGGAGGGATGAATAGAATAGAGGGAACATGGGGCATTTGGGGATGATGGAAGAATTGATTGGTGGAAAAGTAATTGAGGTTTCAGACTGTGAATTTTAAATCATTATAACTAGGCTCAAACACATCTTTATTAATCAAAATAAAAACTATTACAACCAATACATTTTTGCTAATGAGAAATAAGCTTGTTTACTCCTGTAGCATAAAAATCTGTGCTTCGGGATTCGACGAACTCTTGGAAAGCATTTTCTGCATCCTTCTGGTTGTGGAAGTGTTTTCCCTGCAAAAAGTTGTCGAGATGCTTGAAGAAGTGGTAGTTGGTTGGTGAGAGGTCAGGTGAAAATGGTGGATGAGGCAAAACTTCATAGCCCAATTCGTCCAACTTTTGAAGCGTTGGTTGTGTGATGTGCAGTCAGACGTTGTCATGGAGAAGAATTGAGCCTTTTCTGTTGACCAATGCTGGCTGTAGGTGTTGCAATTTTCAGTGCATCTCATCAATTTGCTGAGCATACTTTTCAGATGTCATGGTTTCGCCAGGATTCAGAAAGCGGTAGTGGATCAGACTGGCAGCAGACCACCAAACAGTGACCATGACCTTTTTTGGTGCAAGTTTGGATTTGGGAAGTGCTTTGGAGCTCCTTCTCAGTCCAGCCACTAAGTTGGTCATCGTCAGTTGTCATATACAATCCACTTTTCGTTGCATGTCACAATCCAATCCAGAGATAGTTCGTTGTTGCGTAGAATAAGAGAAGACAACACTTCAAAATGACAGTTTTTAAAATTTTTGGTCAGCTCACGAGGTACCCACTTATTGAGCTTTTTCACCTTTCCAATTTGCTTCAAATGCAGAACCACCATAGAATGGTCGACATTGAGGTCTTTGGCAACTTCTCATGTAGTTGTAAGAGGATCAGCTTCGATGACTGCTCTCAGGTGGTCATTGTTGCCTTCTGATGGCCAACCACTACGCTCCTCATCTTCAAGGCTCTTGTCTCCTTTGCAAAACTTCTTGAACCACCACTGCACTGTATGTTCGTTAGCAGTTCCTGGGCCAAATACATTGTTGGTGTTGCGAGTTGTCTCCACTAATTTATGACCCATTTTGAACTCAAATAAGAAAATCACTCAAATTTGCTTTTTGTCTGATATCCTTTCCATTGTCTAAAATAAATAAATAAACAGCAAGTAATAAGTCATTAGCAAAAAAATAAAGTGAAAATTGCACATTAAAATGATGTATAACATAACCACATTTATTTAAGAATGTATTCCAATATCAAATGGCAAATTTCAACAATGCAAAACCGAAATTACTTTTGCACAAACTTACATGTTCTTGCAATGATGGATACAGGCCATGTTAAATTTCATCAAAATTTATAAAAATGTATGGTCCAAAATGTAAACAATAATGTAAAGCGTTGACCATGGTTGGTAGCAATGCTTCAATATTTGTACATCAATTGTAACAAATGTACCATCCACATATAAAATGTTATTAATAAGGGGAAGGGGAAAAGCAGGAGGATGTTGGGAATATGGGAGTCTCCTATATTCTGTGTGCCACTTTTCTGCAAGCTTCTTTGAAGACAAAATGAAAAAAATAAGACACTGGGGGAATAAATGGAAGAAAATATCAATGTACATACAACACAACAGATATTACAGTGGTGAAAGATATGTCAAAAATTTGTTTTATTTTTTAAATTATTTTTTATTATTCCAATTAAAAAATTTTTTTTTTGTATTTTCTTTGATATTTTTAAAGCTATCATTATTTCATTTTCTTATTAATTGAATTTGGTCATTTTGTTGCCTTCAATTTTTGAAGAAGTTTTGTCATGGTGGGGGAGATTCACACAATAACTGAAAGAAAATAGAATTACCATCCTGGGGAGCTTGCCACATTCTCTAATGGACAGCAAGAATCTCCTGAGAAGAGAGGCAGTGACTAGTGGAGTAGGATGGATCATTGACAGACCCTTAATATTGATGACTGTATTTATGAACTTTTACTTTTGAAATTGAAACTTAGCTTAGTACTATAGGGTACCTAAGAGTTACCTCCTGAGGGCCTCCTTGTTGCTCAAATGTGGCCTCTCTCTAAGCCAAACTCAGCATATAGATGCATTGGATGAACCTCCCTGGCACTGAGGGATTACTACCAAGCACCAACTAGCAATGCAGCTAGAAAAAGACCTTGACCAAAAGGGGGAAAATGTAAAGACAAATGAGTTTACATGGCTAAAAGACTTCAAAGTGACTTAGGAGGTCATTCCAGAGGTTATGCTTATGCACCTCTCAGCAGGATCTCATTGACTGCCAAAGTAAATATTGCCTCAGACTGTGAGGCTCCTGAGGACTCTGTAGACATCCAGAAAATGCAGGCAGGGCAGACAGCTCAGGAGTTTGGTGCCTTGCCAGTGGGCCCTTCTTGGGAATTTATGCTCTTCAGTGTGACAGAGTTGGACTCAGTTGTGGTTTCCCTACACAAGGCTCTTCTGTTCTATTAGAACCTATAGTTAGTACTAGAGTTGATAGATGTACGTTCAAGGGACTTAAATCTTTTGGCTGCCCATGTGCCACCTGGGCCTTGAGTCTCAAAAGAGTTGCAACATCTACTCTCCAGTTCATTGGAATCACCCAGGACAACTACCAAGGAGATGATGATGGACAATGACCATCTCAAGGAACAGAGAGTCTGCAGTTGCAAGCAAGACAGTCCTATTCATGTGCCTCATGGGATCTAAGTCCCCTCTCAATTGGAGGTGGAGTGGGCATCACCATTCCAGAATCCTTAGGATTGGGGAATGAATGATTGACTAGAATAGACTTACTAATATTTTAATATAGACTTATTGTGATTATAGCAATGGAAGAACTTTTATCATTGATGTGGGGGCAGTGGCTACGGGAGGTTCTGAGGGGAGGGAGAGGGAAAAACAGGTGAAATATGGGGGCATTTTCAGGACTTGGGAATTGTCCTGAATGACGTTACAATGACAGATACAAGCCTTTATATATCTTGTCATAACTTACAAAATTGTGCGGGACAGAGTGTAAACTACAATATAAACTATAATCCACGCTTAGTGGCAATGCTCCAAAATGTGTTCATCAATTGGAACAAATGTACCACACTAATAAAGGATGTTGTTATTGTGGGAAAATGTGGAAGGGGTGGGGAGCGGGACATATGAAAATCCCCTATATTTTTTATATAACATTTATGTAATCTAAGTATCTTTAAAAACTATATAAAAAGTACATTAAAAAAATAGAATGGGATTGAGGTGGCATGCAAGGAGAACATGGGGATACTGTTCCAAAAGGACTAGAGAAGCAGCACCAATACCTGAATCCTTGGAGAGCAGGTGTTAATAGGACAGCTCTCTTTATCTAATGTCTTATTTTTAAGACATGAACAGTAAGTAGGATATTTGCCATCACTTAATAGATTTGGGACTTTAAAGCAAATATTCTATGGTGGAAAGGGAAGGTGTCTGGGAAAATTTAAGTTAAAGGAGTAACCTAGGAATAAAATTTTGTTGCCAGCACTCATTACTTTGCACCAACTTTTACCAGATTGTACTTCCTTCCCAAAAAACACATTTGTTTATTCTTAACCTTTGAATAATTCATACCTATATTTGAAAAAGTAATTCTTATTCTACGTGCTCCTTTCCCTTGTTATTCAGAGATTTTAGCAGAGGAAGCTCACTGAAATAACACATTGCTTGGAAACCTCAAACATACACATTAAGCTTCTTGTTGCCAGGGCATTTTCTGTACACAGCTCAAAAGTGTGGCATTAAAGCAAATTATTCCTATTTCTGTTTCAGGGCTTTCTTGTGTGAGTAATGTGATCAAATACTTCACCTGCACATTATTCTCACAGAGAGCTTCTTCTTTTAGCTCTGTATATAATGTAAAAATAAAAGAGGCCCGCAGTGTCAAGTGATAAAAATAAAAATTTACCTTAAGAAATCATTTCTGAACACAGGGACAATGAAAAGAACCACATTAATAAAATTATAATACAATAAAATTATAGTAGAATGTCACCAACCACTATTCCATTATTTTAGGATAGCTGGGCTGGCTATTTATATAGCATATAAAAGATCTTTTTCTTAAATATGCCATTTTCTTTTTCCTTCAATATGCTATAAATATTTTTAAAAGAAAATTTACTCAGCTGTAACATGAAATTTCAAAGACAATTCCATAAGGTGATCATATGAGGGGAATGAAATGACTTGCTCAAGGTCATACAGAAAGAAAGGGACAGCTATAAGCTTTGCTCCTTGTTGTCTTTATAAGACCCAGGGTTCTGTTTTTTAGAATATTAATATATTTTATTAATAGAATTTCTTTACTGCAAGGTATTTTACTTCTTAACGCTTTCTTAACCATTTAGTGACTAATCACTTTTAAGTATTTTTGGAAAATGTGTTTAAAACCTTCCTTCATTTTAATGGAATGTTTCCATACTCTGTTCAGAAAGCCGGCAGAAAATCTTGGTTACCATCCAGCAAATAGAAGTAGCTCAGGGTACTTAAGAATAAATCTAACCAGGATAGGAATGTCAAACATTGGAAACAAGATATTTTATAAGAAGTAAGAAAAAAAACAACATATAAAAGAACTCCATTTAGATCCACAGATAAAATTCTACTTTTCCATTCTTAGGGCAAATATTGGTCTAGTCACTATGAGCTATCACTTCTAAGCTAGTTCACTTCAGGTCAGTTTTGATGGCCATCAGCTAAAGAGTAGGCTGGATAGACACAAGAATGATTTTCATTAAATAAGAAGAGACTTCATATATAAGGGCTAAGTAAAGATTTAGAATCTGGTCAATATTAGAGCAACAGGAATAGGTTCTGACAACTGTACTATCTACAAGAGATTTATAGCCTTATAGCCAACCCTGGTTAAACACTTCTGCATACCTTAGAGATGCAGTGGCATGTCCACACTTCAGAGAATGTTGCTGTGAATGTGTTGCCTTTATCTTTGACCTGAAAAGAAGGGCTCCATCCACATTTGTCTCTCTTGTTTCTATCCACAGCAGATTTCATAGTGTCCCACACTTAGAACTTAATAAATAATCCCTGATGGAACATGCTTCTATTCTCTCTCCTTCTTTCCATTTTGTTTTAAATTTCAGCAAAGGTCAATAGATATCACGTTGAAAGATAAGAGTAAATAAAATGGCAAGCAATTATTGCTAATTTTAACTCTGAGAGCAAATTTTTTTTAAATAAAAGAGAAACATGGATATGTTAGCAGATAAATAGAATCCGAGGTTTAAGACCAAAACTTTCACTAAAGAAAATTCTAAAATGCATGTTCTCAAAAAGACATTCTAAGATACAAGAAGAAATTGTAAATAAATAAAATGACAAACAAGGATTTAAGTCCAAAAAAATAATGTCAGCATAAAACGCTGCTATTATTAACTACTATTCATGCTAACTAGAGGGGCATTGGAAGGAAGGCCCCATTGAAAACACTAGAAAGCACTGATTTTTATTTGGGGATATTGGGTAACTAAATTTTCTTGAATTCCTCTTAATTTGTAGGTGAGGACTTAGAATGTTACTTAATTTTAGACTTTCATGAATATGCATGGTAGAATTCCATGTGTAACTAGAATTTATATAAATACTAAACCCCAGCATATGTAAAATGAATGCAATAGAAAACCCAACAAAATATAAAACAACTTAAAAATCAGTAATATAGGCAAATTAGCAAAAAAACCAAAAAACTTAAGACCAATTCTATTTTTGAATATCAAAACAATGATGTTAAATAAGTTGCTAATATTAATTAGGGTATTTCCTATTGTGACAGTAAATATAATTCAAATTGACTCCAACAATCAAGAATATTTATTGTCTAATATTTCCAACGTCTGGAGGTAATTTTTTCTTGGAGGGATCTTAATCCAATAGTTCAAGGACTGTGGCTCAGTGGTTGAGTGTGGGCACCCCACATACGAGGTCCCAGGTTTAATCCCCGGCAACGGGTACCTCAAAAACAAAACAAAACAAAAGACCCCCAGTTCTCCATCTCTTCACGGGCTATCCAGAATAAAGGGTCCATCCTCAATGCCCACATATTATCTTCCTGGCAAATCCAGGTTTTCTTTCATGGCTCTTAAATTTCTGTAGCAAGTCTCAACCACATATAGAACCTTCTGGGGGAAGTGGGTGTATTTTCTGGTTGCTTCCGTAGAGAAGAATTACAGCTTAATATTGCCATAAATTAGCATCACTCATGCCACCTATGTAAGGAAAAAATAAGAAGGCAGTCTTCCCAAGTGCCTTCCTGGGTTTACCATGGAGATGTTTAAGAATTGCAGCTACCAGCCCACTGGCTCTGTAGAACTAAGGAGTACAAGGTATGCTATTCTAAGAACACATCTCTGCTAAGGGAATTATGAAATTATCCTAAATATGAAATTGTACTTTCAGGTTCTGAAGTTATGAAACTGCCTGATCATTGGTCTTCAAGCTCATTAACAAGATAGGTTATAGAATTTACAATGCACCAATAAGCATATATTGATTCTATTTTTAATTAAAATTTTTATCTTTTGTTCATCCTGAGCTATTTACATTAACTATAATTTTAAAAAAGTATTTCAGTAAAATAATATTTTTCTTGATTATCCAGTTTTTTAATATCCCTTAAATTTTGTACTCTAGAGAATTGCCTTGCTTCCCTTACCCTAGTCCCAGCCCTGTATATATTATACTGATCAGCAAAATAGAAGTTACTAAGCACTCATTATTAATAACATCAAATTAGATAAGGCTTGTATATCTGGTGATATGAACCATTCATTGAATTTAAGGGAGAAATATATTCAACTTCTCTTTTCATCAGAGCAATTTATCAAATTCTTTTCACACATTTCTATTAACAGAGAGTTCTTGAGATGGTTTTACATCCTTCCGTCACTTACTCTTTCCTAAATTGCTCCAGTACTACAGGGTCTTTCTCTTCCAGAATTGTTGGGATCTATGTCCCAGTTGGTACAGGGAAAAAAAAAAAAGGTATATCAGTGCTTGGCTGTTTTAGTCTACCATTGTTTTCGTTGTTACCAAATATATATGTTGTTGAAAACTTCATGCTCAGTGTAATCTTTCATCTTCTGTATATTGACTGCCCTTTCTTTTCAAAATCATCACACAGAGCACATAACCCCTTCCTTTGTTTACAACTGAAAAAACACAAGCTTATTTCAAGTAATTAGGTGTCACAATAAATTTTAACCACCAGCACACAATGCTGAGACTAAGTCATTTCTCCAATTTTTGAATCCTCCAGATTTACAAAACCTTCAGGCTGAATTCTACTATGGAATGGCGGGTGCCCCTTTAGACTTTGGTTGTGACTATCTCAGTCCCTCAGAATATTTTAAAAAATGTTGTTAATTCCAGAAGTTCTGCACACATATGCAAATTTACACACTCATCTTTCAGATATTGGCATTTGACAGAAGTGTGGGAGAGACCGAAAATTAGTCTAATGATGCTCTTTTCCCAGCGCAGTGAGTGCCGCCTCATCATATGTTTAATTGCTTTAGAGGATCAATGCAGTATTCTCAAGCTGGAAACTTCTTTAAATAAGTTCAGCTGTAAGTATCCATCTCCACTCACCCCACTACATATACTATTATCTAGCACAGCCTCTAGCTGTGAAAAAAGTGAAAATACAGGCACCCATAAATAAGCTGAACTCCAATTTGAGTATGTGATTTAAGTGTTCTGAACACCCATATTTCCCTTGAGCTTAATATGCCATATTCTTACCTTTCTTTGTAGGTTTCTGACATTATTTTTCCTATAATAGGGTCATATATAATGTCTGTGACAGATATTTAAGTTAATCATTGTTTTAAAGTTAACTTTAAAACAAAATTCCCTCTTGAAGAAAGATAAATGTGCTTACCTCGAAGTTGGAATTTTTTTTCTCCCATATACTCATTGCTCTTCCTTTAAGAAGCACAAAAACAATCTGCTTCCAGAACTACCTACCTGCCATAGTGTTATTGATTGCTTTTCGGTTTGAGGTATTTGAATGTGCAACTACATTTCTTCCTACTGGGAAACATTAAACTGTACTAGTATAACATTTTGGTGGTGGGGGGGGGCAAGACAAAGAAGACAGCGTAGAATGGGAAGGAAGATAAATGAGATCAATTTAATGGGAGGAAAACTTCTTTTTTCCCCCCCACGAACACCTGTAGGTACCCCTCATATTCATTCTCTCTCTTTCTCTCAAATACGCCCTTCCTAACTCACACACACACAAACACACACAAAATTGCACCTTAATCTTCTCTGGCAATTCAAGGAGTGCCATGATTATACCATGAAAATAAAAATAAATCATGCATCAGTTGATTCAAAACAAATTGCCTCCAAATGAGTTGGCAAAAAGGACTATGATTGACAAGCAAAAAAATTAATAAAGACCTGGATGTAAAATGTGTGTACTGCATTACAGAGAGCTAAGAGTGTTAGCAGTGGCACTAAAAATGAGAGAGAAGAAACAATCATGTTTCTCTTAATTATCCATAATGATTTCTTAATAGCCTATGTTAATTCCACATTATTTTTGCCATTATTAATACATGGTCCATTGATTTTAATTTTTTATTTTAACATTTGTAAAAAGAATTTCTTCTGGCCCTAGAAACAGCATGTGTTAAACTGAGAGCAAATGTTTTAGGGAATGATGCTTAATATAATTCTCAGAAGGGAATTAACAGATCAATGTTTTCAATCAAAATGGACTTTATTGTTTATGTAAGCCATGCCCTCATGTCGTACATTGGAAAAGTCAGTCTAATTGACTTGAAGTGATTATCTCAAATCCTTACAACCAAGTAAGGTGGCCACACTGAAACCTAGCTATGGTGACTTACATTCCAGTGTTGTTTAGTACCCTAAGTGTCCTTCCCAATAACATATTTATGCAAGTATGTAGGTTTAAATTTTGGATTCCACATTGCTATAAATGCAAATCTGAAGGAGGAAAATAAGTTATTCTAGAAAAATAATTAATTGCTCAACAAGAGAAAAAGCTAAAAAAGATGAGGTCAGAAACTCTATCAGATCCTACCTAAGTTTCCAATGAGAATTCTTTCCCATGTTACCTATGAGCATCAGATTGGATTTACGTAGGATCATTACTGTTCTGAGGTACTTCCTTGGCTCTCCATATAAATGCAGCTTCTTGTCAAGCACTGCTCTCTCCAGCCATTCTCTGCTGGAGCCTGAAAACTCTTATAGAAAAGAGCAAGCCTTCAAAGTGCATCAGCCGGCCAAAAAGCCCAGAAGGGTACGATAACCCTTATTCTCATTAGTGAGGAGGGTAGGAATAGGAAGGAATCTTGACTCCAAAATCTAGCATCTCCCCTACATAAAGTTTTAGTCATTGAATCAGTAATTTTATTTTTGGGATCCAGGTATCATAAATTAAATATCTGAGAAAAAATCAAACTTCCCCCAACTCCCAACAATGTATGCCTTAACATAAACTGAAATCTATTCACATGTCAGTCAATATGGGAATAGTTAAGAAAATTGATTTGAAATATTATAAGATCAGTTTTCAGTCATACTTAATGTATCTTTATAATATTAAGGGGAAATTGTGAATATCAAATTGTCAATATTCTTCTCCCTAACATCAGATTTGATATATTCATATAATAGATAACCTCTTAGTATTTTGTTTGTGAATCCATCAAATAGATTTGCAAAAATAGACTTGGAGATAACAGAGATCATTACAATGTTGAGATTTCTATTCCATTAAGGTGATTCATCATATTATCAATACTTTCAATGATATATAATAAGCCCAGAATAAGGGCAAATCAAATGGATTAAGAATCATTCCAAAAGAAATGTGCAAATGATCTAAGCTAAAAAATTAGAATATTGAGAGAAATTTAAAAAGGCCAAAATAAACTGAAAAGAAATGGAGGAGGAGTGGATATGCTCTGCCTGAAATGGACTCTAATTAAATAATTAAGAAAGTAAGAAATATGTGTAAGATGGATAAATACAATAATGGGATATAATGGAGTATAGACAAATGGAGAGTTGATATATGAAAAAAGTGTCACTGCAGAGTTATGGTGAAAGAATAGTCTTTTGGATAAATTATTTGTATTAGTCAGCCAAAGGGGTGCTGATGCAAAATATGAGAAATCTGTTGGCTTTTATAAAGAGTATTTATTTGGGGTAGAAACTTACATTTACCAGGCCATAAAGCATAAGTTACTTCCCTAACCATCGTCTGTTGCCATGTGTTGGAGCAAGATGTCTGGCAACATCTGCAAGGGTTCAGACTTTCCTAGGTTCCTCTCTTCCCAGAGCTCCTTTCTCTCCAGGCTCAGCTCATCTGCTCTCTCCACAAGGCCAGCTGTAGACCATCAGGCAAAAAGCTTGTCTCTCTTCCCGGGGCCTCTGCTGTGTCCAATTGAGCCTTCTCTCCTTCTTCATGTATCTCCTTCTCTATGTGTTTAGTTCCCAGGCTCCAGGATCAAAACTCCAAACTCCCTTCTCTGTGGTGCAGTTTCTTTGCGGTGGGCAGGGATTCAAATTCCTACTGACGTGGCCCAATCAAAGCCCCAATCATTATTTAATCAAGTAAAAGTGAAACCTCTGAAGCCAATATAATCTAATATGCCTAGAGCAACAAACCAGTTTATAAACATAATCCAATATATATATTTGGAATTCATAACCAATATCAAACTGCTACATTATCTTTCTAGTGAAAACAACAGGTAAAAGGCAGCCTAGCAAGGCATAAAATTTTTAGATAATACTGCTGTAATCCAGCCAAATGTCACAGAAAAAAATACAACAAAATAACTATGGTCCCACCCCCAGCATGCCTGCAATGTATGCATTTACCAGGCTGTAATGAGATATCCAAATCCTCCCACAAAATGGTGTACAGGAGAGCTGAATAGGGGCTGGGGCTTTCACCCCCACTGGTGGTAAAAAGATTGCTCTCCTTACTGTCAGTGGAGAAGCTGAGATTTCCATTCTCACCTGGCATGAATGGGGTGTCCTCCTCCCCTTCCTTTCTGGGTAGTATCAGGACTCTACTGAAGAGTCAGGATTTTCATTACTCTTTAGTGGTATTAAGGTCCACAGTGTTACACTGTGGAGGCTCCTTGGGAACATTAATTAAGCATTTCTATTGCTCTAAGCCAGGGTGTTATCAAGGGAGATCTAGTAGGGAGACTGAACTCCCACCCTCACCCAGCAGTAACAAGAAGTCTCTCTTCCCTGGCATGCCATGCGAGGCCAAGTGGGCAAACTGGATTTCCACTTCCTGCTCAGCAATAAAGAGGCAGCACCCTGTTCTTCCCATAATTGGAATGGTGTCAGAGGAAGTTTGCACAAGCAGAGGATTTAAATAACATCCACAGTTTTAGAACATCCCAAATATCCAGGTTTCAATTAAAAACCACTTGCTATAAAAAGAATCAGGAGAATCTTAATTTGAATGAGAAAAGAAAACCAAAAGATGACAACACTGATATGAGACAGATATCAGTATTATCTGAAATAGGTTTTAAAGAAGTCATCATAAAAATGCTTCAACATGCAATTAGGAACATGCTTGAAAAAAGTGAACTAAATAGAAAGTCTCAGCAATGAAATAGAATTGATAAGTCAGATGAAAGAACTAGTGAATTTTAAGAGAGAACAACTGAAATCACCTACTTTGAATTACAGAGAGAAAGTGAACTGAAAAAACAAGTGGTCAATGCCTCAAGGACATGTAATATTCCTCTAAACAGAAAGGAGAAAGAGGATGGAGTGAAAGCAAGTATTCCCAGAAATAATGGTTGAAATGTCCCCAAATTTGGCAAATGATATATACCTACAGGTCCAAGAAGCTGAGAGAATATCAAACATGGCAGACCAAAGAAATCATACCTTGACATTTAATAGTTATATTTTTGAAAAGTAAGGAAAAGGGAAAATTCTTGAAACATTTTGTTTAGTCACTAATTTACTCACTCATTCAACAAACATTACTTCTTACATGTCTATAGATGGGAATTGCCCTGGAGTTAAAAAGTAAGATAAGAATATCTTTAGGGAAGTTTTGGTCTAGTTAAGTATTCAGAAATCGAAGTATGACTTTTCTATGTTGTATGATAGGAGCATGACTGGGATGGCAAGAAATCACAGAGTTTTGCCTTTTAAACCATAGCTAATATTTGAAGGATGAAAGGAATTGGTTAGATTGAGTGTGAGTGAAAGCAGGGGAAAAACTGTTACAAACACAAGTGTAAGTCATCATTGTTTTTAGCAGATCTATATTATTTAAAGAATAATTGTACAAATGGAACTATGTCATTTGAAGAATAAATATCATGGGATGGACTGAAGGGCAGGTAAACAGATAATATAAGAGAGATAGGTAGCAGTCTGATAAAGAAGGATAATGTGAAATCTACATGGAAGTCTTAAAGTATATTAAGTAGGTATTTAATTTTCTTAGGAAGTTTTAGAAAGATCACTACGAGTTAGTTTGGAGTATCAATTAATAGTAGGCAAGGCTGGAGTAGGGGAGAACAGGCAGGAGGCTATTGCAACAATATAATAATGAATTGATAAAAACACTTTAATTTACCTGGTGATATTACAAACTTGGAAAAAAAGAATGGATTCTAAAGTTGGGGGAGCAGATTCTGAAGAAGGCATAGACTGTTCTAGTTTTATATAGTGATGGTGGGGAAGGAAGATGAACTTTCTGATTCAAACCATCAAGTGAATTAGGGTTTGAGGGTGGAAAATATTTATTTATATTTAGATATACTTACTTTTGATATTCATTAGTTCATCCAGCTGAATACATCCATTAAGTACTTGAAAAGATATTTTGTGCATGTCCATCCACTTTGGTCCATATTTACCACCTCCAGATTGCTTAGCTCTCATCTGGAACACTTCAATAATCTTATCATTGCTTTAACTTCACTGGTTTTTTTGAAATTCTTCAAACACATCCAGTTTTCGTTGTATCTAAAGCCTTTGAACATGGTGTGAATTCTTGGAAAACTTTTCATTATTTGATGCTTCTAATTCTTTCAATATTAGATTAAGTATTGCCTCTGGTCAAAAGGCAATATGACTATTACCAAGTTTCTGCAGGGTCAGGGCTTTCTGAGGAAAACAACTAGTGGCATTCTGGGATAAAGGACAAACCTTGCAAGTTAAAGGATGAATAAAAAGCGAGCGACCCAGATATAATAAGAAATCTCCAAAGAAATTTACAGGTTTAACTCCCCAGAGCTAAGTGTTTATATTTCAAAGGGTGATGAAACCTTTAGCTATACATTTATACTCCACTAAAACATGAGGGAGCAAAAGGCTCGTCCTCTCTCCAGAGAAATTGTAGCAGCTGGCCAAAACTTCCAATACATAGCTACTCATTCCCCTCCTGTGGTGCAAGAACCTGCTTTTTGATCAGGAAGGATGGCATTTGCCCTCATCACAAGAAGAGTAAAAATGGGACATGGAGAACTGCTGCATTTATTGCTAAAAGGAATGAACAACTCTGCCTCTAATCCAAGAACCTGGTGGTTCATTTCAGGAAAAATAATTAATTAATTAATTAGTTAATAAAATTTATAAACTTATAACTTCTTCACAGAAGTCTTCCCTGATCATGCCAAGGAAAGAAAAGGCTGTTATTCTTTATTTCAGCTGTTCGTTTCTTTTAATGTACTCATTATACATCATAATTACTTAATTTCTTTATCTTCCACATTAGACTTAGAACCATTGGTGTGTTAGTATTTAATCTCCACAAGTAGTTTTCCAATGTGCAAATCTGAGTACGAGTAAATAAATACATTTGGCTGAGGTTATTTCTGACTCTAATATTTTTCAGGTGGCTGGGAAGTATTCCATGAATGTTTTGCATCTGTTTATCATATTTATTCATGAAATGTGATGTTGGGTAGAATGTATGATAATCACATGTGGGAATAGTCACAAAGCAATTTCTGTGTTTATACCAGGTGTCAAAATGGCATCTACTTGCAAGTACCTCTTAAATAATGGCCTTGGTAAAGCGATCATTTCTAGAATTTTAAAAAAAGAGTATTCTTTTTTATATGAGTGAAAAAAGTAAGACAAAATGGACTGTTTAATTATCCACAGAAACAGTGGTAACAGAAATGTTATAGTGTGAAACAAATAGTTACTCTAGAATATACAATATATAAATTCTTTCTCACATATAAACATGTTCAGCAAGAAAAATTAAGTATCCAAAGCAGTCCACATGACTGTGTGATGATGTAATTATTAGTGACATTTTAAAACCGTACATGGTAAGACATACCCAATGAAATTAAATTTTATGTCAACCACTGATTATCATTACAAATCAGAAACAGACAACTGAATCCAGTGCACTTACATTCTAACAACTGAATTTTAGTACAGGACCATGTAGAAAATACATTTCTGCCAGGAATCTTGAATGGCAAACCTTGATCACAGCTATTATTACACTGCCTGGTGAAAATGTTTATGGTAATGCCAGGAAGTTGGTATGAAGTCCATTTCATTAAACCATTTTCAGGTTGTTGAGGGAATTCTCGCCATATAATTGTCCCAAAATTAATTAATATGTTCACTATTATATTTTCAAAAAGATGAAGAATTTTGTGGTAATTATAAAATCCTGTTAAATTGTACTTGTTTCAGAGTCAAATAATGTGATTATACCTTTTCTATATATATACTCATACACACATAATGTATATATTTATGGGTATGTATAAACTAATTTCCTGTAGATGTTTGTTAAGTTTTTTAAGTTATTAAGGAATATTTAAGACCAATGGAATTATCACAGCATTGTCTTTCGCTAGTATTATACATGTTAATGTTTTTTATCTAGACTAAAATAATTTAAAAGAAACCACCCAATTAAATACCCCTTCATCTGAAATAACTTATGCTTAATGGCAATAATTTATTTTAGGTATATTAGACATCAGTTTTTTTCAGAGTATTTCCTGCACTCCATTATCTTCTTACTATTCCTATATGGGATGCTCCTTACAGTGTCAAAATGCTATTTGATATTTTTGATTGTTTTGTATTCAAATAATAGTGGCAAAGTTATTATCAGAGCAATCCTCTTGTGGTTAACAATTATAAACGTGGAATAAAACACTAAAAACAAACAAACGGTGTTTGAAGATACTGGAGAGTGATGAAAAGTATTGAAATTGGAGAGCACTGCCCCCAGTGAGATTTACGTTTATTCATCTTTATCCCTAAAAAACATTCCACTCTCCATGGCAGTCTGAGGCTGGAAATCAAACAAAAATCTGCAGTCATAATGCCTTGATGTGTGAATGGGTGGTTTTCAGGGCTGCCAGGGTGGCTGGAATTTGGTGTCTATGGAGGAAGTGGTGTATTCCAGACTAAAGGGTAGGTGAGTGGTAGTGTGCAGGGTTCTCAAAATCTTGGCTTAAACTCCCTGCAAATTCATTGGTGAGTTCTGAATTTCCCATGCTCAGGAAATACTCTAAGGACCCACTGGGAATTAACAGCTAGAAGCTGAAAGCACTGAGCAGAGATTTAACTTCCTGCTCCAAATAAAGTGGCTCAGCTAGAACCTTGTTTATACAAAGGAACCCAAGAAGAACCATACTTTTTGAGTAAAACCATCTATCAGAATTATATAAGTTATCCTATGATTAAGGGCACTAGCAAAGGAGACAAACAGATCAAATAGTAAAACTAAGCTTCTAAAGTTTTGTGGTTTTTAATTTGATGATGTACTTTCACTTCATTATCTGAAACATGGATGAGTCTGTTTCCATCATCTCTTTATCCTCACCCCTTTTTTATATTTTTCTTTCCACATATGCTTTTTTAAAAATTGAGCATCAGACATTTTATATGAATGATTGAGGAATTAATGAAAGGCTCTGTATTATTGTAAAAATTCTTCCAGAATGAATTTTCTTTTCCTCTTGCAAGCAGTTAGGGTGAGAATAGATCATCACGATGAAATCAGTATTGAACTGATTCATATTTGGGGTCACCCTATTGCAAGTGCTTGTGGATTTCTGGTTTACCCTATTCCAAGGAGCAATCCTTTGGAGGGACTGAACAAAGACTGTCCTTTAGTCTTCCTTTATTCTCCAGTGACAATTTAACTCCAACCACCATCTCTGCTCTTTAGGACTGTTGAGTTCAGCTTCCCAGCCACCGCATCTGAATCAGTAAATGTCTTAACGGGACATTCAGGGAAATGACTTGGGTTCATTTCCTGTTCTGTACTATTCTTTGTGCTTTGGATCACTCTTGTCCATGAAGGTTAGGTATATATATAATCACAGTTCATATACTTTATGGTTTTTTTCAGCTACTTTATAAATAGATAACATATGTTATGTTTATAATGAACTCTCCTTCAGTTCTATGTCAGCTTAATCTACTAGACATGTGTATTATATCACATACTTTTATATAGTATACTGTAAATAGTATTTTTACATGCATATACCGCAATTGTGTGTATATGTCACATTTATAAGCATACATATATCATATCAATATTTTGCCTACCTCTTTTAGTTGTTTTCATACATCGTTTTAATTTTCCCATGACTCTACTTGGGGTATTACCTTTTGTTTCTTTTTTTTTTTTTTTTTTTCTATAATACTAAATCCTAACTCTTCTTAAGAGTCTCTGTACCTCATACATCATGCCCATGACTTTCCTCATATTAGAATCATTCATTAGAAGGCCTTTTACTTATTTTCAGCAATTGAATGCCTAGTGCTCATTCTATCACATAATTTATCTATAATAATTCATTTGTTATTAATATATTAACTGTGAAAAGAGCACTTCTTCTTTTTTTCTCTCCATAAGACCTAATCTGGAGCCAATCCCAGAATCATACAATTGCTGCTCTAAATTTGTACATTTTGAAGTTAATTATAATATGTATTCATATGATTTTCTTTAGAATGAACTGAAGATTAATTTTTTCAGGAACCGTGCTAGGCACAAAGATATAAAGACAAGAGATATGATGCTTTTTAAGAAATAATTTATTCCCAGATTCTAAGTATATCAGAAGAGGCCAAATGCTTGTTGGCTCGTAGACCACTCTCACTTCTCAGAGAGCCTAGAAGTGAAATGAAATGGTCAGTCTCCAGCGATTATCAGCCCTGGAATCAAAATTTCCAAGGCAACTGTCCTCTGAAATCAGTATGTTTATCTAATTTAAATTTCTACAGTAATGTTTAGGTGATCCAGGTGCCTTTCAACTTCCCACTTTATTTGTGGGATTTTCCAGGACTGGGGGCATTCTCCTGGAGCATCCCACTAAGTGGAATTCCACTAACTGCAATGATGAAGGCTAATGCAACCCTGAGCACTTTGCTGATTCTCTGCCTAGAAGTTTCCATGCAACCCTGCCTTTTGTATTATATTGTGCTGTTGGGGTTTGTTCCTGCCTCCACCCAATGTATGTGTTGTGTGGATTTTGAGAATCAAATTTTACTTTTCAAAGACTACACCATGTATGTATATCTTCAAACCTGTCAACCAGGTTACTTTAGACGTCATTCTTACAGGAGGAATTGGTTTTTACTAACTAAAGAAATTAATCCAAGACTTCTAAATAAGAACAGAGTGGGAAGACTACTGCAGGTCTTCTATGCTGGCTTTTTGAATTTTGCATGTTACCTTCCTCCTTCCACTTTATTACCTGAGAAAGGAAGGATGCAATAACATCGAATTTGATATTTAAAAAGTGTACAACAGTTCACTTCACCTGAGTATCACTATAATGGTTGTATTAGTTATTTATACACACTGTTTCCTTTGAAGTAATGTAAATGACTATACGCCAACAAGTTTTGTTGCTATTTTCAAGGGAATACCTTACACATTAATGACATTAGAAGACAGTCTTCCCAGGATTAGTTGTAAACATGCAGTTCTAAACATTCATTGCCAAATTCTAAAATGAATTAAGTATTCTGGGGAAAATGACCTTTCTAGGTTTGTGTTAAAAAACGTGCTATCCCTCAGTATCCCCCAAATTTCTCAGGAGATTATTCTTTTTAGAACACTTTAATCCATCTTACATAGAATAAAAGCATTTTTAAGCAAAAAAAATGCTGAAAAAAACTATATAGAACATTTCCAACAGATGTGATTTGAAAAGCTATAAACCCTTGAAATATCAAGATGATAGCAAATATGACAACTGACCTTTAGTTATAATACCAGAAATGTGATGCCGTAAAGATATCCATGCTCATTTTCTTCTCCTGAGGCCATTAGGAAATAACGTGTCCTGAATATTTACTAGAAAATACTCCTAACTCTCTGCCATACACCTGATAGCAAAGCATGCAATTTCTATGCTTCCATATATTTACAAGCATCACTCACTAGCTATAGGGAGGAAGTGAAACCAAAGTTTCTTAAACTATATGAAACTTACCACTGTCTTTAGGATTACCTCTGATGTTTCTTTAACATAACCCTAAAGAATCTGAAGTTCCTTTCACTTAAAAATTGAAATATGAGGGGAGCAGATGTGGCTCAAGTGGTTGGGCACCCACCTATCACATGGGAGGTCCAGGGTTCAGTTCCTGGTGCCTCCTAAAGCAGACGAGCAGACACAATGAACAGAGACAAGGAGTGGACACAACAAGCAGAGACATTGAGCAGGCACAAAGAGCAGACAGTGAGCAGACAATGAGCAGACAGATGAAGGAGCCATCTTGGGGGCGGGGGTGTGTGTGAATTGAAATATGATTATCATTTCCCAAACTCAGAGTGGCTTTGGATCCCATGAAAAGTGCCTCTCTGTTGCTCTCTGCTGCATGACAGATAACAGTATTGGACATTTATCTGGATATCCAGAGCTCTCTCAAGACAGGCAATGTACTGTTTTACCCTCAGCCTGGCACACAGGCAGAGCATCACCAAAATGGAATCTGATGACTTCCCTACCCATAGTAAAAATCTGCTCTATCTTCTCTACTTCCTTAACTCACCTTTTCACTCTCTAGTAACCTAAGCCAAAAATCTATCAAAAATCCCTGTCTCCTTTCTCTGAGCCATTCCCCAAATCCATTTCACTTCCTCTGTCTCCTTTATGATTTTCACAATGCCCTTTCAAAGAGTCTCAACAGGACTCCATTATCTCTATTTTTATTCTAGCCAGTCCCATCCACTTCATGTTCAACCCTGCTGCAAAATCTTATTAAGTGTATCCTGTTGGAGGCACTCAGTGGTTTCCCTTAGTGCGCAGGAACAAAATTCATGGCTGCATCACAAGCACCTAGGGGTATGCTTGGCACAGGAAAAAGAAAGTATTTGTATTCAAACATTATTGCTTGCATCTATAGGACTGAAGCTGTAGGCCCCCCTTCATCTTCTTCATTCTTCCATTCATTCATACAGTACGAGTGGACTGAGTACTGGGCACTATGCAGAGTGTTGTGGCAAAAATAAAATCTTAAACAAGGGCATTGTACATTATCAACTATGACATGTATAACAGAATGAAATGGTATTTTAAGAAAACAAAGACTAAGTATCTTGTATAATCAATTTGCAGGGAAGATGTGCAAATAAGTGAAGTTCCCATGGAAGAAGTGGCATTCCAGTTTGACCCTAGAATAGGAAAGGAAAGGTAGACCAGAGGGTAGTTTGAGCCCACAGTCTCCACATCTATATTCACACCATTCCTCTGCCCTTCTAACTGAGCTTCTTATCATTCAGAAAATAATTTTTCCTGCAAACAACATAGTACATAACTAAAACCACTATGGGGTTTGGGTAACTTATGTATAAAGAGTTTGGAAAAAGGTGTGTTGAGATTTGGTGCCATGGCCATGACACCTTCGTGAATCCTGGTGCTCCCCATATCTGTTACCTTCTGTCTTTCAGCATTTCTTGCCCCAGGGTAGCACATTGAATATAGAAGTTCCAAGATTCAATTGAATCCAGCTACATTCAGTGAAGAATAAATGGAGTATTGCCCTCATGTTCCTTTTTATTAGGGAAGAAGGTTGTCTAGGAAGCCCTTGTAGACTTTTCTTTTGTTCTCATTGGCCATCACTGGGTAACATACCATGACGTTGCTCTAAGTGCAGAGGGAGGATGACGGCAGGAATGCCAAAATCTGACATTTTCAACATTTGTCCTGGAAGACAGACTCTGTAAGCAAGGAAAAACAGGATGAGAAGAGAAACAACAGCATCCTCCTCTCTCCTTCCCTACTGTATACTTCTTTTTATCCTTAGGCTTCATACTGCCCTTCCTCCACTGAACTCCATTAACAACTATTGCCTGCACCAGGCAAGCGAGAGTTACACAATGTGCGACATTCCTACTTACGATTTTCTGAATATGTCTAGCTATCCCATTGAAGAAGTAAACAATATTTCTGAATTGTTTGCTGAGGAAATCCTGAACATTTGCTCACCTCCTCATCCTTGCTTCCTCCTGCCTCCCACATTTTGACCTGTTTCCATTCCACAACATGGGGGAGATGTAAGGTCTAGTAAATAACCCTGACCACATCTTAAACCTAGAAACCAGAAGGAGCATCCCTGGATGCTAATCAGAGCAGGAAATTCTCAGTGGCAGAGCCCTTTCCCCCTCGGTGGATAAATAGCCACCTAGGGCAGCACAAACATGTTTCTCTCCTCCCATGAGAAGTGGGGTGCCGGGCTGCCATATACCAACTCTAACCCTAGCAGTTAGGCTTTCCTGGGAGATTGGCCATGACGAGATCCCTTGACCTGCCCTGCTCTTTTGAACCTCTGTGCTATGTAAGTAGTAAAGTGGTCATTTGCTGAAAGTTTCTGTTCTGTGCTGGGCCTGTGTTCCCATGGTGCACCATGTAGCAACTCACTCCACTTTGTGTTTTTCACAAAGCGGAGTGAGTTAGGCATAATAAATGTTAAAATAGTAATAAATGTTTTGATTGATTATTATCTTCGTCTTCTTGGTCAATGTTACCCAAAATAAGTTCCCCTAAACATTACTGCTATGGGACATGTTAACAGTTCTTCTATGGAGAAAAAAGAACAAACCAAAGTCAGAGAGAATTTGGGAATAGAACTGTAGTACAATGGGTTGAAAATATTAAATAGGTTTTGTCCTCCCTGATAAAGTTCAAAGACTTTAAAACCTCACCGAATGTGGATCTGTCAAAGGAAGGTGAATGCATTATTTGGTATTTCCCAAACATATTAATTAAATTATTTATATTCCACACGGAACGCCAGTGGATGTCTTGAATAACAATATGATGCTATAACCCTGTTTGGGAAATCTGCTTTCAGTTCATTAGAAGATGATTCATAGTTCACAGCTAAAGAAACAAATAGAAATAACTTTGTCAACTCCTAATTTATATGTTAAAAACATTTATTCCATTTTAATAGTTATATCTTTTTTTGTTTTAGAATTAGATATGCTAAATCTTTTTCATGAACTAAAAAGACATTCATTTTAAGACCATGATATCAAAACCATCTTAAGCAAGTGTGAAGTTTTATAAAAAGGTATAGGCTTAGCTGATTTTATTATTTTTTACTTCTGTTTAGAATATTAAAAATACCCAGTACTATAATAAGAGATTAAACTATCTATACCTTTTCCTTTTGCAATAATAAATATTTAATTTACGTATGAATTGTTCAATTGAAAGTTTTCAGATTTGGTCACTTATAACTGTGTTCATGTAGGGATATACTAAAAGGGAGCCTGCAGAGGGGCCAGGAATGGAATTGCCAGGAAAAAATAGAGAAAGAGAGAACTGTGAAAGGCCAAAAAGAATAATCATGGAATTTCACATGCCTGGGAAATGGATCTAAAGTATCTGGCCTATTGCTTTGGAGTAGCAATAAGAGGAGCTATTGTATTATCTGTATGTTTTTTTATCTAAAGGCACTTTATCTATCATCAAACGAGCTATACAAGAAGGTGTTGGTCACTCCTATAATGTCCCTCAGTTAAGTCAGAAATTCCAAAATCAAAATTTCGCTGAGATAAATTAATTTTAAATATAAATTCACTTATATTTTTAAAGAACTAAGAAAAGAAAATGTAACTTAGTAATAAGAACTCTAACATGTTTATTTTCATAGATTTTTTAAATTAAATTTTTTTACTTTAAAAACACTTTAGATTACATAAAAAACATAGGGAATTCCTATATGTCCCAGTCCCTCCCCCTACAACATTTTCCCACATTGACAACATCCTTCATTAGTGTGATACATTTGTTATAACTATGAACACCTATTGAAGCATTGCTACTAGCCATGGACTATAATTAACATTATGGTTTATACTCTGTCCCACAAAATTTTGTATGTTATGACAAAATATACAATGGCTTGTGTCCATCACTGCAATGTCATGCAGGACAAATCCAATGTCCTGAAAATGCCCCCATATTACATCTATTCTTCCCTCTCCCATCACTCATAACCTCTGGTGGCCACTGCCTTTATATCAATGATAGAGTTCTTCCATTGCTAGAATAATAACTTAGCAGTAGAATAATAATAAGTCTAGTTTAGTCCATTGTTTTTTCCCCAATCTTGAGGATTTTAAGATGGTGATGCCCACTCTGCTTTTAATTGCAAGGGAGCTTAGATCCCATGGAGCAGATGTATGGAAGTATCTTGTTTGCAGTTGCAGACACTCTCTGTTCCTTGGGATGGGTGTTGCCAATCATTATCTCCTTTTTAGTTGTCCTGTGTAAGTCCAATGAACTGGAGAGTACGTGTTGTAACTCTGCTGAAATTCAGGACTTAACTGGCACATGGACAGAACAAATATTTATGTCTCTGGGGCATACATTTATCAAGGATAGTGTTAACTATAGGTTCAAATAAAAGGGGGAGAAGAGCCATGTAAAGAAAACTTACAAATGAGTCTAGCTCTGTTACACTGGGGAGCATAAATTCCAAAGTAAGGCCCACTGACAAGGTGCCAAATTCATGAGCTTTCTGCCCAGCTTATAGTTTCTGGATGTATCTATAGCCCTCAGGTACCCCACTATTTGAGGCACTGTTTACTGTGTCAGTCACTAAGATCCTGCTGAGACTTGCATAAGCATAACCGCTGGAATGACCTCCAGACTCACTTTGAAATCTCTTAGCCATAAAAACTCCTTTGTATTTACCATTTTTCCCTTTTAGCCAAGGTCTTTTTCCAGATGCATTGCTATTTGGCACTTGGTAATAATCCCTCAGTGCCAGGGAGGCTCATCCCAGAAGTCATGTCCCATGCCAGGAGGATGGCAGTGCATTTATATGCTGAGTTTGGCTTATAGTAAGGCCACATTTGAGCAACAAGGAAGTTTTCAGGAGGTAACTCTTAGGCAGTATGTAATACTAGGCTAAGTTTCAATTTCATAAGAAAAAGTTCTTAAGTACAATCACTAATATCAAGTGCCTGGTGTAATGGTCTGCTTTCTTTCACTAGGTACTACCCTTGCACTTGGGGGATTCTTGCCATCCTATTAGAGAATGTAGCAGAATTCTCCAGGATGGGAATTCAATATTTTTTCGGTTATTGTGTGGAACTCCACCCACTGAGACAATGCTCCATGAAAACTTCAACATATTCATATGACTTAGAGGCGTGCTTCAGGTGAGCCCCTTCCCATGCATCCCCCAATCACTGATGCCCCGCACAAGTGATCCTCCACTGCCACTGTTGTGACTCTTCTGTGATCCAAAACATCTCCCAAAATGAAGCCACTAAAATAACCAAATAAAATTAATAGGAAAATGAAATAATAATATTGAAAGTAAGCAATAAAATACAAAAATTTGAAATAATAAAAAAACTTAAACAATGTGTTGTTCATCACTCTAAGATCTTTTGTCTTATATGTACAGTGGCATTGTCTTCCATATCTTCCCCCAGTATCTTATTATTCTCAAGGAAGTTTTATGATACAGAAAAGTCACATAGAGAATATAGGGGATTCCCATATACTCAATGCCCTCCCCTTTTCTCCCTCTCCTCTATTAATAATATTTTACATGTGAATGGTACATTTGTTACAATTGATGCACAAATATTGAAACACTGCTACTAACCATGTCAATGGTTAACATTATGGTTTACATTTTGGACCATACACTTTTATAGGTTTTGATGAAATTTAAAATGACCTATATCTGTTATTGCAAAATCAGGCAGAACAGCTCCAATGCCCCAAAAGTACCCTACATTCCATCTATTCTATTCTTCCTTCCTCTTCCCCTCGGAACCTATGGTAAACACTAAGTTTCCATTTTTAAAGAGTAAGATTCATACTTACATGCAATAATATTGAGGGCTTGACATATTGGTATGTTTTACTTTTATTTGGCACTGCCTGTGTTCTAGAGGTATTCTTGTTCCTTTAATTGAGAACATAGCAGGACTACTCTTTCCTGATAAAAACACTTCAAAAGATAGGAATAGAGAGAAACTTCCTCAGCATGATAAAGGGTATATATGAAAAACCCACAGCTAACATCATATTCAATGGTGAAATACTAAAAGATTTCCTTCTAAGATCTGGAAAAAGACAAGGATGTCCACTGTCACTGCTCTTATTTAACATTGTGTTAGAAGTACTTGCTCAAGCACTTAGGCAAGAAAAAGTGAGAAAAGGCATCCAAATTGGAAAGGAAGAAGTAAAAATTTCACTATTTGCTGATGACATGATCTTATATGTAGAAAGCCCTGGTGGAAATCTACAACAAAACTTCTAGAGCTGATAAAAGAGTTCAGTAAAGTGGCAGGATATAAAATCAATGTGTGAAAATCAATAGCATTTCTGTAGACCAATAATGAGCAACCTGAGGAGGAAATCAAGAAAAAAATTCCATTTACAATAGCAACTAAAAGAATCAAATACCTAGGAATAAACTTCACAAATATGTAAAGGACTTGTGTGCAGAAAACTACACAACATTGTTAAAGGAAATCAAAGAAGACCCAAATAATTGGAAGAATATTCCCTGTTCATGGATAGGAAGATTAAACATCATTAAGATGTCTATCTTATCCAAATTTATTAACAGATTTAACACAATCCCAATAAAAATTACAACAGCATTTTTTAAGGAATTGCAAAAGCTAACTATGAAATTTATATGGAAGGGCAAGGGATTCCATATAGCCAAACACATATAGAAAAAGAAAAATGAAATTGGAGGAATCATACTATCTGACTTTAAAACATACATGACTTTAAAGCTACAGTGATAAAAAACTTCCTGGCGTTGGCATAAGGATAGACATACTGACCAATGGAACAGAACTAAGAGTTCTGATACAGATCCCTGTATATACAGTCAAATGATATTCAACAAGACCACTAAGCCCACGCAACTGGGATAGAATGGCCTCTTAAGCTCGGGAGAGGATAATTATCTCATGCCCTATACAAAAATTAACTCAAAATTAACCAAAGATCTAAATATAAGAGCCAAGAACATAAAGCTCCTGGATGATAATGTAGGAAAGCATCTATAGGGTCTTGTAGTAGGAAATGGGTTCATAAACTTTACACTGAAAGCAAGAGCAATGAAAGAAAAAATAGATAAATGAGACCTCTTCAAAATTAAAAACATTTATGTTTCAAAGGAGTTTGTGAAGAAAATGTAAAGGCAGTCTACTCAATAGGAGAAAATATTTGGAAACCATCTATCCAATAGTAGCCTAATATATAGCATATATAAAGAAATCTTATATCTTGAAACTAAAAAGACAAGCAACCCACTTGAAAAATGGGCAAGTGATTTGAATAGTCACTTCTCCAAAGAAGAAATATAAATGGCAAAAAAGCAAATGTAAAGATGCTCAATATCATTAGCTATTAGTTAGGGAAATGCAAATCGAAGCTACAATGTGTTGAAGAGGATGTGGAGGAAAGAGAACCCTTATCCACTGCTGGTGGGAATGTAGAATGATGCTGCCATTGTGCAAGACAGTTTGGAGGTTCCTCAGGAAGCTAAATATAGAACTGCCATATGATCCAGCAATCCCACTGTTGAGTATATACCAAGAAGAATTGAAAGCAGGGGCATAATCAGATATATGCACACCAATGTTCCTAGTGGCATTATTCACTATTGCTAAAAGTTGGAAGCAACCCAAATGTCCATCAACAGATGAATGGATAAGCAAACTGTGTATATACATACAATGGAATATTTTCATAGATCTTTGATTTACCAAATATTGGCTTAAGCCAGAAGGTTTACCTAAAAGTTGAGGCTCTCTTCCTGAGCAAAGGGAGCTTAAGTGGTTTTACAAGAATATAAATGATTTCTTTTCATTGCCTGAAACGAATCTGACAGCTATTATTTTCCTATCATGCGCTCAGAAAATAAAAGCATGAGTATGTATGGTGGTAGTTATAAGGGTCAAGTCTCCCGTTCAAAACAGCAAGACTGGAATTGGCATGAGCTGCTCTGGCCACCTGGGTTGACGTTTGGGAATAAGGTTGGAAATTCTGTGTCTTTAGCTTGACCTCAGGCAAAAGTTCTAGATCCCAATCACCACCAATTACAAATTTCCACAGTAGGCTGCAAACTGATAACACTTGGTTAAAAAGGGTAGGAAATATGTTAAATCATATTGACTTCTAAAGCTGGCTTCCATAAAATATCAGACAACACATGGCATTGACTCTTTGAATTTCAAAGTTTGAAGTCATTAAAGGAAATAAAAATCAAGAGTCAGATATGACACTTGGTGGCTAAGATGTCATATGAGGTATAGAATTCACCTGCAGCATTACCTAGGAAATAATATGGCTTGGACTTAACCACCAATGGTCACTGCCCTTGGAGATTTTCCTCCTTAGTGCATCTTGGGACAGATACACCTGGTTCCTGGACCCTCTAAGCCAATGTTACGTGGTAAATGAGTTTGTGTCTCTTTGGTTGCCATTTTATTTCTTAAATTTGATAAAGACTATTGGTTCTAAAATATAAAATAGGTGATACAATATTGTTTTTGTTTTTGTTTTAATTTAGGGGTAAATGGATTGTTTAGGGGTATGATTAGTTCTTAGTTATTGATTCTTAGTTATTGGTGCTTAATTATTGTTTCTTAGTTATTAACTTACTTTGTATTTGATAATATATAGTGAATCAGTATTCTATTATATGGTTGTTCTAGGTCAGAGGAAAGAACCTATTCTTTGTTTTCCCATCAATGTGAAGAAACTAGTGATTAAATAAACCCAAGCAATAACAGTTCTTATGGTAAATGAGTTTATCTTTGGTCTTTTAAAATAGAAATATGCAAATTGCCTTGTTAATTAACTGGGCACTTTCAATGATAGGGATTATTTAAATAATTAATCCTCCTCCTTATGATTTTCATTTCTTATATTTCAAATTTTATGAGTTTACAAAAGAGCTATTAATGGCCACAGGTATCCTTTGAAATTTTACTGCACGTGGGCAGTCAATGTATGCCCCCATTGCCTCTTTAGAGCCTTATTCTCATGGCTCTCTAATAGTCTACTCACAGCTTCTCTCTTTCATGGTCTCATGCTTAAGGGAAGTATCTGGGATACTTTTCCCTTTGCTTCCATCTGTTATTTTAACTGAGGTTTTCTGAATTCACAGGTTTTGTTGTTAACTTTGTTAGTAAATCTGGCGTTGAAAAAGTCAGGCATGGGTGGAATGTATTTTGGGTTTGTGACACTTAAGCCTTCTCAGCAAATATACTGAATAAGAGATTTTTATTATATGTAGGACCCAGAATGACACTGCACAACTCTTTTCTCTTCTGCCATTACAGTTCCATGGACATATAGAGACAAGGAAAATTTATTTACTGCACAAACCAAAATGAATGTACTGGATTTTTTTAAATGACAAAATTAGAAGAATAACCATTATGTCAATTAGAATAGTAATTGAGTCCTAGTTATGATTCCATCACTGTTTAAGAAAGTATGTGTGTATGAGCTGAATTCACTTGCAAATATCAAGATTTGCAAGATCCTTGTTTATATCATTAAGATTATCTCAGGTCATGAAAGCTAGGACAACAATAGCATTTGCTTTACAATCATTAACAGTTGACTTCTCGGCATTCATTTTGTCAACTGAGTAGGAAGAAAGAAAAAACAATCCTCATAATTAGATCCTCAGAGATGGGGAAGCATTGGAAACTCCTATCTTTAAATCACAGATACCAGAATTGACTTTCTTCTTTGACTCTATAAAACATGTTCACATGTAATTTAGACATCCCATGGTGAAAGCTGTGCACCAGGGAAATTACATCAAACCAAATTACTTAAATATACTCCAAAGACTGACCAACCAAACTGTTGGAAGCAGAATTTCTATTCATTTCATAAATGCAGCAACAAATATTTTCATTCCTTACCTAAAACATTTAAGGGGGACAAATTGGAATTCTGTTAATCTGTCATATCAGGAGGAAGTATTTCTGTCTTTTATGCAAATTTATTTTTAATTTTATATTCAGAATTTAGGGTGCTAAACTATTTTGAGTTTTTCTGAGTTGTGATATTCTAAATATTAATTTTGAATTAAATAAAACACAGATTTTAGAGAACATTTGAGTTTAATGTCCATGGAAACAAGATAAAACAAGAGTGGAAGTCAAGGAATCATCTCGATAAACCATATTTCAGTTATCTAGTGACCTTTGGATCTTCAAAAACAGCAAAGTTGAGCTGCTGCTTAAAAATAAAAAACTATGAGATTGTGGGAAGACAGTTTCAGATTAGGCAGATAAGGCTTAGCTCTCTCACAAAAACAATGAAGAAAGAGCCAAAACCATCTTACAGGAACTGCTTTGGGGGTCAGCAGATCAGAGCAGTGCTTCACAACTTCCAGGAGAGTGACAGACAGAGAAATGAAGAAGCTGAAACAACAAACTGAGTTACCAAACTTCCAGTCCACTAGGAAGGTCTCGCCTCCCCTATCCTCGAGATATTCTGCAGCGGTAAAACCCCTGGCTCATTGCAGCTGACAGAGAGGGAAGCAGCTGTCTTCCTCCCTGTCAGCTGTTACAAGGGAAAAGGAAGGGGGAGTTAGGGGCTTTTCATCAGTGAATCTGGACAGCTGAGCCTGCTTTGAATCTTGGCTCTGGCCAGACAAAAACAAAGAAAAAACAAGACAAAGGAGAGAGATCAAGATGGCATTGGTTTAGGAGGGCACTTGCTGACTAGCGCTCTGAGGATGGCTGATTGTGGATGGGGTCCTGCCCGGGGGTCTGTGCTGTGGGCGCATGGGGAGAGAAGCTTGTGACATCTATCTGGAGGCAGCTGAATGGCGTTGACTGCTCGGTAGAGATTCATGAGTTTTAACCCTGCCCATGGAGGTTAACACAGATGGCTGAGCCCCACCCTCAGGGAAAGAGGCTGGTTTGAGCCAACTCCTGAGGCAGCCTAGTGATGGGGAGCAATCTCCAAGAGGAGGAGGGTTCTGGTGGAGGGTTGAGAGGGCTTTCCTTTCTGTGGATTTTGCTGCCTGGAACCCCTTGCAGCTTTGGGGAGCAAAATAACTGGCTTGAAGCAGGACCAGGCTGAGGGAATTGACTTACTTAGCTACCCAGGGATATGCCCGATCCCCCGCCCACAATCTGGTGAGAGGGGCTATTCTCTGAGAGTGGGAGGGTTCTGACAGAAGGTGGAGAGGGTTTCCTTTCTGTCAATTTGGCTGCCTGGACCCTCTCATAGCTTTGGGGAGCAGATAAGCTGGCTTGAAGCAGCACCAGGCTGAGGGGAGAGGGGAATCTACTGAGGAAGCCTGATCTACCCAAAGGCCCCGTGATACTCAGGTTCCGCTCCAGCAGGAGTGGAGCCAGCCATTTTTATCATTCTGGACTGACTAGCATCAGAGCTTCAGCTCTCCTGGGGAGACCAGGAAGTGGGAAGTGCTTGATTAGTGTCCACGAGCCTAGTTAGGGTCCCCTCAGTAAGGGGGTGGTCTAGAAGAGGACATATTTTGGATCCCTTATTTTGTCAAAAAAAAGAAGACAGTCACTTTAAAAAATGAAAAATGAATTTTTCTTTTTAATTTAGTTTAATAGCTAAAATCTGCCTCAAAACCTGCAGAGAGAAACTTGTGGAGCAATTGAGTGATAAATACAAGAGGCTGCGAGGTTCCACAAGGGCCCAAGAAGGACTACTGTTCTTCCTTAGATTTGTTTGACTGCTTGCTTGTGTGGTTGCTTGGTTTTTCTTTGTTTATTTGTTGTCTCTTGCTTTTCTTTCCTCTTACCTACCACCTTCTTTTTTCTTTTTAAATTAGGTGCAACCAGCTTGTCTTTGCTGTGCTTCTTCAGTGATTTCCCATTCTCTGTCTATATTGATTTTGTATACCAAGCTTTTTCTTTTACTTCCTTCATCTTTCTGCCTTCTGTTTTCTGTTGTGGTTCTTACATACCATGTTTTTTCATTAGCCCACAACTTAAGAATGTCAATTTCTATTCTATCTATTCTGTTTTCTTCTTTTAAAATTAATATTAATTTTTTTCCTTTCAGCCCTTTCTTTCCTCTTTCTCTCACTCTTCATCATTCTAGCCTTCTAACTCATTATATATATATATATGTATTCCTCTATTTGGTTTCCCAGTCCATTGTAGGTGCTCCACTTTTTTGCTATTACTCTACACTGCCTACATGAGCTAAATATTCCTTTCACTAAGTCTTATACAGGCCTTCTTCTAACTTCTATCAATATTACTATTATCCTTCTTCCTTTCTTACATCTTTTGATTCCTGTGACCCTAATCTTTTGCTTTCAAGGGAACATAGAAAGAAGCAAGGTAATAATAAGAAAAAGTATCAAAGAGAAAACTCAACACACACACAGAACCACCAAGTAAAAAAAAACTCTAGAGCAGAGATAGAAGCTAATCAACCAAGTAAACCCATCATGATAAAATGATGACTAGAGGGCAACAAAAAAATTACAAACCACACTGAGAAACAGGAAGACATGGACCATTGCAATGAACAAACTAAAAACCACGAAGAGTTGCAGAACATCAAACAACTAATCAAAGCTTTCCAAACAAATATCATGGACCAACTTAATGAAGTGAAGGGAGAGATAAGGAATATTATGAAGACATTGGGAGAACATACTGAAGAAATTGTAAACATACATAAAAAGATAACGGATATCATGGTGATCAATGGCATAATCCAAGAAATCAAAAAGATGCTGGATTCACATAACAGCAGATTTGAACAGGCAGAAGAAAGGATTAGTGATGTGGAAGACAATTAATCTGAAATCAAACTGATAGTAGAATAGATAGACAAAAAGATAGAAAAAATCCAGCAAGGACTCAGGGATTTAACCGACAACACAAAATGCACAAACATATGCATTATGGGCATCCCAGAAGGAGAAGAGAAGAGAAAGAGAACAGAAGAAGTGCAGAAGGAAATAATAGCTGAAAACTTCCCAACCCTATTGAGAGAGATGGATATGCAGATCCATGAAGCACAGTGCACCCCAAACAGTATAGATTCCAACAGGCCAACTCCAAGACATATACTTGTCAAAATGTCCAATGCTCAAGACAAAGAGAAAATACTCAAGGCAGCAAGAGAAAAGAGAACCATCACATACAAGGGAAGCACAATAAGATTAAGGGCTGGTACCTCATCTGAAACCATGTAGGCAAGAAGACAGTGGTATGACATAATCAAAGCACTAAAAAAAAAAAAAAAAAAAAAAAAAAACTTCCAGCCACTAATTTTCTATCCAGCAAAACTGGCATTCAAAACCTAAAGGCAGTACAAAGAAGGAAATAACAAAGATTAGAGCAGAACTAAATGAAATAGAGAATAAGAAAGCACTAGAAAAAATAAACAAAAGCAAAAGTTGGTTCTTCAAGAAGATCAATAAAATTGACAAACCATTAGCCAGACTAACAAAGAAAAAGAGAGAACAGATGCAAATACACAAAATAAGGAATGAGCAAGGGGATAATACTACTGACCCCACAGAAATAAAGAGTATCATAAGAGGATACTTTGAAAAAATATATGCCAACAAGAATGATACTTTAGAGGAAATGGACAAGTTTCTAGAAACTCACAAACAGCCTACAATTATGAAAGAAGAAACTGATGAACTCAAAGGTTCAATTACAAGTAAAGAGATAGACTCAGTCATCAAAAATCTCCCAACTAAGAAGAGCCCAGGACCAGATGGCTTCACAGCTGAATTCTACCAAACATTCCAGAAAGAGCTAACACCAATTCTGCTTAAGCTCTTCCAAAAAATAGAAATAGAAGGAATATTGCCTAACTCATTCTACGATGCCAACATTACCCTAATACTAAAACCAAACAAAGATAACACAAGAAAGGAAAATTACAGAACAATTTCTCCAATGAACCTAGATGCTAAAGTCCTCAACAAAATACTTGCTAATCCCATTCAACAACATATCAAAAGGATTATACACCATGACCAAGTGGGTTTTGTCTTAGGTATGGAAGCATGGTTCAATATAAGAAAATCAATCAATGTAATACACCACATAAACAGATTGAAAGAAAAAAATCACATGATTATCTCTATAGATGCAAGAAAGCATTTGACAAAATAGAGCACTCTTTCCTGATAAAAACACTGCAAAAGATAGGAATAGAAGGAAACTTTCTGAATATGATAAAGGGTATATATGAAAAACCCAAAGCTAACATCATCTTCAATGGTGAAATCCTAAAAGCCTTCCCTCTGAGATTGGGAACAAGACAAGGATGCCCACTATCACCACTCCTATTTAACGTTGTCTTAGAAGTACTTGCTCGAGCACTGAGGCAAGAAAAAGATATAAAAGGCATCCAAATTAGAAAAGAAGAAGTGAAAATTACATTATTTGCAGACAACATGGTCCTATACATAGACTGCCCTAATTAATCTACAACAAAGCTTCTAGAACTTATAAAGGAGTTCAGTAATGTTGCAGGCTATAATATCAATGCTCAAAAATCAGTAGCATTTCTGTACACCTATAACAGGCAATCTGAGGAGGAAATCAAGAAAAAAATACCATTTACAATAGTAACTAAAAGAATCAAATACCTAGGAATAAATTTAACTAAAGATATAAAGGACTTATATACAGAAAACTACACAACACTGTTAAAGAAAATCAAAGAAGACTTTAATAAATGGAAGAATATTCCCTGTTCATGGATAGGAAGACTAAACATTATCAAGGTGTCTATCTTACCCAAACTAATCTACAGATTTAATGCAATCCCAATAAAAATCAACACTATTTTTTAAGGAACTGGAAAAACTAACTACAAAATATATTTGGAAAGGTAAGAGGCCCTGAGTTGCCAAAGACATATTGAAAAAGAAAAATGAACTTGGAAGTATCACATTACCTGACTTTAAAACATACTACAAAGTTACAGTGCTCAAAACTGCATGGTATTGGCACAAAGATAGACATATTGACGAATGGAACTGAATTGAGAGTTCTGATATAGATCCTCGTATATACAGTCATCTGATATTCAAAAAGGCCACCAAGCCCACTCAGTTGGGAGAGAATGGCCTCTTTAACAAGTGGTGCTTGGAGAACTGGATATCCATATCCAAAAGAATGAGAGAGGAATACCATCTCACACCTTATACAAAAATCAACTCAATTTGGATCAAAGATCTAAATATAAGAGCCACAACCATAAAGACCTTGGAAGATAATGTAGGGAAGCATCTATAAGACCTTGTAATAGGAAATGGTTTCATGAACTTCACACCCAAAGCATGAGCATCAAGAGAAAAAATAGATAAATGGGATCTCCTCAAAATTAAAAACTTCTGCACCTCTACGGATGTTATTAAGAAAATAAAAAGGCAGCCTACCCAATGGGAGAAAATATTTGGCAACCATATATTTGATACAAGCCTAATATTCTGCATATATAAAGATATCCTACACCTCAAAAATAAAAACAACCCATTTAAAAATGGGCAAGTTACCTGAAAAGACACTTCTCCAAGGAAGAAATACAAATGGCTAAAAAGCACATGAAAAAATGCTCAACATCGCTAGCTATTAAGGAAATGCGAATCAAAACTACCATAAGATACCATCTTACACCCATCAGAATGGCAGCTATTAAAAAAACAGCAGACTCTAAGTGTTGGAGATGATGTGGAGGAATAAGAACCCTCATCCACTGCTGATGGGATTGTGTAATGGTCCAGCCACTGTGGAGGACATTTTGGCAGTTCCTCAGAAAACTAACAATAGATCTTCCATATGATCCCGCGATTCCACTGCAGGGTATATATCCAGAAGTGAAAGCAAAGACATGAACAGATATATGCACACCAATGTTCATAGCAGCATTGTTCACAATTGCCAAAAGTTGGAATCAGCCCCGGTGCCCATGAACAGATGAATGGATAACCAAAATGTGGTACATACATACAATGGACTCTTACTCAGCTGTAAGAAGGAATAAATTGCTAACACACGGAATAACATGGATGAATCTTGAAGACCTTATGTTGAGTGAAGCAAGCCAGGCATTGAAGGATGAACAGTATATGACCTCATTGATTTGAATTGAGGAAAATGAGCAGTCTCTGAGAACCGTTGTCTGAAAGATAGGTTGCATATTGAAGGACAGGATAGGTGGGTAGTGATATTACCTGGTTTGGTGGTGCAGGGTTGACAGGTGGGTAGATTAGGAAGGGCGAGTTAGAATACCCAGGGTACTGGGGGGAGGAATGTGAGGGGGACTAGGTGAACATGGGACTTGTGGGTATCATGTTGAAAGTGCAGGAATGGGGATGCTCTTATGGCAGTATGACAAGGTAGTGTCACTGGTTTAGGGTGTAGGTTGAGGAGGCATTCAGGAAGGGGTGCATCTGGAGTAGGTTTCTGGGGAGTATGTGAGTGTTCATCCTGTCATAATGTATTATGTCAGAGAGTGGAGACCCACATGGTGAGTGGGAAGGAGATGGACCACCATCTTTGGTAGGACTGGTTCACCCAGAAACAGTCAGGTGGCTGTCTCTTAGGAGCAAAGGCGAATCATAATAGGGGAGGACAATCAGCGTGTCAAGACCTCTTGTTGCATGAAACTATGAATCTTGTCATCCAATGAGTCAAGACAGGGGGGTTTCATGTGCTCCAGGGGGATGGGGAGGAAGAAACAGAAAAGATAAAACAGGGGGTATTTAGTGGTCAGGGGAAATGTTTTTCATTACCTTACAGTGATGGACACAGGACATGGAAAATATTATCAAAAATTATTAAACTGTACCGTCTAAATTGTACACTATACTGTAAACCATTGAGAATGTTTAATATCTAAGCTTCACTATCTGTATAACAGTTATAACAATACTACCATCCACATGAAAAAGGTTTTAATATGGGGTGAGGAAAGGGGAAGGAGGTTAGGTATATGGGAGTCTCTAGTATTCTGTGTGTGACTTTGCTGTGACCTAAAACTTCTTTGAAAATTAAATGAAAATTCACGAGACACTGGGGAGTGGGAGGGGCAGGTGCTACACTACAGACTGGACACCTGATAATGCAGTGATAAAAGGGAAAATGTTAAAAAGAGAAAAAAATGTTTTTTAATTATTTTGTTTTTTCCCATTTTTTGAATATCCCAATCCTTTAATTTTATTTTATTTCTAGTTTTTTTTTTTTTGTTTGTTTCCATGTATTTTATCTCTTATATTTAAACTTATCTTTGTTATTTCATTTTCCTATTAATTGTATTTGGCTGTTATATGGGCTTCATCTTCAAGGAAGGTTTGGATCACAGAAGGGTTACAGAAGGGGCAGGAGAGGATCATTGGTGGGTGGTGTCTGGGATGGGTGTTTCATGGGAGGAAGTTCACCTGAATATACATGAAAGATATATAAAATTGTTCAAATGATCAAGGGGTGGGGCATGGTCACAGGGGTAGACAATCACTCAGTAAATGAGGGAATACTGAATTCCCAGCCTGGAGAGCTCTGCCAAATTCTCCAAGGGAGCAGCAACAGTCCCCTGAGTGCAGGGGCAGTGTCTGGCAAAGGATTTAGATTATATAAATGTTAAATTGATCAATGAAAATTCTTAAAAGAGCTCTATTCAAATGGCCAAATAATTAAATAAGTGCTTATATTAATAAATAAACATGGATACTAATAAGATAAAGTAGGATTATATGTGTTCAATCTTTAAAATGATGAAAATTGTTAGTTTTGACTAATGAAGTTACTACAAACCTCTTAAAATAATAATAATAATAATAATATGCATCTTTACATTTGTTATTAAAATATTGCCTTATGTGTACACTCCCTGACATTATTGCTAAATTTTTCATATATTTTACTTGAATTGGTGTAAAGCCAGCAAAACCTTGACATTAATGTTGCCTTCACCTCAAAATTAATTTTAAATGAAGAAAAATAAACATGTCATTAACATTAAAAAGAAAAATTAAAAAAAAAAAGAGAAAAACCAAGACAGATACACCTTTGTGGAAAGGTTTGCCAACTATCACCATCTGCTGGCTGGTCTAGAAATTACATGGAGAAAAACTGCTCTTATAGGTCTCTTTACCCCATCCCTGGGAGAAAGCCTGCACCCCATTAGTGAGCTCCTGGCATGATTTTGATAACTTAAGCTGGGGAGTTTTAAAGACTTAGGATAAGTTGAACCACATATCAAAGAAGGGCTGTGAAACAACAGTAACAATAGGCAAGAGAGAGAAATTGACCATCAGAGTAAATTCACCAACATGTCAGATGCTTAGACATCAGCAAGAAATTCTCAGTCATACTAGGAAACAGGATGAGATGATGGCCCAGCCAAAGTAACAAACCAAATATCCTGAAGAAATTCAGGATTTAAGACAGACAATTAATAATCATACAACTCTTTTAAATGAATTTGAAGAATTGAAAGAAAATATGACTAAAGAGATAAAGGATATTAAGAAGACACCTGGTGAGCATAAAGAACAATTTGAAAGTCTGCAAAGAACAGTAACAGACCTTGTGGAAATGAAAGAAATGATTGATGAGATTAAAAATACATTAGAGGCACATAAGAGCAGATTTCAATTGTTTGTAGACAAAATTAGTGATTTCAAAGACAGGACATCTGAACTGGAAAATACAGGAGAACAGAAAGAGAAGAGAATGGAAAAAATGGAAAGGGGTCTCAGGGAATTGAATGACAGCATGAAACACAAAAACATACACATTATCAGTGTCCCAGAAGTAGAAGAGAGTGGAAAGGAGCTGTAAGAATATTTAAGGAAATAATGACTGAAAACTTCCTTACCTTATGAAAGACATAATATCAATATCCAAGAAGGAAGATGCACCCCAAACAGAATAAACATGAAGAGACCTACCCCAAGACACTTACTATTCAGAATGACAAATATCAGAGTTAAAGAAAATATTTTGAAAGCAGCAAGAGAAAAGTAAAACATCACATACAAAGGAAACTAGAATAGATTAAGTGCTGACCTCTCATCAGAAACTGTGGAGGAAAGAAGAAAATGATGTGATGTATTTAAGGTATTGAAAGAGAAAAACTGCCAGCCAAGAATTCTCTATCTGGCAATGCTGTCCTTCAAAAATGAAGGGGAGTTTGAAATCTTCAACAGACAACAAAATCTGATAGAATATGTTCCCAAAAGACCAGAATTACAAGAGGTACTAAAGGGAGTGCTGCAGCCTGAAAGGAAAATACAAGGGTGTGAGACTTGGAGAAAAATATAGAAATGAAGATTATTAGAAAGGGTAAAAAAAAATAGACTATAGTACGATATGAAAAGAGAAAGCCAAGGGTGAAAATGGATCAAATAATTAATGCCTTTACAGTTATAACATTGAATGTAATGGTTTGAACTCCCCAATCAAAAGACACAGACTGATAGAATAGATTAAAAAATATGAGCCATCTACATGTTGTCTACAAGAGACTCGCCTCAGACATAAGGACACAACCAGGTTAAAAGTGAAAGGTTGAAAAAAGATATTCCACATAAATAGTGACCAAAAAAGAGCTGGAGTAGTGATATTAATATCAGAAAAAATAGATTTTAAATGCAGAGCTGTTATAAGGGATGAAGAAGTTCATCATATTTTAATAAAAGGGGCAATTCAACAAGAAAAAATAACTATTCTAAATATTTATGCACCTAACTTGAACGCCCCAAAATACATGAGGTACACACAGGCAAACCTGAAGGAAGAAATAGATGTCTCTACAGTAATGATTGGAGACTTCAATACACTACTCTCAGTATTGGATAGAACATCTTGGCAGTGGCTAAGTAAAGAAACAGAGAGCTTGAATAATATAATAAATGAACTTCACATAACAGACATTTATAGAGCATTGCATCCCAAAACAGCAGGATATGCATTCTTTTCAAGTGCTCATGGATCCTTCTCCAAGATAGACCATATGTTGGGTCACATGACCAGCCTCAATAAATTTAAAAACATTGAAATTATACAAAACATTTTCTCTGGTCATAATAGGATGATGCTGGAAAGCAATAATGGACAGAAAAAGGGAAAATTCATAAATATATGGAGATTAAACAACACACTCTTAAAAAATCAATAAGTCAAAGAAGAAATTGCAAGGGAATTCATCAAATATCTTGAGATGAATGAAAATGAGAACAGAACATATCAAAACTTATGGGACTCCATAAAGGAAGTGCCGAGAAGGACATTTTTAGCCCTCTATGCTTACATTAAAAAAGAAGAATGAGATAAAATTGGTGATCTAACTGCAATCCTGGAAGAACTAGAAAAAGGACAGCAAACCAATCCCAAACCAAGCCCAAGGAAAGAAATAATAATGATCAAAGAAGAAACAAATGAAATAGAGAACAAAAAAAAAAAAAAAAAAAAAGAAAATAAAAAAACCAAAAGTTGCTTCTTTGAGAAGAACAACAAAATCGACAAACCTTTAGCTAGACTGACAAAGAAGAAAAGAAAGAAGACACAAATAAATAAAATCAGAAATGAGAAGGGGCACATTAACACTGACCCCATAGAAATGAGAGAGATCATAAAATGATACTATGAACAACAGTATGCCAAGAAACTAGAAAATGTAGATGAGATGGACAAATTCCTAAAAACACATGAAACATCTACGTTGACTTCAGAAGAAATAAAAGATCTCAACAAACCAATCACAAGTGAAGAGATTGAACCCGTCATCAAAAACCTTACAAAGATGAAAAGTCTAGGACCAGATGGCTTCACAGGTGAATTCTACCAATCATTCATAGATGGACTAATACAGATCTTGCTCAAGGTCTTCCAAAAAATTCGACAGGAAAGAATGCTACCAAACTCATTCTATGAAGCCAACATCATCCTAATAGCAAAACCAGATAAAGATGCTATGGAAAAAGAAATTTACAGACCAATATCCCTAATGAATATAGATGCAAAAGTCCTCAACAAAATACTGGCAACAAGAATCCAAAAGCCCATGATCAAGTGGGTTTTATCCCAGGTATGCAAGGGTGGTTCAACACAAGAAAATCAATTAGTGTAGTAATAAAACACATTGATAAATTGAGGAAAAAATATCACATGATCTTCTTGATTGATGTAGAAAAGGCATTTGACAAAATACAACACCCTTTCTTGATTAAAAACATTCCAAAAAAATAGGAATAGAAGGAAGCTTTCTTAATATGGTAAAGTGCATATATGATAAACCTACAACTAGCATTGTACTTAATGGTAAAAGACTGAAAGCTTTCCCCTGAGATCAGGAACAAGACAAGGATGCCCACTGTCACCACTTTTGTTCAATACAGTTCTATAGGTTCTAGCTAGAGCAATCAGGCAAGAAAAAAAAATGAAAGGCACCCAGATAGGAAAGGAAGAAGTAAAACTTCCACTATTTGCTTTGTACATGATCCTATGACTAGAAATCCCTGAAAAATACAACAAAGCTACTAAAATTAATGAATGAGTTCAGCAAAGTGGCGGGATACAAGGTTAATATGCAAAAATCAATGGCGTTTCTGTACACTACTGATATGTAATCTGAGGAGGAAATCAGAAAAAAAATTCCATTTTAAATAACATCTAAAACAATCAAATATGTAGGAATAATCTTAACCAAGGACATAAAAGACCTATATTCAGAAATACAAAACATTGCTAAAAGAAACAGAAGAAAACTTAAATAAATGGAAGGACATTCTATGTTCAGGAATTAGAAGACTAAATATCATTAAGATGTCAGTTCTACCCAAACTGATTTATAGATTCAACACAGTCCCAATAAAAATCCTAACAGTCCTTTTTTGCAGAAATCAAAATGCCAATAATCAAATTTATTTGGAAAGGTAAGGGGCCCTTAATAGCTAAAAATGTGTTTTAAAAAAGAACAAAGTTGGGAAGCGGCTGTGGCTCAATCAGTAGGGCTCCCGTTTACCATATGGGAGGCCCCGGGTTCGGTTCCCGGGGCCTCCTGGTGAAGGCAAGCCCGCCCGCGCGGTGTGGTTAGCTGACCCAGCGAGCACAAGCAGCAAGGGGGGGATAAATGAATAAATAAATAAAATCTAAAAAAAAAAAAAAAAAAAAAAAAAGAACAAAGTTGGAGGACTCTCACTTTCTGACTTTAAAGCAAATTATTTAGCTACAGTGATAAAAAAATAGCATGGGACTGGCATAAGGACAGAGAGATTGACCAATGGAACTGAATCAAGAACTCAGAAATTGATCCTCACATCTACAGTCAAGAGATTTTTGACAAGGCTGTTGAGCCCACCCAGATGGGCCAGAACTCTCTAAATAACAAATGGTGCTGGGAGAACTGGATAACCCTATCCAAAAGAAAGAAAGAAGACCCCTACCTCACACCTTACACAAAGATTAATTCAAAATGGATCAAAGTCTTAAATATAAAAAGAAGATTAATAAAACCCCTAGAAGAAAATGGAGGAAAACATCTTCAAGATCTTGTGGTAGGTGGTAGTTTCTTAAACCTTAATGCCTAAAACAGGAGAAACAAAAGAAAAAAATAGATAAATGAGATCTCTCCAATATTCAACACTTTTGTACTTCAAAAAACTTTGTCAAAAGGGTGAAAAGTAGCCGACTCAATGGGAGAAAATATTTGGCAATCATATATCTGATAAAGGTTTAATGCCCATGATATATAAGGAGATCATACAACTTAACAATAAAAAGACAAAGTATCCGATTAAAAAATGGGTAAAAGACTTGAAAAGACAACTGTCCAAGGAAGAAATACAAATGGTGAAGAAACATGAAGAAATGTTCAAAGTCGTTAGCAATTAGGGAAATGCAAATCAAAACTACAATGAGATATCATTTCACACCTATTAGACTGACTGCTATTAAAAAGTTGGAAAACTGCAAATGTTGAAGAGGATATGGAGAGATAGGAAAGCTTATTCACTGTTGATGGCCATACATAATGGTACAGCCACTGTGGAAGACTGTTTTGCACTTCCTAAGGCAATTGAATATAGACTTGCCATGGGACCTGGCAATACCATTGCTAGGTATATACCCAGAAGAACTGAGAGCAGTGACACGAATATCCATCTGCCCACCTATGTTCATAGCAGCATTATTCATGATAGCCAAAAGTTGGAAACAACCCAGGTATCCATCAACTGATAAATGGATAAACAAATTGTGGAGTATACACATGATGGAATATTCTGCAGGGGGTAAGAAGAAGTGAATTCGTGAAACACAGAAAACATGGATGAACATGGAGGACATTATGTTGAGTGAAGCAAGCCAGACACAAAAGGACAAATACTGTATGAATGTCCTAATATGAACTAAATATGTTATGTCAAATATAAATATATTATGTGAAATATGAATATGGGTAGAATTGCATATATAAGACCGTTTTTCTTTGAAGCTGAACAAATGTAAGTTAATACTACAAAATACTATTATCAGACAAAAAAACCATCATACTAAGTGAAGGAGATTAGACACAGAGTACTACATATTGTATGATTCCATTTATATGAAATGTAAATATAAATCAATTTATAAAGATGAAATGAGATTAGTGGCTATGTAGGTCTAAGGAAGGAATGCTAAGGGGTTTGGAGTCTTTCATTTTGGAGTAATGAGATTGTTCTAGAATTTTTGAGATGATGAATAACATTTTGATTATACTAAAAGCCATTGGTTATATACTTTGGATAGAATAGCCAGAAACAGCAGCTATGTATGGTGGGGGAAGCATGGAGAGATTGAGAGGTGAGGAATTTTCTTGTTTGTTTGTGTTTGTTTTTTGTTTATTATTATTGAAATAATGAAAATGATCGAATAATGATTGTAGTGATGAGCACACAACTATATAATTAAATCAAATACCATTGATTGTACACTTTGGAAGAATTTTATGCTTTATTAACATATATGAATAAAATTGAACTGTTTTTAAAAGAACAAACAAAAAAAGCCTACTTCATATAATGGAAATCTGGAATCTTCCCAGACAGCTTCACATAGCCCTCCAGCCAGGATTACCCTAAAATTCTCTGTGCACATGGCTGATTAGTCTATCCATAATGACATTTACATATACTCATATGGAATATACCCTATGTGTTGTATTCCAGGGACAATAGGGTTCTTTTCTCTGTCTAGAAAACTCACCAGAATTCCATGGAGGAGAAAATGCCACCATCAGTGAGTACTTTGTGGCAATTTTTAAATAAGTGCTCCCTTGGAGTACTTTTATTTATTTATTTTTTCTAAATGCATATGCCAGGGCATGTTTGCTCATTTAGGCTTAGGACACAGTAGTGAGTGCACTTTCTGTCCATTTCTATCTAGCTTCAGGGCAGTCGATAATTTCACACTGTCTGTCTCCCTAAGCCCTTTCACAAAATAACAGAAAAATTTGTTATGCATTTTACGCATCAGCACAGATGGCATTTTATTGCACCTGTCCCTACCTTTAAACTCTCAGTGATATTCTCAACATTATTCTCACCTCTCCATTCCAATACATATATCACCAGACATTTTCTAATTCTTAAAATACGGTCTTGCACATCGTAAGATAAATATTATCCAAGCTGGATGAGGGGTAGTGAAAAATGCATTCAATCCTTCCTCTTGTCAATATAAAGTAAAATCTAACAAAAAAAAGTAAAATCTAATTCTTTCAGATGAAAACAATACTACAGGTTACTAATATTGACCAACAGTCAAGTGATCTAATATTTTCATCTAAATTTTTAATACTTAAAATTAAAAATTACCTCACAGATGTGTTGTGAATATTAAATGTGATTATATGTGTGTGTTTGTGTGTGAGAATGTGTGTGCATGATACTATTGCTTAGTCCAGTATCTAAGCATTTAACATATTTTGGATATAATAATTTTTATTCTTATTATTGCCATTTATGTGTGGTATTAGTTCAAATGGGGCTTACCTGAAATTTCGACTGGATCCAGGATGTTATCTTACAAAAAAAAATTAAGGACAACTTCATACAGAATTTTGAAAATCATTAGAGTAGAAATATCAGAGATGGCATGTCAAGCAGATAGAATGATATGTGAACAAATATATGTAGAGGTACAAAACAGTGAAGGTTTTGGCTTGGCGAGATCATGGATTTGGCATGGCAGAATAAAGTATATGCTTATGAGAGGTTGACTGTGGGAAATTTATAGAAGGGCTCAGCATCCAGACTATCCACATTCATATTTGTGTGGGTACAGAAATGCTAAAATCATTTTTATTTAATCAGATCCAAAACAATGCATTTGTGTTGGAACAAACCAGAACCTACTTCTCTTTGATTGCATTATTGTTTTATGGAGAAAATAGAAGTGCAATGGAAAATATGTGGGTTGGATTATCAGCTCCTTGAATGAAGACTCTCAAAGAACAGGTCTCCAAGTTTAAACTGGACTGGAGAATATATATGTCTGGGGCCCAAAGTCAGAGTAAGGACATTTTCTGTCTCACTTTGAATCAACATCTTGGTGTCCTTTTATAGGGAATTAGAGGTCATAATGCAGACTCGAGAATATAGTTACCAGTCCTCTGCAGAGACTGTCTTAGCTTGCTTTACATCTCCATGCTCTAGTAGGTCAGAGGCGACTATCCCTTCACAGTGCAGTGACCCTGTCCCTGAGGAAACACGGGCCAAGGAAAATGAAAGGTCCAACTATTTTCACCTAACTTCTAAGTTATTCTTCTCATGGGAAGCAATAAAAGTACAGAAGGACACTGGTTTTATAGGAAAACAAAAGCTCCCACTTCTAGGGAAGCACTAGTACAAGAAGATTAGGGTTCTTTCTTCAAACACTGTTAAGCATCTACATTAAGCATCATTGTGAAAATTCCAGCCCATGTGTATATGATGCAAAACAAGAATAGAAAAAAGTTAAAATTATTTTATGTAAAATGACATAATAAATTGATTGGAAATGATTTCTTACAATATAGTTATATAAAATAGCATACCTGAATGCCAGAAATCATGGGAGAAAATAAAATTTAATAAAATCTTATTCTTAATAGCAATGAGACATATAAAGACATATACAAATATCTCAAACATAATCCCAGTAAGAGGAGGACAAAAATATTGTTGAAAAAGCCTATACATACTTAAATAAAAGGAGAAACATATTGGTATTATATACTTGAATGAGTAGATTGAAATGTTTAAAAATTGATTTTTTCAAATGCATTTGTTTCTGATTAATAAAGTTATAATGAAAGTTAAATTAATTCCATTCTAGAGTAAGACTGTAACAAAATATACTTCATATAGAAGAACTATCAAGCGAGTGTGTAGAAGCCATTGTAGCTTTGAGGGTCCCACAGAAAATGGATCACATGATTAAAAGTCAAACTGAAGAGAATTAGTTAGGGGGCTATGAGAGAGGTGTGGGCATGGCCTAGGGCATCATCATGGGGTGGTGAAGCCCCCCCAAAATGGCAACAAGACATAGCCATTTACCACCCCCAGGCTTGAAAGGGCAAGGGAAGAAGCTTGCTCACTAGAGCCTAAAGAGAGCTCATTGCCTTGGAAGAGAATAGTCGTCTGACAAGATTTATCCTGTGGAGCACAGCCACTGTCAGAATGGTAGGTGGGGGGTTTGGGGAAGAGAATATATATATATACCTGACTTCTTACTTCTCCTACACTCCTAGAACCTGCTGATGCCCCCATTTACCAAACCCATAAAGAAACCACAGGATGAGAGTGAATTCGTCAGAATAAAATGCATGGATGGGAAGGGATGCATTAAATACAATGTATCATAATATTTATAAAATATAATAATAGTAATAACAAAGAAGTATCATAGATATTTATAAAATATAAGTATCATAGATATTTATAAAATATAATAATAGTGATAACAAAGAACTCTAACATATTAATAAATGTGTTATTATATATTATATATAATAGTGATATGTCTATGCAATCTGAGACAAGTAAAGTGCAACAGAATAGAATAGTTAGATCAATCAGCTTACTTTAGCTTTTCCTATGGAAACAAAGGATACCAAAATCCCTCATGACTTACAATGACAAAGACATTTCTTTTTCTCAATACAAGCCCAATGTAGATCAAGTTGTTGCTCTGCTCTACATCATCTTCCTTCCAGTCCCAGGTCGGGGGACAGCCTCAATCCTGAATGTGGCCAATCTCTTGGCAGAGAAAAGGGTGTATGACAAACTACATGCTGGCTTACAAAGCCTATATAAATCTTACACCTGGAAGGCAGAAAGGTCCTCCGTCATTGGCTAAAGAAAATCATGTGACCATACCCAATATCACTAGAATAGTGAAGTATAATATTTTTGAAGGGGGTACAGTTTGAGAGGGGGCTTATTTTCTTGTTGTCACGAAATAATACAATTTCTCACATCCCATTATTTGTGAGTTAATATATGCTAATGAAAGCAGAATACATCTACCAGAAGTCCACATATAAGAACTTGCTCCCTTAGTTACATAAACATAGCAAGCTGAAGATGGAAAAGAAATTATAAATTAACTACTAGAACGATATCTGGATTTTACTGATGAAGAATATGAGCCTCCGAAAGATGAAATGATGTGCCAAGGTGCAGGGGCAGATCCAGAATTTCCTGGTCCCCATTCAGGGCTCTTTATACCACAGCTCAACTCCTCATGGATGGACTTGGTGAATGCACCATGAAACCAAGGAGCTGGGTGTTTCTGAAATTGACCCACCCTTTGAGGTTAGGGTCAAGGCCAATCTCATTTTTAGACGTTAGGTATAATGCACCTTCAGGGACATGGGGAGGAATCACGTTCAATATATTCCTCTGTCCTCAAATCTCACTTCTATAGCTGTTCCTATATAAGAGAGAACGAATGAGGGAGAGGAGGAACACTTGATGTCTTGTGGGATAAAGAGTGTAGGAACTGGACTTGGGTTTCCTGAAGACACAGGTTGTGTTTTTCTATAAAATTTCTTAGATTAATTATGGAATAAGCATCTAAGCCCTGTGCCATGCTTTTTAAAAGTAGGGAAGTGAAAAAAGACAAAAATACATTGGTGTTTTGGGTGGTCAAAATCTCTAATAAGCTTTTTAACCACTTTATTGCAGAGGTTGCCCAGAATCCCACTGTTTTATTCATGTTGTGAAACCATTGGAAATTAGCTGCTGCCTTTTTTGAAATAACAGTCCAAATTACCAGCTTGGAAAAGATGTTACCCCAGTGACAGTTTTCCCTTTGGAATCTGAGGGGGCAAAACATAAAACTAATTCTCTAGTGCCTTTTTTCCTTTAAAAGATGAGAAGACATGGGGCTAGGGAGAGGGGAGAACAGGGAGTTATCGCTTAATGGGTACAGAGTTCCTGTCTGAGATGATGAAAATGTTCTGGAAATAGATAGTGGTGACAGTTACCCAACATTGTGAATGTACATAATGCTACCAATTGTACAATTGAAAAGGGTAAAATGGTAAGTTCTCCTGTTTATCACATTTTTTAAACATTTTATAAAGAAGCAAGTTTAAGGAAAAGAAGATAAGAAGAAAGCTTTTGTATTGGCTTCCTGGGATAATTTCCCTTTATAAAATAATCAAATATGATGTCTGTTTTCTCAGTTGATTATTTTTAAAATTTGGAAGTTCATAATGTAGAATGGTACGTTGTGTTCTAATCTGTTGGCATTTTTGCATCTGACAAAGGAAGAGTAACTCAAAAGCAATGACACCCACTCCAGTGTGTGTGTGTGTGTGTGTGTGTGTGTGTGGCTGGTAAGCATACAAAATACTTGTAATGATTTGTTGAGTCTGAGACATTTATTTTTAACTGCCCCTCATGAAAGAACACTCAACACTTCCTCTAACTTCTAGCTCAGGCTGTGTGGCATTTCCAATATTTAGAAAGAACAGAGCTTTCATGACTTCAGTGATGTCAAGCAGCTGGACAAAGAACAATGGCTTTATAAGAAGTTCACCTGAAAGAAACAGCTGAACAGAGCAGCTGAACCTGAAAATAAATGATGCCCAGGGAAAGAAACGAGCCTTATGCTCGTTATATTATCAGGGTAGAGATGGAGCAAATGAATGAATGTGCTTGTTGGTTTGCTTTACATGTTCAAGACCAATGAGAGCTTCCTGTTGGATTAGCACTAATCTGACAAAGCAATCAAGGTAGTTTATTTAGTGTGTTTGGACATTTTTTTAAAGGAGGTACCAGGGATTGAACCCAGGACCTCGTATATATGAAGCAGGTGCTCAACAACTGAGCTCTACCTGCTCCCCTGTTTGGACATTTTGATAAGGTTTGGCTCATCTCTGCTGGGGCAATTAGAAAAGGTCGAAATCCTCTGACCTACCATGCTAGCTAAATGTCCTTGTGTTTCTTTGTATACTTGCTGTATTAGTTAGCCAAAGGGTTGCTGATGCGAAGTACCAGAAATCTATTGGCGTTCATAAAAGATATTTATTTGGGGTAGAAGCTTACAGTCACAAGGCCCTAAAGAGTCCACCTCAAGGTACTATAAGAGGTACTTTCTTACCCGAAGTCATTTGCCTTGTGTTGAAGCAAGATGGCAGCCTTTCTTCTTCCTTTTAAGCCTCCATGGTCCCAGCTTCTTCTGAGCTCAGCTTCAGGCTGGCATAAGGCTCATTTCTTTCCCTGGGCATCATTTCTTTTCAGGTTCAGCTGCTCTGTTCTCTTCACAAGGTCAGCTGTAGACTATTACGCTCATCTTTCTTCCAGGGGCCTCTTCCCTGTCTAATGAGCTATCTCTATTCCTCTGTGTTCTTCTTTGTGTATTTACTTCCGTGTAAGTGTCTGTTTTATCCCCAAGGGGGCTGGGGCTTGATACTGAGTCATACTCTAATGACATAGTTAGATCAGAGCCCTAATCTTAACACAATTTAATCAGACGTCTCAGGTGAATCTAATACAATCAAAAGGTTATCACCCCCAGAGGAACAGACTGGTTTACAAACATAATCTATATCTCTTTTTGGAATTCATAATGTCTAACTGCCACACTTGCTTTCTGCTCTTAAACTACAATTGGAGAGGGCAAGAACTGGCCTGCCACCATCAGAAGCTTGCTGGTGACCTCTTTGGTTCTCTCCACCCTGCCACACTGGCTTTCATACAGGTACTTTCATTTACATCAAGAGAGGCTCCACATCCAACAGAAGCTCTATCAGTCAAGGAAATGCAAAAAGCCATCCTTGTGTACTAATTCTCACTAGACCATACTGTCCTCCTCAAAGATTGTAAAAGATGGTTTGGATATCTAGGTGGTTGTCCAGAGAATGTGAACCGGTTGAAATATTCAATGAAAAAAAATAAGGAGGAAATTATACTGTTAGGTGCAGCAAATAACTGCATATGGTATAAAGAAAAGTCATTCCTTTTATCATTCACTGTTTCTCCTTCATAGATTTTAGTGCATCCAATCAAGATTTGGCTGGATTTTTTAAAACATTTTCCCTTTCCAGAGGACTGTCTAAATTACCCAGAGGAACACTTGAGAAGGTCCCAAATTGAAGTTGCTACATCAAATAAATCGCATCTACTGTTTTGTAATTTTAACCATTAAAACTTATGAGGAAATATGGCCTGTCACTCTTTTGGCAGGAGCACATGATTGAGGAGCTTGGTGAATAGAATGAACAGGTGCTGGGACAAAAGTCAAAAAGCCCATCCATCTTCATGCTTCAAGGGGAAAATAAACCTTTTGGGGGTTTCCACTAGAAGAATGTTGCTTTCTTGTTTTGGTTGAATACAGTTGAAAGCATTTTGGGATTTTTCAGAACTTTTACTTAACATCGTTTCTTAGCTAAAGTGAAAGAGAAACACACACTGAATTACTTGGAGTGTGTTACTGTCTCAGTGCTCAATCATGCCAAGTCTAAGTGGGCAGAGAACTGATCCCTTCAGTTTCATCATTATAGAACTGTACCTCTAATTTGGGTCCCAAGTGATAACATTAGATAGTGAACTCTGCTATTGCAAGTGTATTTCTGATTCTTATCATCACATATCCCTTCCTCATAGTAATTATCCAAAATGATCATTGAATGATTGAATGGAACTTTAAAGTGAATTCAAAAGACAGATATTGCTTTTGTATGTGCCATCCTCTCTCCCTAAAATGTCCTCCTTATCCCTGTTCACATAAGCCATGCCTATTCATCTTTTAAATTAATACAAAATATCACCTGCACCAGGAAGCCTTCTTTGTTCATATCCCAAAGAGTGGTAATCACTCTCTTGCCCTTTCCTTTGAGCTATCTCAATACCATATGTGCACATTAAATATTTATATATGTATATATGCATACATGTATATATATATATACAGAGAGAGAGATAGATTTGTTTACATGTGCCTCCCATGTTGGAGTTGGGGAAAATTCTTTTTAGGCATGGAGTAAATGCTTCTTTACTTCTGTATATTACTTAGCTAGCACAGGCTATGTAATAGACTATCCATATATAAATGCAAGGATAAATGCAAGGAGGTAGAAATGGGATGAAGAAGATATGGAATATGTATACCTGAATATCTAGACAAATATCTTTAAATAGATAAATTTGATGTATCATAACATAAGATAAATTATGTGAAATGTGGATATGTGAGCTACTAACTCACCTTCTAGTTGCTATGGACGATTTCATTGCAGATAGACTTTTTACTAGAACCAAAAAAATGAGTATAAATGTGTCATATGAATGAGGGAGGAATGATATTTTGGACAAATGTCATTGTACATGCAAAATTGTGAAGCTCAGAGTTGGTCTTATTTATCCAATTTAATGGAGAGAAATTCAGTGTAACACCGGTAATGAAAGATGAGAATGGAAATGTAGACAGGAAGAAGGAATAAAGATTTTATTCCATGACCATGGGAAGAGGAAAACCAGAAGAGATATGTTTGTTTCTTTGTTTGGCTTTTCAATGAGAAGACTGATGTAATTTGGATTTTGTGTACAAAATAACAGGCAGCAATATGGCAGATGGACTGGGATGGCCATAAACACATTGGCCTTCCAAGCTGTTAAGAAGTCAAGTGAAAGAAAATGAAGACCCCTGGAAGAATGCACACATGAGAGTTGAAAGAAGGTCAGATATAAAAGACATATCGAAATGATAATTGACTGAATGTGGTAACTATTTGTATGGGATCGAGAGACAAGGTGTGGTGCACCAACATTTTTTATAGTCGTTCTTGTTGTGGCACCACTATGAAAAATGAAGAAATGCAGGAAATGGGTTTGGAATAAAGCATTGGTTGAGAGAGAGATGAAATTCTGTTCTTGCTTTTATATTTAGGTTTTTGATCCATTTTGAGTTAATTTTTTTATAAAGTGTGAGATAGGGGTCCTCTTTCCTTCTTTTGGCTATGGATATCCAGTTCTCTCAGTACCATTTGTTGAATGGACTGTTCTGCATGAGCTGGGTGGGTTTGACAGGCTAGTCAAAAATCACTTGACCATAGATGTGAGGGTCTGTTTCTGAACCATCAATTCAGTTCCATTGGTCTATGTGTCTGTCTTTATGCCAAGCAGTTTTTACCACTGTAGCTAGGTAATAGATGAAGTCCAGAAATGAGAATTCTCCAACTTTGCTTTTCCTTTTTAAGATGTTTCTGGCTATTCAGGACCCCTTACCCTTCCAAATAAATTAGCTAATTGTGTTTTCCATTTATTTAAAAAATGCTGGTGGAATTTTTATCAGAATTGCATTGAATCTGTATATCAATTTGAGTAGAATTGACACCTTAATGATATTATGCAAACATATTAAGTGCCACTGCATTTGCAGACGGGTCTGCTCAGTAGTCATTATGAAGCACATGTTTATGGTATGGAAACGCTATCAGACTAGAATTGCAGATTTGTTGCTTATCACATAGTCAAGGTAATTGAAAAACTGGAAGCAGATAAAATTACTCAGTGACTATTGAGCACAGAACAAATGCAGATCAAGTTTTGAATCTGGGGTATGATAAACTCTTGAAGATTGAACAAAGCAGAATAGCAGCTAAAGTGAATACACCAGAATAAATTAGGTAATCACTTTAACCAAAATATGTTTGGCTCATGACAGGAAACTTGACACTGAGCAACGGCTTACATCTCTACTAGGTTTACAAGAGAGAGGTGCTGAGATCCAGAAAAAATCCCTTTACATTTTGCTGTAAGGCATTTGCTCCAAGCAATAATTCATTCTCCAGGTAACTGCTAAATCACATGCTTCTTCTGCTGGTAGACTTAGAGCTATAACAGCATGTCAGATCCTCTCTGTGGTAACTTTGCTTAGGTATTTACCCTAAAGTAACACTCCAGATTTTATTAATCCAATGGTTAGGAAAGGGCAACACAAGAAAATGAAAGAGGAAAATAATGGATCACAAGAGATGATTTCTTCCAAAGCCTTACAGCAGATCTTTTCAAATTAGTTCATCAAAATGTCTCCATAAGACTATAACACCTAATCATGAGGTAGTCCAAGCAATTCTTATCATCCCAGGTACATATACAATAGGAACTCAAAACCCCAAGAGATAACATGCCCTAAATCCAATAAATTTCCTTGCCTACACCCTAAGCCACCTTTAAGGAAAAGCCTATGCTAGAGTTGAGTAGAATATTGAGCTTCTCCTAGATGACAGTACCAAAGAAGGGCAATTTGAATTGGTGATAAAGAGAAGAGTTTTTAAGGAGTTAGATTAACTCAAGGAGTTTAATGAATAGTGACTACTTATGAGTTTTAGGTTTAGTAATTAGAGAGTTATAGGTACTTAAACCATATTGCCATGAGACATAAGAAATCAGATATGGAGTTTAGCAACAATTGCAAGCATTATATATAATTTTATTTCTTTTCCAATGATTTATCCTCCAGTTGCTTTTTTCATTTCTGATTGCATTTATTAATATCTCCAGCAAAACAGGAAATTTACTCACCTTAACAAAGTGATGAAAGTTAGCTCTACCAGTAATATGCCCATCTGACATTATGCTTCTGATTAGAGGCAATAAAAAGTGAATAATGTCAGCTATGCTGAATTCTCACTGAAATTGTTTAATTTTATTAGATCAGAATGAAATCAAGAATATGGGATATTCCACAATGCAACTAGACTGGACTTTTAAAAAGGAGAGTGCACTATTCTAGAGGAACTACAGAGACAAAACCATGCTGATGCGTGAATCTTATTGGATCCTAAAGTAGTGGAAAAGAACCATACACACATGATATATAAAATGAGTGTGGCAAAGTGTTAACAATTATTCAATCTAGGCACAAGGTGTACTCATTGGGCTAGTCTTATATATTTTATATAAGTATGGAAATCTTCAAAGAAAATAACGGGGTCTAAAAAACATATATCCTCTCTTTTGCTACCCAAAGATACAACATTGTACCTCTAGTAAAGGAATATATAGCACAAAGGGGAAGTGTAGTGTGGTACCCCTTTATGAAGTTCAGAAAAGAAAAAGAATGCTTTAGATTTAAAAACAAGAAAAGGATGCTGGGAAGTTAAAAATAATCATCATTAAATTATAAAGGAAAACAAAAGCAGATGCTGGAAGTAATCTTAGAAGAAAAACTCAGGTGACATTTAAAGGAAATTGATATTTGAGTTATAAAAATGAACAGAGATGTTGAATGGTTCGGGATGTTTGAGAACTCCAGGGACTTTAAATAAAAAGTCAGATTAGAGAAATCACAGAGATCGATGACATTGTATGGAATTACTTCTTAAAAGGAAAAACATACCACTTGCTCTTCAACCCTTTCCTGTTAACTTTGAGAATTAATTCTAATAGATGTTGAAATTGATATGACAAAAAAAGTGATGACTGGGAAAACTTGCTATATACCTAAATATACTTTCGTATATTTTATGTAACAAGACTAAGAAACATTCTATGAAGAAAACTTTAAAAATCCTCAAAACTCTTTTTTTGCTACATTTCCTAAAAATATATTACGAGGATGAACAGGTGTAAAGCTCAGGCGTTTTACTATAGAATGAAACATGCTGGATACAAATGTGAAAATATTCTCTCTAAGTTAAGCAAGTTTGCATCATAAGGCTGTCCAACTCAAAGTGCCTGGCTCCTGTAGGATGGAAAAGGCTGATTACTATAGAGAGATGTCTCTAAATGTAAGGAGCTTATCTGCAGAATTTACAGATTATACAGCTGATTAATTTTTTCCATTGACGTTATAAACATTCACCCAATTTACAAACATTGTTTCATCTAACCTCAAATATTTTTGGTCCCCAAGGAGAAAATTAAAAAAAAATGAGCACAAAACAGTGTTGCAGGTATTGTTTTTCTTAGGCCTTCTTTGTTTTACAATAGAGCTCAGTAAGGCTCCAAGTCACTAGATGCATTCATAGCAAAATTGCAAAAGAACCCAGAGATTCACAGTCATGGTCTAGTATTTTTTTTCTCTGCAGCCTAAAATAGAGACAGAAGAGGCACTGGAGTTAATTCTTTATCTTGGAGTCTCAGAACAAACCCTCATGGTGGACTAGAATTAACTAAATGATTTAACGACCTTAGTTCCCATAGCCTTTGAATCTTACTTCTTTAGCTTGATATTGTCTGGCAACATTAGTGAGCATAACAGATCTGCCAGGACTTTGACCATATCTGACCATCTATTCATCTTTGCGTTATCTTTTGTGCTTAAGTAAGTAAATAATAAATGAAAGCCCTTCTAGCTAATTCAGTGGTATTTGCAGGAACTCAAGTTTAGCCCTCACTGCTCTCACACTTGCCCTACCTCTCTTGGCAGGCATTAGGCATAGTCCGATCTGGAATAGTGTATAGCATTAATGAACTCACGTGACATTTGAAATCACGGAGTTAACTTCATTAGGGCCCAAACTCTGGCAGTTGTATCAGTCAAGGTCCAAACTAGAAAAGAGGAATTTGCTCTACATATTCAACGTGGATGGAGTAGAATGCAGAGAGTGGTTTGACAAAGCGACAGAATAGCTGAGAAGCTCAAAGTGCAAGGGTGTAGCAGCCTGAACTTTAGCAAAATCAGGAAAATACTTTCACACCTGGGGACAGAGGGATAAAAGGAGGATCTGATATTCCTAGAGTCAGGTACTCAGTGTCAACTGGTAGAAGATGGAACCTAAGTGGAGCTCTAGGGTGGGAGCTGGAGCCATGGAGGAGACCCTGCCCTCAACACATCCTGAGTGCTAGACACTGTCTGAGGTTGGGGGGGTGGAATTTTCTCTTCTTCTTAATTCAGTTTTGCAATTGCACAGTAGATGGGTGTGAAAAGGAAGCAAAATTTATTACATGTTTATATGTGATAAGAATGTTAAATGTACTCTATATTTTAAACATTAAACCACCCTGCATGGAATATACACTTCTCAATATTAGAGGTACACTAACTGAGTCACAGATATTACCGTATGTTGTTCCATGTCTTATGGCAGTTATTGAGTGGGACAGAGATTTGAACTCATGTAGTTCATTCCAAAGGAAGATACATAAAAACTACCTTTTATCAAACAAAAAACTATTGTGCTTTTTTTCTTTTTCTTTTATTAATTGCAAAAACACTATAAAGAAAAATACAGAAATTAGAAGCATACAGCTTGATGGATTTTGGTGAAGTCAATACAGCCCAGTAACCAGGATCCAGGTCAAGAAACAGACATGACTAACAACCCAAAATTTATCACCACCCAGGCACTAGCCTCCCAAGGCCAAAATCTATCCTGACTTCTTACATGATACATTAGTTTTACCTGATTTTTTTTTTTTTTTTTTTTACCGGGAGGTCCCGGGTATCGAACCTGCTTCCCTCCATATGGGAGACAGACACCCAACCATTTGAGCCACATCCGTCCCTCTAGTTTTATCTGATTTTGAAATTTAAATGGTTTAACCCTATTTATAGTCTTCTTTGAGTATAACTTCTTTCTCTCAGCATTCACTTTGTTTCATCTATTTTCCTGTGTTTAGCAACAGTTAATTCATTATCATTGTTGTAGTGTATAGTTTTCTCTTCCATGAATATCCACAATTTACCCTTTCTATATCCACAATATTTTGTTTTGGCTATTACAATTTTGCTGTTATGAATATGCATTTTAGTGACTGCTTCTTCCAATTTCTTCTTGGGAGCAACTTCTCATCTGAATTAAAATAAACTGTATAAATTTATAAGTTAATACATAAACTATTATGTGTAAACTTATACATAATAGTTACACATAATTCAAAGGCAGTATATTTTATATACTTTATATATATATATATATATATATAAAATCTGTTGAATGTATGGTAGTATTAGACATTCTGAGTATTAAAAATATATGAGAAAGAGGGAACGGATGTGGCTTAAGTGATTGAGCTCCCGCCTCCCACATGGGAGGACCCAGGTTTGTTTCCCTGTGCTTCCTGAAAATACAAACAACAAGCAAAACAAATGAAAAAAAACCAACTCAGGGAAGCTGATGTTGCTCAGTGGTTGAACTCTAGTTTCCTACATATGAGGTTCAGGGTATAATCCCTGGCCCCTGGTACCTAAAAAAAAAAAGTATGAGAAAGAACAATTAACTTTAAGGAGCATGCAATTTATTTTAGAAGACAGAGACATGTAACATGACAACTTAAAATTTGTAGTAACAGTCAGTGCAACTTTACTTCACCATTTTATCGTCTCTCCTGCACAGTTTACACTTGGATGTACATTCACATAAATACAAAACCACATGTAGATATGGAACTACATTTCAGGTCAACAAGTCCTTTGCACTGTATGGGCTTAACATAATTGCATATCAAATTGCTGCTATCCTGGATCTGGTTTATATTTCCTCTTGTGGGTTTACTAAGTCTCTCACTTAATCTCATACCCCCAGTCTTGCAGCCACCCTACACAGCTGTCCGGTACAAATTCTATTCCTTTTACTCACCTACTTGAGGCTTTCAATGCATCTCCATTGCCAACTTCTTTTGTCTATACTTTCAAGAACTTTTATAGTAAGACCTTTTTTATGTGGTTTGTAACTACATCACAATTTTGTCTCTCATTGCACAGAACTACAAATTACTGATTTTCCCCTTAAGAAATGTGTTCCCTTGAGGTTTATAGATTCTGCTCTCTCTCCATCTGGAAGTCTGTACCTCGTCTCTCCTTTAGGAAAATAACCTTAGCTTTGTTTTTCTCCTTTCAGCCATGCCATACCTTAATTAAAACAATTGCTTTTATAAAATAAATTGCTCTACTCTTTTGAATATCTGTATTTTACTGAGGTATGCAAATGTTGAGGACAGTGTAAGTCTCATTTATCTTTGAAATCTCAACACTGAATAAATGTGTGTTGAATAAATACATGAATAATTTGATGAATAAAGGGAAGGGGTATTGTTTCCAGCTGAGGGAATAACTTTGCAGATAAAAGACAACTTTATTTTCAAAATCACATGGTAACAAGAACATATTGCTTAGGAGCTGTTTCCAAGGAGCCACCGTTTTAATCAATCTATTTGACCCCATCAATAGCAGAATCTAAGCTCCATAGAGATAGCTAATGTTAGAACGATTACATGTGTGTGCTAAGCAGGCTAAACGTTTTACAGTCTCATTTACAAATGGGCTTGTTCATCATGATTTTCACAATTGTTGTGTACCAGACCTTAATTCCTCAACATATTGAATCCTGACAACTTTGTGTAGCTGAAATTGAGTTAACGACAGTGAGAGCCACAGTTCCCTAACATATCAGATGGGTTGTTACTATAGTGATACATTCACCAACTGTGAGGCTAGTGAACAGTAGAACTAGAAGCATAAAAATGAAGCTCTGAAATCAATCTTCCAGTAATCTACTAGCCGATCACAGATTGCTATGTCTGGATCTTTAACAATCCCAAAAGGAATCTGGCCACGTTTTAACATAATATCTCAGAGAAAAAAATAATTTGAAAGGCCCAACAAGAGGGCAGAAATAGTCTTAAACAGGCTAAATCTAATTCTGTTAGCACTATTTATTTCCCAGGAGGAAATATGTTTGCTCTGAAATACAGCACATGCAGCTGAAAATCCCAAACCATAAAACCTTGCTAAAACTTTTGTAGTTTGTCTTTAAAGCACAAGCATCCTACTTATAACAAAGTAAAAAGAAATTATATGGGATATAAGCAAACAAGTCATTACATATAACAGCAGAACTGCCCTTAGAATTTTTTAAGGAGGGCAGATGAACAGCTCTCCAAAGCTATTTGTTAAATGGGAGCAATTTACAAAAAGGGTCCAACTGTGCTCCTCACACACTTCAGAATCTGTGATGAGCAATTTGGAGCAAGCGTGCTAAAATGACGCAGAAGCTGATTATAGAGATAAAGAGAGAAGTAACAATCAGTGCTCCCTTTCTCCTTTTCATCGTCTCTGCTTATTTCCACAAGTCTCAGATTTCTTTGGCAACATCGTGCATCATGAGCTATATAGTTCCCCTCAAACCTTGACTCTAGACTGTGACAATCTGCGTCAACATCTTTGGACCAATTGCCTTACTTTAATTAATATTTAAATCAAAATGGAATAGGTAAAGATTATAAAGTTAAATTATATAATAAGGCTTAGAATGAAGAGCAGTTCCATCCCAAACTCCACTGCAAGCCCAAATTTATGCCCCACCCCAAAAAACCACATACACATGTATACATGCATACACACACTGTATCCATGTAGTGCAGACACATAGCTAAATTTCTCCTCCTTCCATGTCTAAGATGTATCTCATATGCTTAGTTAAATCAATATTATCTTTATATTCCCTGACTGTGAACTATTGTTCCCTGCTGAGTCAGATGAGTTACAACTATAATTTCCTCTTATTACATTTTCCCATTGTCGAATTAATAATTGCCACAATGTTTTCTTAATGTTATTTCCATGTGTTTATCACTACTACATACCTAAGCTCTTGGATGGAAGTCTAAATCCACTGTCTATAAATGCAAACACATAAGAAGTTTCATTGGGGCTGTTTTATTGTGGTTATTTAATGAAGAATCCTGGTTCTCTGGCACAAATTTGGACTGATTTCCTTCTAGGCCTGGTGCAGAATTGGCGGCATGGGACCATTCACTTCCCCTCTGTGAACTGAACAATTTATATGTTCTTGGTTTATTCCTTTAAGTTCAAAGACCATAGCCTAGCTGCCTAAATTCCTAGGAAAATGTTCAAGGAAGATAATTTTAAAAATAATTTTCCTATTTACTAATGTCTTTCTTTCCCCTCATGTTTGATTGAGTAACTGGATATAGAATTTAAGATTCAAATAATTTTCTTTCAGAAAGGTTGGAGGCTTTGCTTTTTGTGAGGTATTGAGAGTGAGAAGTCTGATAGCATTTTAATTCCTGATTAATTATTGTGACATGTTTGTATATTGTAATCTTATAGTGAGGACTGTTTCAAGTCGTTGCTTTTGCTGTTGTTAATTCATTGTTTCAGGTATTGAGAAGGTCAGCTTTGGGGGACAAAGCCACCATCACCATTCACTCCATGCTCAACAATCACAAATAATTTTAATCTTCTGGGAAATTGAATTTTCAGGTTTTATTCAGGCCCAATCATTATACCTAGAAGCCTGAAATATATGAAATTTTTGTCTCCCAAGGAGGCTTTTCCCACTTGTTACCTGCCAAGAAAATCCACCTAGGGCATTTTCAGATTTGAACATCCATACCCTTCATACAATGGGAATTTTTTCCCTCATTCGCCAGTTGCAGACTTTGGATGATTGACTCAGTTTCTGATGTTTTAAGCAATGATTAATAAGTTAAATATAATTAATCGAGCCCACAAAATAAATAGAAATTAAAAATAGGTAAAGTTATTCATGCATTTTCCAAATAAAAGACCAACTCCAAAATCTGCTTGCCAATCCATGTGGGAAGTCAGAATCTACCAAATGGCCAAAAATAGTCTTTTTTTTAGACAAACAAATAATTCTATGTTAAAGTCAGTAACATTAAGAATAGGCAGCCGAAATTAATTGTTGTCTATTCTAGACTCACTTTATGCAAAGAGATGCTTCTTCCCATGGGGTGAGAACTATACAACCAAACATAGTTTACAACTGACCTAAAGATAAGGGGTACCATCTGATTTTTCTTCTTCACTTTCATAATTTTCTATGCTATTCTGAGGCATTTGGGATCCTCTGCTGAGACGCAGAAAGATACTTCATTAAATATAAAAAATAGACAAAACACTGACCAAATTTTTGATATTTTCATGGGACTTCTTAGATAAAATTTACATTCATTTAAAATAATATTTGTATTATAAAAATAACATGTATTATTTGTAACAGTTTTGAAAATAAGACAATTTAAAGAAAATAAAAGAAATATATAATCCTAGCACCCAGTGAAAACTATATGGAAATATGTAATGTATAATAAAATAATGTATCTTTTATTAAGTTTATAATTCTTACTATCAAAATATAATAATTTTTATTTAATGATTTTTTAAAAACACAGATTTTAATATTGATATTATACAACTATATGAATATATCATAATTTATTATTTAAATAACCCTTTTTTTAAATTTATTTATTTTTTATTGTGGGTAAAAATCAAAACTTTCACAATACATACCAATATTTGTAAAATGATATATAAATATATATGTGTATATGTGCATTTGCTTACAAAAATATTATATATATATATATTTTTAAAGAGGTGCTTAGATTACCTAAAATAGTACATGGAACCTACCAGGATTCCCATGTTCCCCACCTCCCACACCTACCACCACATCCCACACAAACATCTCCCACAAGTGTGGCCCATCACCCTCAATGGACTTACACATCCTGGGGCCTTGCCATCAACCATAGACCACAGTTCACATCGTAGACCACATTCTCTCCCACACAGTTCTGAATGGTGTGTGCTGATTTAAAATGGCCTACATCCGTTCCCACAACGGCACTCAGGACAACCTCCAAATCCCGAAAAAGCCCCTGTATTTCAACCACACATCCCCTCCCTGCCCTGAAAGTGTCCAGTGGCCACTGGCTCCACCTCACTGTTATAATTTCTTCCATTGCTAGAATCACCATATGTGTACAACAGAATACCATCAAGTCCACTCTAGTCCATAGTTCTTCCCCCAATCCTGAGGGGACTGGGATGGTGATGTCCACTCCACCTCCAAGTGAGAGAGGGCTTATATTCTATGGATATGGTGGGTGGGATGATCCTGCCTGCAGATGCAGGCCCTTTCCATTCCCTGGGCTCGCCATTTCCCATCTTTTTCTCCTCGCCAGGTGACTTGGATGAGTCCATTGAGCTGTACGGTAGGAGTTGCAGCTCCACCAAGATTCCACGCACACCTGGCACATAGGTAGGCCAGAGGTTCCAGTCTCTGGAAGTATACCTAAAAACTCCAGCATCACATATAGGTTTGAATATAAGGGACTGGTGAACCATGTGCAGGGAGTACTTATTTGAGTCCAATTCTGTCACTCTCAGGAGCACAGATTACAAAATAGAGCCCACTGATAAGGCATCAGTCTCTGGGGCTATCCCCCCTTATATAGGACCTGGGTGTCTCCAGAGCTCTCAGGAGCCCCTCTGTGTGGGGTGATATGCACTTTGATATTCTATGAGTTCCTACTGAGGTGTGCGTAAACGTTACCTCTGGGATGACCTCCCGACTCTCTTTGAAGTCTCTTAGCCACTTGAACTCATTTGTCTTTACCTTTTCCCCCTTTTATTCAAAGTCTTTTTCCAGTTGTGTTGCCAGTTGGCACTTGGTATTAATCCCTTGTTGCCAGGGAGGCTCATCCCCGGGAGGCATGTCCCACGTTGTGGGGAAGGTAATGCATTCATATACTAAATTTGGCTTAGAGAGAGGCACCTTTGAGCAACAAGGAGGCTCTCAGGTGGCAACCCTTAGGCACCCCATAACAGTAAGCTAAGTTTTAGTTACAAGAGCAAAAACTCATAAGGGTAGTCATCAATAAAAAGAACTCATCAGTGGGTCATCTTCTTTTGACAGACACTGTCCCTGCACTCAGAGGACTGTTGCTGCTACCTTGGAGAATGTGGTAGAGCGCTCCAGGCTAGGAATTCAGATTCCCTCATTTATTGTGTGATTGTCCACCCACCGTGACCATGCCCCATCTTTTGATCTTTTGATCAATTTTGCATATCTTTCAAGTATATTCGGATGAACTAACTCCCATGAATCCCCCTCCCAGACACCCCCACCAATAATCCCCTGCAGTATCCATTGTAACCCTTCTGTGATTCAAATCTTCCAAGAACATGTAGTCCATAAAATAATCAAATACACTTAATAGGAAAAAGAAACAACAATGATAAACTTACATGCAAGAGACAAACTTAAGGAAACTCAGGAAAAAAAAACAAACAAAAACAAACAAACAATCAAACAAAAAACAAAACAAAACAAAATATAATTAGCAGATTGGGACATTCAAAAAAATGGGGAAAAAAGCAAAAGAAATGCCTTTAAAAAATATATATATATATATTCATTTTTTCCTTTTATCACTGTGTTATCAGATGTTTGGTGTGCTGTGACACCTTCCCCCTCTCAATCCCCATTGTCTCCCAAATTTTCATTTGGGAAAACTATATGAAAATATGTAATGTATAATAAAATAATGTATCTTCTATTAAGTTTATAATTTTTACTATCAAAATATAATAATTTTTATTTAATGATTTTTTAAAAACAAAGATTTTAATATTGATATTATACAACTATATGAATATATCATAATTTATTATTTAAATAATCCTTTCTTGAGCACTGTACACAAATCTCCACAAATTTATCTGATTATATTTTCACAGTGAAGTCTCAGAAACATATTCCAGTGGCTGGGAAGATTGTGGAGCATTTATTAATAAGATGTCAATGTCAACATGCTACTCAAGAAGGTTTTACCAATTTTCACTTCTACCACTTCTTTAATTGGCTTTTAAACTGATAGGAAAATTTTAAAAGACTTTTAATTCACTATTTAATTTTTTTAGTGAAATAAAAACCTTTGAAAATACATTTTCAGCTATAGCTAAAACCATGTTCCATTTTTCTCTTGACATGAGGGTCTGTTCTAACTTAGTCATGAAGATTTTTTTCTAGTATATTAATAACAACAATATTTCAAATATTTCTATTTTAATTTGATTTTTAATATAATGATGTCTTATAAATATGGAAAGTTAAAACATTCAATTCAGTCAAATATCTTATGCATTTATTTATATGTTTTCTTGAGTCTCTTTTCTTAGAGGGGGCACTTCTCATCTGAATATTTGATAGACTTTTATTCTCATTTTTGTCTGTTTATTTTGTTTTTTCATTTAGGTTTTATTTCTAGTTAATTATTTACTAATTTCAAATAGGTGGTATTTATATTACTTTTTACATGTTCAAATTTTATGAGTACTTTTTCCTAGTTACCAATCCCATTTTTTTAATTGCTGCTATAATTCCTGCCTGAAAGTATCTCTGCATAATCAATTTTTTCTTTATTTTACACAAAGTTTTACACATTAAATATGTTGTTCCTACTTTATTTTCTATTTTTCCCTCTTTCTCTGTAGGGATAGATCTACATCTACATTTATCTGTAGATACCTGGACACACAGAGCTACTCATTCCACATCAGTTCATTTAGAGCTTCCTTGCTTTCTAATGACCACATACCCAATCAATAGTATGAGTGAATAATTATAATATGCACTTTTTTAAAACCCTAATTCTCGTCTGTACAGTAGGAATGGTGACACCAATCCTACTAGGTGGTGAACAATGAGAAATATATTAGCAGGGAAGCCATAAAAGAGAAACAAGGTGAATTTTGTCTCTTTCTACAATTTGACTGAATTCTCTGAAGGTAAAATCAGAATGTGCTCCCTGGTGGTGGCATCATCAATGCTGAATTCTTCATTGACTTCCCATCCCTGAGGATTAAGCCTTAGGCAGGAGAGAACACAGTAGAAGCAGGTGTGATAGACATTGCTGTGCATTTGCAGTATCTTTTCAGTACCAGGGAAGGCTAAGGATAATTACTCCATTGCTTTTGCAATAGATAATTTCCTTCATAAATCCATTTCACTTTTAAAAAAAGCAAAATAGGAGAAAGAAAAAGGAATCAATTTTAGCATATGATTTCTGGTAGCTGTGGTACCTTTGTTCTAAAATTTTATTTTTTATTTTATTGTTATTTATTGTATTTTATTTTATTTTAATCATCTAGATCTGTCATCTTCCTGACCACATAAGTACATATAGGGAACAAAGGACCAGAAGAATATTATAACTTGACAAAGCCCACCTAACGGAAATTTGACCCTATAAAATTGGTTCCATTAGCATAACTAAGCTAAGCAGGAACAAACCAAAATGGCTTACAAATACCACGAATATGATTCAGACTATGGGGGAGATAAAAACAAACAACAACAACAAAAAAAAAAAAACCACATCAAAACACAAAAACAAAACACTCAGAAAATAACCTTTTCCTAAAACAACCATTTCCTAAAGTTGCCAAGTCATAAATCACAGGTGTGTATTCCTCTCACTTTGCTTTGTGGCTGTCCTTGCTGACATGTCTTGTTCTTCCCGCTGAGAGTCCTCAGTTCATGGGGTTTATCAAGAATGGAAGGGAGGGGGGAATACTATGCAGATGTGAGGGTGAAGCCACCCCTATATTTCTCTTACAAATGTTAAGTAGGCTCTTGGGGAAAGGAAAAGCATATAGGTAAACATGGTCTGGATTATTTTCTGTTTGTGAGGAAATACCATCCCAGGGCACAAAAGAAGTTTGCTTTTTTTTTTCTTAAAATCCATTTTTTCTCCTAATGTGTTCTGTTCTGCCTCCTGGGAGCTTCTGCTTCAACGCTCCTTCAAGTCTTTATTTCATGTCTATAAATAATTGGAGGAAATGGATTCATCCCTTCTGAAGCTAGTTTTTAGCAAATGTGCTTGTTATTGTTAGAAAAATTAAGCTATCACAGCATGTCCATGTGTGAATGATAAGAGGTACTCACTTGCTTATCAAATGAAGTCCCTCTGAGGCTTGCACCTAGGAAAATTGCTTTGTTAATGGTGTGTGCAATGGTCCTGGAGTTGTGACACGGGGTGTTGCCAGTGACCAAACATCCATGATCATAAGAAATTCCTTGTTCATTTGTAGAAAGCTCATATTGTCATGAGTTTTACCTGAAGATTCATGTTCGTTTGGGCTGATAGATTCCTAACAAACTGTGTTTTAATAATTGAATCAGAAGGTGATTCATATTATTTAAAAAATCAGGGAAAACTCCATTGGTAGAAGAAAGCCAAGATATTGCACTGTCTAGGACTATTTGAAATACGGACAAAGGAGCTACGCTGGTGGTGAAGTCATGCCCAAGACATTTTCCCAGACAAGCTGTCACAGAGTGTACCACGTGAACTAGCTTCAAGTCAGGAGCAGCCTGTTATGACATTAGCACAGCAACTATAAAAGACTATTGATTATATATATTTTTTATTCCAATGTGCCCTTGAATATGTTGTACCCTTGGACTCTAAGTTACTCCTCTTTGTGGAATTGACACAAACATCCTGTTTTATGTACTCTAGGATACTCCTTCCTCTCCAAACCTCCTGCCACCACCACTTCCATCGAAGCAGAGCTTGCTTGTTCATTCTTTCAACCAGAAATCTATGTCTGCACCTTGTTGTACACTGTCATATTGTTTGCTTGGATATCTGTCTTCACATAGAATTGTGACTCACATCTGCTTCATAGCCTGACATTTTTGCTGAGAGGATGGATTGAGGGATGAAGGATGATTGAATGAATAAAGTTATTATCATATGTGACTAACGAACTTCAAATAAGTTTATAAAATCTGCTACCTTTGGAAAAGGCTCTGGCAAGATGGAACTCAGTATAGGAAAGATATTGTAGGAAAGGGAAACATGATGATATATAATAAAGGTTTTTCAACATTATTATTATATTTTGACAGAATTATTTTTGCTCATATAACATTTACATTTAAAGTAGAATGAAAAAGGAAATCCACAGCTGTTGACCCCTTTGCCTTTACCCTAGGGCCTAGGAAAATCTCCAAAAAATTCTAAGATCATACAGTTCCACTTGTAAACCATTGAACTAACTTTCATTCGAGAGTATGTGCTCATAGGACATCTAAGCATAGATGCCAAACAGTTTTAATCACCTTATTGATGCCCCACACAACACATAGTTGCCAAAGCTGAGAACTCATAGCTACACTGAAAATTGATATATGGCCCTTAGAAATGGAAAAGGCTTGGGGTGGGGTCTTTGAGGTCTGGCATTAAGTCAGTCTGTCATGACACTCTGGCTTGGTTCTAAGAACTGGATTCTTGTTTTATTTCTTATTTCCACAACTTCATGCTTTTCCACTGTTCTAGGAATGGGCAACCCCTCACTGTTTTTTCACAGCTCAGTATAGCAATTTTCCTGGTTCAGTGTGTGCTTCTGCTTAGACCTCAACAAATTCAATTTGGATTACTGACTATTGTGGAAGCTGAGTGCAACCTGCTGCCTTTCTCTGTAACCCACAAATAAACCCTGTCAGACCAGATATGGTAACCTGGATTCTAGAATGAGATGATAAATGTGAGCTAACTGCCTTCTCAGGGGCATCTTGACCCACAACTCATCCCACATCTGACAGTGGTCTGCACACATGTTCCTTCCCCTTTTACCCTGAGCACAGACAAACATTCCCAGACTAAGTGTGTAAGTTGTATAGCACCTAATCACCCCCCTTTGCTATATCTATTCCAGTCTGCAAGGGAGCAGTGTCATTCCACTATGGCACAAGCTGTATGCAGACCATTATACTATGTCTGCCACAGATGGAGAACCGCTGGCCACAGGATCAGACACCAACCAGTGAAGCTGGCCTTGTGTCTTCTCCATGTGAGTAAAGATTGTTCCATCCAGTGCCTGTCTGAGTCCTGCTTCTTTTGGCAACCCCAACACCTGCAAAACCTGGAGTGGCTCGGGACTCCAAGATTGTTGCTCTTGGTGACAGACCTTGTTATGCTCTTGCTACCCTCTGAACTGTGAGGCCCCTCCTTTGGTGTCTACCTCTTCTGATGAACTGCAATAGTTGCTAGTTTCATGTCAGGATCTGGTGTTTGCCTGATGGACATGCTGCTTCACGTGGAAATGTCAACTCCTGGGATGCCTGGCTATTGTCATGGCCCTGGCTAGTGCCTAGTTACTAGCCTATGGTGCCTTCTGGTTTTGTTCCTTCTATATAACTAAGTCCAGCATGGAAAATAAAGTAAGGTTGTTGACGACAGTTTGGCCAATGTCAGCTCCACTTACATGAGATCAGCAGATTGGGATTCAGGAGCTGTGGCTTCTCTTCCAATTTTTCTATGAGGTGCTATATGATCATGAGAAAATTACTTTCTTGAAGATCAGATTCTGTATCTGTACAATGGGTTTGATGCCCTAAACAATCTCTAAGTATACTTAGTTACGAGTATTAATATAACTGATGCTTCACAGCTTCACAACTGTACTGCAGAAAACTAGAACATTGTATTTGTCACCTTTCTTCCATTTGTGCTACAAATGTTTTTCAATGTTGCCTCCTTCTATCTCCAGATTGCATTGCTGTATTTACTCACGTCAGTGAGATTGATTTTCCAGTGACAGAAGAACATGAACTCCACAACTTCATCCCTCACCTCAGAACTCCAAATTTTATGTTGGACAATAAGTCTCCAAGGTCTTCATCATTTGAGCTTTTCTCATAAACAATTCCTAAATCTCCACTGGAGCAGCAAAGTCAGAACAGATCGAGCCTACCTGGAGGTCTTTGCCACAGTTCATAAGAGTTAAAAGGCCCTGAGGCTAACAATATGTCATGCCCTCTCTAAAATGTATGAACATATTGAATCTGCACAATAATCCATGAGGTAGGCTATTATTTTCCCCAGTTTTCAGATGGGGCATCTGGGACAGAGAGAGTTTAAGTATATTAGTGTAGGTCAAGAGGCTAGTAAAAGGTCAAACCAGGAATCAAAGCCAAGCAACTGTAGCATCTTTTCTTTCTAAGCATTACCTTCTGCTACCTCACTGAGGAACAGAGGAGGTTTCCCTGTAAATCACCTCTACTGGGCACATCACAGATACCACCCATTTCTCTCTCTACTGCTTCTCTCACAGCCACCTCCCTTGTCCTGTCAGAGCTTTCTTCCTCTATTAGCAAAATTGCTACCCTGATGGGTTATTTGCAGATATCTGCAAAAATGCATTTCCCTAAAAGAAGTTCAGTGAAGCCTAACTTAAATTTCCCATGCAGAAGTGTGATCTTTTCTAAGTCACTCACTCTCTGGGGCTCAGTTTTGCTTCTCTATGTCCTACAGTTTGCAATAGCCCTGTTTTATAATGTGAACAAAGGAAACATGGGTTTAGGCATTTAATAGGAACAGTCTGAGTGTTAGCAGTTTATGAAATTTTTGTTATAAATATTCATCTTGAAATAAATAATGAAATTGAGGCATTTAATGACAGGCTTTTAAATGAGTTGAATTTTAAACACGTGCAGAATCTTGATGATAGCTTGATATACCCATAGAAAGTATTGAATAAACTTTTCTTAATTGGTAAAAGAATGAATGCATGTGTATTAATTGAGTTAATGAAGGCAACAAGCATTATCACATTTAATAAAATCTCTGATTCTTATAATATCATTGTGACACAGTACGGAACAAGATTGGGACTATGACTCATGGCATTGCACCCCAAGCAGCCAGGTAATATCAGAAGCACCCCATGCTAATGATTGCCATTTCTTTGTGCAGGTGCTGTTTTATCAACCCATGGAGAAGACTTGGAGAAAAAGAGTTCTTGTTGATCTTGTTGATCCTTAGGCTCTCCCAGTAGGTGCTCTCCTTGCCCCTGGAGGCAACTCCATCACACCTGTATCCTGCCCATTGGGGTTATTCATCTGTTATCTTGTCTACACAACAAGCACTTTGAACAATGGACACTGTCTTCTCTCTTTCTTTTTCATTATCCTTCCTCCTTCCCCTCCCATTCCTGGTGTATAACCTGGGAGAAATGCTGCATGAGCTTTATAACAAATGAGGTCATCAAGATTATAAAGTGATAAATGCAAATAGTCCCAGTTCTATAATTATGAGTCAGATACTCTTGAATCCGTCAGAGTTCTGGAGGGATTTCATTTTTCTGAATCAGCTGTTGGGATGAGACAAGGGCTGCATCTCACCCCAGCATCTCTTTTTCCTGATGTCCTAGTTGTGCAATCAGTTTCCCTCTTGAGGAGGTCCTTCCTCAAGCAGATCTCTGCCATCAGAAAGTCACATCCAGTTACATCAGGTCTGAACTACCTGAAATAATTATCCAAGCTGGATTTTCACTTCTTACTCCCCATATCTCTTGCATAACTTATTTCCTAGGTTACCATCATAGTAGAATTCTAATTACTCCAAACAGGGACCTTCTATTCTTTCTACAGATGTTAACCACTTTCTTTCCTCAGTGATTAGAATTTGCTTTGCTCTGTGAGATATACTAAGGTATATAATATAATACATAATATAAGTTGTATAATATATATAATGTAATAAAAGGAATAGAATTAATATCACTGTAAGATATTTATAAAACAATTGTGAAAATTAATTTGGACATTAATAGAATTTGCTTTTTTTAAATATACCAAATAAAAGTTGAACAGTGTAGGGTAATACCAATATGACAAGTCATGAGGGAAAAAGAGCCTTAAGAGAGAAAAAAAGCACAGATTTATGTGTTCAAATTTCTCTAGCCTCACCTTCTCCTACCAAGCCATTCTGCAAACTCATGAAAGAATCTTCCCAAAGCTCCTCCACCATCACATTAATTCTTGCTTATGCCATCCAAGGATTTGGAATCTTGCTGTCCAAAGTATGGCTCACAGTCCAATCGCATCAACAGCACCCGGAAACGTATTAGAAATGCAAACATATAGATTCCTCCAGATCCACTAAAGTAGAGTCTGCAGTTTAATAAGACTCCATGTACATTATATGTTGAGAAGCAAAGTTATATATCTCTAGTCATCGATGGTAGATCTGAGCAAACTCTTTTGTGCAAAAAAATCAAATAATTAAAAAATTCCATTGTAGATTTGATTTGCAGTTCCCTAATGACTAATGATGACCCCCAATGTTTCATCCATTTATTTGCTATTTATGTAGCTTTAAGAAAATATCTATTCTAATTCTTTCCATCTTATAATTAGATTATTTGTCATTTTATTGTTGGATTAAGCTTTCTTTGTGTATTCAAAATGAAAATCTATTATTAGGGATATGACTTACAAATATTTTCTCTCATTCTGTGGGTTGTCTTTTCATTTTCTTGATGATGTCATTTGAAACATAAATGTTTTAAATTTTGATTAGGTCCAATATTAGCTTTTTACTGTTGTTGCTTGTACTTTTGATGTCATATCTAAGAAACTGTTGCTTAATTCAAGATCATGAAGATTTACTACTGTTTTCTTTTAAGTGTTTTATAGTTTTAGGTGATACAATTAGGTCTAATATCCTTTTTGAGTTAATTTTTGCATATGGAGTAAGATAAAGGTGTTTTGTATGTGGATATCCAGTTGTCTCAGCATCATTTGTTGAAAAGATTATTCTTTCCCTATTGAATTATCCTGGCACCCTTGTCATAAATCAATAGACCACCAATATAAAAGTTTATTTCTAAACTCTTGGTTCTATTCCATTGCTCTCCATATCTTCTGTGCATCACATTTTCTTGATTACTGTAGCTTTGAAATCAGGAAGTATGAATTTCCCTAGTTTGTTCTTCTTTTTCAGGATAATTTTGGCTATTGAGAGTCCTTGCCATTCTATATGAAGCCTAGAACCAGCTTGCAAATTTCTACAAAGAATTCGACTTGGATCCTTATGGGGATTGCATTGACTCTATATCAGCTTGGGGAATATTGCCATCTTAACAATGTTAAGCCTTCCAATCCATGAACAAGGTATTTCTTTTCATTTGTTTAGATATTTTTTAACTTCTTTTATTGATGTTTTGTTATTTTCAGTGTACATATTTTTATTTCTTTTGTTAAAATTATTCCTAAGTATTTTATTCAATTTGATGCTATTATAAATTACTTTGCTTTCTGGATTTAGTTTTCAAATTATAGTTTCAGTTTACTGAGACTTGTTTTATGTCCTAACATATGATGTATCCATGTACACTTGAGAAGAATTGTCTATTCTGCTGTTTTGGTGTGGATTGTTCTATAGAAATATTTTATACATTTATAGGCTGTTGTTCAAGTCTGATATTTTCTTCTTGGTATTCTGCCTAGTTATCCTATCTATTAATGAAAGTACGGTAGTGAATTGTCCAACTATTACTGTTGAATTGTCTCTTACTTATTTCAATTCTGTCAGTTTACTTTATGTATTTTGGGGTTCTCTTCTTAGGTACCTATATGTTAATAATTGTTATATCTTCCTGATGGATTGGCCCTTTTATAACTGACACTTTTGTGTCTAGTAACAATTTTTGTCTTAAAGTCCATATTGTCTCACAATACTATAGTCACAGTCACCCCAGCTCTATTTTGCTTAATGGTTGCATGGTAAATCATTTTCCATTCTTTGATATTCCACCTATGTGTGTTCAAATCTAAAGTGTGTCTCATATAGAGAACATATAAATAGATCACATTTTAAAATCTATTCACCAATCTTTCCTTTTAGTTGGAGTGCATATAACTTTTATATTAAATAAAATTGCTGTAATGGTCAGATATATGTCTGTCATTTTAACATTTCTTTACATCACATCATTTTGTTCTTCTTTTCTCCCATTACTTTATTTTGTGTTAAATAGATATTTAATTATATACTATATTAATTCACATTTCTTTTACAATATTTTTTGAATTATACTATTAATGGTTTCTCAAGAGATTACAATAAAATTCTTAATTTTTAACAAACTAATTTGCATTAATATCACACTTTCAATATTATACAAAAATTTTTCTCCATGGTGGGTCCATAAGCTCACTCTTCCATTGTAATGCTATCGCCATACAAATTGCATCTTTAGAAATTAAACAACCATAAACACAGCTTGAAATTATAAATTATTATGATAATAATATATAATTTATAATTATCATTTATAACTAATGATTTAGGCAATTATCTTTTAAATCATATAGGAGAAGAAAAGAATTCAAAACTGTGGTAATTTGAATATGGTGATTCCCAAAAGGAGAAAGATTATGTTTGTGAATTAACACATCCTTGTGGGTGTGAGACCCTTTCAATTGGACTATGTCAGTGAGGTGTGACTCAGGTTGAGTCTCCATTGTTTTGCTGAATCTGATAAAGATGGAGATGCAAAGAGAGACACACACAGACACAGGAAAAGGAAGCTGCCATATTTGATCCTGCCATGTGATATAATTTTCTTCCACAGCTGAATTGCAAAGAGAGAGGCTCTGGAGAGGCTCAAATATTTTTTGAGTCCAAGGGAGAGATACCTGATAGCTTACATCTAAACTTGGGAAGAAACTGAGAGAGGAGGATCAGTAAGAGACAAACCCTATTTGAGGTTTGTCTACAGCTCTAGAAAGGTGGAGATCTTGGCAGTGATTGGCAGCCATCTTGCCTCCCCACATGGCAGCTGACTTTGGTGAGAAAGAATGTCTTATGGTACAGTCATTTAGATTTTTAAAAATTATATATATATAATAGACATTATTTTAAAGGAAGTTTTATGTTACAGAAAAGTTATATCAAAAATATAGAGGGAAGAGGTTAAGCCAAGATGGTGGCAGAGTAAGGAGTTCCAAGAGTTAACTCATCCTACAGGGCAGTTAATAATCACCCTGAGCTATCTAAAGCACCTGTTTGTCAGCCTCAGGAGACCAGAAGAGCATCCTGCAACATCCTTGAAAGTATGGAAGGGAGACACTGCCCATCTGCAGAGAAGATTTGTGAGTAGAGCCCTCCATGCCGCAGAGGCTGGTGCCTGCAGCACAAGCCATCTCAGGAGCTGTTCCGTGGCTGGAGTTGGAAACTCCATTTCCCAAAAATGGGGGAGGAAGATATGGTGTAGCACTGACTTTAGCTATTGTAATAAATTTTGTGGGCTAAAATATAATCCTAAGAACAGCTCATGTTTGAAACTGTTCGAGTCAGTAAGAGGCTGGTGGCTGATATTTTGGCTCTGCCCCCGACATAAGGGGAAAGAGGACTGATTGAGGGTCACAGTTCTGGTAGGTATGAGCTTCTTTCCACCAAGATCAGAATGCAACTCTAGCCTAAGCCCCGGCCCCACCTCTGTCAGGGAGGAGGCTGGCAGGACTTGCACCACTTCTCTGGGAAACTGGAAACCATGCCACAGAGGCTGGTGCCCATCCTGCTCTGGCAGCATGAGCTGCCTCAAGATCTATTCCATGGCTTGAGTTGGAGGCTCCATTTCCCATGAACAGGGGGAGGAAGAGACGGTTGACCACCGAATTCAGCTACTGATTGGTGGAATTGGCTGGATAAAGTATAATCCTAGGAATAGCTAGAGATTGAACCTGTCCAAGTTGGAAAGAGGCCAGTAGCCACCATTTTGACTCCACTCTTGGCATGAGGGGAAGCGGGTCTGACTGGAAATCACAGTGAAGTTAGGGACTCACTTCTTTCCACCAAGATTGGATTATAACCCTAACCTAGGCTCCAGCCCCAACTCTGGCAAGAAGGAAGCTGGAGGGACCTGTACTGGGCTCTCCAGGCAACTGCAGGTGCTTTGAGCTGGCACAGACTGAATAGTTGGACACCTGGGACTGCATCCACGCACCCCAATAAGATAGGGGAAGAGCTGGGTTTCCTTGGCCTTTCTGTGCAATTGCAGGCATTTTCAGCCCACACAAACTGGTTTGTTGAGTGCCTTTGAGCTCATCTCCACCTCTGACCCCCATTGGATAGGAGGGACAGGTGTTTCCTCAGCCTTTCAGGGCAACTGCAGGTCCTTTTGGTCTGCACAAACTCGACTGTTGGGCACCTGTGGCTCTACCGCCACCCCAATAGGACAAGAGAGGGACTGTGTTTTCCAGCCTCTCTGGGTAACAGCAGCTGATTTTGACCCACACAGCCTGGACTCATGTATATTTGTGGATCCACCCCCACACCCTAATAAGAAAGGAGGGGTCTGGTGTTTCCAAAGCCTTTCTGGGTTGCAGCAGACACTTTTGGCCTGCATGAACTGGACTGTTGGATGCCTGTGGATACACTCCCACCTCCAATAAAATGAGAGGTCTGGTGTCTCCACATCCTCTCCAGGCAAGAGAGGCTACTTTCAGGCTACAGGGACTGAACTGTTGGGTGCCTGTGGAGCCAACCCTACACCATAATAGGATAGGAGGAGCACAATGTACTCTCATCGGAATAAATCCAAATAGACCTACTCTGAGACACCTTTATAAACTGCCTTTATAGTAATAACATTGAGTGTTACTAGATTAAACTCCCTGATCAAATGACACAGATTGGCAAGATGGATAAGAAAATATGAGCCATCAATATGTTGTCTGCAAGAGACTCACCTTAGACCCAAGAATACCAATAGATTGAAAGTGAAAAGTTGGAAAAAGATATTCCACACATGCAGTAACAACAACAACAACAAAAAAAAGCTGTGGTAGTATATTAGTCAGCCAAAGGGGTTGCCAGAAATCTGTTGGCATTTACAAAAGGGTAATTGTTTGGGGTAGATGCTTACAGTAACCAGGCCATAAAGCATAAGTTACTTTACTCACCAAAGTTTGTTGCCACATGTTGGAGCAAGATGGCTACCGACATCTGCTGGGAGGTCAGGCTTCCAGGGTTCCTCTCTTCCAGGGCTTGCTTCTCTCCGGGCTCAGGCTGGCTTCTCTCCACAAGGCCACCTGTAGACTATCAGGTGAATGGCTCCTTTCTTTTCCTGGGGCCTTCTCTCTTTCCTCATGACCAAGCTCCTCTGTGTGCTTAATTCCTCAGGCTCCTGCATTAAAATTCTGCATCAGAACTTGAACATCAAAACTAACTCCATCCTTTGCCATGTACTTTATCTTTGATTCCCCACCCACCAAGGGTGGGGCTCAATGCCCTACTGATGTGACCCAATCAAAGCCCTAATCATAAAGTAATCACACCCAGAGGAACAGACCAATTTACAAACATAATCCAATATCTATTTTTGGAGTTCATAAATAATGCCAAACTGCTACAGGTTTATATCAGATGAAATAAACTTTAAAAGCAAAACTGTTATTAGAAACAAGGAAAGACATTACATATTAATAAAAGGGATTATTCACCAGGAAGAAATAGCAATCATAAATGTATATGAACTCAACTAGGATGCCCCAAGACACATGAGGCAAACACTGGCAAAACTGAAGGGAGAAATAGACATGGCTATAATAAAAGTTAGAGACATCAATGCACCACTCTCAGAATTGGACAGAACATCCGGGCAAGGGATCAATAGAAAAACAGAGAGATTGAATAATATGATAAATGGACTACCTAATAGACATATACAGAATATTGCACCACAAAACAGCAGAATATGTATTCTTTTCAAGTGCTCATGGATCTTTCTCCAGGATCGACCATAGGTTGGGTCACAAAACAGATCTCAGTAAATTCAACAAGAATGACGTTATACCAAAGCACTTTCTTTAATCATAATGGAATAAAGTTGGAAATAAACAAGAGGCAGAAAAAGGGAAAATTCTCGTATATATGGAGATTAAACAACACACTCTTAAATAATCAGTGGGTCAAAGAAGAAATTTCAAGAGAAATCAAGAAGTAACTTGAGATGAAAGAAAATGAAAACACACCATATCAGAACCTATGGGATGCAGCATAGGCAGTGCAGAGAAGGAAATTTATAGCCCTCAATGCTTACATTAAAAAAGAAAAAAAAACTAAAATCTATGACCTAACTTCACAACTGGAGGAGCTAGAAAAAGAACAGCAAACTAATCCCAAACCAAGTAGAAGGAATGAAATAACAAAGATCAGAGCAGAAATAAATGAAATTGAGAACAACAAAAAACAATAGAATTAACAACATCAAAAGTGGAAGATTAATAAAATCGACAAACCCTTAGCTAGATTGATTAAGAAAAAAAGAGAAGGCACACATAAATGAAATGAAAATGAAAACAGGGACATTACTACTGACCCCACAGAAATAAGAGGGATCATAAGCGGATACTATGAACAACTTTATGCCAAAAAACTAGATGATGTAGATGAAATGGAAAAATTTTTAGGAACATACAAACAACCTACATTGACCCTAGAAGAAATAGAAGACCTCAATAAACCAATCACATGTAAAGAGATTGAAATAGTCATCAAAGAGCTCTCCAAAATAAAACGCCCAGGGCCAGATGGTTTCACAGGTGAGTTTTAACAAGTATTCAAAGAAGACTTAATACAAATCTTACTTAAGCTCTTCCAAAAATTTGAATAAGAAGAAACACTAATAAACTCATTCTCAGAAGCCAATTTCACCCTAATACCAAAGCCAGATAATGATATTACAAAAAAAAAGAAAATTACAGACCCATTTCTCTAATAAATAAGGATGCAAAAATCCTCAATAAAATATTTGCTATTTGAATCCAACAGCACATTAAAAGAATTATTCATCCTGATAAAGTGGGTTTTATAACAGGCATACAAGGGTGGTTCAATACAGGAAAATCAATCAACATAATACACCAAATTAATAAATCAAAGAAGAAAAATCACATTATCTTATTGACTGAGGAAATACATCATCCTTTCTTGATAGATACTACAAAAGATAGGTATTGAAGGAAATTTTCTCAACATGATAAAGGCCATATATGAAAAACCCACAACTAACATTGTACTTTATGGTGAAAGATTTCCTGTTAAGATCAGGGCCAATACAAGGATGCCCACTGTCACCACTGTTGTTCAATATAGTGCTAGAGGTTCTAGCTAGAGGAATCATGAAAGAAAAAGAAATAAAAGGCATCCAAATCGAAAGGAAGAAGTAAAACTTTCACTATTCGCAGGTAATATGATACTATATCTAGAAAGTCCCAAGAAATCTAAAACAAAGCTGCTACTAGAGCTAATAAATGATTTCAGTAGTGTGTCAGGATACAAGATCAATATGCAAAAATCAGTGGTGTTTCTATACAATTTTAATGTGCAATTTGAGGAGGAAGTCAGGAATAAGTTCCATTTAAAATAGCAACTAAAAGAATCAAATATTTAGGAATACACTTAACCAAGGATGTAAAACACATGTATTCAGAAAACTGCAATGCATTGCTAAAAGAAGTCAAAAAGGATCTAAAGAATTGGGAAAACACTCCATGCTCTTGGATTGGAAGACTAAATATCATTAAGATGTCAATTATACCTAAATTGATATACAGATTCAATACAAACCTGATAAAATTCCACCAGCATTTTTCGAACAAATGGAAAACACAATTATCAAATTTATCTGGAAGGGTAAGGAGCCCTTAATAGCCAAAAATACCTTAAAGAGGAAAAACAAAGTTGAAGGACAATCACTTCCAGACTTTAAATCATATTACCTAGCAGTGGTAAAAACATCATGGTATTCGCATAAAGATAGACACATAGACCAAAGAAAAGAATTTGATGGTTCAGAAACAGACCCTCACATCCATTGTCAAGTGATTTTTGACAAGCTTGTCAAACCCACCCAGCTGGGGCAGAACAGTCTACTAGATAAATGGTGCTGGGAGAACTGGATATCCATAGCCAAAAGAAATAAAGAAGACCTCTATCTCACACCTTATACAAAAATTAACTCAAAATTGATCAAAGAACTAAATATAAAAGAAATACCATAAAGATAGTGGAGGAAAATGTAGGGAAACTTCTTTAAGACCTGGTTGTGGATTCTTAAACTTTACACCAAAAGCACGAGCAACAAAAGAAAACATGGATAAATGGAACTTCCTCAAACTCAAACACTTTTGATATTCAAAGGACTTCGTCAAGAAGGTGAAAAGGCAGCCCACTTATTGGGAGAAAATATTTGGAAACCACATATCTGATAAGGGTTTGCTTTTTCCATTCTATGTGAAGAGACCATACACCTCAACAATAAAAGAGCAAGCAATCCAATTTAAAAATGGGCAAAAGATTTAAATAGACATTTCTCCAAAGAGGAAATACAAATGGTCAAAAAACACATGAAGAGAGGACGCAAGATGGCGTTAGTGTAGGAGGGCGCACACTGCAAGCACCCAGAGCAAGGCGGATTGTGGACGGGGTCCTGCCCGGGGGTCTGTGCTGTGCATGCGTGGAGTGAGAAGCTTGGGACATCTATCTGCACGGATCGGTGGCTGGAACCGAACAGTGGAGATTCGTGAGTTTTGAGGCTGCCGGTGGAGGTTGGCATAGGCTGCTGAGCCCTGCAGTTAGGAAAAAAAAATAAAACGGCCATTTGGAGCCGCGGGCTGGGCGAAAAAGTTTTATTTTCTGGGAATCTGGCTGTCTGGCGCCCCTTGGACCTTGTGTGAACAGAGCAAACGAGCTAATCAGCACCCAGTGAAACGGAGGGGGGATTTTGGTCGGGAAACACAGCTGATTTCAAAGCCACCCAGGGATAAGCCCCGGGCCGCTGCGGAGCCAGGAGGAAGGGACACTTCCCAAAAAAGGGAGGGTTCGGTTGGAATACAGGGAAGGGTATTTTATATTTTTAGACATTGATCTGGCTGCCTGCACCACCCCCATAGCTTTGGGGAGCAGATAAGCCGACCTGAAGCAGCATCAGGCTGAGAGCAGACGTGAATCTGCACTCAAACTGATTTACTGAGCAGCCCGGTGACGGTGGAGCTCGGCGTCAGAAGGGGCGGAATCCGCCGTCTTTAGCACTCCTCACTGACTAATATCAGAGCTTCAGCTAACCTGGGGAGTCCGGAAAGTGGGATGTGCTTGATTAATTTCCATGGGCCCAGCTGGGGTCTCTTCCGTAAGGGGTTTGGTCTAGAGGAGGAATTATTTTGGGTCCTGCATTTGGCTAAAAAAAAAAAAAAAAAGTGAGGTCACCTCAACAAATGAAAAATAAATTCTTTTTAATTTAGTTTAATAGCTAAAAGCTGCTTCAGGACCTGCATATAGAACCCTGTGGGGAAATTCATTGATAAACACAAGTAGGCAGGAAGGATCCACGTGGACCCTAGGGGAATCATTGACTCCCCTTAGCTCTGTTTGACTGCTTGCCTGTGTGGATCTTTGGTTTCTCTCTGTTACTTTCTGGTCTATTGCTATTATTCCCGTTTTCCTCCCCCCTTCCTTTTTCCTTCTATTTTTTTTTAATAGGTGCTGCCAGCTGGACGCTTCTTTGCTGGGCTTCTTATTCAGTAATTGACCACTCGCTGTATATATTGATTCTGTATTACAAACTACTGCTTATCCTTCCTGCATCTTTCTGCCTTCTGTTTTCTGTTGTGGCTCTTAGAGACAACATTTTTTTCATAGGCCCACAACTTAAGGGTGTCAATTTCTTTCCCATCTATTTTGTTTTCTTCTTCTTCTTTTTTCTTTATTAGTATTAACTTTTTCCTTTCAGACCTTTCTCTACTATTTCTCTCCCTCCTCATAATTCTAGCCTTCTAAATCACTATATATATATATTCCTCCATTTGTTTTCCCAGTCCATTGTAGGAACTACATATTTTTTCCTAGTACTCTATACTGCCTACACAAGTTAAATATTCATCTCATTAAGTCTCATTTTGCCCCTCTCATAACTTTTATCAATATTTCTATTATCCTTCTGCCTTCCTTACATCTTTTGATTCCTCTGGCCCTAACCTTTTGCCTTCAAGAGAACATAGAAAGAAGCAAGGAAATAAAATAAGAAGAAAAACTGCCAAAGAGAAAACTTAACTCACACGCAGAACCAACAGCTAAATAAAATTCTAGAGCATAGAGAAAAGCTAATCAACTGAACAAACCCATCAAGATAATATGATGACCAGAGGGCAACAGAAAAATATAAATGACTCTGAGAAACTGGAAAACATGGACCAATCCAGTGCACAAAATAAAAACCAGGAAGCAATGCAGTACATCGAACAACTAATCAAAGCTATCCAAACAAATATCATGGACCAACTTGAAGAACTGAAGGAAGAGATTAAGGATATAAAGAAGACACTGGGAGAACATACTGAAGAAATAGCTAACACACCTAAAAAGGTAATGGATATGATGGCGAACAAAGACATAAGTCAAGAAATGAAAAAGACGCTGGACTCACAGGGCAGCAGAATTGAACAGGCAGAGGAAAGAATTAGTGATATGGAAGACAATACAGTTGAAATCAAAGAGATTGTAGAAAAGATAGACAAAAAGATAGAAAAAATCCAGTGTGGTCTCAGGGAATTAACTGATAATGCAAGACACACAAACATATGCATTATGGGCATCCCAGAAGGAGAAGAGAAGGGAAAGAGAACAGAAGGAGTGTTGAAGGAAGTTATGGCTGAAAACTTCCCAACTCTATTGAGAGAGATGGATGTGCAGATCCAGGAAGCACAGCGCACCCCAAATAGTATAAATCCCAACAGGCCAACTCCAAGACATATACTTGTCAAA
>JAKSZT010054030.1:5049345-5071836 GCA_026826555.1 Tolypeutes matacus
CCTCAGGATTGGGGGAAGAACTATGGACTAGAGTGGACTTGATGGTATTCTCTTGTTCACATATGGTGATTCTAGCAATGCAAGAAATTATAACAATGAGGTGGAGCCAGTGGTCACTTGACACTTTTGGGGTAGGGAGGGGATGAGCAGTTGAAATACAGGGGCTTCTTTGGGAGTTGGAGGTTATCCTGAGTACTGTTGTGGCAACGGATGTAGGCCATTTTAAATCAGCACACACCACTCAGAACTGAGTGGGAGAGAGTGTGGTCTACGGTGTGAACTGTGGTCTATGGTTGGTGGCAAGGCTCCAGGATGTGTAAGTTCATTGAGGGTGGTGGGCCACACTGTGGGAGATGTTTGTGTGGGATGTGGTGGGAGGTGTGGGAAGTGGGCAACATGGGAATCCCAGTGGGTTCCGTGTAATATTTTGGGTAATCTAAGTACCTCTTAAAATATATGTATATATATATATAAATAACATTTTTGTAAGCAAATACACATATATGCATATATATTTATTTATCATTTTGCAAATGTTTGTATGTATTGTGAGAATTTTGATTTTTACCCACAATAAAAATAAATTAAAACAAACAAACAAACAAACAAAAAACACATGAAAAAATGTTCCATATCACTAGCTATTAGGGAAATTCAAATTAAAAAAAAAGAGAGATATCATCTAATACCACACAGAACGGCCTTTACTAAAAATATAGACAACAATTAGTGCTGGAGAGGATGTGGAGAAATAGGATCCCTCCTTCACTGTTGGTGGGATTGTAAAATGGTGCAGTCTCTGTGGAAGACCGTTTGGTGCTTCCTCAGGAAGCTAAATATAGAACTGCCATATAATCCAGCAATTGCTCTACTATGATTATATCCAGAAGATCTAAAAACTATGACGATAAACAGACATCTGCACATCAATGTTCACAGTTGCCAAAAGATGGAACAACTTAAATGTCCATCAACCCAAGAATGGATAAACAAAATGTGATATATACATATAATAGAATAATATTTTGCTGAGTATGGATTGAATGGTCCAAGGAACTGAGAGGAGGGTTGGAGGAGGGAATAAGTGAACACTGGGGATACGTGGGTATGTGGGTGAAACTACAATGTTGAGAAAGCTCTATTGGCAATATGATAAGGAAGCGTTAGGGGTTTAGGGTGTTGAACGGGGGGCCATCTGGAACAGGGCACACCTCGGACAGTCTTCTAGAGAATGCGAGTGATCATTTTGTCATTGTAGCTGTATTAGTGGGGGGAGACCACATAATTAGCTGGAAGGAGTTGGGCTCCCATGCTGGGGAGGCTGGATATGTTCTCAAATGGGGGTGGTGTCTCTTGAGAGCATGGACAGTTCCTAATAGGGGAGAACAGACTAATGTGTCCACCCTCAGCATTGTTGCAAGTATCTAAGACTCTTGTTCTTCAAGGAGTGAAGCCTGGTAGTCTCTGTGGGCCCTGAGGGGAGGGGGAGAGAGGAATAGAAGAGATTGAAGGGGGGGCATTTGGGGGCAATGGAGATATTCTGCATGATCATACAATGATGGATACAGGCCATGTTAAATTTCATCAAAAAATTATTATAGTGTATGGTCTACAGTGTAAACCCTAATGTAAACCATTGACCATGGTTGGTAGCTATGTTTCAATATTTATACATCAGTTGTAACAAATGAACCATCCGCATGTAAAAAGATTATTAATAGGGAAATGGGAAAAGGGGGAAGATGTTGGGTATATGGGAGTCCCCTATATTCTGTATGTAACCTTACTATGACCTAAAACTTCTTTGAAGACAGTAAAAAAAAAGTAAGATACTGGGAAGAAATGGAAGAAAAAGCCACTGTACATACAGGACAACTGATATTACAGTGATGAAAGGAAAAACGTCAAAAAAATAATTTATTTTATTTTTTAAATGTTTTTCATTTTTTTAAATACACCAATCTTTTTTACTTTATTTTAGTTTTAATTTCTCTAAATTATTGTGCATTTTATTTCTTATGTTTAAACGTGTCATTATTATTTCATTTTCTTATTAATCGAATTTGGCAATATTCTTAGCTTCATATTTGAAGCAGTTTTGTATCATAGAAGGGTTACAACTATGGAAAGGGAGGATTAATGGGGTGGGGTGTCAGTGTTGGGGGATACACGGGAGGAAGTTCACCTGGGCATACATATAAGGTATATAAATATGTTTAAATGCTCATGGAGCATTGCCACAGTGGGTGGAGATTCACACAACAAGTGAAAGATTATTGAATTCCTATTCTTGGGAGCTCTGCCACATTCTCTAATGGAATAGCAAACATCCCCCAAGTGCAAGGGCAATGACAAGTGAAGAAGGATGGTCCATTGATGGGCCCTTGATGTTGATGACTATGCTTGTGAGCCTTTTGCTCTTGATTTGCAACTTAGCCGAGTGTTGGAAATTGCCTAAGAGTTGCCTCTTGAGAGCCTCCTTGTTGCTCAAATGTGGCCTCTGTCTAAGCCAAACTCAGCATATAAATGCATTACCTTCCCCCCAGTGTGGTAAATGACTCCTGGGGTTGTGCCTCCCTGGCACTGAGGAATTACTATCAAGTATCAGCTGGTGATACAACTGGAAAAAGACCTTGAATAAAAGGGGGAAAAAAGACAATTGAGTGTACATGGCTAAGAGACTTCAAAGTGAGTTGGGAGGTCATCAGAAAGGTAATGCCTCTGCATGTCTCTACAGGATCTCATAGAAGGCCAAGAGAGATACTACCCCAAATAGTGGGGATTGTGAGGGCTCTGGAGACACCCAAGACCTATGGTCATGATAGATAGCTCTGGAGTTTGGTGCCTTGCCAGTGGCCTTACTTTGAAGTTTGTGCTCCTGAGTGTGACAGAGTTGGATTCAGATGTGACTTCTCTACACATGCTTCTTCTGTCCCTTTAATTTTAACCTATAGTTGGTGCTGGAGTTGGTAGGTTTACATCCAAGAGACTTTAATCTCTGGCTGTCCATATGCCACCTGGGCCCTGAAATTCAATGAAGTTGCAATACTTACTCTCCAGTTCATTGGACTCACCCAGTACAACTAACAAGGAGATGATGATGGACAACGACCATCCCAAGGAACAGAGAGAGTCTACAACTGCAAGCAAGAGAGTTCCATCCATCTGCCTCATGGGATCAAAGCTTCCTCTTAATTAGAGGGGGAGTGGGCAACCCCATCCCAGAATCCTCAGGATTGGGGAATGAACTACAGACTAAAGTAGACTTACTGGTATTCTACTGTAGACTTATTGTGATTCTAGCAATGGAATACACTTTATTATTCAAATAGCCACTAGAGGTTCTGAGGGCAAGGAAAGGGAAATACAGGTGAAATATGTGGACATTTGGGGGACTTGGACATTTTCCTGAATGACATTTCAATGACTGTTATGGGCCATTACATATCATGCCATAACCTACAAAATTGTGCGGGAGACAATGTATACTACAATGTTATAGTTTTATAATCCATGCTTAGTGGCAATGCTGTAAAATGTTTTCATCAATTGTAACAAATGTTAATGTGGGAAAATGTGGGAGGTGTAGGAAGCGGGGCATATGGATTTTTATGTAACATTTATGTAACCTAAATACCTTTTTAAAAATATATATATATTAAAAAATATTGCATGATCTCATTAATATAAACTAAATACAAATAATTAATGCATGGAGTTAAAACCTAGAGTATAGGTTACTAGGAGAAAAGAGGAGGGTTGAGAAGATCTACTGATGCTTAATATATGTTGAAGTTTTAATTAACTTGACTGTAAAAGTGTGGAAATGGGTAGAATTGATGGTAACATGAGTGAGTAGCAGCTCATTTATAAATGGAATTGTGGCTGAAAAGTGTACACTGGGGAAGTAAATGTCAACTTAAAGAAAGGTAGAGAATAATCTAGGAACTGAATAACACAGTGAACCCAGAAGTGGATGAGTATTGTCGTTGATGGTACAGATGCAAGAGTGTCCTTCTGTGAGCTAGAGTGGATGTACATCACTATTGTAGGGTGGTAAGAATGTAGAGAAGCATGGGAAAAATACAATTGGTATGACTTATCGACTGTGGTTAACAGCAATACTACAATATTCTTGCATCAATGCCAAAGATGTACCATACTGATAATGGGGTGGTATGGAAAAAGTGTGCCAAATGTGCACTATGGACCATCATTGGTGGTAATAGTCTGATGATATTATTTTATAATCTGTAACAAATATTCCACTACTGTCTGGTGTGTTGGTGAAGAGGTGTGGTATGGGAATTCTACACATATGCATGATTGTTTTGTAAGTTCACAACCTCTGTAATAAAAAATATTTTTAAAAAATATGGTAGGATGGGGGAAAATACACTAAATGTAAGATAGGGACTAGCGTTAGTAGTTACATTTTGATGATGCTTTTGAAATAGTTTGTTACAAATGTTACATAACAATGCATGGTGTTGGTGGCGGGATGAGGTGTGAGACCCCTGTATGATGTTATGCATGGTTATTTTGTAAGTTCACAATCTTTATTTTACACTTATTTTTTATGTATGTTTATGTAAGAATGATATACTTCAATAAAAATATATAAAAGAATAAATAAATCATTTTTAAAGCAAAAAAAGTATAAAGGATTCCCATATACCCCATCCTCTGCTCCTCCCATATCTTTCCCTATTAATAACATCTTACATTAGTGTGGTACATTTGTTACAATTAATGAAAATATATTAAAGCATTTTACTAGACAAGGACTATAGTTTACTTTATGGTTTAGACTTTGCACTGTACAATTTTACAGGTTTTGTCAAAATGTAAAGTGGCCAATATACATCATTACAATTTCATTCAGGACAATTACAATGTCCCCAAAATACTCCATGCTATAACTATTCTTCCCTCTCCCTCCCCTCAGAACCTCTGATGCCTTTATATCAATGATACAAGTTCTTTCATTGCTAGAAAAATAAATAATTCTACTTTAGTCCATATTTGCATTCCCTCCCCCATTATGTTTGTTCATTACTTCATCCTGAAGATTTGGGGATGATGATGCCCACTCTCTTCCTTATTGAAAAGGGGCTTAGATCTCATGGGGCAAATGGATGGAAGTGTCTTGTTTGTAGCTATAGATACTTTCTGTTCTTTGGGATAGGCATTGTCCATCATCATCCTTTTGTTTGTTGTCCTGGGCAAGTCTGATGAAATGGAACAGTAGGTGTTGCAACTGCTGTGATTCAGGGCTCAACTGACATATGAACAGACCAAAGATTTAAGTCTCTGGGACCATATTTAATGAGTATAATTCTAATTATAGGTTCAATTAAAAAGGGGCAGAAGAGCCATGTGTAGGGAAATTATGAATGAGTCTAACTCTGTTATATTGGGGAGCATGTTTCAAAGTAAGGCCCACTGTCAGGTTGCTGAATTCCGGAGATTGTCTGCCCTGTCTATAGTGTCCAGATGTCTCTAGAGCCCTCAGGATCCCTGCTGTTTGAAGCACTGTTTACTGTGGCAGTCGGTGAGATCCTGCTGAGATGTGCATATCTGTAACCTCTGGAATGAAATCCCAACTCACTTTGAAATCTCTTAGCCATAAAATCTCATTTGTATTTAACATTTCCCCCTTTCAATCAATATCTTTTTCCAAATGCATTGCTTTTTGGTGCTGGGAAGTAATCCCTCAGTGCCAGAGAGGCTCATCCCCAGGAGTCATGTCCCATGCCAGCAGGGAAGGTATGATGTTTATATGCTGAGCTTGGCTTAGAGAGAGCAAAAATGAGTTTTTCAGGAGGTAACTCTTTTACAATATATAATACTAGGCTAAATTTCCATTTCACAAAAACAAGATTCATAAGTACAAACATCAATATCAAGGGCCTGATGTAATGGTCTGTCCTTCTTCGCTAGGCACTGACCATGTAATTGGGGCATTCTTGTTGTTCTATTAGAAAATGTAGCAGGACTCTCCAGGGTGGGAATTCAATATTTTTATGGCCTTGGAACTGCTTTTATCCCAAACAAATCCCCTTTATAAAAGCCAACACATTTCTGGAACTTTATTTAGGTAAATGCTTACCATTCTGAGGCTGTGAAATGTCCAAATCAAGCATCAGCAGAGATACTTTCTCACTAAAGTCACCTACTGGTGATCTTAGGGTTCTGCCATCCCAAATACAATTTACATTATAAAAGCCAACTGTATTCTGGTACTTTGCATCAGCAGCTATTTGGCAAACTAAAGCAGCAGATTTAGAAAGCAAGCAGAAGTGCAACCACTGTTGAGCAGACTCAAACCTCTAAAAACTTTGTATCAGTTAAGTATGAGGTATATATTGAGCCAAGATATCTAAATGCACAGCCAGTAGCAGAAATAACTGCAGTGTGTGCAAGAGTTTGTGGAAAGCCCTTCAGACTTAAAACTGTGAGCAGATATACACAGGAGCTCCACCTTCCCATGGTCCTCAATGTGTGCTGCAATGGTGGATCGTATATCTAATAGGAGTCCAGATGGCCTAATGGCTAAATTCACACTGAGTTGAAAGAAATTAAAAAAAAAAAAAAAAAAACAAGAAAAAACAAACAAATCCTCAGTTGCTGGACATTAAAACTTGAGTATTTCATGAGTTGGGAGAACAAGGTAGTAAATGGTATAAAAATATTACAAAATACAATTTTGAAATCCTTCGTTTAGCTACATGTTTTCACCTTATAAATGGATCACAGGAAGTGAGACAGAAGATATTGGGACATAAGAAAGTGACTGAGCATCAGGGAAGACAGAGGAGTCACTTAAAAGAGAAATATGGCACATAAACTAAACTGAGTTTTTTTTTGAAAGAACTCCTTTGGCACATATTTCCCCCTCCATTCCTCTACATTTAATTTTCCAGTTAATTCTGCTTGTCTTCTGCTTCTACCTTCCAGGCTTGAAGAAATGTAACAAACATTGTGGGGTAATAAATAATTTAAATGGATGGACCATTGGTAGTAAATCTAATCAATTATTCTACAGACATGCATGGAGGGTATTCCCCAAAATAAATTTCTTTAGAACAGTATGCAAAGCACATATAAACCATAATGTGTCTAGTACCATCTACACCTTAAACTATTTACACATTTGGTTCATCCCAAAGTGTCTTGCTTGAAAAGCTTCTTTTACTTCTTTTTAAAGTAACTCAATCTATGTATTTCCTATGCATTTGCATTTAATAATGGGAACGCTCCTCAGTAAGAGCTGCTGGAATCTTATTTTGAATTTTTACAATTACCTGGAAAATACAATTTTATTACTATTTAATGAGATTGGGTTATGTTTAATATAAAGCCAATGAAAAGTTAATAATGAGGCTGGCCAAAACTCCATTCCAGAATTTGTGATGAATAATAATGTTGAAAGAAAATAAGACAAAAATAAAGATTCATATACTAGTAGAACTAAGAAATGTGAAATTTGGACCTTAGGGGGAAATTGCCCTTAACTCTATATATTATTATGTATTTTTCACAAAAATGAATGCTCCTTAGAATGTTCTCATTACTTGTAAACTACTTTGAATTATCAATCTTTGCCAACAATGCTCTTAAAATCTGTTTATCTAGAACAAATTATAGATGCTCAAGGTCATAAAACAGTGAGTGGCAAAGCCAAGTTGAGCACAGGATTCTCCTGACTTACCATCACTCATTCCAATTTCCTGCTGCACAGTCTAGGGGCATTTACCTACTATTACCCTCTCTAGAGATGTCTACTCTGCTATATATAATTAATCAATATCCTACAAAATCCTCAGTTCTCCAATTTCTTGCTAGTAATTCTAGTAGTTAAAAATCAAAGAGAAAGAAAAATATTTTATTTTATTCTAATATTTTATTCTAACTGATTATGTTAGCTTCTTCATGGGCATGACATTTTCAAATAGAACACTTGGTTTCCCTTGAGGGATAAACTCTAACCCAAAACACGGGCCCCGATGGCAATTTGGTGGGAATTCATTCTCAGCACCAACAAAACAACAAGTGATCTACTACACAGATTGTTTGGTCTGAAACATCTCACTTGTTCATGAATAATTCAGTGCAAATCTAATATGCAGTTTATAATATTTAGAGTGTTTCTACCTGACTTATCCCATTTCATCTTATGTCATAATACATCACATATTCCAACCTGATAAACTGACAGAGACAAGGAATGTGAAAGAAACCAGGTGGAGTCAATGACGGTGTTCCAGACTAATCCCAAATGTGTGAAGTAGGTTGTCATTGTCATTCCAACTTCTACTTACCATAATTAAGGTAACACACACCAACCAATTTTGCATACAACCAGATACAGATATACTGTTCAGGTATGTGCCAGTCTACAGGCTTTTGTTGGCCATTTTTATTTTCTGTCATATAATCCAGCAATTAAAAGCTTGTACTGATAACAGCAACCTGCATAATTCACTTATGAAAACCCTCAGGTTTAATATAAAAACTTTGTATAAAACCAACCTTCCACTCATTAATGATGGTACTCACAAAAACAAATAAAAGCTCTCTCCTTATTCTTTCACCCATTCTTCCATTTGCATCCAGTTTGGAATAGTGGTCTGATTGCAAACTGCATGACTGGAACCATTTAACAAACTACTTGCAAAAACAATTCACCACTACTATTCTTTTTCCAATTTTTGTTAACTTTCATATTGTTGGATTTCTCTTTATTATTTGTGAAATAAAACAAAAACAATGCAAGCAACCAAAGAATAATAAAGTTATATGGGGATGACTTTTAGTTTGTGTTAAATTTCTCCTGGCTTGAGTTCTTGCTTTGTTATCTTGATACTATCATTCTCTCATAAAGAATGGGCAATTTCCAATATAGTCCACAATCCATAACTTGTTTTTGACAAACTTGAAGCTAGATCATCTCAGAGAATCTTGCTGACTGTTAAGATATTTGCCTATCCTTTGACACCAGATGCCAACCTATTGTGAACTCTGTCTAATTAGTAAAGAAAGGTGCTATCATCACATTTTACTACCAAATGTTAGATATGAAATAGAAGACTTGCTGTGAAGGTTAGGCTAATGTGTCAACTTGGCCAGGTAATGTGCCCAGTTGTTTGGTCAAGCGAGCACTGGGCTCATTGTAATGCAAGGACATTTAGTAGACTTTGATCATCAGCGAGTAGATTGCATCTATGGCTGATTGCATCTACAATCAACTGAGGAGACTGCTGTCATCACTGAGAGACTTCTCATTCAATGAGTTGAAGATCTTAAAAGGAGAAGTGATCTCAGCATTCAGGAAGTGAATTCCTACCTCCACTTCAGACAACCAATGTCTCCTGGTTCCAGAAAACCTTCATCGGAATTTTCGTTTTGCAGCCTGTCCTACAGAATTTGGACTTGTGCAACACCATGATATGGTGAGATAATTTAAAAAAATCTCAAACTATTTACAGATATCTCTTGTTGGTTCTATTACCCTAGAGAACCCTGGCTAATACAGTTGCTTATCTGATATTTGTTGATTTATGAATGAATAAACAATAATAAAGGATGTCTTCAATGGTTCACCTGGAGATGGAATTATTAATCTGATTTTTTATCTATTAAATTTTTCTTGGATCAAGTGACCTACATGAGATAGTTTGTGTGGCCTTTTCATCTTCAAATTCCCTTATTTTATCTCAACCAAATCCACTAAGTTACTGATATGAAACACAATATCACAGAAAACTGCACTAGTTTAAATCATACCAAATAGGCTGAATTTACTTCTTGCTTTTTCAAAGAATTTAAGAAATTGAAATCAAAATAAAGATATATCATTCTATAAGGCATCTGGGAATCTGAATTACCTTCAGCAAAGTGATCAGGCATATGACGACAACAACTTGAATTTATCTTTTAATTAAAATATTTATTCAGAGGATACTTTTGCATTTTACCTCCATAGAATATTTTATCTGAAATTTTGAGCTAGAGGAAGTCAATAACAGTTATTTTAAATTCCAAGAATATGAAATCTCCATATATTACAGTGGTAGCTTTATATATGCAAAATTATTTTGACTAAATTAATCTTTTTTTTTAAAGATTTTTAAAAATTTATTTATTCATTTATCCCTCCCTTGCTGCTTGTGCTCGCTGGGTCAGCTAACCACGCCATGTGGGCGGGCTTGCCTTCACCAGGAGGCCCCGGGAACTGAACCCGGGGCCTCCCATATGGTAAACGGGAGCCCTACTGATTGAGCCACAGCCGCTTCCCTAAATTAATCTTACCATTTGTACAATAGCCCTCATAATATAAGAAAGTTATAGAGTGGTTCTTAACCAGAAATGAGTTTTAGAATTTTAAGTAAATTTTTTGAAACATACATATGTCTATTATGCATTCACAATCAAACTGAGTAGATCTAGACTGCATCCGACATTTATATATTTTTTTTCAAAAGTTTTCCAAGTAAGTATGATACATATCAACAAATGAGTATACTGATTACTCAAGTACTATTCAAATAATGGCAATTGAAAAAATGTATTAGTCAGAGTAAGAAATGGTGGCTGTGGTAACATGCAATCCCCAAAATGTCAGTGGCTCAGCCAATTATGGTTAATTTCTCATTGTAATCACAATCTGTTATGGGTGATTTTTTTTTTTTTAATGTGATATCTCAAATTCTTTTCACATAACATACTTCTAAGTTTCATACAGGAGAGAACACATCTGGTCATAATCATTTCAGTCAAGAAGAGCACATTGATAGGAACTAATTACATTACTACAAGTAGGTAGAAGGAAGGCAAGAAATATCAACTAGCAAGAGAAACAGAAAAAAATGATAAATTGATCTTGGTGATGCCTGATAATATAATGGATAGCTTGAAGAGAAGATTCAAAGATAAACAGACAAACGAACACCTAAGAAGTATTCATTATATGAAGTGATATTCATAGACCTAAATACTTCTTAACACAGAAATTTAATTGTCTGGTATGCTTAATATTGAAAATAAATCTCCTGAACTAGCCTTATGATATGTATATTTTACCTGACTCTTACAATAAAGAAATGAACAACTTCCAAAAAGTTGGAAAACAATTATTTAATTAGTGCAAGTCTTTTAAGGTGTCATTTATTTCACTGAGAATGATAAGTTAAATCTATTTTATATCACCTCATAGAAGTGATCTAATTGTATGGCATATCCCACCCACGATATATTTATGTAGTCAATTATTCCAATTGTTGCAGAGAAACAAAAGTATTTTATAATGGGAAGTTGGAATTTTCTGCCAAAAATATACTTTGGAAACATAAGAGTTTATTTACTATACATACTATTTAGCACATATTTTTCCAGGCAAGTGTAACTCTTTACATATACTAGTACCAGAGAAAGAATCACTGAGATTTGGTTATCAACTTGTGCAATACTCAAGTCTAATGGTGAGATGGAATACGCCCAAGGCCTACAGACTTTTGTGAGTCATTTACATTTTCTGTACTGTAGATTTCTACCTGTTTTGTGTATTTTTCAAAGATGAAGTGAGGAATGCATCACAAAATATAGGTAAAAATGAAACAAACAAAAAAAGACAAATGAATGAAAACTTAAGATAGAATTTAAGGTAACATCTGTGAAATTATTTATAAGGCATCGAAAGGCAAATGTGGAAGTTGCTTAGTCAATATTTATTGAAAGGATGGCAAAAAAGGAGGATTAATTTTGAGATCTCTTTGCAGCTCACGTAAGGATTAGGCAAAAGATACATTTTTTTTCCTCGCTCATTCTTCTCTTTCTTAGATATTGCTACTGAGGTCTCTGAGACTTTTGATCTTCTCAGTCACTCAGAGTATATAATAATTTTTAGGATGTAGTTGGTGCAAATTCTTTGCAAACTGGGACTAATTGTGTATCATAATTTGAGAAATTTCACAAAATTATATATCCAGAAAGTCAGAGATTAAAGATACGTTTAATAAAACAGAGTCTCCCAGCAATCCTAATCTAGGCAGTAGGCATTTTAAGATAACAGACAACTAATAGAATTTCAAGTGCAGAATACTAAATGAAAGAGTTGAAAATCAATCATTAAGAGACAAGCTTGTCTAAATAAGTGTGACAAATTGAAGTCTAGGAATCAGTTCTATTAAAGAATCAAACTCCTAACAGGGGTAACTGTCAGTAGACAACATTCTGAGTTAAGCAATTTTGAAATACAAGCATGCATGTTTAATGTTCCAGTACCGATGTGGACTCCTTAAATTGCAGTTTGCATATTCACATTTTGTAAGCCTGGTCATGCAGGTTGTTTCAATTATTGTTAATATGTTAATGGCTTCCACATCTTTATCATTAGATAAGGGCTAGCTCTTGAAACACACACATGTAAATACACATAAACACCCACTAACAAGCATTATGCAAAATAAACCTTTACATGTGGATTATTCACAGGCAGGTTAAACTCATTCTGTTTAAACATAACTCACATTTTCCTGCATCTCCTCTTATGTTTCCTTTCCTTTCAAAGGGCACCAACAAATTCATATGAAGCAGCTAATTCCACCATGCTTCAGCTCATGACATTTCCAAGGAAACACCAATCCTTATTTATTATACATCTTTAGCTCAGAAGACTATTGTGTCCACTTATATTTCTTCAACAACTTCTTGCCTAATTTCCTTTTTTCTAGCTTTGCTATCAGATTGAGCTTCCCAAAATTGACATCTGACCATGAGCGTCTCCTAAATAAAACTCTTTTGTAATTACCTATGGAGTTCAGGGCAAAACCTCTAGTTCAGGGCTCAGTAGAACTATAACCCATGGTCCACCAGTTGTTTTTCTACCACCTGGAAACTAAGAATGGTTTTCACTTTTTAAAATGGTTATATAGCTACCTACTTAATATCCTTGATCTTGCCTCTTATACTGCAAAATCTAAAATATTAACTTTCTGGCTTTTTACAGAACAAGATTGCCAACTCCTATGCTAGGGTCTTATAGAAACCCATTACATAGAGTGTTATCATGTCGGCTTCAGCTCTTGCCATGCCCCTGGAGCTTACTCTCCAACCAATGACAATCTTGGACATTATTGAATTTTTAGAACATAAAATGATCATTTTCACTCTCAGTCCTTTTCTCCAGTGCTTTCTCTGCTTGGACATGCTCACCTCTCTCATCTTTGACATTAGGACAATCCATTTTGTCCTTCAAATACAATTGACCTCTTCCAGGAAAATTTTACTGAACTTCCCTTTTCTGACAAAGGTGGCAGTTCTCCTTTCTCTGACTAACCCTCGTATTAAAAATATGTCATGGTCCTTGTTCCACAGTGCTGTATGTGGTAGTTTGTATTTTACAAAATGGCTGCCACATAATCTCCCAGTCCATATGTTCTTCTGTTCTATGGGGTTTGGGTCTTCACCCTTTGAATCTGGTGGGCCTTGTGACTGCCTCAATTACTAGAAGATGGCAGAGTTGACACTGGGACCAGTTATGAGAGTAGCCCTTAAAAGATTCCCAGCTTGTTATTTCTGCTGCTTGGAAACCAGACTCTAAATAAGAATTATGACCAGCCCAAGTCCATCATGGGTAATAAGCTTGAGCACATGGAGAGGTCATGGAGAGTGAGATGCCATGTGAAGAGAGAGAGAGGACAAGGAGTTTGAGACTCCAGACAGGTGAATGAAGATGTCATTGTGGAAGTGGGTCCTCCAGCTCTATTGCTCCAATGAAACCACGTGGATCCAGGTGAGCTCCTCTTAAATTTCTGTCCTAAACATGTGAGCAAAATAAATGTTTGTTTTAAGCCAGTAGCTTTTGGGGTGGTTTGTCATAAAGCAATATATAATTAGAACAATGGAATTTCTTCATTATTGCTCAGCTTTTAACCATTTGAATGTAAGGTTTAGGTGACTGGATACTCAGAAGAATTTTCCCTTGCTAAGCTTGTTTCCTATGCCAGCTTGGAGACATTTGTTAAGTACCTATTGACAGAATGAATAAATCAATGAACTTTCAGAGTTGAATATATGATTGGCTATGTAAATGAATCAACTATCAGTAAAACCTGTAGTCATCAAATGCTATCTTCTATCGAAAGAGGAAGCACAAGAGATCTGAAAAGGAAGTGAGAAGAAGGAATGGAGAAGAGGTAATAGGTTGGACTTATATGGAGTTAGAAAGAGGAAAATGAATTGAGGAGTAGGAAGAGGCAGCTGGGAAGTTGTGTCAAGGGCAAAATCCAGGGGAAATCAGGCACAAGCTTCCAAGAGTCCTCTCCTAGTGGAATCACACAGGATGTGCAGTGAGATGTGATAAAGTGTGCAAAATGGTGCAAACAGGAGGGCTCATTAGAGACTCACTACCTGGGGTTTTTCCTAAGGGCTATTCATGTAAGCAGCCTCTGCCTAGCATGTACCAAAATTCCAGACTACCAGAAGGAAAGCAGATGTTCAGCCTAAATCATATTGTCTGAACAGACAGTTTAAGCATCACGAACTAGTCATATCAGTTCTGAGAATGGTGGAGACCCACCTGAAAATCTACCTCCCCGAATGCCAGCTCTGGGCCAACCTTGTAAGCTGGCCTTTCAAAGGATCACAGTCAGGCCTTCTTACATTAACTAATTCCTGAATAGAAGGGACTCACTACAGTCCTTAGAGGGTACCCTCAGCCCCTTTTATTCTGTCATTAAGAAACCATTTGTGACTCTAGAGGAAAAACCCCAATGAATGCTTTGTTACACTCTTAAGTAGATTCAATTTCAATTAAGACAGCCCTCCACCTTATTGTCCTTAAGAGAACATTTAAACAGTTAGTGTTTAGTATGAAAAAAGGAGACCTTTCTATCTAGCTCTTATATTACAAGGGAATCTTTGATTTTTTTTTTTAATGCTGCAAATATTTATTGACTATCTGCCATGTGCAAGACACTGTGCTAAGGTTTATTATGATGACTGTGGAACAGAGATTTCCCATTGGGACTTCAGGAAACAATGTGGGAGACTAAATAACAGATAAATGATAACTGCTATGTTATCTGGTAAAGAGGATAATGGAAGGCTTTACATGGCTTTCTTTGTACATCACAAAGGAGATATCTAAGGCTCTTGGGGACAAAGTATTGGAAAATATCCTGCTTCTGCAGTTAACCAGTGAGCCAAGAGCTTAGTTATGAGGAGGATTTAGCCATGCAGAAATAAGAGGAAGGAGTTTGGATTTTTAGCAGAAAGAACAATATAACCAAAGGAGCTCATTTGAGGTATTGCAAGTAAAATGTATTATTAGCATGCAAGTATTTAAAGGGAAAAATCTGGGGTGAAGATAGAGAATCAGATGGAATGAGACCATCAACTGCAAGTTTGAACTTTGGATGGAGACAATGAGAAGACACTGGATATCTTAAAGTGAAAAGACAAGGTTAGAAGATTATTTAGAACAGATTTTTCAGATCCCATTGTGAAAATGCGTCGGAGTAGTGTTTTCCCTAATTTAGTTAGTCTTATAAAACTTCAGGTTTCTAAATTCCTCTGCCATTATAACTTGTTTTCTTTATATGGATCCTAAAATCAACTCACCTTCAAATTCTTCTTACTATCCAATAATATCTGTGAAATAATATATATACTTATATTGAGTATAAAATATATACTCAATATATAATTTAAAAATGTTCATGAGTTTATACCCCCATATAGATAGATAGGAAAGATTATTTCTACCTATGCAATAAACTAACTGAAATCAGTGATTTGGCAGGGGATTGAGAGGATAATTTTTATATATTTTGCAGGATGCATATTCAATTATATAACTGATAAAGCACGCAAATATTAATTTGTGTACCCTGAAAACATTTTTGTACCATCAATGTTAGAGTTTACTAAAATAGTTTATAAGTGGCAAGGGTGTTCTGTTTCTGACAACAGAACAAATTATTTGTTTAAAGAAATCAGTCCTAGTAGAGCAAGACATACAATTTCTGGATAAATTCTTTTTTAAATATTAATGCTTGGTTTAGGTGATAGCCAATGGAAGAATTCATTAGCAACCAGATGCTACAAGAAAAAGAGAATTTTTGAAGAGAAAAAGAGAAGTCAAATTGGCTTTTTCCTTGGGTTTATCTACTAATCCTTGGTAGTTTTGAGTCAGAATTTGAATGACTCATCTGACTGTGTTGATAAGAGAAAAAGAAGAGGCCCAATAAGATTGGAGTTCAGATCTAAGGGCCCACAAAATGCCAAGACAAGCAAGAAGCAACCCTCTCAATAGGTGAGGTAGAAACAAATTTATGATAATGGGAAGGATGCCTGATTGACTAAGCCTTGATAGAACAGACGAAAATATTATTTGGAGAATTTATAAGGGTAAGTCTCCATTCACATCAGTTTTCAAGCTTGAATTTATACTATTTAGTATTATCCCTTAAAAAATATATGATTTAATTCAACTTAAAGTTAGTAAGGTCCATAGGCACTTGGCAAATTCAAATAAAAAATCTTCTCTAGAGATGCAAAGAATAGGTTCTCACATTTAGAAAACAAGAAAATAGCTGAGAAACTCTGCTAACATAAAAAGGAGTCATCAATTTTTTTAAAAAATTAAAAACAGAATCAATTATAGTGAATATAACTGGGCTTGTTTATAAATATGATTGTGGTTGAAAGGGGGTAGTCTAGGGACATAAATGTCAACTGAAGGAAAGCTAGAGCATAATCTAGGAACTGAATAACATAGTGAACCTGGTGGTGGATGAAAACTATAGGTATAGTGCAAATACAAGGAAGTTCTTCTATGTACCTGTATTAGTCAGCCAAAGGGGTGCTAATGTGAAATACCAAAAATGGGTTGGTCTTTATAAAGGGTATTTATTTGGGGTAGAAGTCCACAAATACCAGGCCATAAAGCATTAAGTTTCTTCTCTCACCACAGTCTATTGCCACGTGTTAGAGCAAGACAGCTGCTGGCGTTTGCCAGGGTTCAGGTTTCTGGGGTTCCTCTCTTCCCAGGGCTGCGTTTCTCTCCGGGCTTAGCTCCTGTTTCCTCCACAAGGTCAGCTGTAGACGATCAGGCAAACGGCTTGCTTCTCTTCTCCTGGGGCCTTCTTTCCAACGTCAAAACTTCTTCTCAAAAGACTGCTTCAACTGTCCTTTGCCTTGCCTTTTATATTCGATTCCCCGCCCACCAAGGGGTGGGGCTCAACGCCCTAATCCTAACCTAATCATGCCCAGATTAACAGATCAGTTTACAAGCATGATTCAATTATATTTTTGGAATTCATAATTACATCTAACTGCCAGAGTACCAGAACAAATATATGTCACTATAACAATGTGGTAAATATATGATGATGCATGGGAAAATACAACTAATGTAACTTATGGACTATAGTTAACAGCAATATTGTAATATTCATATATCAATGTCAAAGATCAATGCTAATGATCAATAATTGGGGGTATGAATTTTTCTTTTGGACTAAGGAAAATGTTCAAAAATTTTCTGAGGCAATATCTGCAGAACTCTGTGATGAAAGTGAGAGCCACTGAGTGTATACTTTAGGTGGATGGTACAGGCATGGGATTTTTTAACACAGTTAACCATGTGGTAGATTGTGGACTGAGGTTAACAGTAAATTATGAGAACGTTCTTACATGAACTATAACAAATTTACAATGCAGATACATGCTGTTAATAATACAGGGGCGTATGCAAAAAATATAACAAATGTAAGCTGTGGACCATAGTTAGTAGTAATATTTTGATGATGTTCTTTCCTAATCTGTAACAACTGTCTCACAGCAATGCAAGGTGTTGGTGAAGAGGTGATGTATGGGAATTCTTCATGTTGTGCATGACTGCTCTGTAAGCTCACAACTTCTCTAATTTTTAAAAAAATTAAAAATAGAACCATACCCTCCTCCCCCCCCAAAAAAAAAAAACTAATAACCTGAAGATCCTGGAATTATCAGAGAGAGTATATAAACAAGTAGGTTTTACATATTTAAGGAAATAAAAGAGAAAATGAAAGTGCAAGAAACTAACATTTTTCTTCTGCCAGCTTTGAAAATAAACCAAATGAGAAATTTCAGAATTGAAAAATAAAATGATTCATATAAAAACATAATGGTGAGTTTAAACTTCAGATTTGACACAGTTGAAGAGATGAATGAACTGGACATTTTATGAAGAAATTACACAAAATGAAGCAAAAAGACATAGACGTAAATACACGAAAACATAGAAATAAAAAAAGATATAGAGGCTAGAGTAAGATATAAAAAAGATTTTGAGACCTATAGACAACAGAACAAACTGGGTAAAGCAGAATTTCTATTTCAGGAAACTTAATATATCTAAAGCTAAATTAAAACACACCAAACACACTCTCTATGTATGCACACCCACATTCATTCCACTACATCTCTGCCAAGGAGGAGCTGTGACATGAATCAAAGCCTAGAAAAAATACTGGGAAATAAAAGGCTGAGTTTTAGTGTGAAAAGGGAAAGAAGTTAAATGTTGTTGCCTCTGAAGGGAATATCTACATTATTTTACAATGTGATTTTTGAACTCTTTTACTCTAAAATTATTTTTTCTTATTTGATTTCTCTTTCTAGGAACTTGGCAAGGAGTATGGTAGAATGGGTTTGTGATGGTTTGAAGCTGTGTAGACCCCAGAAAATCATGTTCTTATTCCTGTGGATGTGAGCCTTTTGTAAGTAGGACCTTTTGATTATGTTACTTCAGATGAGGTATGGCTCAAGGTGGGTCTTAATCCTCTTATGGGAGTCCTTTATAAATGGAAGGAATACTGAGGGAGATAGAGAAAGCCACAGAAGCCAGAAGCTGAAAGCAAGAAATGTGGAAAAGAAGGGAGAGACCAGCAAATGCTGCCATGTGCCTTGCCATGTGACAGAGGAGTCCAAGATTGCTGGCAGCTGATCTTTGCTGAAAAAGCATCACCTGATGATATCTTGACTGGCACATTTTCACAGCCTAAGAACTGTAAGCTTGTAAGCTAATAAATCCCATTGGAAAGGCCAAACCATTTCTGGTATATTGCTTTTTGCGGCCTAGCAGACTAAAAAAGGTTTGATGCAGCCTCCAACTCACAAGAAGGCTATATACTCTCTTGGAAAAGCCAAACTGCCCCCAGAGGAATGGGTGATCTTTCCAAGCCACTTGAGGGTGACTCTCCCTAAGAATAAGGGGAATTCTCATCTTATAGCTGAACTCATCCATTTTCCTTAAGACTGAGAAACCATCTTTGCATATGGAGGTGATATCTCCTGGAAGCAAATAAAGTGATTTTATTTCCTAATGCATATTGTCTATCACTATTATAAAAGTGGCATCTCTACCCCACCCCACCACCCAAAATGTACAGTTTTCATGAGGGCTTTTCAATGCTGCCTTTTTTAAAAAAACAATATATTATTTATGCCCTAGCACAATGCCTTTCATATATCAGGAAATTAATAATTATTTAGTGAATTAGTCAACTATCTAGAGAGATGATTAATTCAAGAGCCTCCAAATCCTTGACAAGCTCCCCAGGACCACCAAAATTCACAGAGAAAAATTCTAGGCCTCATTTAGGGGAAAATAAACATTTTAAGCAGTAGAGTGGCAATAAAATTTTCATATGTATATGCTCCTCTGGCTGCAATATGAATAATAAATCTTAATGAGATGGAATTGTTTATTAAGAGCCCAGTAATATGACTACTACCATATATAAAAGTGATTTCAATAGAGAGGGACAAAAGTGAATACTTTCAAAAGATTTTAGGAGGCAGAATCAATAGGCCTTTGTTATAGGTTGTGTGTAGGTCTCAGAGGGAAAAAGAGGTTTTAAGGATTATTCAGGTTTCCAGTTTGGGCTAATGGATCAATGTTGGTGCCATTTGCAAAGGTGGACAGGGAGGGTGAGAACAGTGTGGGAAAAAGCATGAAAGTTTGGGGAAACTTTCTTTTGAACTGCTCTTGAAATAGCCAGGTGAAAAATTTTAACACATTGTATTAATTAATTAATTAAGTCAGAAAGAAGTTTGTGCAGAGAAGAGACATTTAGAAATCATCAGCATTGAGTTATCTGTGGTAAAGGCTTAGATAAGCTAGAAAAGGGAGAAAAAGGAGGGTGAAAAGAAAAGGGAATTGCAGAAATGACCTAAGTAAAGAATAATTAGTCATAAGAGACTAAATAAGAGCCTCCAGAGTAGAATAAGTAGGCTACATTGTCATGGAAGCCAAAGGAAAGGGTTTTAAGAACTAGACTTGGGTGATATTTGAGGTACTTTTGTGTAATAAGGTTAAGAGAACACCAATATATGTCCCACAGCTTTAGCAACATTTAGTTAACTGGCAAACTTATCCAGAGTACTTTATCACTGGGTATGGGATCAAAGAGGGATTATGGTAGGTTGACTATGGAGTAGAAGGGAGGATATAAAAAAAAAAAAAAAAAAGAAAGAAAGAAAAGAAGACTGAAAAATTTTTTGAGAAAACTGGCTCTGAAGGACAGTGAGAAAACACAAGTAAGACAAGCATCTTCAAGAGGCCACCACCAGCTATTTTCCTAATTCATGGAAGAGCGTGTGAAGATCTTGGGATCAGTGTTTCAAACATGTCATTCACCTAAAAGTTCTGTAAAGGACCTAATTTTGGGCTACATACATAATAAAATTACCAATTTCTCCTTCTATGTCGATTCAGGCTCTTTGATAGATTTTGATCAGATACTGGTCCAACAGCTTTGTTTGCCTTAATGTGCACTTCTTTTAGACTTCACTGCATTTTTTGCTCAACTTATTTTGTTTTCACACAGATACCTCTGGGAAAAGGCACAATACTGTTTTTTTTATTGTTAACTTTAAATGAAAAACTGAACATGCTTATCTGAAGAACTTAATGGCATTTCTTTTGAAAATGATTTTTTTTTCCTCCTTTTTTCTTTTACCTCTTGTTGACTATGTGCTAGATAGGCAAAAATGCTTTTGCTTGGTGTATTTTAAAATAATAACAGCAAATTGGTGAAGCAAATTTACAGTATACAAAATATGTTTGGGAATCTCATTTTCAGAGGAAAGATAAATTATGCTGGGGCTTGATCTAGAAGCTTTTCTTACAGCCAGATGTATTTCTTGGTGGTAAAGCATAATATTTGGCAGCTATCTTCTTTTCTCTTTGAAAATGAATGGAAAATTTATCCTTCTCCTGACTTGACAACATCCCATTTTCTCTACCAGGGTTTTCTTAGAACTTGATATTTTAATTTACTCCACCCTTGTATACAGTACAATATCATCCATCCTCCTTTTCTCTGAGACAGAGAAGAAACAAGAACCATGGAAGTCCCTTTCTCTTTTTGGCTCTACACATCATAATCACAGTAGAGTTCTCACCTACTGTTTCACAAAAGCTTACTGATGGGAAGAAAGAAATAGGGTTAATCCAACAATTTGATTATGTTAATGATTATGTAACATCCCACTAATAAAACCTTTCAAGGTCTTCCACTTGATTAAGTCAGACCCACTCAGTATATTCTTCCCATTTAATGAACTCAAAATCAACTGATTAGAGATTTAAATTACATCTGCAAAATCCTTCCACAGCAGCACTTAGACTAGTTCTAGATTGAATAACTAGGAGAAAGTGTGTGCATATTACTGAATGGCTGCTTTTTCCTTCATTCCTCCAAATTTCACGACAGAATCTCCATTGTAGCCCAGCCTACCTATTAGAAAGGAACTTCTCGGTAATATATTTCATGCTAGCTAAATTGATATATCACAAAGGCATCATACATAGCTTGCACTCATGGATAGCAGTGTCTTGAACTTTGAGGATATGAAGTAGACCTCCAGTTTAGCTCTATAGCTCCACAAGAACTATCTACATACTAGATTACCTAAACTGCACAGCTGGTGTTTGGAAGCATTGCTTCAAATGTAATGAGTGCTGCCCTTTGAAAGAGAAGCACCTTACTTCACTCTTTTGCCTTGTTGTCCTGTTTATTTTCCTTGGGAGTTTGAGTTTCATACAGATAATTAATAGAAGAATTAGAACTCAACTTGCCCTCTTGAGTCTTGACTTAGATCTCTTTCCTTTATGTTTTTGTCACTATAATAAGGAAATCAAAATGCTGTTGATCCCTTAAAACATTTTTAATACCACCGATGTGAGATGCCTGGCTTTTTTGAAGTATGGTCAATTTTCATGAGGGATTGAATTGATCGAGCAATGATCTGTTGAATTGTTCACTCACTGACCTGCAAAAAATCAATCCAGTTAGTTATAGAAATATGCTTCCAACTCTCACTAATCATTGTAAATGAATCTAGTTCTTGTTTTCTTCCTTCCTTCCTTCCTTCCTTCCTTCCTTCCTTCCTTCCTTCCTTCCTTCCTTCCTTCCTTCCTTCCTTCCTTCCTTCCTTCCT
>JAKSZT010054030.1:5073220-5398838 GCA_026826555.1 Tolypeutes matacus
CCTTCCTTCCTTCCTTCCTTCCTTCCTTCCTTCCTTCCTTCCTTCCTTCCTTCCTTCCTTCCTTCCTTTCTTTTCTCTAGTACATGAAGACTTAAGCCCTAAGCATTATTCAATTATGAAAAAAGAGAAGTGTTGATAAGCAATTAGATTTTTTAGTTAAGTGGAAATATGATTACAATAGTCAAGATATTTTTCTGTCATTGGAATGTAAAAATGGTCCAGTGTTTTTACAGAGAAGCTTCTGACCTTATGGATTCAGGGTGAGATTCTTTGAGACTATTCCCATGTTTTAAATGCCCTTCCATGACTTGTACCACCTCCAGTTCTACCAAACCTAATTTGTGCTGCCTCTCTTCTGAGAAAAAAAAATCCACAGGGCTCACTGACTGCTAGAACCTTTCTTCATAAATCTGTAAAATGATATTACTTAAGCTAAGGCTCTACTTACTTATGGCACTTGAACTTTAGGAGTCAGTGAGCTGAAGACCAGATCATTCTGAAAGCCCACTTATTAATGCAAAATTACCAAACATTCTACCAATGAAGGCTGCACTGATTTGGGATCTGAGTGAGACTGAATCTTCAAGTGATTGTGATCATTTCAAGCCATTGGTGACATGGATTTGACAGGTCTATGTGCCCTCTAACTGAATGATCCAGAGGCCAGTCATTCAATCCCAAATCAATCTCTGGATCATGACATTTGCTAAATATATTGTTCCATATTCCTTAATTCACTAGCCAGACTTCCAAGTTACAGAGCTTGGAAGCATTATCAACTGCTTCCACTCCCTCACACCCATTTCCAGTATTTAATTAGTCAAATATCCACCCTATAAATCATTGACAAATTACTTTTTTGGTTTACAAACTACTGCCAAAACCCTAATTCAGGTCTTGATATTGAATCCAAAGCTCTATTTATTTTACTCACAATCAAATGGAATATCAGAAGGTGACTCAATATTCCCAATAGCTGTAAGGGTAGTTAAAAGTGCTATGTGACCAAAATGAACTTTTTTTTTCCTTTTTCATTCATTGAGTACTGTTTATAGTTGAGAGAGGTCATTCTATTGACTATGACTCAATTATTTTCCATACTTGATAACTCAGGGCTACCAAATCCCTGCAGAAAAATTGCCAACTCCCTTGGAATCTCCAATGTCTTTCTCCAAAGTTCATTTTAGCCATGGCCTAAATTAGATAAGCATAGTTATATGGACCAAGACAAAGTGTCAAACAATTGAGGCCTATCGAATTTGACACCCCACCCCTGCTCTTTAGCACCTGCTGCTGTCCTGTCTCCTTGCAGTCACCAGTGTCTTCTCTGCCAAAGAGAGGTTTTAAAATCTTAATTCAGATTATCTCACCGCGCAGCTCAAAATTATCCCATCACACTGACTATACAACTATCTATTTGCTACCTCCATCCCTTCCATCAAGGCTTTCAATGTTAGCATGTTCTCTTTTCCAGAATGGCTGGCTGCACCATGTGTGAGTGATCTAGTTTCTCTGCACCCTTAAAAGCATTTGGTGTTGTCGCTATTTTTATTTTAGCTATTCCAATAAGTGTGGAGTGCTAATTCATTGTAGTTTTAATTTTCAATTCCCTCATGGCTAACGATTCATGTCTTTTGTCCATTTTCTAATTGTACTGTTTATTTTGTTTCTCTCTTAGTTTATAGATGAGAGACCTTTATATAGTCTATATAGCCTATATATCTGCAGTCCTTTTTTGGATATGCAGTTTGTATCCTTGTATCCTGCCACTCTGTGAAATCATTTATTAGCTCTAGCAGTTTTCTTGTAGTCTTTTTGGGACTTTGTAGGTATAGGATCATATCATTTGCAAGTATTGAAAGTTTTACTGCTTCCTTTCCAATCTTGATGCTCTTCATTTCTTTTTCTTGTCTGATTGCTCTAGCTAGAACCTGTAGGACTATATTGAACAAAAGTGGTAACAGTGGGCATCTTTGTCTTGTTCCCAATCTCAATGAAAAAGCATCCAGTCTTTCACCATTGAGTACAAGTTAGCTGTGGGGTTTTCATATATGGCCTTTATCATGTTGAGAAAGTTTCCTTCAATTATTATCTTTTGTAGAATTTTTGTCAAGAAAGGATGCTGTTTTATCAAGAAAGGATGTTGTGTTTTGTCAAATGCCTTTTCTTCATCAATCATTAAAATCAGACAATTTTTCTTCTTTGATTTATTAATGTGGTGTATTATGCTGATTGATTTTCTTGTGTTGAATCATCCTTGCATGCGTGATATAAAACCCACTTGATCATGATGAATAATTCTTTTAATGTATTGTTGGGTTCGATTAGCAAGTATTTTGTTGAGGAGTTTTGCATCTGTATACATTAGGGAAATCAGTCTGTAATTTTCTTTTTGGTAATATGTTTATCTGGCTTTTGTATTATGGTAATATTGGCTTAATAGAATGAGTTGGGTAGTGTCCCTTCTTGTTCAATTTTTTGTAACAGCTTGAGTAAAATTTGTATTAAATCTTTGAATGCTTGGTAGAACTCAACTGTAAAACCATCTGGTCCTCAGCTTTCCATTTTGGGAGTTGTTTGAAAACTGTTTCAATCTGTTTACTTGTGATTTGTTTGTTGATGTCTTCTGTTTCTTCTAGGGTCAGTGTAGGTTGTTCACATGTTCCTAGGAATTTTTCCATTTCGTCTACATTGTCTAGTTTGTTGGCATATAGTTGTTCATAGTATCTACTTATGATTTCTTTTATTTCTGTGGGGTCAGTTGAAATGTCCCTGTTGTCATTTTTTATTTTACCTGTTTGTGTCTTCTCTTTATCTTTGTCAGTCTAGCTAATAAAGGTTTGTTGATTTTGTTAATCTTCTCAAAGAACCAATGATCTGTAGTACTTTTATTTTTCTTGCCTATTGTAATAGATAGAATTTCCAGCACTATTCTGAGAAAGAGTAGTAATGGTATCTTACCTTGTTCTTGATTTTAGGCGGGAACAATTTAGTAATTCACAAGTAAGGCGAATTGTTAGCTCAAGCTTTTTTGTAAAAGTTCTTCACCAAGTGAGGGAACTCCCTTAACTTATTTTTCTGAGAGTTTTTTAAAATCATAAATTGTGTTGAATTTTGTCAGATTGTTTTTCTGAATTGATTGATATGATCATGTGATTTCTCTTCTTTAGTCTGTTCATATGATAGTTTACATAGGTTGATTTTCCACTCTCAAACCAGCCTTACATCTGTGCAAATAGCACCACTTGGTCATGGTCTTTAATCCCTTTTATATATTACTTATTTCTACTTGCAATTATTTTAAGGATTATTGCATATATTCATTAGGGATATTGGTCTGCAGTTTTGTTTTGTTTTTCTGTCTTCATGTATGGCATTAGATAATTATAGCATCATAAAATAAATTAGAAAGCGTTCCCTCCTCTTTGATTTTCTGGAAGAGATTGTGCAGAATTGGTGTTAATTATCCTTTAAAATTTGGTAGAATTTGTCAGTGAAACCAACATGTGGGTCTCAAGACTTCTTTTGGGGGGTATTTTAAATTTTGAGTTCAATTTCCTTAAAAGTCCTATTTCTTTAGTGATAGTTACGATGATTGGGTGAGCTGTGGTAGTTTGTGTTCTTTGAGGAAGTGGTCTACTTTGTCACAGTTGACAAATGTACATATATGAAATTGTAATGATACACAGCCTCAATGCAGATATTGGAAATGTGTGTCTTTATTTTTTTATTGCTTTGTCTGTTTTGCTAGAGGTTTGGCAATATTACTCTTTTTAAGGAAACTTCTCTAGGTTTACTTTTTTTTTTTTTTAAGATTTTTTATTTATTTATTCATTTATCCCCCCCTTGCTGCTTGTGCTCACTGGGTCAGCTAACCACGCCGTGCGGGCGGGCTTGCCTTCACCAGGAGGCCCCGGGAACCGAACTCGGGGCCTCCCATATGGTAAACGGGAGCCCTACCGATTGAGCCACAGCCACTTCCCTCTAGGTTTACTTTTTTTTTTCTCAGTTGTTTTTCTGCTTTCAATTCAATTGATTGCTTCTTTTTATTATTTCCCTCTTTCTGCTTGCTTTGTGTTTAGCTTCAGTTCTCTTTCTTTGTTCTTGAGGTGGGAGATTAGATTATTGAATTGAGACTGTTTCCATTCTAAATTTATACATTTAGTGCTATAAATTTCCCTCTCACAACTGTTTGTGGCCTATGAATTTTGATATGGTGTATTTTCTTTTTCACACAGTTCAATATAATTTTTCATTTCCTTTGAGACTTCCTCTTTGACAAGTGGATTATTTAGAAATGCTTTCTCTTGGATCTCAGCTGTGGGAAATCAAGCCCATAGCAGGGCATAAATGGTGACCCTCAACTATAATTCAGTGAGACAACTTCCCAGATGATGCCTTGATTTAGACATTTTCACAGCCTGAGAAATGTAGGCGTTTAACGTACTAAATTTCTATTATATAAGCTAGCCCATTTCTGGTATATTGCATTGGTGGCCTTTAGCAAATTAAAACAGTGTAAATTTAAGGAATTTGCATATATAGTAATTATTGATATATTTGGCCATAAGTCTGCTTTATACTTTCTGTTTGTTCTCTCTGTTTTTTGCTTGTTCGTTTTGCATTTTCTTTTTCTTGCTTTCCTTTGTATTACTTAGAATTCAATTTTGATTTATTTATAGTGTTTTTTAATGTATCTCTTTTTATAGTTATTTTTTAATGGTTGCTCTATGTATTACTCTCATTTAGAACCATATCAGACAATGTTACAACTTTTTCTTTAACTGTTCAACATAATATAGAAAACATAAGGGAAGAGAAAGGCCTACTGTATTTACCCATATTTTTGTTACAATGTTCTTTCTTCCTTTCTTATATCCCAGGTTCCTTCTTTTATTGTTTCCTTTCTGTATTTGGAACTTTCTATACCTATTCTTTTAGGATAGTGCTTCTGGTGACAAACTAACTTCATTTTTCTTCATCTTAGAATGCCTTGATTTCCCCTTAATTTCCAAGGTGTATTTTCACAGGATATAGGAGTCTGGGCTGAAATTTCTTTTCTTTCAGCACTTGAAATATATTGTGCCTTTTCCTTCTAAACTCCATTTGTTCTGATAAAAAATAGCTATAAATTCAATTAGTTTTTCCCTATAACTAGGGAGTTGTTTTCTTTGTTTTTTTTTTTTTTTTTTTTTTTTTTGGCTCCTTTCAAGTTTTTGTTTCCATCTTTAAATTTAAGTAATTAATTATGATGTATCTGGGTGGGGATTCTTTGAGTTTATCTTTTTTGAAGTTCACCTAGGTTATTGATTCTGCATTTGCCAAATGTGGGAAATTTTCAGCCATTATTTCACTGTGTACCTTTTCCATGAACAAGCTCTTTCTCTTCCTCTTTTTGAGAGTATGATGACACAAATGTTACCTCTTGTTCTATAGCCACAAATTTCTTGAGGTTTTGTACTTTTTTTTTCTTTAACATACAGATTAGATAATTTCTATAGTTCTATCTTCCAGGTCACTAATTCTGTCCTCTGGCCCTTTCATGGCGTTCATGGGGCTTTTTATTTCTCTTATAATATTTCCCAGTTCCAAAATTTCATTTTATTTCTTCTTTGTATTTTCTAGTTCTTTACTGAGACTTTCTATTTCTTTACTAAAGTTGTCTACATTTTCAAGATTTTAAATATGTTTATAAATGTTCAAACATTATCATGGTTGTTTTAAATCTTTGTCAAATAATTCTAATATATCTGACACTTCAGTATTGGCAACAATTGATTGTCTTTTTCCATTTAGCTTGAGATCTTCATGGTTACTTGCATGGAAATTTTTTAACTAATCCTGGGTATTTTTATATTGTGTTATGATGCTCTAGATATAATTTAATACTTCTGATTTATCTCGCTTCCTATAGTACTGCTCCAGCTAGGGAAGAAGGCACACCATGTCATTATTGACAAGTAGAGGTTGAAATTCAGGTTCACCCTTGCCCTCCATTGACACCAGAGTAGATGATAGGTGTCTCATTGTTATGTGGAGTGGAAGTTCAGGCTTCCCATATGGTCTCTATCTACATGCTGGGGGGAAAGGACATCTTGTTACTACCTGGCAGGGATAAGTCCCAGATCCTTATTTGGCCTTTTCTGCCACCACATTGGAAAAGGTGTGGAGTTCTTCATTTTAGCCTCATGAGGGTGAAAGTATAGGCTCAGCCCTTGGTCTTTGCTTATGTGGATGTGAGCAGGGCTGTAGTCTTCCTATGATGTTTCATTGGGATAAATCAGATATTGCCTAAATATTTTCAGTTTTTCTAGGCTACCCCTTTCTTGATCCTCTGGATTGAGTGAAAAGATTTTGGACAGATCTCTTTTGTTTGTTTGGGCCTGTTGGCCTTTCTGGGTTGCCTGCTTCTTCAGCTCCATGTCTTGAGTATATAAGAATGAAAATTGAGGGAACTTACCATTGTGCCAGTCCTTGGGTCCCAAATTCCACAGCTTATCCTTCTTCTTTCCACTTTTTAGAGTCTGATTTGTTTGTTTTACATGTAATGCCCAGGGTTTCCACTTGGCTGGAGTAATAGGGAAAAGAAACTCTATTGAATTCCATCTTTCCAACATAATTAAAAAAATTTTTTTTCCCTTTTATTTTTTCCTTTTTTATATCAGGGGTGTTATTACCGTCTCTGAAATTTTGCATAAATCAACTCATCTCCTCAAGTTTATTGGTCAAGTCAGCATATATCTAACTCCAATTCACAATAGATTTAAAATTATTTAACACAGGGCTCCTGGATGCCATGTTTATAAGAACATTTGACAAGGGAAGTTCCCATAAATATCCCATGACTTTTAAGCAGGTAATTCTGCCTAGAGTATAAGATGACCTCCTCACATGACACCAGCCAATTTAAATATAAGCTAGGCATTGGGTTCATAGATCCAATTGTATCCACAATAGTATAAAGAAATAGTTTCTTCTTTGACTTTAGATGATTTGCTTATCTTTGAACTTCCATCCTACTTGGAAGTATTGGAGAAAATTAGCTCACTCTCATTCAGTTCCAACAATAATATGTTCCATATTTTTGGATAAACTAATCTTTCAGACTTCTTTTCTCATCCCCTAATACTCTCCAAGATGCTTTCTGAGTGTATAGGAAAGAGAAGCTTTCAGTAATCTATATCAAAGAAGAAGAGGGGAATTTTTGTTTTCAGGTGCAAGTGCTTGTCCTGTCCTATGCCTATTCTGGTATCTTTGTCAATGTTCCTTCTTCTGAATGCCGGTCACCCTGATAGCTTTTCTGGCTAAAGATAAAAAGTGGTGACTTGAGGAGATTCCTCTCCCCTCACTATAGAAATCTGATCTCTGATCTTCTAAATTAAGAAAGCTCCACTGTGATGTTTATTGGCACCAGGTACCTCCTCAGGTCTTGTTATACTCCCATCCAATCTAATGCCCATAGTTCTAGCTCTGTTCTGCCATTCTGGGCCACAGGTTCATTTCTCACCTACCATGTACAGCTCTCTAGGTGGCTTGTAAGTCACAGATCTTGCCTTTCTTTACATTTTTTCCCCTCATAGCAGGATACCTGGACATTTCTGGATAGCTTTCATTCTTCTGTGAGCCAATGTGACTTTTTAAAAATGTGACCTTTTTCTCTGCCCAAATACATGATCTCCTTGAGTTGCTGTGGGGGCGCTTTGCTATGGGTTCTCCTGTTAGGGTCCCAGACTGGAGCTTGGAAAAAGAGCATCTGCTCTTGGATTTACCATTCCCCTATATTAGATATTTTCGGTTTAAAGGGGGTCATCAGAATTCATAATTCCTCACCTACTTTCTTTTTTTTTTTTTTTTTTTTTCTGTCCTCTGACTTGCCACATGACCCTGCAATACCACTACTCGGTATATACCCAGAAGAACTGAGAGCAGTGACACGAACTGACATCTGCACACCAATGTTCATAGCCACATTATTCATCATTGCCAAAAGTTGGAAACAACCCAGGTGTCCATCAACAGATGAATGGATAAACAAACTGTGGTCTATTCACACGATGGAATATTATGCAGCTGTAAGAAGAAATGAAGTCATAAAGCATATGGCAACATGGATGAATCTGGAGGGCATTATGTTGAGTGAAGCAAGCCAGACACAAAAGGACAAATACTGTATGAATGCATTACTCACCTACTTTCACACTCGTTTAGGTTTCTTCTTTTAAACGTGCTGAAGATGGAAGATCCAAGTTTCAATTAATTCTAGCTTGTATCCTGGATTTATAGAACTAATACTCATTATGTCATTATTTTGACGTGTCAAAATAAAGGCTTAATGAATTTGGAAAATCCTTTTTTGTCTTATCAGGATTTTCAGATATGTTTCATTGCTTAAGAAACTCAAAATTATTCAAAATTCTTTTTGATCCAGGCGGATCCTTTTTTTCTTTCTTTGACCGGTAAATCCAAGGAGCATCTTTGGAGATATGAGCTTTCAATAGCATACAATTTTAGTAAGAGTTAAACTAAAAAAAAAAAAAAAAAGTAATAGTTGCAGCATATTGTCCTCATTATCTCTGTCACATAATATTTTAATAAATTTCCCTTTTTCAAATGAAAACATGAAGTTAGTGGACAGGAGTCATCTTTTCTCATAAACTTACACAAATATTTTGTACCCAGGGGCTTACAAGGAAAAACTCTGGATATCAGCCTACCCATAATATGGCTGTAAATAGACCAAAACCTTATGGTAAGACCTACCCTGTTAAACAGGTAGTCAGTGTCCTACTTGAGGCATCAGAATTAATGGATCAGGCTGTACTTGAGAATCAGAAAGAACTCCCTTATTCCAACTTGAGACCTTACTTTTACCCTTTCTTTAAATACCAATTAAATAAATATATTGATAAAATTGTCATTGAATGTCTACCAGACTGGATTTAACTATGAAAGAAAATTTAGTAATTTAATTAAGGAATGAAAATGAACAAAGACTGAATATCAAGGTCTACTGGAGTACTAGTCAATAGGTGTTGCCATTAAGTTGGATTCAATAAATTTCTTTGGATGAATGAATAAATGTTCTTTATCCAAATGATTTTCCCTTTTGGGAGAGGGTTTATTAAAAAAATGTGCCACTATTCTCACCCTGGAACTAAGAGGTTGAAATCTTTTGGAAACCCAACAACCTAAAATAGACATATTTAGGATGACATATCTATGGAGATGGGAAAAATTGTTGGAGAGCCTGGTTAAAATCAGTGCAAGAGGAGCTGCAACTCACTTTTCCTGCTCTTTAAAAATGTGGCTGAGTGTTTAATACTTAGATACCTTTGCCTGTTATTTCTGAAAAGTGTTCCAAAGTTGTGTCTAGACTTTCATGTGTGTATGTTTATGTACCTGTTGCTTTCTCATTATAAAGACATCATAAATCGTAGTTCTTTATGGATGAAAAAAACAAGGGAACAGAGGTAAGAAGTAACAAAAGGAACACAACAATTAAGTCATAGAATGTGGTACAAATTCTTGGGACTATGACATGACATCATCTAATGTTGATACTTTATAAGAATTCAATTTTTCCTGAGTGGAAAATATACAAATTAGACTCATTGGCCGTTGATGTGTGAAGTTAAGCTAACAGTTCTCAGATTTGGGGGTATATAATAAATATGTAAGGATAATTCCTGCACCACACTGAATGTGCAGGGTGGCAGTGTAAGGCCCCTGAATTTTCATTTATAACAAGCAACCCAGATTCTTCTTATGACAGTGACAGCCATTGACTATTCATTCAAAATATTGTTCTCATTCACATTTAGACTTTCATTTATGTATATCACTATAAAACAACCAATCTTAACACTTGACTCCTTTTTATTATCTTACCACCAACTTCTCCTTCTCTCTCTAGCTCCAAACTATCGCCAACATTTCTAAACTCTCCATAAATACCACCTTGGGACCAAGGAGATAGGTGCAGGTTTATTTAAAGTTATCAAAATGACTACATTTGTATTAAATGAATCCATTTATTGAATATCTTGCTTATTTAGTTCATGAACAGGTCCTATCAATTCTTATTTTTCTTGTAAAATTATGTCATTCCTGTGTTAGTCAGCCAAAGGGGTGCTGATGCAAAGTACCAGAAATCTGTTGCTTTTATAAAGGTTATTTATTTGGAGTAAAAGCTTACAGTTACAAAGCCCTAAAGAATCCAGCTCAAGGCTGCTTTCTCACCAAAGTCTGTTGCCACATGTTGAAGCAAGATGGTGGGTGATCTCTGCCTGGTCTCTCAGGTGTTCTCAGCTGCTCAGCTGCTCTGTTCTCTTCAGCTGCAAACCATCAGGCAAATAGCTCATCTCTCTTCCTGGGGCTTTAGCTGTTTGAGCCTTCTCCTTTCTATCACATGGCAGGACCGAAATGGCCAAGGTCTCATCTCTTCTGTGTATCTTCTTCTGTGAGTGTCCATTTTTCAGCCCACCAAGGGGGCAGGGTTTCAACCTTGAATCACACTTTACTGATGTAGTCAAATCAAAAGCTCTAAATTGATTTAATCAAGTAAACTTAAAACCTTCTAATTTAATACAATTAAAGGGTATCACACCCAGAGGAACAGACCAGTTCACAAACATAATCTCTCTTTTTTGGGATTTAAAAATAATCTCAAACTGCCACAATTCTCTGACTACTTTGGGCAATGTGACTGATTATATATGTTGTTCAAGTTATAAAGAACCTTAAGAAATTCTCCTTGAGTATAAATAATTCAGGTAATTGTGGAAAATAGGAAAATTATAAATAATTCTTTGCTAATTACCCAAATCATAAAGACTTATACTCAGGTAAATGTGGCAGACAGGAAAGTACTTAGTAGTTGGTGTTTTGAGAGATGGAGAAGAGGAAAGGAGACCAATCTTTCCATCATCTATCTCTCTGTCTCTCTATTTCTCTATATCTATCTATCTATCATCTATCTATCTATCTATCTATCTATCTATCTATCTATCTATCTATCATCTATCGATCTCTCTTTCTCTCTCTCTCTCTCTATATATATATATATACACATATATATATACACATATATATACACACACACACACACATATATATATATACACATATATACACATATATACACACATATATATATATATATCATTTATCTATCATATCTGTGGTGGTTTGGAGCTCTATGTATCCCAGAAAAACATATTCTTAAACTTAATCCCTTCATGTGCATATGAACCCATTGAAAGCAGTACTTTTTGATGAGTTAACTTCACTTAAGGCGTGGCCCATCTCAAACAGGATGGGTCTTAATACTGTTACTAGAGTCTTTTATAAATAAAGTGAAATTCAGACAGAGAGAGAGAAACCATAGTGCAGCAGCCAGAATTTGAACATCAATGGAATGCAGAAGAGAAAGGAGAGAACAGGAGATGCTGCCAAGTGTCTTGCCATATGACAACCTAATGACCAAGGATCGCTGTCAGCTAGCCCCAGAATGCCAGTAAGAAAACATCACCTTGATTGTACCTTTATTTGGATTTTCTTTTAGCCTCAAAACTGTAAGCTAGTAAATTCACATTGTTTAACCCAACCCACTTCATGGTATTTGCTTGAGCAACCCAGGAAACTAAAACACTATCCATCATCTATCTGTATAAATATCTATATATCTATCTATCTCTATTTTGAGAGCATAATGTGTACCTGAGCACATTTCATCCAAACAAAATGCTATGTATATCTGAAAATTTGGAAGGGCATAGTAATTTGTATGACACCAAGTAGGTGGTTGAATGAGGATTAGATATAGGAGCACTATATTCTATTATCATTTCCTGGTTGTTTCTAAAAGGGATAGACAAGGTAAATGGAGTTATCTTTTATTAATGGATAACAAAAAAGCAATTGCTTTTCTATAAACACTATCAATCATAACTCAATGTTATTAATAGTTTTATTTTCTTTTAGCCTATAGTATGTTCTCATCCACACAAATTTCTGAGAGGTGAAATTATTAGGCAATATCAGTAATCCGTAATAGGCAAAGGTGAAGAAGGAGATTAATCCTTTGGAAACTCAAGTTAAAACTTTTTTTTAGCAAAGTTTGTTCCATTTTAATATGCACTCAGGAATGATATACACTAATTTGCATACCTGCATATTAATTTATTTGTTGCCTTTTCCAGAAGAGCAAAAATTATTTTCATTGTTTTTCTTCTCTGCTCTATTATCCCAGTGTTTGTGTTATGCTCAGTTGGTTATTATCCAACCATTTTATTAGAATGTATTATTTTCCAGAATTACAATACCCTCATTGTTAAGTAAAAGTGATTAATCACTGATTTCATAATTATTTTATCATGGTGCACAAAAAAAACTAAAGTAAATAAATGTATTTTCATGACTCATTTTTATTTTTAGGGAAATACTATGGAATTTTTCTTTAACTATCGCTTAAATCATTTAATTTTTATTCCAAAATTATAGATTTAAAATGCTGAAATATTTTAGGAGAAAGCAACTGTCTACATATCTGACAAAAAATTTTAAATGACATTACAAAAAAGAATGCTTAATAAGTAGTTCCTGGGGCTATAAAATAAAACATGTAATAAACCTGCCAATCTTGAGAAGTGATTAATTTTAGTGATAATTACAACAAATAAAACTAATCTTGCAGTTGTAAGAAGACATTTCCTCTTATGGGATCACAGCTCCTATCAGCCCATAGTAGTCCATTTTGCTGTCTTCCTAGAAAAAACAGTGTGATGTTTTCTGAGCAAGTTGCTCTCAAAAGATCTTGGATTCTAATTCCTTTTACACCTTCTAAGAGAACAAAAAGAAATAAACTAAACAAACTGTTTTCCCTCTGTTCAAATAAAGATGCATGTATGTATTAAATATCTATTATATGCTGTTCATTACTCTAGGAAATGAGAATATATATGCACTTTCACACCTTGAAAGAATTTCTATTCTGGTTACCTGGTCTTAAGAGAGTTCTGCATGGGGAAATGCATGTTTGTAAGTAGGTATGTATATATGTGTACACATATATAAGTATATATATATATATATATATATATGCATGTGTAATGTGTGTGTGTTTGTGTATATGTATGACAGCTCAACTGACAAGGAGTGATGAGCAAAAATATGCTGCTCTCTGACCACAGGTTATGATTAAGACTCTAGTTTTACTGGAAAGCATAAGATTGAGGTTCAAGCTATTAGAATCATTGACTTCTAGACATTGCCATATTCTTGCTGCTGTGATGTTACCCATTTAATAAATTGGTAATTTAATGTTTAGGTATATATAGAAATTATTTAATCTTGATAATTTTGGTTATCTATCTCTTAAAGCTCTACAGAATCCTCAAATAAAGGATATCTACTTGGGCAAAATTTGTTGGTAAATAGGACTTATTTCACCATAGTATATTATTAAGATAGAACATTTTTTGCTAAAGATTTATTCTCTGAAATTTTATAACACTCCAAATCTCTGCCATTCATTTGGCATTAAAAAAGTCAATATGACTTCACATGTTATCAGAGCACTACAAGTCTTAAATAGCCCTCTACCTAAAGAAACTCGAAGATTGAATGTTCAACTAAAGAAATAAAATATTTACTTTCAATAGTACTTTTTAATTTATAATCTCTGCAAGTGATTATAGGCTCAAATTATTTAAAAAATTACAAATAAAAATTAATGTCCAAAAATGAGTAGTTACTTCTAGCAAGTGTTTTGGACATACTTGATAAAATTAAAATTCTTAATGGATCTTCCTCTGCACCAAACAAAGAACCCATATTATAGGAATTTGTTTTAGTTCCTTACTGCTGAAACAAATACCATGGAGTGGGCTGGTTTAATCAATGGGAATTTATTGGCTCAGAGTTTTGAGGATAAGAGACGTCCAAAATGGAGGCTTTAGCAAGGTGATGGTTTCTCACTGAAGACTGCAGCTTAATAGGGTTGGCTGCTAGTCCTTAACTTTTCTATCACATGGCAAGGCACATGGACGCATTTTCTCCTTTGTCTTTTGTGTTCCTTTGAGTTCCAGCTTCTGGTTCCTCCCTTGACTTCTCTCTCTTTCTCTGAATTTATTCTGCTTATTAAGGACCACAGTTATTCCAATTATAGTCCAGCCTTAAGGTTAGGCCACACCTTAATGAATAAAATCTTCAAGAGATCCTACTTAAAATGGGTCTATATCCATAGGACCAGGAGTTGGGACCGGAACATGTCTTTTGCACAGGACATGATTTACTTCTCAACAGAACTCTTCCTTGATTCTAAGTTTGAGTTCAATAACTCAACTAAAATATCACAATATATTCCCTGGTACCCATTAGAAACTGATTACCAAACCTAGATTCTCCTAACTATGGTCCTTTCATGTGACCTTTTTTTCCCATGAATTTTGCTGTCTACATCCTTTGGGCATAAGTTAAATCAATACATTCTCTTAGTAAAATTGTTAGAAATATGATTTTAAAATATAGATTAACAATTAGGAAACAAATCAATTATTTTCTCTAATGTAGGATTTGCTACAAAAACTAATGACTTTTATAATATGTTGAAAAATATTTCTTTGTGCATGCAATTCTGTATGTACTCAAAGTGCAACTTAATACCCAAAGCTTTAGGATGTCCATTTTAAAAGAAGAATTTACAAATCCATAATTCCTAGGTCTACTCTAGGGAAATAAAGTGCCTGCTCTATTCCCCAAATTTGATAATTCCCATATATGTTCCTGTGATGATAATTATCAGGTGTAATAGCCTGAATTGAGTTTGAATTGATTTAAAAAATCAACTTATTATCTTCATTTTCTCTGTCCTCTAACTGAAATCTAGCAATTCCTTCACTTATGAATGTATGCAATAAATAAATTACAGTAGTATTCATTTCACCTGTCTGACAAAGGGGTCGTGGAACAAAAGAGATTAAGAACCCCTGCTCTAATCTATGATATTATTTATACATCTTCTGGCCAAGAGTCATCACCCATAACGTTTTTGCTCTCATTTCAATTAGTCAAGGCTATCATTCATATTTATCTATTTTTTACCTAAATACCTGTTTTCAAGGTATGTATAGGTTTGGAAGACATGGATAATACAAGAATGAATTGTCTTATACTTAAGAAAACAGATGTTTTTTTTTCAATTTTTTTCCAAAGATTTTATGAATGAGATAAAACCTAGATAACAATATTGTTCCTCAACGGACAATGAAATAAATGGCTTCTTTTATTTGTGCCTATTGTTGCAGGAACTATATTGCTACTTATACTCTTTATTCACCTATTACAGTCTAGTTACTTTATAAAAAGGTAGATGCAGTCATTCCTCAATCCTCAGCATTTTCCAAAGTCCTTTGTAAAATATCAACATTTATCAATCATCCCAATTCCAATTCGAATGCCACATATTCTATAAATCCTGTTGCAACATACAATGCTTTATTTCATGTATCAACTTTGCTAGGTTATGATGTCCAAATGTTTGGTAAAGCACTGGCCTACTTGTTATTGTTAAGGTATTTCATAAATGGAATTTGCATCTACAATTAATTGATTGCATCTATAATTAACAAAGGAGATTGCATTGGGCAAAGTGGGTAATTTCATCCAATCAGTTGGAAGTCTTAAAATCCAGAACTGAGGATATCAGAGTTCAGAAGAATTTCTGCCTCAACTTCAACATTGGCTCTCATTAAGATATTCAGCAATTCAGCTTCCCCTGAGATTTCAGACTAAATATTTCAAAATTCACTTTATTTGAGTTTCCAGCCCATTATTTGTCCTATGGAGTTTGGACTTACTGGGCCCCATGCTCATGTGAGCTAATTCCTTATAATAAATCTCTTTACACATGCATACACACACACACAAACATGTATGTATACATAAACATATGTATATACATATATCACATTGGTTCTGTATCTTGGAGGACTCTAATTATACAACAATTAGAACCAAAAGTGGTTTATACTATCTTTGATGCTTTATATAATATTTATTTACCAACACTAACATTCATTTGGCATTTTGAATCACATGATATTGGTCCACTGTTTCAGCATTTATCTGTTCTTCCAATATTAGGGAATGGACATAGGTTTGACAGGTACTAAATGTACAACAAAACTTAATTTTATATTTTATTGTTATCATTAAAAATTACTGCATTAATTTTTAATTAATGCATTTTAATAATGCAGTAGCCTCAAAAATGTGATAAGCTTTACTGTTGAATTCTAACTTACTTGGTAGATTCTAAGAAATTAGCTGAAAAAAATAAAGAGGAGGACAACAAATGATTTTATGTTAAAATAATCAATATTCAAGGTAGATAACATCAATTTCATTTGTCAAAACTGATCAAATAGCAGAGGCTGCAAAGAATATTGAGTTGAAAAAATCTTTGAGAGGTTCTCCTTGGGTTGGCTCATCTGTGGAGAGTTTTATGAGTAGAATTTTCCCTGACTTGGGCATTGCAGTGGAGAGTAGCAGTGAGTTTGCTTCTTACCCACCATCCTAGAAACCTCATGGCAATATTGCAACTGTCTCACCAAAGAGTTACACTCATTTAATAGCATGTGCCTTTAGAACCAAAAATTTAATATAATTTGTTGTTGTTACATTAGAAAAATAGATGCATGTAGAGAAAAGACTAACTTTGCTTTCTGTTTGAGGAATGTGCTGAATTTCAATTAGTGAAAATCTATATTTAGGAAATCTCAGAAACTTTTGTTTAAACAAAATGTTTATAAATTAAAATATCAATTTTTTTGTTGCTTGTCAGTTATTCATTTTAAATAAATATGTGTGTAATGTCAAGCATGAAGGGAAAACATTAATTCTAAAAATATGTTTTTTAATATGGCGTTAAATTCTGTAACATCTACTGGAGGTCCATGGGATATAATGGCAGGAATATAAAAGGATACCACGTGCCATTCAAATATTAGACATGCAATGGATTCTCATTGCATGTCACTGTAACCCATTGACATGAACAGGTTTAGTTACAAATATTCTTACTAGGTAAGATGCTGCATGTATATGATATATTTAAGGAGACAGGATTTGCATCCCCTTAAGTTAAAAATTAAACCAAATTACCCTCTTCTTAAATTCGCAATATTTTCAGATACATAGGACTGAATAGAGAAGCATTGATGCAAAAAGTTGAGCTATCTATGATTAATATCAAGGGCACATTGAATTCCATGAAACTAAGAATTAAGTAAAACATACACTACTTGATCAGGCATCCAACAAATAGGCAGTCAGAATTGTGATGTCCTTCTGAAAGTTCTTTTCAGTATTCCGTAAACTCTTCTTCATTTATAGCACTTATTATCTTCATTTTCTTTGAAGGGATATGTAAAATGCAATTGGTGGACAGAACACTGTATAAAAGAGCAATGCTTACTATCTTTGCAAAGACATAATTGTTTTATAATTTGATTATATAAGTACATTTGAATTCAAAGAACTGCTGAATGAATGGGGTGTTGTGATTAATCAAATGATCAGGTTAACCTGCAGTGTCTTTCACAATAAATTTTGTTGCTGGCATTTCATATAAAATGCAAAGGCTACTTTCTTTTTCTGGTAAGGAAATTATATAAAGTACAAAAGACCAGAACTCTGTTTTAGAATGTTCAATTATCACTAGATATGTGGACTTGAAGAACTAACTTTGACTTTCACATCGAAAAATTCCAATAACAGTGTTTTAGTTTGCTAAGCTTCTTAAAGCAAATATCAAGACATGGTTCAGCTTAAACAATGGGAATTTATTCACATACAGTTAGAGTACAGGAAAATGTCTAAATCAAGGTACCATCCTGAAGATTGGCAGCCAGAAAACCTTGGCTCCTCTGTCACATGATAAGGCACATGGCGGAGTCTGTTGGTCTCTCCCTTCTCTTTTGTGTTTCATGGCTTTCAGCTTCTTTCTTCTGTAGCCTTCTTTTTCTCTATATATATTTATTCCATTTATACAGGTCTGTAGTAAGACCCACCCTGAATGAGGTGACTCAGACCTTAATTGAAACAGCCTCATCAAAAGGTCCTACTTACTATGGGGTCACAGCCATAGGAATGGATTAAATTTAAGAACATGTTTTTTCTGGGGTACATATAGCTTTAAACCACTACAAAGGGTAACTGACTTCTTCACAGGGTAATTATTACCTTTAAATATAATGGCCTACACAAATGGGTTCCACAATCCAAAGAACAGCAAACATGGGAAACGCACCATCACAATTGACTGGGGCTAAGATAAAGTGAAGGCTGAAATACTGAACCAGATGTGGTCATTACTCACGTCAGTTCTTGAAAGTTATTTTCTGGACAAACAGTCTGAAATCCTCAGAACATTTTCTTATGACTCAAGTCTCATTTAAAATTAAATGCTAAAGTTTTCTTTTGATTGGTGTCCCTTTTTTCTAGATGGCACTGCATTTTTCGATTATCTGCATTCAAAAGATGCAATAGGGGAGCAGATGTAACCCAAGTGGTTGAGCACCTGCTACCTGTGCACGAGGTCCTGGATTCAATCCCTGGCACCTCCTAAAAACAAAACAAACAAACAACTAAACAAACAAACAAACAAACAAACAAACAAACAAAAACAACTCTAATTGGGAGTGGATGTAGCTTGGTGGTTGAGCACTTGCTCTCCATGTATGAGGTCCTGGGTTCAATCCTTGGTACCTCCTAAAAAGAAAAAAAAAGATGCAATGGACTAACAATTATAATATTGCTTTCTAGATCATCTGTATTTTTTCAGTTACTAAACCAATATTTGGTGAAGGCTTGATATGCTATAAGATAATATTTAAAATAAACGTTGTTCAAATCTCCTTAATGGTTTACAATCTAGTTGTAAAATTAAGGCTTTCTGCTGTAAAATTCTAATTGACAATGCATGGTGCTATGTATTGAAGGGATACTTTAGGATTATGAAAAGTCATTTGAATGCCAATAATGATGGAATTTGGAAGAAAATATTGCTTGGAACAGGTGGGAATTGACCTGGTCTTTGAGAAATAGGTAGACTTTGAATGCAAATGGGAGAGAGTTAGAGACCCAGTAGTTCAGAGTACAGCGTAAATCACATCTGAATGGATCCCTCTTTTATCACTGAGTATGTAGGGTTCCTTCATGGTAATAGTTTCTAGAGTCCAAGAAACCTCTCTGTTGTCTCTTAACCTGAAAAACAAACTAACAAAAAATATTGATTCTCTTTACTACATTCAGCCCCTCCCAATACTATATATCTGCTCTCTATGTGAGGTTAAACTATGCATAAAAATGCATTCCAATCAATTTTATATTTTATAAATGCAGAAAAAACCTTGATCTAGTAGTGTTCAAAAGTTGATGCCTGACCACTTAATGTAACAAGATGCCATATGTATCTTCAAATATATCCAAACCTATGTTAATAATAGTTTAAAACTAACCATGTACTTTCATGTCTTCTTACCTTTCTGCTGGCTATTCCCTCTGCCCAGAATGATCTTTCCTACCACTCTTACACCAATTCTATTCCCTCTTTAAGAATCAGCTGAAATAAACTCATCTGTGAATCAGTCCATGATGCCTCAATCTGAATTCACCATTCTTCTACCTGCACTTCAAAAGTACCTCCTTTTGAAGGCTCCATTCAGTTTATAGTGTATGTTTTCCCCAAGCAGACAAATGGTGTCCTAAAATGACGAGTCCAGAATAAAATACTGTCTGTGGGAAGCCAATCTACTTTAGGAGGAGACAGTGGAGAAGAGAGATCTCATTCCCAAATACCCAGTCAAAGTTGGTGGAGCCTCTGTTGCCAAGCCCTTTTGACTGGTAAAGAATAATAAATCATTTTCTTAAATAGTAGCAGCATGGGATGGTTATGGGTAATTGGGGATTATAAACCCTTTCTTTTCCAATTTCCTTACAGGAAGCTAGTAATAATGAAATTAGGGTCCTAGATCAAAGTCCAGCAAAAAAGACAAGGAGGAATACTAAAAGGCATACAACCTATTGATATCAAGGGAATATATTATTAGGCATTCAAAATAACAGACAGTTTGAAGAGCTCATTCCAACAATATTCGGATGGTGGGAACTGCGCCTTGGAGGAAAGTCAAAGAAAACTGTCCTCCAAAAGTGTGTACTGCTCAATGGTATGAAGCTGTCGTGTTTGCAAGGTTTTCATACAAAGTTCATGCAAGTTGGAGGGGACCTTACTATGTTTCTAACCAACCACCATTCTTGAATATTACTCATTTCACACAAGAAACATCACTTTAGTATTATTTATGCTAATAAAAAACTATGTTGTATATTAAGAAAAAGCACTTTTAAAAATTAATAGCACAACTCATCCTGCAGTACATCCACAGTCCATGCCTTGGACCATTTACTTGTCTCCTTTACTCGTTTCTTAATAAACAATTTTCCCTTGTCTAAAAGAAAAAGAATATCACTTCTAGCATATTAATACTTGATTTGACCACTTTGAATGCTAACTTTGCCTATCTAGGAGCCCTATTGATATGATAGGAAGGGACATGAGGGGGACACTCTATAATCCTATGATTAGGTCTCAGGCATTTAGCAAGCCTGTGTTCTGATGTGCTTCTCAGGTTTTTGTTTTCTTGTTTCACTCCTTTGGTGAGGCAGGAAGGTTCTCAGGGGCTGGAGTTGGATATTTCCCTTCTTCCATCTAGAGTAGGTTTCGGTAGAATGATAGACCTTGGATAAGGGGAACAGAATTCTCTGAGTATCTGTCTACACGGTTGCTTTTCCCCTCCCCTGGCTGGAAGCAAAGGGGATTTTTTTCCATTCTTCACAATGTGAAGATGGTGGGAATCCTGGAAGTAAAATTCATGAGAGTGTAGGGGACCTGTAAGGCTGAACCTCCAGGCATTTTTATCTCTCAAAAAAATCCACACTCAGTCTCCAAGAATTATTCAATTATCCTTTAAGTGTTCCTAACCAATGCTGGCTCCAGTGTTGGTTTGTGCTCTTGGAAATTGTGATCCTCTGTATCCACCTTTCTCTCCAGTGTTCAGAACAGGGTTTACCCTATGACCTCAATTTTTGATGGCCCCAAAAAGAGTTGCTGATTTTCAATGTCAGGTTTTTTCTTGTTGTGAGGGCATGCAGTGATAACTTCCAAACTCTGTTCATGTTGAAACAGAAACCAGAAGTTGAATTCTAATAAGAAATAAAAAGATGTAAACCAGAGGAATGCCTGAAAATAAAATATTCAAAAGTCCCAAAAAGAGTTTGGGGGTGGGGTAATTTATTGGCCAAAAGGCATTAGGTGAAGAAATTTTTGCGGGCACTCAGTGCTATACATATGAAGGAGTCTGGGGGACCGTGGCTTTCATTCTCCCCTATGTAATGTTGTCAATTTTTCATAAATATGTTGTTGAAAGCCTGGACAGTTTTTCATATGCTCTGCTTATATCAGGTATACAATTATTTACACAATTGCACAAATACATCTACACTATTTTCTTCACATATTCAATAGAAACAGTCACAGCTTCCCTACCGACTTTTTAAAATTGCATGTCCTCTTGCATGTAGAAGCATGAAGATAATTAATTGCAGATATAAACATTTAATTTAACATTGCTATGAGAATATAATAATATCATCCCTTGAAATATGCTCCTAATATAAAAATATTTGAAAATGTACCTGCACTTTACAGCAAATACAAATGTCTTTAAAAGATTCAATTTCAATATGCATGCTGCTTCTCTGCAAACTTTTCAATATCTACCAAAAACTGGTAATTTCCACAAAGGCTAAGCCATGAGGATGCAGGGCAGAGGTATAATTGAAAGGTAGTATAAGATCTTAATCATACCATGCTTTTAATACCAAGGGTAATGGATTGGAATTAAGTGAAAAAATATCCTAAGTCTTGCCTCATTGCTGGAAAACATCAAATACAGAAGGCTATTTAATACCTTAAGTTTTTTTTGTGTGTGTCCTTAATAAGTAGGAGAACTCTCAATTCAAGCCTTTATGCTTATAAAAACGTTGTTTTCTAGAGCGAACTATATTATCTCCTATTTGATATTTAGACTCAAAATTCATTGGTTTTTCCATTTTACAGGATTTTTTTTAGCACTTAGCTGCTTAGCTGGAGTTTTTGTGAGAGTCAACAATGGCATAAATAGATAGGGAGCTTACAATTAAAATGTATAAATATTAGTAACATGCAAGACAGAATAACTAACACTACACTCTAGGTTATGCCTACCAACAGTTAGACATTGAGTGTTAGCCAGTTTCACTTCAATAAAAATAATTTAATATCCCTCTCTCTGTCACCCCCCACACACAAACATAAACATTGATTTATGTATAGTAGGGGGAAAGAATACATATATCGGCATAGTCGGGTATGAACCTATGTATTGGGGGAGGAAAATACTAAGAAGAAGAATAGAAATCAAGCAAAGAATCCTGGATTTTCAGCAGATTGGAACTGATCAAAGCCAACTTGGTCATTGCAACTAGGAGAGATTTTTGGTAGACTTCTGGAGCCACTAAATACTTCAAGATAAATAAGATTACTTAGTCCATCACACTCTATTCTCTCTAAAGTAATGAAATCAAAGCTCAGATCATAAAAATTCACACATTTATTAGACAAATAACTATTTGCAAGAAGTTACAAAAACAGGCACACAGCATGTCCTCTAAATGCTATAATACATCACTCTTCTGGTATTTTTAGGTACTCTAGTCTGGCATGAACATTTTATTAGAATAAAATATGGCAAGATTCTGAAAGTAGGATAAATATGTTATTACTATATTCTATATTGGGCAATCAAGACCCTCTAAATCTTGCTAGCACAGGGTTATTTCACTAAATTAGCATATTCTACTCATGCTAGGACTGAGAGTATCTCTAAAATATTTTTGCCAATTCACATATCTCAAATAACATTCATTTCCCTAAAGAGAGACCATTTCTTTAATCCATTATGTTAATAAACCTATAACTATTTTCATCAGTGAAAATGCATTTAGCATTTATTACAAGAGTTAGCAAACGATCTTTAGATAAGAGTGATATATATCTGGAGCACTCATATTAGCTAACCTTGGAGGGGAGACTTAAGATTAAACGCCAGTGAACCAATTTGGAGAGTACATTTTAAAAAAATAATGAATTTTATTTTTAGTAAAGTTTTAGATCCACATTTACAGAAAAATTACACTGAAAGTATAGGGAATTCCCATAAACACCCCCCCCACACACACACACATACACACATAGTTTCCCCTACTATTAAAGTCTTACATTAGTGTGGCACATTTGTTACAACTGACAAACCAATATTGAATTTTCTACTAACCAAAGTCTATACTTTATTTTATGGTTTACACCTTGTGGTGCACATTTTTATAGGCTTTGACAAAAATTTAATGCCATATGTCCATTATTGCAGGATCGTACCAAACAAATTCACTGCCCTAAAATGCCCCGTGTTCCACCTATTTGTCTCTCCCCATCCCTTCTGAATGCCTGGCAACCATGATCTTTATGTCAATGTTACAAATTTTTCTGTTAACACAAGATAATAACTACAGTAATAATAAATCTACTTTGGTCCACAGTTACACCCTTCCCTTATGTTTGTTCATTGAGATTGTGTCCACTCTGACTACTTCAGGCTGAGAGTGCACTTAGGTATTATGGAGCAGATTGAAAGAGTTGTTTTGCTTGCAGTAGTAGATACTTCTTGTTTTTTGGGAAAGGAATTGTCCATTATCATCATTCTGTTTGTTGTCTAGTGTAAGATGGAAGAAATGGAGTGTAGGAGTTGACCACAATTCTGCTGGGATTCAGGGCTCAGCTCTAGGGCAAATGACCATCCTAATGGTTTAGCTTAAAATAATAGACAAATATATACTCTAATACAGACCAGGAAAAAGTATTTTAAAGTAAAAGGCATATAACGTAGAGGACCAATTTCACTAATTCACATTTTAATATGAGTCTTTTCTCTCATTTTCCTCTCATTATACACACACACACATACCAAATATTTTCATTTATAATAATATAGTAAAGTATAACTATATATATTCACAATTAAATGAGTTACAGAAAGCAGTCTAATAATTTTTGCATAATCAACAAATGAACCATCCCAGTTTCAACTCTCAGGAGGGCAGGTCAATCAGGTTATATCCAATAGTATCACAATTCATCAAAATATTCTGTCTTTTTTCAGAATATCAAATTAAAAACAAAAGTTGATCTTTTATTGTATTGAAACAACCTGATATTACATGTTTATTGTAGTTCTTGTTGGATAAAGTTGGTATCTGAAGTTCTGCATATGTGATAGTGTATGTCATAGATACCAAGAGGCTTGGAATTGTTATTATTTGAGATGCAACATTACACTCAGCTTTGAGCATTGTTTAAAATGGAAGGATTAAAATTTATCTAACAAATTACTGGAGGTCTAAGGCAAAAGCCAGAGCCGAGTTATTGGTAATTCCAGAAAAATTCTTGGAAACTATGATTAAAAAATTGGGTATCATAATGGGATAGTCAGTCTAATTCTGGACAATGCTAATGGTGGTAAAGCCAGAGGATAAGAAAAAGCCAAGAAGACTTAAGGTGGGTGAACTCTGTCCAGGACAGTGAGTCTTTTTATATGATTTTCACTGAAGCATAAGACAAAGGCTGAGCAGACACCATCCAAAGATGCTCCATCTTCTTACCTCAACCCATCCAATACCATGCCAGACAGATGGTGGGAAAAAAGGCTTGAGATTCATTATCACATGCAAAAGCATAAAAGGTAAATGCTTTTATTTTATTCTCAATACAAGGTAAATATAGCTGGTTTTCAAGTGAATGAAATTTGAAAAACAAAAGAAAATCCAAATGGAGTACTTTGTTCATCAGAAAATGTTAATCAGCATTTTTCTTGGCAATAGAGTTAATTATGCTAGTTGATGTAGGGGGTGAAGTTGAGGAATAAGGTCTTATGTTGAATTAAAATTGATTAACTCCAGACCATGCCCTTGAATGGAAGAAAAGAAACAACTTGACCTTTGGAGCCATCACAGTTATAAAACTTCCTTTAAAAATATAATTTTCTCCTGGGGAAGTTTGATTGATCACTATTAAGCAGGCTGTCAGCAAACGTTATAATTTTCCAATAATTTGGACAGGCCTCATTGAAAGATGGAGATTGTCCTTCAGACAAAGTGGGGGAAATGTTATTTGCAACCCCAGGTAGGGAAAAGGAATAATTTCCAATTTATATGCAAAACAACAAATATAATCCATTCCTTCTAGCTCAATTAATGAAAAAATAAAAGAATGAGTGAGAGAGACTGACTTAGGAATACAGAATTCTATACCTAATATTGTTTCCAATCAAAGCCTACTAATTGGTCACATTAATAACTTCCCCAGCCTCGCAAATTACACATAGGCTGTGCCATGTCCCTAGCTGAAAAGCATTCAGGTCAGAGCTTACAGAAGACAAGAAGATTGGAATGCTGGAATATATTCTTCAATATCTGCCTGAAGATTTACCAGGCCTAAGCTAAATCAGCATGTTGATTTCTATTAGCATTTTCTATTGTATTTCTAGGAAAATAATACACATTGCCACCTCAATTTTTATTAAGACCCAATGAAGCATTTTATGTCCTAGATCTTGTTTCTTGTTCTAGCTCATTCTCTGTCTTGATGCAAACACACACATGTGTGCACACACATGCACACATTCGCATGCACACGTGTACATATGCACACACACACATGCACACTCACTAGCAGGAAGGAACCAAACATTAAGTATAAGCCTAAAAAACTTAATAGAGAAATTAAAAGAGAAGGTTCACGTTCTACCAATCATACAATTGTAGAATTGTAGATTGTACCTTCATTTACTCCTTTGTAAGCATCTGGCAGTTCCAACGATTGCAGAAAGAGGACAAACTTATATGTTAATGCAAAGCAAAGCTATACACTCACACTTAGCTATATTGTGATTAACTGCAAAAAACAAGTGGGAAAGCTACAATACTCTGGACTAAATGGGAGAATGCATCACATGCCAGCACTATTAGAATAATAAATCTGAATTTTCAGTTTAAGTGTGGGTTTCTTTGATTCCCGTTGAGCTAAAGTAAAAGCAATAAGTTTTTCATTCCACCTACCCTCATATCCCAGAGGATGACCTTACTTCTTTTCTCAAAAATAAACAGCAAACATCAAAGTTCTTTCCCTTTTACCAAACATAAAGTTATGACTATATCCCTGGAATCTTTATACTGTCTTCCACTCAGGGCTGGGTTGTCACTTCTATTCAAGGATTATTCTTTCTATTCAGTTCTTAATTGCATTACCTGTCTTCCTCTCTTTTTCCCCAACTTTCACATCCTTTCCATCCAAGATTGGATTGTCTATCTCTCATGTTTCTAAATTTTCAATCTTCCCATTCATTTCCTGCTGCCCTGATTTTGTGTTTAAATGCATGTTAAATTTATTGAAACTTAAAATAAAAAAGCATCCTCACACTCCTATAACTCACCTTATTTTTCTCATTTTCCCTGTTCATGCAAACAAATTATTTTGGTGAAATATCCATGTGCTGGAAGAGTGCTATTCTGGTGGGTGCTCTCAAGAATAATCAACATTCTCAAGCTTACACCCTAGAGATGAGGCAAATAATTGCAAGTATGTAGAAGTGTGACAAAGGGAGAACGACAAGACTATGGTGACACTTACTATACCTTTCAAAACCAAGCTCTACTTCCTTATAACCTGTTTGCTTTCAACTCGCTCCATGCAGTCTTCTACATGCAGACCTTCACTGTCTCCACTTGCCAAAACCAACCGTGGCCTCATCACTTACAAATACAATAGGCATCTATCCTTGCTCATTCTGCTTCTTGAAACTCACTCTCCTTCCATTGCATCACTTTCATCAGTTTCACTGACGTGATAGTGAAGTGGGTGGTCATCAAAAGTTACTGCAGTTGATAAAGATGGCAATGTTGGGGCCCCATCTTCATCACAGCTCCTATTCAAACTTCCTGATGTTGCCAGTTCCATTGAACCATCTTTCAAAATCGTATTAGCTCTCTTTCCTTTCTATTCAGAACACCTACCCTTCTTGCGTCACTCAACCTTGCCTATTCTGCCTTGCTGATCATGGCCACTAGAAAGGTCCCCTAGTTCTTGGATGGAGCCCCTACCAAACACCACATCCCTTTTCAGTTTTTTAGAGCCTATATATTTGCACATTTATTTCACTTTTCTCTAAAGTTTTGTGATGGCGGGGCATTAATCTATTTAGGCTTCCATTTATTTGTACAAAAATGAAGGCAGTAAATATAGTACCTGTCTCATAACATTGTCCAGAAGATTACAATAGATTAGATTGCCGGCACATGGAATGTGATCAATCAATGTTAGTAGTGATGGAGATAGAATAATGATGATCATGATGATGATGATACTTGTTATAAATTATTCTGTATAAATTATGGAAAATATGTACTCAATACATAAAATTAACAAAAGAGTGAAATTCGATAGAAAAAGATTATGCTTTGATGAAAGATTTATAAGTTTGTATTTCCATTTTTTAACATATTAATTCTCTTTAAGCAGTTCAGCTTGCATTTTCAGTTTCTTGGTCAGTTCATTTCACATAATACCTCTTCTGTTTTTCATATTGCACACACTTCTTGCTAATTTCACTTACTTCCATCACCCAGGCTTGATTACTCTCAAAGTCTGTTCCACTAATATAACCACACTTATGAGGTTGAAACCTATATAACAAGTTGCTTACTGGATGTGGCAGTTTGAAGATTTTGTGGATCACAGAAAATCCTGTTTGTAAAGCTTATCAGTTCCTGTGCCTGTAAACCTACTCTAGGTGGGACCTTTTGTTTAGATTGCTTCAGTTAAGGGTTTTTGATTAGACTGAGTGACCCAGGGTGGGTGTTAATCCTCTTACTGGAGTTCTTTATAAATGGAGGAATATAAAGCTGCAGATACAGAAAAAGAGCTTTAGAAACGGAGAGGAACACAGAGGCTGAGAGGAAGCCACTTTAGCCTGAAGCTGAAAGCAAAGAGGCTTGGAGGAGAGGGGAAGAGATGAGCAGATGCTGCCATGTGCCTGATTGCCCACAGCTGCAGCTTAGGGAGAAAGCATCTCTGATGATGTCCTAATATGGACACTGTCACAGCCTCAGAATTGTAAACTTTTATCCTAATAAATCTCCATTTTAAAAGCCAACCCATTTCTAGCATATTGCTCCTAGCAGCTTTTAAAAAACTGAAACACTGGACATCTGCCTCTGATGTGTCCCAGAAACTTCACACTCAAAATATCCAATGTGGAACTTGTTATCTTTCCATCCAAACTCATTCTTCTTCTTATACTCTTGTTTCTGTGCCTGCCACCAACATAAATCTTGTCCAACCTAGAACCTGTGAATTCTTCTGGATAGCTCACTTTACCCCAACTTAACACTTTGGTCAAGGATTAATTCTAAGAAGTAGTATTACAGTAATATCTCTCAAAGATATATCAACTTTTCCATATCTAATGAAATATTCAAGAATTTATGTGACTATACATAAATATAAATAAAGTATGTCTAAGTACATACAAAGTTCAAATATGTAAAATATATGTGTGTCTGTATGTGTAAATTAGGATGACTAATTAATATGGCAAAGAGGCGCACAGGTAAATAATTTACATCGAAACTGTATTTCTATATACCAAAAATAAACAAATAAAATAGTGGGGAATCAGCTACATCAGAAATTTCAAAATCTTTTGATACATAGATTTGAGCAATTACATATTTTAAATGCCACATGCTTAGTGAAGCTTTACCTGTCCACCTCATTTGATATTAACTGCTCACTGCCTCTATCTTGATTGACCATCTGTCTTAATTTCACCATAATACCCATTATCTTCTGACACAGTGCATATTGTCCTTGTTTGTTTTTATTTGTCTACCTTCTACCACTGGGATAGAAGTTCTATAAGTGAAATTTTAATTTTTTTGTTCATAGTTATATCAGCAGCACCCAGCACAGTATATGGCAGGTGCTTAACAAACAGAAATCAAAGGCATCCATTTATATTGGTGATGATGATGCTTTTAATAAAGAACCATTTAAAGAGTTGCTAGTATGTTCTGTATGCCTATCTTAATCAGTTTTCTCACAAAAAATTGCTTAAGGTGAGGGGATTTAGTGTACTTAAATTATTTGCTTAAGGTCAGATTATGGGGGAATACAGATTTAAATCCATATCTGCTCAATGTGAACACTCATGCTTTTAGCCACTTAATCCCAGCAGCACCTAGTAGAGACCACAGAGTCTCTACATTCTTGCCAGAGATGAAGTTGTCCCTAGATTTCCAAATACATATTTATGTCCAGATGATTCATGCTAAAATTCAGTAGAGCCACTTAAGTAAGAAAAGTCTTGATGCTAACAAAGAATGAGACAAGCATGGTCATATAAGTACAATTGAATCAAGTCACTTGTCAGATTACATTTATAGTAAGAGTTGGCGAAGTGAAGTAGGAATTCATTGCTGGGAGTTGATTTTTTGTTTTGTTTTTTCTTTCTCCTCAAAAATGTAAAAACATAAACATTCAGGAAAGCGTAATTAACTATTCAGGACAAAAATAAAAACAGAAAAGTGATACATATTTGTTTTGGTAACTTTCTTTTTATTAAATTACATTTTCTGTCTCATTATTAATACTGCCAAATATTGTAATTTATATTTTGTAATAATTAAGCTTGTTTGTTTTACTCTTTCCGTTATCAAATATTTATTGTCTAAAATGTGCCACATATCCTTCTAGACATTGGAGATCTAGCAGAGAGCAAAATAGAGGAAAAATATCCTCTTACATACAGCTTATATTTTAATTGTTTCTCCTTAATTCATTTGATGAGACTAACTGGCAGGATTCACCTTTGTTTTTTTTTATTATTATTTTTCTCTCCTTCAGGGAGTCTAGATCCATAAGAGATTTCATTTGTATTTCTCTATTTTATAGTATGTGAGTTTAACCAAAGGATAACAAATAAGTGAAATTCTGTTTTCCACCCACTTTATTTTGATGTACCCAAGAATTGTAATAGAATTCTTTGTCTTTTCCTTCTACCATAATTAGATAATAATTAATTGGTGTTTCTTCCCCTAAAGACACTTGTTTTATTTTGCACCCTCTTCTTAAACTTCTCATTTTACTTCCTATTATTTATAGGAAAATGAAGGGCATTGGTATAAATTACAGACCTGAATAAAGACTTCAAAAACAAAACAAGTAAGAACAACAAATCCCACAACCATAAAAACATCGCAGAGGATCTATGCGTAGTTATTATTCTTAATATTTAATACTAGTTTGTTTGTAAATTGATATAGCTAGTTGAAGCATTTTCTCAGGAACTTTAATAGATTTTTAGGGTAAATTAATTGTCAAATGACACTACATTTCTAATCCATTTTAAAAAAGAAAATGAATCTCCCATGTATACAGATATAATCAGTCCTTTATGGTTAAGAACTATGGAAATTTCTAGATGAAACTATCAATATTATTTCTATTCACAGATTAATGGAAGTTTAAATACAATGACAGGTCATGTTTGCCACATATTTAAATCAAATTGTGGAATCTTCATTTAGTAGCTTAACAATGTTGGTTGAGTGAATTAACTTGTATTAGTGACATTATCTCCTCAACAATAAAATGATAGTATTATATAAAATACACAATTATTGAGACTTGAATGAAAGTAAATAACACAAAGCTCAAGTTACTAAAAGTGGTTTGTATCACCACCATCATCATCATTATTAAATAGCAATGTTTTTGTACCATAAGCCAATGTAAGTTTAGGAATATGCCTGGGATCAGAATTATACCAAATTAATTTAACCCTACATTGTATCTCCAATATGAGTTCTATCCTGTTAATTTGATGTGGAGAAAGTTTCAGCTGTACTACTTTCATATAAATACAGATTATTTACCATGTGTCTCATAATTTAAGACTAAAGAGAGAGGAACAACCCTACTTCTCAAAATTGTACACTGTTGTCAATGAGTGAGTATGAACATCTAATTTAAGTCATATTTCCCTCCTTAGAATATGATCCTAATATGACACTTCTTAGCTAGAATAATTGGTATCCCATAAAGCAGACCTAATAAATGTCTGTGAAATATTGCTTTTCCAGTGGTATGGTTTGGAAGGTTTACTATGATATGTGAAATTATCCTGAGCAGAGAGCATTTCCTCAAAGCCCATGGTCAGAGATGGCCTCTCTGAATGACAGATGAGCCAAATCATTTTAGCTTTCATATACTGATACCTTGGAGATGGGATCAGCAAACCCCATCTTTTTGCTGCATTGGCAACCTGAGGTTGGCAGAAATGCAATGCTAATTTAGGAGGTCTAGTCTGTCAGAAATATTCAATGAATTAACTCACTTGTGCATTTATTATTTATTCAACAAATCCAACAGAATCTTATTTTCTAAAGGTGGAGACAGATAAGTGGAAAACTTTAACTTTCACTTTTATCCTCAAGGCTGGGTAAAAACTTCATTTATTCCCAATTCTTGCTGGTCAAGGCTATCTCGGTCTCCTGGGATTTCAGTTTAATGGTTCTAGAGAGGAGTGCAGAAATCAGTATTTTGAAAATGTCCCAATGTGGAGACAGAAACACACAAGTATCAAATCATCAAAGTCACTAATCTCTGTGAAACTGAATGCACTTAAATGCAAACTCCTCAACAGCCGTTGTTCTCAAATTCCTGGCCTTCCCTTCCCCGTGCACACATAGGCCCAAGCAGGGCATGTCCTGGGATTGGTTTAGTTTTAGCTTCAGCAGTGACACTGACAGCAGCACTCAATCATGGCAGTATTTCTGCTCTTTCCTTGTCTACATAAAGCTGTAGTTTTAAGTCCTTCCAGACTTCAAACTGCATAGCACAGATTAATATTTCTGATAGATATGTTCATTTAATAAATTCATTCACCTACTGTGGTGGTTTGAAGCTATATGTCCTCCAGAAAAACCACATTCTCAAATCTAATCCAGTCCCTACTTCAGTTAAGGCTACTTCAGTTAAGGTGTGGCCCACCTCTTTCAGGATGGTAATTAATCCTATTATTGGAATCCTATATAAACAGAATGAATACAGAGAGAAAAAGAGAAAGTCACAGAATCAAGAAGCTGAAAGCAACAAAACCCAGAAGAGAAGGGAGAGACCAGCAGACATTGCCATGTGCCTTGCAATGTGGCAGAGGAGCCTAGGATTGCTGGCAGCTGATATTTGGGAAGAAAGCATCACCTTGATGATGCCTTGATTTGGGCATTTTTCTTAGCTTCAAACTGTAAGCTAATAAATTCCCATTGTTTAAGCCCACCCATTTCATTGTATCTGTTTAAGCAGCCTAAGAAACTAAAACACCTTCATATTTATTTATTAAACATACTTCATAGATTTCTGTTCTGCACACTCTGTTTCAGTATTCGCATCTATGAAACAGGGATGATTCTAATGTTTATCTGCTATTGGTGGGAGATTGAAAGAAAAATAAAATGGTACACAGTGTAAATTTCTTAACATAGGTACATTTTCAAAAATAATAGCTAATAAAAATGGCAATCATGAAATCTTCTTTTCATATGATTCATCCAAAAACATTTTATATCTGAATTTCAGTAATTAGGTTTTTGCCTTGATTTCCACACAATTGAATCTCTTTTGATACCTGGCATGATTTCTCTGAAACTGAGAAATTATGTTGTTTTCTTAGGAACACTTCAGGTGTAGAATTTTATTCTTCATTGAAACTACAGAAAGAGAAATCTTCCAGTTCTTGTTCCCTGAGAGGGCAATATGGAGATTGTAGGGGTTTAAGTACAGATAATGGTTTGCATTTAGCATGCCCAGCTGCAAGAGCATGTGGTAGTCTTCTGTTTTATCAGCAGATGTTTCCTAACAACAATGATTCCTTTCACTGAGCACCTGTCATATACAAAAAAATTGTTTTCATCTACTAGGCTGCTGAAAGCAATATACCAAAGATGTGTTGGCTTTTACAATGGGAATTTATTAGCCACAGTTCTGAGGCTGTGAAAATGTTCAAATCAAGCTATCATCAGGCGATGGTTTCTTCCTGAACAGTGGCTGTTGGTGATCCTGGACTTCTCTATCATATGGCAGGACAAATGGCAATGTCTTCTGGTCTCTCCCTTCTCTTTCAGGTTTCATTGTTTTTGACTTCTTGCTTCCTTGGCTTTCTCACTCTTTCTCTGAATTACATTCTTTTATAAAGCAATCCAGTAAGAGGCTTAAGATCCACCCTGGGCCATTCCTTAACTCAAGTAACCTACTCAAAAGATCCTATTTATAATAGGTTGACACCCACAGGAATGGATTAGCTTTAAGAAGATACTTTGCTGGGATTCTTGTTGCTCCAAATCATCCAAAGAATGTACAGAATTAATCCCAGCAATCTTATGGCTCATCTATCATTCCTCATGTTTTACAGGTGAAGGGAAGGAAACTTAGAGAAAAAAAACGTGATGTGTCCAAGGTAACAAAGTCAGTGTGAGAAATGAGATTTCAAAACAGATTTAGTCAAGTCTATAGAGCACAATCCTTCTGTGTCTCTGAACACAAAACTATTTTAATATCTCTTAGTATACATATTTTCCAACTGCTTAGATTAATTTATCACTCGGAGGCTGAGATTTCATGTGGTGAATGGAAAGGATATCAGTTTTATTTTTATATAATAGCTCACATTGGCTGTCTACCATTTATATATCATCTTTGTGTACAGTATTCTTATCTGATTCAATAAATAGGTGATAAAGCATGTCTGTTACACGCTACCAGCAAGACTATAATCATCATCATACTATCAATATTGATTTCCATATACAATTACTGTGTGATATAAGTAACTAGTAGAGTTTATAAGGTTTTATAATCCAAGAGTATTTTCTTGGGTTTTTTCTATCTGAGATTGAAGGGAAAGTACCTTATAATGGTGGTCTCCAAAGGGAAGGTTTATGATAGAGGAAACAAGTGTGAGTCCAACAACTCAACAATTTTAAGAACTCCTAAAACTATACAGCCTTAGATAGCTATGCTCACTAAAAGCACATCATTTCTGGTCCAGAGCTCAACTAGGCATGCTTGACTATAAATAGAATCTAAGAACTGAGAGAAAGGAGTTTTGCCATTCATCACTGATAACCTAAGTGAAATGTGAGGCAGTATGCTGGTGGGGAACTTCAGGGAACATGCTGCCAAGTGGGAGGGCTCTAAATTACCTGCTGTTGGAAGGTTGATCTTTATTTCACCAGCTGGTCTTATCATTGGACACCCCAGAGAAAATTGTTCAAGACTGCATGTTACCTATTCAGAGAAGTGAGTTCCTAATTACATGATAAAATCAAAGGCATTCATGTAATCATGATTTGCTAAGGGCATGTACTTCATATATTGTGCATCCATTTGTAATAAGATTAACTGATCTTATGTATTGTAACATGTTGACATTATACACCAGGTGATTCTATATCAATCATTTCAACATAATACAAAGCAATCCATTCTAGGGGGAAGAAACTAGAAAACTAGGCTGCACTTGGAATACGTCTGTAATCTTAAACATAAAATTATGAAGAATGATGAATAGGAATTTAATTCAGGAAGTTGTTAACTAATCACTTCCTGGAATAATGAAAGGCACAACAGTATAAAATAAGCCATAGTTATGGTTTTCCCTAGTTATTGATATGGGGACAGTAATAAAGAATGTGTATAATGAGAAGATTCTAGAGAGAGAAAATCTCCAGAGGCATGTGATTATTCCTCAACACTAGATGAAGATACACCCACTGTCATGCATACCTGTTTATCTCTTCTATATTTATTTTTTTACTTTTACATACATTCATCTTTGGATTCTCAATATTATCCTCTTCTGAAATGACTCAGACTTTCTCATCTTTATGATACTCCAATATTCACTTCTCTCTCTCCTTTGCTTCTTTCTGTATATATCTAGACACATAAAACTAATTACAGTAAAGTATATTAATTATTTCTAAATAACTAAGAAATTGATATACTGTATGACAGTAAGTGATTTTGGGGCTAGACAGAAGCAATAGATTGACATAAATGAAAGAACACACAGGTTCTGGAGACTTCACAGGAATGTAAGATTAATTTTCTTTTAAATTTGCTCTAAGTCAGTTTATGATTCCCTTTGTCTGCCACTCCCACCTTCAAGAGTTTTAAATAGGAGTGTTCCTAGAAGAAATTGATAGGTCTTCTGAGAAGGAAAAGGTGGTTTCATACACTATTTTGTTGCTTTTATGTGGGTATTCTGGTCACAGAAATCAGATTCTCCACTGAGCATTATAATGTATCTTGGCTTAGTGGCGTAGGACAAGATGAAACTACCAGGAATCAATTATTCATTCAGAAGACAAATGTGACGGAACTAAGCCATGACAGCAATTTCAGAGTCATTCTCATATAAGTAGACAATTTCAGGAGAATTGGATAGTGCATAGGTAAGGAACATGCATTGTTGTAGTTGTTTACTTTTGTAACTTTGGGATTGATTGCCTCTAATATCATATTTACCATGTGTCACTCCTAAGAACTTCATGGCCTTTGACAAAGATAACTTCCAGGAGCATGTGAAGTTAGTACTAAATGTCAATGAAGAGGAGGTAAAAGATTCTGTCTGAAAAACAAAGCCTTGGTGGAAAGTCAAAATCCACATTGAAATGCTACTAGGAGATTTAAAGGGCAAAACTGTAGATTTGCTGAAAGCCATGGTGCAGAGGGCCTCAACACAGGGACTTGGGAGCAGAGCCACAAGACCTAAACCAGGAGCAACAGGAGACATTGTAGTCAGAGCAGACAAGCATGTTGACCCAAACAGCATCTTTCCTGCCTGCGTCCAATGTGCCTTTAATAAGGAACACTTTGGTTTTGACTGCACCAAGAAGTATCTTAAAAACATAGCCCCATTTTCACACCAGTCCAACTTTAACATCCAACTCAAATCAGATATGCTTCTTGAAACACTGATAATCACTGCATTTTGTAAATGTATCTCCTGTTAATGAATTCAGATATTCATCAGATTATTTAGCTTTTGAATGTATGTTTTTGCTGCATATGTTATCTCATTTTAGAGTCATAATCTCCTCAAGATGAGAGACTAAGTGTTCTTAGGTTAGAAATTCTCAATAGATAAGAAAAGCATTTTAGTTGACATAATTTAACCAATTTAACTTCTGTAAAGAGGTTGCACAGATGATTCATTTTAGAGGAAAAACCAGAATATATATTTTGCAGAATTGAAAATTTTCAATTAAGAGATAAGGTCAGTATACATACTTGATTATCAATATAACTCTGGAAAACATTTTTATATAAAACTTTGAATAAATAGTATTTAGGAAGTTATTTTTTCATATCTTTTCTATACCCATTCTCATTTTATGCAAATTACTGTCATTGTCCTATCTCCAGGGAAAATGTTAGAGGTTCTAGTCAACAACAGCTGGCTTTTGGGGCCATCAGTAATTCCATAGCAATTGTCTGAACGTTTGGAATAGAAGAGGATGGACAGTGGATTCATTGCTGGGAAATATAATCTCTGTAATGGCCTTTGTCACATTTTGCAACATATAAAACATTCCTGGGAGACAAATGTGACTCACTTCGTTTGCAGCTAGCTCTTTAGGGTCCATCCGTCTTCACAGATGTGTCAGTAAAGACACTAAAGGCGAGGTGGAGTGTGTTCTTCAGGGCAGTTTCATTTACTCTTTAATGCAACAACCATTAAAAAAATACTGCTGGAGAAAATCATTTAAGAGAAACTCATCAGTGGCAATACCATCTTATTCTGAAAGCTGGTACAAAGCTGATTTTTAACTTCCTCGGACATACCCTCTAATGATTCTTCTCTTCCAGCAGAGAAGAACAATCACAGGGCTTGGGAGAGAAGTTAATGTTATCTTTTCTGGGTGGATGCAATTATGAGCTTCCACTAGAGGGTCATTATCCACAGGGTTACAACATTTTGACCTTCAACAAGCTAGGTGGACAATGGAGCTCTGGATACCCCTTTTTCTATCTTTCTTGAAAATTATCTTCCTGGAACAGACATGACAAAAACTAGTTTGGTTAGAGAAATAAAAATCCCCTCTATGTGTGTAAGAGAGAGCTTAATCCAATATCCAGCTCAGATTTGGAAAAGAATATCCTCAATAAAAAACATAAAACAAAATTGAACAAATACCTCCTTCCTTTAAACAAACAGAGGTGTCTCTTTAACAGGAAATGGCACAGGTACAGAGATTAATTCTGTCATCTCCAATTACATTTCCTAAAAGCCCAAATGTTCTATGAGTGAAGACAGAGAAGAATGGATATCTTGCTTTTCCTTATGTGTGAGGGGTGTCCTCCGATGAGAATATGGTGCTTACTGGGAACATATATCTTAGCAGCACTCTCTTAACTCTCATTGCCCTTATCTTGCCCATGATCTGTCTCAAGTTTATTCTATTATATCCACTGCAACTTTTTTCTTCATGGCCATAGACTCCCCTTTCTACTTCACTCACTTACACCTGTCCTGTGCAATATTTGGAATCTAATGTTGCAATAATATGAATTATTAAATAACATAATGATAAAATAACTCTATGCCAATTGAGAGTAGCTAGCTACCATTGGCTTAGATTACCACTGATGACCTTCTGGAATTTTGACAGGACCATCAAATCCTGCAAACTGTCATTCAAAGAAATGACTAAGTAGAAGGTTTTTAGGAAATGATGTAGATATCAGAAAGGAGATCACATTTTGGCTTGGGTTGTTTTTCATATTCTCAGCAGCATATAGCCATCCCTTCTCACCCACAATAATTTTTTTGAAGCACTGGGGAGAATGGGTAAGAGCTTATAACTTTGTAGTAGGTAAAGCCTGTTTTTTCCCTCTGTAGATATACTTTCTTTGTCTCTGCTTCTGATGATGTCCATGGGCTTCAAGTGATAGTAGTCCCTTTCTCATATGTGACACAGTTCCTGGTGGTAGTTAAAAAATATTAAAAAACACTGTATTTGCTACTTATCAACCAACCATAGAAAGAAACTACAAGATCATGAAAAAACTGAAGTTTGTAACAATTTTCTTTGTAGCTGTCAAATAGGAAGTATTGGAAGTATTTGGAAATATTTAGCCAATAAAGACCCAGACATATCATGTGAGTCACATTCAGAAAGAGTGAGACAGAGAGAGATAGAGAGAGAAGGAGAGACATAGAGAGATAGAGATGCATTAGATCAGACCATTGTGTAATATTTTTGCTTTAGGAATGGAATTTCCTTATGAGAATGAAGATGTCTACTCATCAGACTACAGGAACCAAGAAGCCTTGAACTCCTCATATATTTACATCACTGAATGTATCCTGCAGTTATATTGTTATTTTACTTAATATGTTCGATTTCTATTAAAACAGTAGCAGGGAGTAGGAAAAATTATTTTCATTTGTAGTGATATAAGAAAGTGTTAGTGTATAAAACAAAAATATTAGGAATGAGACTCAGTACCCTCTCAACTATTATCCGGGAAAGGAAACTGGCTCTCTGGGACTGTACATGTCAATAAAAGGTCAAGCGTGGCACCTACAGAGAAAATCCCATTTAAAAAACATGACCAGTCTTTACAGCAAATGATGCTGAAGCTGTTGCATATCTGAATATAAAATAATGCAAAACAAGAAAAATAGTTAGCTGACCTCTCCTTATAACATATGCAAATTTTAATTTAAAATGTAGTATAGAATTAAATGTGAAAGGTAAAATAATTCAACTTCTAACAAAAACATGAGAGAGTATCTAATGAACTTGGGGCAAGCAAGTTCATTATTTGGAATAAGTAGAGTATTGTATGTTTAAAAATAGCATGTTAAAGGCCTTTTGTTTGGGTGCCTGTTTTTTAAATTTATTTCTATATAAATTCTTTTCTGAAGGCCCACTTCTGAAACTCCATAGCTTCGCATATGTGCACTGACACATATAAACATCAAATGCAAATACTTTCTTTTCTTGTCTTTAGTAGACTGAATATACTAGTGCCAATAAAATTGATCTTGGAGCTGCATTTTTAAAAAAGGCCATTTTGATAAAACCAAATTTAAAATCCATTTTAAGGTATGTTTTGGTTTTATGTGCAAAGCAGGCAGTTACCAGGAGTGGAGTGACTTTGTGGTTTCAGGAGCTCTAGAAGCAAAACGATCAGGTTAAATTCCATCTGCATTTCATTTGATTTTCAGAAGAAAGCCCAGTTTGTACTTATATTGATTTTGTTGACATTTAAAATGTTTCCTTTTATGATGTGTATAGCCTATTTATACCCAGGTGTTGCTAACCATCTCAGCTTCTGAAGGAAGAAAAAAGACAACTTTGCCAATTCTGTCATTTTTCCATCATTTACATTCTTATTTACATAGCATATCTTTCCTGGGACAAAAGGCCTTTGGGAAAGAAAGTTTTCAAGGAAAACAAAACTTACAGGAGATACCTCTAAATATTATGAGATTTTATACAACTGTCTCACACAACTGTGGGGATGCACAAGTTCAAATCTGAAAAGCAGGCTGCAAGCTGGGAACTCCAATAAACATTTCTGATGAATTCCCCAGGAAAAACTGGCTGGCTGAAGTAGAAATGGAAATTCTCTCTTTTGACTACTGAAATCATCACTTCCCCATTTACAGCCTTCAAATGAATGGATGAAGCTTCTCTCATTGTTGAGAGCCATCTCTTCAGTGTATAGTAGATGTAATCAACTGTAGCTGCAATCACCTTACTGGTGATTTAAGTCATAACAGTAACAATGAGGCCAGTACTGGCTGGCCCAAACAACTGAGCACCATAACCTGGCTAGGTTGACACATGAACTAACTAGCACAGTCCTAGTTCTTGTAGTTCAGCGTTCAACTGAAAAGAAATTGTTAAAACCATGGTCTGAAAAGGAAGGAGGAGAGGGAAATGAAGGAGTTACAGAATGGAAAAAAAAAACACATTCCAGATTCATGTTTAGGAAGCTCACATTTCTCATATTTCCCTTGGGAGAGTTTCTTAAACGGGGAAACATTGGAAGGTGCAGGGGAGCTAAATGATAAATCTTTAATTCAGAGGATTGAAAGAAGTGGGACTTAATAATGATGAAAGAGAGGGAGTGAGAGAAAATCAATATGACATGAACATGAGACACCCTTTCTCCTGAACCTGATTTAGTGCTGGAGACATGAAGCAGCAAGCTGGCTAAATGCTTTGAATTAATAGTTTGAAACCTTGAGTAAAGAAACATTAAAATTTTCGCGTGTGTGTGTGTGTATAAAGTAGTTAAGTAAAGATGGGTCTCCATTATGCAGTAGGTATGTGAGTTTCTTGGGATAAGGTCCAGAAAGCACCCAATGAAATTTAAGAAAGGTAAATATTGGAAAAGTAATTGGAAGTGCCGGAGTCAGACAACAGTAGAAAAAAGTAAGAAATGTTTATCTTCCTCCCTCCTTCTCTCTCCCTTTTTTCTTTCCTTCTTTCCTTCTTTCCTCCTTTCCTTCTTTCCTTCTTTCCTTCTTTCCTTCTCTTTCCCTCTCTTTCTCTCTCTCCTTCTCTTTCCCTTCCTTCCTTCTTTCCTTCCTTCCTTCCTTCCTTCCTTCCTTCCTTCCTTCCTTCCTTCCTTCCTTCCTTCCTTCCTTCCTTCCTTCCTTCCTTCCTTCCTTCCTTCCATTTATCTAGTTTAAGAGTTTAAGAAGTCAAAGAGGAGAAGTTTCACTTTAAGAAAAAAGTTTGAGAGTTTAAGCTCTTAAGATAAGAGTTTGGGCTAGGGGAAGAAAAAAAAGTATTGCGATGCAGTTATATCTACCTGCTTTGAAAGTTAGTCCAGTTCTGGTTACCACTTGGATCAGATCAAATGAGAGGGTCTGAAAATACTGATGGATAGGTCAGAAGAGAAAATTTAAAAGAATGAACAGACTTAGCATCCAAGAAGAGTTTTCAGGCCATTAAAAATATTTAATGCTAAAAACAGATATAAACCAAAGGGGAGCCTATCTTTAAACCTCTGAGAGGGATACAGGGCAACTGCCTAAGATACGAGCAGATTTGACAGGAGAAGAGCATTGACCAAGGTAGAGGACTCATAAACGTAATTCTGAGTACCCTGCTGAGAAGACAGAGAATATTCTGCCTATCTCATATCCATTTGAGAAACTTGTACAAAGAAATAAGAATAAATGTAAGATGAATATCTAAGATCTTAAATGTTCAGAGGAGACATTTGTAGAAGAAAAAGAGCTGCAGTTACTGTCTGTAGTTGAGAGCTGTCAATATTGCTAATTTCTAAATTCATGAATTTGTGAGAAGAAAGAAACATTTTAAACACCATACACTGAGAGAGGAGTTAATAAGCCTTGGCAAACTCCCAGTGATAGGCAAACTACCAAATGTCCCCTTTCCTCTAGCAGGACCACTACTCTGTCTTGGCCATGGCCAACTACAGCCATGTGGACTGCCTTGTAGATTATGCATTGGTAACAAGGTCACCTGTGCTTTCTGGTTCCAACTCCAAGAATCCCAGTAACTGAAAGCTAAATTTCATTGAACTCATTGCATTTTTCATTCTTGAGCAGGTGGGTTTGCCATTTGAAGAGATTCCTAACAACACATCCACCAACAAGGAAATATCTGCTTAGGACAACTATCACATATGATGGTGAGCTATCTAAATCACATCAGAAAATAATCAATGATTAAGATATGATTATCAGTTTCATGTTGCAGGTTATCTATTATTCAATATAAGCAGTTAGGAGTGCTGAGTTGGTTAAATTTACTATACTTGAAGGAGGCTGGGATCTGCTATTGATAATATAATCTATATTAAGTCTAAATGAGGATCTCTTGTCAAAGATAAAGAACTGTAAAATGATAATAGAGGAACTTGTATGTTAAATTTGGGATTTAATAAGTAAATTCAAGGGGATTATATTTTGGATTTATTTTCTTGTTGAGCCTTTCTGAATGGAAGTTTTCATTATTGAGAGAAATTTCTTCATGGGTCTCTTGAATTCCAACTCATCTTACTGGGTACACCGAGATTCCAAGGTCTTGACTGTTTCTTTTTCCAGGCCATTGTTGTGCTTGAGTTAAATAACTTTGAGGAAAGCAATATCTCTGCATAAAACTGCTATAAAATGGTAGGCTCCCAGAGCTCTCAGCATTTATAACATAATCCATGGTATTTCAGGAATCCAGCTAGACAGTGGTTCTTAACTGAGGGTGATTTTTATCCTCGGGGGCATTTGGAAATATCTAGAGACCTGTTCCTTGGGAAGTGTTATAACACACACACACACACACACACACACACTGGGCACAGTGTGCAGAAATGTGTTGTACAGTTGTATAAATGGAGGTTAGGAATGCCTACTGCTCTTAAAATAAACCGTATCTGCATAATTACATATTTGCAACTGCAGACTGCCAAGAGAGCACTGTACCAGGCAACCAGTGACCCAGCAGGTCAGAACTTTGTTGATTGCTGGTCTGAGAGTAAAAACAAACAAACAAAAACTGCCTTCCATTGTTTCCCTGGCTAGGTACTTCTTTCAGTCTCAAGTTTCTCTCTCTATTAATTGGCAACATTCTAAACTAATTTCTTGGATTTTATTTAAAAAAATAAGGGCGGAGGGAGGACTAAGTAAAAGCTTAAAGTTCTTTGAGCATTAAATAAAACATGTATTTTTTAAGAGAATAATATTTTTCCTCATGTTCTATGCTTTCCTTCTTTTTATACATGCCTTGATTTCAGCACACATCTCATGATATTATGATTATTTCTATACAAAATATGAGAGCAAAGCTTTCTTATTTTCCAATACATCACCAAGTTTTCTGACATCCAGTACACATGTGCAGTTAACAGTATTTACTTATGTTAGTATGAATGAATTTGCAATGAACTAAAAAACAGTAAGTAATGACTGAATTATAATTCTTGGTTTATTCTAAAAATTTATTTAGATAAGCCTATAGCAACAAAAGTTATCATCAATGAGTAAAAAAAAATTAATTACATTTAATTCTAAGCTGATAAAAATTAAATGAATCATATTATCAAGCCAGCATTTTGAAAACTTTTACAACATGCTTCTGTTGCCCATCTCTCAACAAACATGGTCATTCATGGGGCAATTCTTTTTCTTTTTTGCTGCTTTTTAAACTAATAAATATTATAAACACTTGAAGGGTAAATTAAGCCAATTTCCAGATTATCTTGATGATTCACATGTTTATCATTTCAATGTTTGCACTTTTGCTAGTCTCTCCCAAATTTTACATCTAGTCTCCCCTTTACATTTAGGAAAAAAACATGGCTTACACACTGCTTCAGTTGTTCTCAAACTTGGATTTATGGTAACATCACCTGGATGGCTTTGAAAATACATCCCAGGACCTACACCAAACCAATTGCATTAGATTCTCTATGAACCTGGCCTGAGTATTTATTTGTTTTTGCTTGTTTTAAAGCTCCCCTGTGTTGAAAACCACTCTCTTGCATGTCCAAGCTCTAGCATGCCATTCTGAATTATTCCCCTCACATTCTCCTTCTTGAGCATGTAACTCCATCCCACTAGCTTTCTATGGTTATTTGAACAAGTCAAGCTTACTTCAAACTCAAGAGCTTTCACTTGGCCTTTCCTTTGCCTCGCATAGCTCATCGTCTCATTGCTTTAACTCTCTGATCACGGAACTTTCCCCCCAATGCCCCATCTAAAATGGCATTTTCATCATTCACACTGCCATGCTTCATTTTCCTTCATGGTCTTTATCATTCCTTAACATTATTCTATAGTTTCGTGTGTCTGTACTCCTTCTCTCCCACTACAACATGTTTTAGGAGGACATAACCAGTTTCTCTTTTGTCTTTGTTTTTTCTCTAATGCTGAAAAGTGTTACTGAAATAGAAGCATTAATGCATATGTGTAGAATGGAAGAAGATATGAATAAGAAGCCTTACTCAACAGATTAGTGATGTATCAGAAAATGTTTGATGAACAGACCTGTGCTTTTTTCTCAGATAATAACCTACTTGGAAACAAGTAGAGGGATCCCTAGAGTTGAGGACATTTGTAACTTGATCATTACACCAGGTGCCAGTTTTGTAGGCATATAAATACTGCTGGAATATAGGCTGTAGCTCTACCAGCTTCTGAAAAAATATTGTGAGAGGCACAAAAATATCAGAAAACCCAATATTTTAGTATTCTTCTTCCTCCTCCATGAGTTGGAAAAGAAGATTTACTTTCCATGGAAATCTGGGGTGGCAATTTTAGGAAAACTTTTCTCTTCAGAGCTGTGGAATTAAAGAGAAAAAAAGAGGATTTACGAATTTTTTTTTTTTTTTTTTCTTTTAGGAGGTACCAAGTATTGAAACCCAGGACCTTGTGCATGGGAAGCAGTTGCTCAGACACTGAGTTGTACCCACTCCACAGAGGTTATGGTGTTTTGGAGTAACATGAACCAGAGATGAGCTCTAACTTCACTTTTGGCTGCTGTACTCCCTTAGTGGAATCATGAAGATGATTATTCTGATTGGCATATAGTAGGATTGACTTATTAGGAATAACACTAATAATGCGTGAGAGAGGTATATGCAAAGTAATTTTCACCTGGATATTTCTACAGATAACTGTTGATCCTTTCCCACACACAATTTCTTTTGGGAATCTGTCTGCTCTTTTCCTGTGTGTTCATTCCTGATGCATGAAATTAGTTTCAGAAGATGCATGAAATTCATGTTCACACCTGCATGCTAAATTAGCAATTCCATGTCCATTTGCTCTAAATGCTATCAGTGCCTATGACTGCCTAGTACCAATTATAATTTCTACTACAATACTGGCTGATTCTTCCAAATTGCGCTATTGATGCTCAGATGACAGTGAATGTGTTGTTGCTTTCAATTTCTCTTGCATTGTATCAGAAGGATTTCTGGTTACCCTTATGTAAGTAGAGTAGAGCCATGCTGATGCTTCCTAAAGGAGAGAGTGTGTTCTCTTGACGTGTGTGTTTTCTTTGATCCTTTGCTTTTGAGATTCCAGCTCCAGCGTCTTTGGCCATATTTCAGCAATATTATACCACTTACTATTAGGCACGTTTTTCAGAAATCGTACCCATGATGTGATATAGTCACTGGCTATTGAACACCATGTCCCAAAAATAATACCTCTTCTTCTCTTTCCATCAGTTTGAGCCAAATAGAAATAGAACACAGGTTTTGCATTTAAAGCATTCCACAAATTGAAGGAGGCTTAAAATTCCTTAGTCTGGAAGAAATTGATCCTCTTGCAAAAATATTTTGTCTTACAATTTTGGCACAGCTCTTTGACTACCACATTAAGCACAGTTATTTGCCGTATTAAGTCAGTGAAGCCACGAGAGGGCAGGTATTTGGCATACAGCCTTCAAGCTGGCGAAACTGATTTCAGACCTGCAAAATTTCAGGTGTACTCTTTTCTTAAAATAATGCTTCTTTTACCTAGGATTGATGGAAAATTTTTCCTTTTCAATCAAAATATATTTAAAAAAGTGTCAACCCTAGGCCTCAGTGATGTCTGGTGAACCACACTTCTGATATTCAATGTTTTCACCTTCTCTCAGCCAAAAAAAAATGTCCTCACATTATTCACATATTGTAATTGCCCCCTAAATGCCACCTTAATATGGAACCATCCCCAGTCATATCCTTTCATATTTAAATTTGTCAGTAACCTAATAAACAAATCTTAGCATCTAAATTCAACAGGGCTACCTTCCATTTTCATCCTTCCACTTCCTTTGTCACTTGTTCTTATTTCATTGAAAAGCAATAAAGCAAATTATGAGTAGCAGTTCCATGAGACCTCTTCTGGGTGAGTATGAACTAAGAGATAAGCAAATAAACCCCAGATCTACCACACATCAAGTTTATGACCCTTTCCTCCCATCAATGTGTTTGGATCTTCAAATTATCAAGATTTGGCATAATTATATTCATGACAGCATCTAAATTATCCATAAGAATAATTGGGGAGGCCAAATCATATTATATAGAGAAAAGCACAATATTATCTTAAAGCAATTTTCAAACATGTGGGATTGTCAATTGTTTTGTTATTTTGACTTTTCTTAGAGCCTTACATCATCACTCATATAACGCACATCATGTACTACCTGGGGTTAGGGCCAACTCCTCATGCCAAATGGAATAGATAATTCCTGGTGAAGGGACTAGACTACTCTCTGGATTAGATCAGGACCTAGCATTATTCTGAATAGAAAGGAAATTATCAGATCAAATCATATGCTTCCCTTTAATTACAAACAGAAAAAAAGGGTTTCTCACATCCTGTTCCATTTCCATATAGCAGCAACTCAAAAAATGTCACATTGGCATATTTCAGGTTTACAACAAGAGCACATTATGACTGTCAGGCCCAGAATTTAGCAAGCAATTATGTCTTTAGAAGAGCATAAGTGAGGGTTATACTGTTCCGTTGAAGTTTGTAATATTACCAGAGAATTTTAAAATTGGGAGAAAATAACTCTCGAGTCAATGTTCACTCCAGGTATCTTAAGCAGTGATTTTGGAGAGGGTTAATGTGATGGAACAGGGTTGGGAGAACTGGAGCTACTGATTTATTTTATTAATTGAATTTGACCTCCCTCTGGTTCTTCTGCAATACCTTTGATACACTCCCCATAATCAAGGGGATTTATCATGCAGAAGAAATGTTCACAAAGGCTTTTTTTTTTTTTTTTGCCTAATGTAAAAAAGGCACGGCAAGAATTTCAACAGCATAAATAGGGAAATGTGAGAGGAACAACAGATGCTTGGAGAGAGCAGTCTGCAGATAACAGGGTGCCTATTGGGAAGCAAGAGTAGGGGGATTCTACTCAACCGATATAATGTGGCAGAGACTTCAAGGTTTATCTAGCCCAGAAAAACTCATCTACCAACCTAAAAACAGCCCTTGAAAAATTACAGCGGAGTTATATTATTGGATTTGAGCAACTGGTAAAGTGTAAATTAAATACCTGGTAGGTTTACTATGTTAGTGCATGTTATGGATTGAACAATTTCCCTCCAAAGACATGCTAAATTCCTAAACCATTGGTCCTATGTATGTGAACCCATTTACAAATAGGAACCTTGTAGGTGTTATCAAGGTGTGACCAAGCTGAATAAGAGTGGGCCTTAATCAACTATGACTGGAGTCCTAAGAATAGAAGAAATTCAGACACAGTCAGGAGTGAGGAGACAGAAGAAGACAAATGGCCATGTGATGGAGGCAGAGACTGAGTTTTAGATTGTTGACAAGCCACCATCAGAAAGTTACAAACTTTGGAGAAAGCCTGATCCTGCCAATTTTATACTTCAAGTCTCCAACACTGTGAGAAAATAAATTCCCCTTGTTTAAGCCAACCAGCTTATGGTATTTGTTATAGCAGCCCTGAAAAACTAAGACAGTGCAGATTAAGTTAATATGTAGTATATAAATTGAGTGAACTTGGCACATTTGAAGAGCTGCCATGACAGAAGTTTAGCAAGTTTTCTGTAAAAGGAAACAACATCATTTAATTCTATGGAGTAGAATTTTAAGGAAGCAAATTTTGCTCACAGTAAAGAAGACATATTGAAGTTCTTGAATTGTCTAATGTTGGGATGTGGGAAGGATGGCAATTGATGCCTAGATAAGCAATGGGCTCTGAGACATTGTATTCAGTTTGCAATGTACAAAACAGAACAGTGCTGTCCAAAGGTAGTCTCATTTTAAAAGTAAGTTAAAATTAATATAATAATGTATTTTAGTTAGCCCAATATATCAGAAACTATTATCATTACAGCACACAATACTGTAAATTGAGATATTTAATAGTTTATGCTGTCTTTGAAATTCCATGTTCATTTAACATTTTTTTAAGTTTATTGTGATAACTTGGATACAACACAAAAGTCCCCATTTTAGCCAAATTTATGTGTACAATTCATTGATATTCATTATATTCACATTTTTGTGCTACCATCACAACCACCCATTATCAAAACTTTCTCATTCCCCATTGCATCCTTACCCCTTGGTAAACTGTAATGTATTTTCTGTCTCTATGAACTTGCATGTTCTAAGTATTTCATATAACTAAAATTATACAATATTTGTCCTTTTAGGGTTGACTTAGTTCAATCAGCATGAGTTCTTCAAGTTTCATCCATGTTGTAGCAAGTATCAGAATGTCATTCTTTTTATGGCTGAATATCTCGAGCCATTAGAGAAAGGCAAATCAAAACTACAATGATATATATGTCACACCCACTAGGATGGCTGTTTAAAACAAAACAAAACAAAAAAACAAACAAAACATGGGCACAGAGCACAGAGACTCAGACACACATGTCCAGTGTCTCTACACTGATCTTCTCCACAGGCATGACCACTGACATTTCAAGACCAAACTTGTCCTCCACGACGTATGGTGTTCCAGCAGCTGAACCACTGCTGTTGAAGGTAGGAGTGGGGAACAGTGGAGGATGTACTACTACTAGTTGTTCCATAGTACCCTTGTTTTCAAAGTGAATAATCCTGTCCACAAAGCAAGCCATGGGTTTCTAAAAGAGGCCTTCCTACTGTCCTTAAGAATTTGACTGGACCGTCATTGTACCCTGACCTCTGCACCTTGTTTCTTTATTACCATCTGATAACTTTGGTCTTGGATTTGTCCACAGAATCTGCCAATTTAGTGCCTTCTCTTGTTGTAAACTACTGCCCAATTCTGGACAGTACCATGATTTTTTTTTTAGTTCAAGAAAATTTTAAAAAAATAACCAAAGTTTAGTAAGTATATCTTACTTTAAATTTCCAGGAGATGTCTAAAATGTTTGTTCATTTTCTTCTCAAAATTACCAAATATTCATAGGTTTTCTTTAAACTTCGGAAAGGAAAGGTTGCTTCTCTCTCCGAAAAGGAAAGAAGTCTTTCTTAAACAAATAGAAATTGTTAGATAAGTTTCTTATACAACAGAGATAATAATCCATTATGTGTATGTGTGTATATATGTGTGTGTGTGTACATAGGTAGATAGGTAAAGAGACAGACAAGACAGAGAGAAAAATAGGAAGAATGAGAGAGAGACAGAGACAGAAAGAGACAGAGAGGCAGACCAGAGTCAGATAGAAAGAGTGAGAGAAATGCCTTACTGAAAAATAAAGAGCACTCCTGCTTTTATTGGAGGCAATTTTAGCCTTATGAATGGGCAAAAGCCTTATTTCAATCCTGTTCTAGGACAGCCCAGCTCAAATTCCTTGCTATATCACCCTGATGCCTGGTTGCATGGCTGAAATGATTGAATCTGGACCTCAAAACTTCGGTCAAGGAAGGCAAACATAGTGGCTGTGGTGTGAATGGTAAGGCTTGGAGGTAGGTGGCAGAGATGCAGACTATGCACCCTGGCTAGCTTGAGGAAGTTAAAATCAAGTTAGCAGGAGTGGATATAGCTCAAGTGCTTGAGCATTTGCTTCCCATATATGGTTTGATCCCGGTACCTCGTAAAACAAAACAAAACAAAACAAAAAAACAATAAAATGAAAAAACCAACTGTCATCGGGGAGTATATTGTCGCTCAGTGGTGGAGCACCTGCTTTCCATATATGAAGCCCTGAGTTCAATACCTGATACCTTCAAAAAAAAGAAGTCAAGTTATCTGTTCACCACGTGCCCATGATCAGGATCATATGCCATGATACTGTTCAGAGACATTTTCACATCTTTTTCAGCCTTGGTCTCATCATGTAAATCATATACCAGTAGGAGCATGTGTTCATTCACTCATATTCATCTAATCATTCCATTAAATACCTCTTGTGCTCCGGGGCAGGTCCTTCTCCTAAGCACTGGGAATATCAAGATGACCAAAAAGAAACACATTCTGAAGCTATAAATGAGACCAGTGGATTACATTTGTTAACTCAAATTTTACAAACTCTTTATGGCAAAAAAAAAAAAAAAAAATCATGGCTAAAACTGAAAGAGATATAATACATTGGTAAAAATATTCAAAACAGGCATGACAGATAAAATATTAATTTACTTAATTTTCAAAAGGCTTTTCCAAATTAAGAGATAGACAAATTACAGAAGGCAAAGAACAGAAACAGGTAGTTCTCAAAAACTGGTAAAATAAAAATGACCTGAAATATATGAAAAGATTCTCAATTCACTGAAGTTTTAAAAGTGCAAATCAAAACCACAAAGACAACAGAGAGGCAAACATTAAAAGTTTGGTCTATTTGATATTGGAAAGAAAATATCAACGTGAGCAGATTCATATACTGTTGGTGAGAATTTAAATTGGTGCAATTTTTTTGGAGTGCAATAACAAGATGTTTTCAAATTATAGGTTCTTTAAAAAACTCCTTAGAATTTAGCCTAGAGATATACTTTCAAAACTACCTTAATATAGCTTACTGCTAGGTTTGTGCCAGCTCATTACTTTTTGGCACCAGTGTTCCTGTTTAGTGCTCAACATGCTCAGGGGCCTGCTTGAGGATGGTTGCAGGGGCTCCAGGGTGCACCTCTGGGAAGCTATCCTCTGGGGAAACAACGAGTTGCTCCTACAGAGCCAAAACCAAGGCTTGGGTACCTGCCCCACACCGGATTCAGTGTGCATGAAGAGCAATGGGCAAGGGGCTTCTACAAACACACTCCACAGCATTTGAGTATGTGGCAGCATTCCCAGTGTGGATTCCTGGTGCCAAAGGGAGCAGAATAGACTTTCTTCTCAAAGAATTGTGGTAGGCTGTTTTGACCTGTTTGGTGGCTCCTTGAAGGACTCAGGCAAAGAGATTGCCTTTGTTATACCTGACTCAGAACTCTTCCAAGATAGAGGTGACTGCCTGGGAGGCATTTTTCAAAAATATTTAAAGGCAAATATACTAGCCACTCTCACTTTGGGCAAGGAATAACAGTTCAGATAGTAGACACCAAAAAGTCCTGGAAGAAAGGTTAGAGATCTTAAAACTTTGAAGGATATGGGCTTTTAAAAGCTCCTTACTTAATTTTGTGACTCTAAAAGACCACATGCATATCCAGAATGGGGCACATGCTTAGAAAAGACCTAAGAAGGACCTACGTCTTCACCTTTGACTGACCTTCAGACTCTGCATGAGCAGAAAGTGAAGGCTAAGGCATTGATGTAAACTGTACAGCCAAGTATCAAAGGTGTGCCCAAACACACACATAGACCCCACTGGCAAAGACTGGGTTTTTTATTGTTGTTGTTGGATCTGTTGTTTACTTTCAGGTCTTTTAAAGAAGTTGTCAAATCACTAACTGATCACTAAGGTAACCAGAGACTTCAGTAGCTACACAAAACAAAGATTATAGACTTTACAATATTAGTTCAGAAAAGTCAGTAAAAAACAACAGCCGTCACAACAGGCAGCAAAAACAAACTGAAGAGTGAAAAGAACCTGATTCCAGAGTTTATAAATTTGTAATATTCAGAAGGTCCAGGTTTCAACAAAGAATTACAAGACAAGCAAACAAGGAAGTATAGGCTGTATTAGTCAGGGTTCTCTTGGGAAACAGAATCAGCAGGAGATATCTGTGAATAATATGGAACTCTAAAAGAGTCTCCCACGCGACCGTGGGGACACACAAGTCCAGGTTCCTCAGGCAAGCTGCAAACCAGGGGCTCCGATGAAAGTCCGATGAAAGGTTGTTGATGAGTCTCTGGGAGAAGTTGCCTATCCAACGACGAGCTGGGAAATTCTCTCTGAATGTTGAAATCACTTCCACTTTTAAGTCATTCAACTGATTGGATAAAAGCACCACCCATTGATAATGTAATCTCCCTGATTGATGCAGATGTAATCAGCCATCCACGCAGTAAACTCACTGGTGATTGAAGTCCATAAATGCTCTTGTATTACAATTAGCCCAGTGCTTGCTGGAACAAACACCTGGACACAACTACTTGGCCGAGTTGACACATTAGCCTAACCATCACATAGGCTATGCATTGGGAAAGAAGAAAATAGAAACTTTCCTGTGAAACTACAGGCATTTAATCAGAACATGATGTCTCCTTCCCCATAATTGCAAATATGCTCATAGAGCTAAAGGAAAGCTTGGAATAGGAGATAAAGGAATTAAGAGAATTCCTACATGAGTGTGCCACAGAATTAAAAGCTATGTTGAAATCAACAAAAGCAGTCTGCTGGAGCTATACAAAGCACTAACAGAAATAAATAATATATTAGAGAAGATCAACATATTTGAGCCAATAAAAAACCAAATGAACAAACCTAAATTTAGATCCACCAAGATTACCCATTCTGAGTATGAAAAATGACTGAAGAAAGCTGAACATAGCCCAAGAAACTTGATTGACACCATCAAGCACACAAACACATAGATTAGGAGTCCCAGAAGGAGAAGAGAGAGGGGGGTGGGGCTGAAAGAATAGTTGAAGAAATAATGGTTGAAAATTTCCCAAATTTGAGGAAAGACATGAATCTACACATCCAAGAAGCTCAATGAACCCCCAGTAGGTTAAACTCAAAGAGCTTTACACTGTGATATATTATAATCAAACTGTTGAAAATTAAAGATAAAGAGAGAGACTTCCAGGAAAATGGTGTCAAAGAAAGTATACAGAGTCCAACTCCCTCACAAAAAAGAACAGAGAAAGGGCAAAAACCTATCTGAGGGAGCTGTTTTGGAGATACAGAGAATGAGAAAGTGCTATGCATCATCCAGGAGGGAACCAGACAGATAAAGAAGACAAAGGAAAACCATGGGTTACTCATTCAGGTGACTGGAAATGGCAACTATACCCCACTCTCAAGGCAAATAGCCTCACTAAAGCCCCTGACTCACTGCAACCAAAGGAGTGGGATGGAGCATTCCCTGGGAAGAAGAAAGACTCCTAAACATCCAGGTTTGGCAAATAGTTAGAAGCTTAAACCACATGAGGAAAAGACAGCTGATAGAGCCAGGTAAGCTTTAGAAAGGTTGCTAAAGCTGCAGAGCTGGGGTAGATCAGTGGAGGAATTCCTGCCTTGCATACACAAGGTCCCTAGTTCAGGACGTGGGTCTCCTTAGGGAAGTGATCTAGAGAGTGATCCACCAGGTTATCAGGCAACCAGCTGGTACCTTATGACAGGGTACATATAGACAGAATTTTTCTTGTTTTAATTTCTAGGATCTGTTAGTTTTTTTTCTTTTATTTTTATCGATTCCTTTTTTTTTTTTTTTTTACTTTATTTTATTCGCTAAAACCCTGTACATAACCTGCAGAGTTCATGCAGAAGGGTAATTGATTCATGAGCCCTGGCAGCCTAAGAAGCACTTTAGGGGCTTACAAGGAAAAAGTGATTTTGCTGGGCTTCTTTTTTTGTCATTTTTGTTGTTGTTTTGTTTCTTTTTTATTGTCCTTCCTCTTTCTTTCTTTCCTTTCTTTTTCTTTCACTTATTTTACTTACAAATTTTATTTCTTTTCTTTCTTTTATTTTTCTATCTTTTGCTTTCTGTTGTTTTTCTTTCATTCTAACTCTCTTTTTTGGCCTTTTTTAATTCTTTTTTTTTTTCTTTTTCTTTTCTTCTCTTCTTATCAATAATTCCAGTCTTTTAATTCATTCTGTTTTTTTTTTAATTTATTCCTTGTTTCATATTTTCTATTCCAACTTTTTTATTCTTATTCCTTTGTATTTTTTTGTTTTTTTTTTTTTACTCATATTAATTATTTATTTTCCTAGCTCTTGCATGGTTCCTCTTAAACATTTTTAAATTATTATTATTCATTTTTTTGAGATTACATTATTGTTATTTTTATTTTATTATTTTTTAATAATATTTTTTTTATTTTTTAAAAGATACTTAGATTACATAAATGTTACACAAAAATTATAGAGATTCCCATATGCCCCACCTTCCACACTTCCTACAACCTCCCACATAAACATCTTTCATTAGTGTGGCACATCACCTGCAATGGATATACACATTCTGGGGCTTTGCCACTAAGCATGGACCATAGCTCACATTGTAGACCAAACTCTCTCTCATACAGTTATGCATGTTATATGCTGATATAAAGTGGCCTATATCTGTCGTTGCAATGTCACTCAGTATAATTCCCAAGTCCCGAAAAAGCCCCTGTATTACAACTGCTTTTCCTTTTCCCTGCCCCCCCAAAGCATCCAGTGGCCACTGGCTCCACATTAATGTTGTGATTTCTTCCATTGCTTGAATCACAATATGTCTATAACAAAATACCAGTAAGTCCACTCAAGTGCATAGCTCTTCCCCCAATCCTGAGGAGCCTGGGATGGCGATATCCATTCCACCTCCAAGTGAGAGGGGGCTTATATCCCATGGATAAGATGGATGGGATTATCCTGCCTACAGCTGCAGACTGTCTCCATTCCCTGGGATGGCCGTTGTCCATCATCATCTCCCTGCCAGGTGTCCTGGATGAGTCCATTTAGCTGTAGAGTAGGAGTTGCAGCTCCACCAAGATTCCGGGCCCAGCTGGCACAAGGACAGCCCAAAGACTCCAGTCTCTGGAAGTACACCTACAAAGTCCGGCACCATATAAAGGTTTGAATAGAAGGGACAGATGGACCATGTGCAGGGAGGACTTATTTGAGTCCAACTCTGTCACTCTCAGGAGCACAGATTCCAAAGTAAGGTCCACTGATAAGGCACCAAACTCTGGAGCTATCCACTCTTATCTAGGACCTGGGTGTCTCCAGAGTCCTCACGAGCCCCTCTATTTGGGGTGATATCCACATTGGAAGCCTATGAGATCCTACTGAGGTGTGCATAAGTGTTACCTCTGGGATGACCTCCTGACTCTCTTTGAAGTCTCTTAGCCACATGAACTCATTTGTCTTTACCTTTTCCCCCTTTTATTTGAGGTCTTTTTCCAGTCTTATTGCCAGTTGGCACTTGGTAGTAATCCCATCCTGGGAGGAAGGTAATGCATTCATATGCTGAGTTTGGCTTAGAGAGGCCACATTTGAGCAACAAGGATGCTCTCAGGAGGCAACGCTTAGGCACCCCATAACAATAGGCTAAGTTTCAACTTCAAGAGCAAAGACTCATAAGGCTAGTCATCAATAACAAGAACCCATCGGTGAATCATCCTCCTTTGCCAGACACTGCTGCTGCACTTGGGCGACTGTTGCTGCTCCCTTGGAGAATGTGGCAGAGCTTTCCAGGATGGGAATTCAGTATTATCTAATTTATTGAGTGATTCTCCACCCACTGTGACCATGCCCTGTGAGCATTTGAACAATTTTATATACATTTTATGCATCTTCAGGTGAACTTTCTCCCATGCACCCCCCATCCCTGACACCCCCCACCAACGATCCTCTCCCACCCCAGTTGTAACTCTTCTGTGATCCAAAGCTTCTTTAAAGATGAAGCCAATACAATAGCCAAATACAATTAATAGGAAAATGAAATAATAATGATAAGTTTAAATGTAAGAGATAAAATACATGAAAACTCAAAGAAAAACTAAAAATAAAATAAAATTAAATGGTTGGGATATACAAAAAAATGGGGAAAAATAAAAAATATATATATTTTTTGACATTTTGTTTTTTATCACTGCAATATCTGGTGTCCAGTCTGTACTATGGCAACTTCCCCCTCTCACTCCCCAGTGTCTCACCATTTTTCATTTTGTTTTCAAAGAAGTTTTAGATTACAGCAAAGTCACACACAGAATAGAAGAGGCTCTCATATACCCAACCTCGTCCCCCTTTCCTTACCCCATATTAAAACCTTTTTGTATATGGATGGTAGCATTGTTGTAACTGTTATACAGATAGTGAAACATAGCTAGTAATCATTGCCAATGGTTTACAGTATGCTTTACATTTTAGACTGTACACTTTTATAAATTTTGATGATATTTACCATGTCCTGTGTCCATCACTGTAAGGTAATGAAAAACATTTCCACTGACCACTAAATATCCCCTGTTTGATATATTCTGTTCCTCCCTCCCCATCCCCCTGGGGCCCATGACGACCCACTGGCTTGACTCATTGGATGACAAGATTCATAGTTACATGCAACAAGAGGTGTTGACACACTGGGATGTCCTCCCCTATTAGGAACTGTCCTTGCTCATAAGAGATGCTCACCTGTGTATTTCTGAGTGAATCAGTCCTCCCAAAAATGGGAGCCCATGTCCTTGCTGCTCATTGTGTGGGTCTCCACCCACTGATACAACACATTAAGACAGGATGAACACTCACACACTCCCTAGAATCCTGCTCCAGATGCACCCTGTCCGGAATGCCCCCCCCCCCATTGTTTTTCTTTTCTGATCTCTTTCCTTTTCTCTGGTCCTTTTTTTTTTTTTTCCAAAAGAACACCAACAACTGCAAGGATATAGAAAAGAGGAACCAACTGTCAAAAAGGAACCTTACCACACAAACACGCAAAACAACAAAATAAAAAGAATAGAAAGAGAAGCTCTCCAACCAAATAAGCACATCGTGATAAATAGATACCTAAACACCAACAAAAAAATTACAAGCCATACAGGAAACAGGAAAATTTAGTCCAGTCTAATGAACAAACTAAAAAAACAGAAGGAGATGTAGAATGTGGAACAACTAATCAGGGATGCCCAAACAAATATCATGAGTCAAATTAATGAAGTGAAAGAAGAGATAAAGGATATTAAGAAGACACTAGGGGAACAAGAAATTGTAAACATACATAAAAAGATAATGGATATGATGGTGATGAATGGCACAATGTGAGAAGTCAAAAATACACTTGAAGCACATAACAGCAGATTTGAACGGTCAAAAGAAAGAATTAATAATGTTGAAGACAGTCCATCTGAAATCAAACAGATAGTAGAACAGATAGATAAACATTTGAAAAAATCCAGTAGGGACTTAGGGATTTGAATGACAACATGAAACGAACAAATATATGCATTATAGGCATTCCAGAGGGAAAAGAGAAGGGAAAAGGGAGCAGAAAGAGGGTTGGAGGATATAATGGCTGAAAATTTTCCAACTCTTTTGAGGGACATGTACATACATGTCTAGGAAACACAATGCACCCCAAACAGTATAAATCCTAACAGGCTTACCCCAAATCATGTACTTGCCAAATTGTCCAATGCTCAAGACAAAAAGAGACTACTGAAAGCAACAAGACAAAAGAGATCCATCACATACAAGGGAAGCTCATTAAGATTAAGTGCTGATTTCTCATCTGAAACCACAGAGGCAAGAAGGCAGTGGTATGACATAGTTAAGGTGCTAAAAGAAAAATACTTCCAGCCATGAATTCTCTCCAGCAAAGCTGCAATTCAAAAATCAGGGATCATTCAAAATATTCACCGATAAACAGAAATTAAGAAAGTTTGTCAACAAGAAACCTGCCCTTCCAGAAATACTAAAGGGAGTTCTGCATGTTGAAAGGAGAAAACAGGAGAGAGAGGATTGGAGGAGAGTGTAAGAAAGAAGATTATTGGTAAGAATAACTAAAAAGATAAAAAGAGAAATAAAAACAACATATAACATACATAAACCTAAGGAGAATATGGCTAATGTAAGTAATTCTTTGACAGTAACAGCACTGAATGTTAATGGATTCAACTCTCCAATCAAGAAACACAGAATGGCAGAATGAATAAAGAAATATAACCCATTTATATGCTGTCTACAAGAAACTCACCTTAGAACCAGGGATGCAAGGAAGTTGAAAGGGATTGGTTGGAAAAATTTTTTACCTGCAAACAATTATCAAAAAAGGGTAAGAGTAGATATAATAATATTGGACAAAATAGTCTTTAAATGCAAAACTTTTGTAAGAGACAAAGAAGGACACTATATATTAATAAAAGAAGTAATCTAGCAAGAAGAAAAAACAATCATAAATATTTATGTACCTAACAAGGGAGCCTCAAAATACATGAGGGAAACATTGAAAAAACTAAGTGGAGAAATAGATGCCTCTACAATTATAGTGGGGAGTTTAATACACCATTATCAACAATAGACAGAACATCTCAACAGAGGATCAATAAAGAAACAGAGACCTTGAATAATACATTAGAAGATATAGACCTAATAAACATATACAGAGCATTTCATCCAAATACAGCAGGATATGCATTGTTCTTGAGAACACATGGATCATTCTCCAGTAGAGACCACATGATAGTTCACAGAAAAACTCTCAACAATCAGAAAGATTGAAATCACGCAAAGTAATTACACTGACCATAATGGAATGAAATTGAAAATCAGGAAGATTAGGCACAAAGATATGGAAGTTAAACAACAAACTCTCAGATAATCAGGTGTCAAGGAGGAAATTGTGAAAGAAATTAGTAACTACCTTGAAACAAATGAAAATGACAATATAACGTATCAAAACCTATGGCATGCAGCAAAATCTGTGTGGAGAGGGAAATTTATAGACATAAATGTCTGTATTAAAAAAGAAGAAAGAGCTAAAATCAAAGACCTAACTGCACACCTGGAGGAATTAGACAAAGAACAACAAACTAATCCCAAAGCAAGTAGAAAGAAGGAAATAACAGAGATTAGAGAAGAGTGAAATGAAATAAAAAATAAAAAAGCACTAGAAAATATTAGCAAAATGAAAATGCGGTTCTTTGAGAAGATTAATAAAATTGACAAACCCTTAGCTAGACTAACAAAGAAAAAAAGAGAGAAGCTGAAAATACATAAAATAAGAAATAAGGAAGGGAATATCACCACTGACCCCACAGAATTAAAGGGTATCATTAGAGGATACTTTGAAAAATTGTATGCCAACAAGATGGATAACTTAGATGAACTGGACAAATTCATAGATACATATAAGCAGCGTACATGGACAAAAGATAAAATTGATGAACTCAACAGCCAAGCACAAGTAACAAGATAGTATTAGTCATCAAAAAATTCCCAACTAAGAAAAATCCAGGAGCAGATGGCTTCACAGGTGAATTCTACCAAACATTCCGAAAGACCTAACACCAAATCCTGCTTAAAATCTTCCAAAAAATAGAAGTGGAGGGAAACTTCCTAACTCATTCTATGATGCCAACATCACCCTAATACCAAAGCCACACAAAGACAACGTAAGAAAGGAAACCTACAGAACAATCTCTCTAATGAAACTGGATGCTAAAGTCCTCAACAAAATACTTGCTAATTGTGTTCAACAAAACTTCAAATGAATTATACACAACGATCAAGTAGGTTTCATCCCTGGTATGCAAGGATGGTTCAGCATGAGAAAATCAATCAATGTAATATACAATATTAACAGATTGAAAGAAAAAAATCACTTGATCATCTCTATTGATGCAGAAAAAGCATTCAACAAAATTCAGCACCCGTTCCTTATAAAAACACTTCAAAAGATAGGAATAGAAGGAAACTCCCTCAACATGATAAAGGGTATATATGAAAAACCAACAGCTAAGATCATGTTTAATGGTGAAATGATAAAAGCCTTCCCACTATGATCTGGAACAAGACAAAGAGAATCACTGTTACCACTCTTATATAACATTGGGTTACAAGCACTTGTTCAAATGCTTAGACAAGGAAAAGATATAAAAGGCATCCAAATTGGAAAGGAAGAAGTAAAAATTTTACTCTTTGTATGTATAGGAACATACAGATATATTCCTATATGTAGAAAGCCCTGAGAAATCTACAACAAAGCTTCTAAAACTTATAAATGAGCTCAGTAAAGTGGCAGAATATAAGATCAATGCACAAAAATCAGTAGCATTTCTGTATACCAATGATGGGCAATATGAGGAGGAAATCAATAAAAAAATTCCATTTACAATACCAACTAAAAGAATTAAATACTTAAGAATAAACTTAAGTAAAAATGTAAAGGACTTGTACTCAGAAAAGTATACAACATTGTTAAAGAAAATCAAAGATCTAAATAAATGGAACAATATTCCCTGCTCATGGATAGGAAGATTAAATATCATTAAGATGTCTATCCTACCCAAACTGATTTACAGGTTTAATGCAATCCCAATAAAAATTACCATAGCATTTTTTACTGAATTGGAAAAGCTAACTATGAAATTTATTTGGAAGGGCAAGGGGCCCAGAATAGCCAAAGATATTGAAAAAGAAAAATGAAATCAGAGGAATCACACTGCTTTACTTTAAAACATACTATAAAGCTACAATTGTAAAGACTGCATGGTATTGGCACAAGGATAGACATACTGACCAATGGAACAGAACTGAGAGTTCTGACATAGATCCTTGCATGTGCAGTCAACTGATATTCAACAAGGCGACCAAGCTCACTCAACTGGGAGAGAATGGCCTCTTCAACAAATGGTGCTTGGAGAATTGGATATCCATATCCAAAAGAATGTGAGAGGATCACCATCTCACATCCTATACTAAAATTAATTCAAGATGGATCAAAGGTCTAAATATAAGAGCAAAGACCATAAATATCCTGGGAGATAATGTAGGGAAGCATCTACAAGATCTTGTAGTAAGAAATGGTTTCATAAACTTTACACCCAAAGCACAAGCAACAAAAGAAAAAAAATAGATAAATGGGACCTCCTCAAATTTAAAAACTTTTACACTTCAAAGGAGTTTGTCAAGAAAGTGAAAAGGCAGCCTACTCAATGGAAGAAAATATTTGGTAACCATATATCTGATAGAAGTCTAATATCCTTCATATATAACAAAATATATCTCAAAAATAAAAAGACAAACAACCCATTTAAAAAATGGGCAAATCATTTGAATAGACACTTCTCTAAAGAAGAAATAAATATGGCTAAAAAGCACATGTAAATATGCTGAACATCACTAGCTATTAGGGAAATGCAAATCAAAACAATGAGATATCATCTTATGCCCATTAGACTGGTGGCTATTAAAAAACAGAGGACAAGGCTCCAGGATGTGTAAGTTCATTGAGGTTGGTGGGCCACACTATGGGAGATGTTTGTGTTGGATGTGGTGGGAGGTGTGGGAGGTGGGCAGCATGGGAATCCCAGTGGGTTCCGTGTAATATTTTGGGTAATCTAAGCACCTCTTAAAATATATGTATATATATATAAAAAAAATAAAAATAAATTAAAAAAAAAAAAAAAAAAACAGAGGACTACAAGTGTTGGAGAGGATGTGCAGGAAAGGGAACACTAATCCACTGCAGTTGGGAATATAGAATGGTGCAGCCTTTGTGGACAATTTGACAGTTCCTCAGGAAGCTAAATATAGAACTGCCATATGATTCAGCAATCCCACTGCCGGGTATGTATTGAATTGAAAGCAGGGATATGAACAGATATGTGCACACCAATGTTCTTAGTGTCATTAGTCACCATTGCCAAAAGGTGGAAGCAACCCAAATATCATCAATAGATGAATGAATAAGCAAATTGTGGTATATACTTACAATAGAATATTGCTCAGCTGTAAGAAGGAATGCAGTATTAACACATGGGATAACATGGATGAATTTTGAAGACTTTATGTTCAGTAAAGTAAGCCAGGCACCGAAGGACAAATAATACATGACCTCACTCCAGACTCACAGAGTCAGAGTCTGGAAGCTAAGATTACAAGATACAGAAAGTGAGTAGTAGTCAAATTTCCATATTTGCACGTGCCCAGTGGCTAATGAATTGAACAGTTCATTTATTGAAATTTCCCAGATGGGTTGATAAATCCATTCTTTCACTTTTAATATTTTATTCCATTATTTGATGATTAAATCATATTAGATGGACTTGCAATTGTGTGTAGCAACTGAAATGTAGGCTTTGTTATATGGGGACCAGAAGAGGAGTCCACAAGGAGAGGACTGGTTGCTTTCAGGATAGAACAACAAAGGTTGACTTTGTATGCTTCACAACTTTGCAAAGAAACAAAGAATAAGTTCAATGAAAGGAAACTGGCAAGACAAAGAAATTGAAATAGAGTGTTATGAAACATTTTAATCTATATTTACTGGACATCCACTTTGTGTGCACAGCGTTATAGAGAAATCAAAATTCATGCCCTCTCAGAGCTTAATATGAAATGTGGAGAAGCCAGACATGTACACAGAGAAAACTAATATTAGGAAGTGGTGTGAGAGAGTGCCAAAGAAGCTCTCTAGGGAAAGAGTCTTAAAGAACTTAGAGGACAAAAATCACTCCCAGCATTCACAGGCACCACCCAGTTGAAAGTAGCGAGCCTGCGCTGGGTCTGGGAGGCTGTCTAGTGCTTACACACATGCAAAGAATGGTGGAAAAGGCAATGAAGTGAGAACACCCAAGGAATTTTTTTTTTATTCCTGTGGACAGAAAATAAACTGGTCTGGACTATAAGGATAATATTGTTCTTCCTGTTCATATGTCACAAGACCAACTACCTTCTTTCAGTGTTGTGCCCTTGTCAGTCTTAAGACGCATCAAAAATGTCATGAACAAAATGTCCTTTCATTCTTGTATTTTGACTCTACCCTCTTGTTTCCAATTCTGTGCTCACTGATAAACCTGGGCACCTGCTGTTGTCCAAGTCCAATTTGGAAGGTTGGTGTGGAGGGCAGAGGTCTACTTGAAATTATATTTCTATGACAAATACCTGCTACGAATGTCTCTTGGCTACAAGAGTAGAGAGATCAAGCTGAAAATGAAGGCCAAATAGACAGGTTGCATTTTTAATGAAGAGGATAAAATTATATGGCTCAAATTAGTCTGAGTCTAAGGTTTCATTGGCTCTGAGAGAAAGGGGTGAGACAATAGGCAATATGGGGTCAAAAAGACTTCTCATGTAAGTTAGCTGGAAATCAGATACTTTCTTAGTAGTTGGAAGGCATAAGAAACATGGGATATTTTTGAAAGGGGTTGAGAAATAGGCACAAAAAATACTTCTGTTTACTTGGGACAAAAACTATAGTCTTATTCTTTTCTATCCAAACTTTGTTTCAAATTCAGAAAAATAAAATAATGGACAAAAGGCAGCTTAACAAGCTATGGAAGCATATAGTCTTATTTTTTTTTTTTTTTAACTGGGAGGCCCCGGGGATCAAACCCAGGTCCCTCCACATGGGAGACAGACTCCCAACCGTTTGAGCCACATTCGTTCCCCAGTCTTATTCTTGATTCTCCTTCTTTCATGTCTCAATTTATCATCAAATCTTGCCATTTTTAATTTCAAAAAATACCCCAAACCTAACTTCTTCACACCATTTTATCTGCTACCTCTTTGGCCCCGTGTACCTTCACCTGATATACCAAATAAGGTAACAACCTTCCAATTAGGTCTGTCTTCTGCCTTTGTCTCCTGGAAATCTCTTCTCAGCAAAGCAGAATCCTTTTTAAACATGAGTGAGATGATATCACTCTTCTGTTCAAAATCCTTTGTGTTTCCCCATATCACACAAAATAAAAACACATATCTGGACTTTGAACTAAATTCCTGTGTGATCTGTCCTCCTATCTAGCAGTCTCCCTGACTTTCTATCCTCTAGTCTCTTGCTCGCTCATTCTGCATATGGAACTTCTTGCTCTTTCTCAAAAATTCCAGCTACCTCTCACCTATAGGCCTTTATAGTTGTTGTTTCCTCTTATCTTATGTGGCCATTCCCCAAATAGCCCCCATGACCTGCTCCATTGCTTTGTTCTTCCATTCTCAGTGAGTCCTTCTCTATTCTCCCCATCTAAAATTCTCACCTCCCCTTGATACTACCAATTCCCTTTTAGTGCCTAATTGTTTTCTCCTTCCATGACTATCTAATATACTACTGTGATGGTTAGGCTAATATGTCAACTTGACCAGGTAATGCTGCCAGTTGTTTGGTCATGCAAGCACTGGGCTCATTGTAATGCAAGGACATTTTGTGGACTTAAATCATCAGTGAGTTGATTGCATTTATGGCTGAATACATCTACAACCAACTGAGGAGATTGCCTCCAGCAATAAGAGATGTCTCATCCAATCAGCTGAAGGTCTTAAAAGGAAAAGTGATTTAGGTAGTCAGAAAGAATCCCCATCTCTACTTCAGACAGACAGCTTTTCTTAGGAAAGTAATTGAGGACCTTCATCAGACAGAATTCCTGGCTTGAAGCCTGGCCATAAAATTTGGACTCATGCACCCTCATGGTTGCATGAGATGATTTTATAAAATCTCATAATATTTACTGGTATCTTCTGTCAGTTCTGTTACCCTAGAAAACCTTGACAATACAACTGCATATAATTAATTCTTCATCATGTTATTTATCTGCCTCAGATGAAATTTAAGCTCCAAGAAGGAACAATTTTTTTTTTTTTGCCTTTTCGTGTTCTTTTATTTTCCCAGTACCTAAGAAAATATTTGGCAAATAATAGGCATTCAGTAAATATTTGGTGAAAGACTGAATGATTGAATGGAAGCTACAGAGGGATATGAAACTATAACACATGCCTTTTATGACAAGATTAGACTAAAAATTACAGAATAAGGGGTAATTCCAGTTATCTGGAAACTGGAAACGTGGATTTCTCTGCAGCTGAGTTGGTGGGAGAATATTTGAGAGTGGGTAGAGGCAACAACTGAGGGGCACATGAGGGAGGCTGGTGTTCCCATATGGAGGAACTCTGCGGCAAAGGAGGGGATTAACTTTACCAGCTACCAAAAGAGAAGTACATCAAACAACTTGAAAAAATATTCTCATATAACTGAGAATAATTTGTATCTGTTTTACTTTCCTAGCTGCTCAAATACCATACAGTGGATTGGCTTAACAACAGGAATTTATTGGCTCACGGCTTCAGAGGCTAGAAGGCTTGCTTTCTCTAGGGGTCAGTATTTTCTGTTTGGCTGCCAGTCTTTGGAGTTCCTTGGTTTTCTGTCAATACTCTTCCAATTTTTCCTGTGGCTTCTATTTACTCCCCGTCCAATTTTCTCTGCTGATAAAGAATTCAGCCACATTGGAGTAAAGCCCACCTTCATTCAGTATGGGAACACCTTAGCTAATTTCATCATCAAAGGCCCTATTTACAAATGGGCTCACATCCACACCACCAGGCTTGGAACCTGAACTTTCATTTTGTCGGGGACATGACTCAATCCCCAACATTATCACAATCACTTTTGCCATGTCATGGCAGTTAAATTAATCTTGAGCACTGATGATCAGGACTGAGAAAATGGCCCTCCTTCCATTCCAAACCTTGCTGCTTTAGGTAAATTTCAGAACTGTAATCAAACCCAGTAAGATGCAGTGGAGGGGAAATATTCTTAACTCTTGTGATTTTTAACCAGAAACGGACAGCCTTATCTGGATTTGACAAGGTATAATATATGATATATAATATATTGACTCACAGAGGCCCTCAATACCAAGATTTTGAAGTAAAATTCTTTTTGGCATGATGGCAATTTTCCTCTTTGGAAACATTTTATGCTGTCAGAAGAGTGCTGTCTTCTGATTTTTCTAACATTTTGTGTCATAGTTAAAGAGATGCAGAAATGGGGCTGAGCAACTGGTTCAGTCCATATGCAATGAGACCAGCTAATATAGGGGAAATACAGGGCACCTCTGCATATGTGTGAGAAATCATTTCATTATCACTTACTCATTCATGTCCAGTCACCATCTTTCTATTTTTTTGTTTTTTTAACCATGCTATCATTCAGAAGACTCAGAGCAAAAAGAAACCCTGTGTGAGGAATCCTTATTAATTTGGCCCTTACACAAGATCAAGGAAAATAGCATGTGGTTAAGAATTTGCATGCATTGGAAAGTCCACGGAGTTAGACTTTTTGCTAGTAAACCCTTGGGACGGGATTCTGGCCCAGATCTTGTTTTACTCCTGCCCATTCTCAAAAAGTAGGTAATGGTAATACATGCCATCTTCCTTTTATTCCTCTCCTTTCCTCATCTTTTCCAACAATAGTATTCTGTCTGTTGTAGTATAATAATACAGATGGTAATGTTAAATATACCAATCCCTTTTCCTTTTATCCTCTTTTCTCTTGGGGAGAAATACAGTGGTCCTTGATTATAATTAATACGTAATTTACTTGGGGGGGCATGCAGAGGATTTATGCATAGGACTTATGCATAGAATGCACATTAACTATCAAGAAGTCAAAATAATGTTATTATTATTATTTAATGTCATTTATACTCACCCTTTAAATACACAGTGTGTTTTGAAGGCAGCTTATCAAGGTATCCTCCATTCCCCACCTTTAGATCTTCTCTCCTTGTTCAAACTGATTCTGTGGTTTCTCAGAGAGCCTCTTCTCCCTTGTCTGCCCTTGATTCTTTCTTCTTTCTCATCTGGGATACTGACCTTGCAATATTAAACATCTCCCCTCTGTACCATCCTGCTTTGTACCTCAAGATATCCTTTAATGAATTTATTGCTTCTCCAAGCCTACATCCTATTCTCCTCTTCTTTTTTTCCTTTTTACTCTGACCCATTGCTTATACTCTTTCTTTTTTTCTTATTCCTTGGCCATTGCTATAACAGCACATCACTCAGCTCTGCACATGATGGACAAACAAAGTAACAACAGGAATCAGCTGTGTATGTCTGTGTGTTTTTCCTAAGGAAAAGACATTCTGGATGATGGACACATTTTTATCAATATGTACTTTGTTAAAAAAAGAAAACAAATATCCAGTTTCCAGGGTGTGCTAGATGGACTCCAGAAAATCATGTTTTAAAGCTAATCCATTCCTGTGGATGTGACTCTATTGTAAGTAGGTTCTTTTGATTATGTAATTTCAGTTAAGGATCTTCTGCTTAGGTTACTTCAGTAAGGTGTGGCCCAGGGTGCATCTTAATCCTGGAGTCCTTTGTAAGAGAATGCAATTCAAACTAAGAGATAGAACCAGGGAAGCAGGGAGCTAAAGGAAGGAAGCCTGGAGGAGAAGGGAGAGTGCAGCAGTCACCAGCATGTGCCTTGTCATGTGACAAAGGAGTCCAGGACTGCCAGAAGCTCATATTCGGGGAAAAAAGAATCACTGGATGGTGCCTTGATATGGACATTTTTCTCAAGCTCAGAACTGTAAGCTTGCAAGCCAATAAATCCCCATTGTAAAAGCAAACCCATTTCTGGTACATTGCAATTTTAGCAAACTAGCAGACTAAATCACAGGGATTAGAGGCTGGGGACTAATTCTAGCAGCAATAGATTTAAAGACTAACAATAGGCATAGTTTACATGTTAACTTCTAACGCTATTGGAGAAATTATAAATTGGCTCATAATCAATCACCATGCATATTGTAAAGTAAATCTGCATGACTTTTATGTATGCCAAATATAGGTTTCTAAGATGTAAATGGGCACAAATCTCAGTGTGAATCCCATAAGATTTTATTGACGTATTAAATTATGCAGTGCATTATTGGGGGATGTTGAAATTGTAATTATGTGTTGGTTTTCATTTAAAAACTACCTGATAGAGAGGTTTAAAACTTAGTAAAATGAATTTAGCCACTGACCGGGTTGGTCCAGTCTTTTAATCTGTTATACACAGTAGAGGGCAGGCAGAAGCTGATGCTGCTGATAGGTTGCAAGGTTCCCTCCCTAAAAAACATAATAGCCAAGTCAGAAATCAGTGAATGATATTTCATACATAAACAGCTTCAGTATATGAGTGAGCAGGCAACTTGAAAAAAAGTGTCATTACCAGTTTGAAGGACATATTTATACTACTGTAATTTTATTTTCCTTCTTCCTATGTATTTTTTAATATAATATATTTTATTTTATTTTGAAAGAAGCTTTAGATTACATAAATGTTACATCAAAAATATTGGGGGATTCCCATTTACCCCATTTCCTTCCCCTCTCTCATTTTCCCCCATTAACAGCATATTTCATTAGTGTGGTACATTTGTTACAACTGATGCACACATACTGAATTATTGCTACTAACCATGGTCTATAGGTTACATTACACTTCATACATTGCAATGCACAATTTTATAGGTTTTGACAGAATGTATAATGGCCTGCATTTGTTATTGCAATGTAATGTAGGCAATTGTAATGTCCCCAAAATGCCCTATGTTACACTTTTCCTATCCCTTTCCTCAGAACCTCCTGAAAGCCTCCTTGTCACTCAATTGTGGCCTTTCTCTAAGCCAAACTCAGCATATTAATGTACTACCTGCCTCCCATATCTATGGGACATGACTCCTGGGGATGAGCTTCTCTGGCACTGAGGGATTATTACCAAGCATCAAAAAGTGATGCATTTGGAAAAATATCTTGACAAAAAGGAGGAAATATTAAATACAAGTGAAGTTTTATGGCTAAGTGATTTCAAAGTGAGTTGGGAGGTCATTCCAGAGGTTACACTTATGCACATCTCAGGAGGATTGACTGCCACAGCAAACAGTACTTCAAACAATGGGGCTTCTGAGGGCTCTAGAGACATGTAGACACTATAAACAAGGCAGACAACCTCAGGAATCTGGCATCCTGCCAGTGGGCTTTACCTTGGATTATATGCTCACCAATGTAACAGAGTTAGACTCATTTATAATTTCCCTACACATGGCTTTTCTGTCCCTTTTATTTGAGCCCATATTTAGCACTATATCTTTAAATATACGTTCCTATGTTTTTAAGTCACTCACCTTTAGCAGAGTGACAATAAGCAAATAAATAGACTTCCCCCATATTTCTTTTCTATTATATTGTCTATTTTGATAGATAATTTCTTTAAGTATGAAACCCTGCCGGTTTAGTGAATGAAAATATCATATCCAATATATCATAAATATTGTATTTTTTATTTTGTCACATAGTTAGAGGTTCATAGTACACTTTGAGCTTCTCAAACAATATACACTACTTAGAGAAAGGCTATGGGACTAATATAATGCTATGCTCTAACAATGGAAAGCATATCTCAGACTGATGCTAAAGCTAATAACTAGGAAGTTTTTCAAAAGAGAGACAATATAAATAGATATAGCTCCCAAAACACCACCAGAAGACCTACAGTTTTAATAACATGGATGTAAATTTTTAAAAAGGAAAAAAAAGTCAGATATCTTCCCTTGTCCATTTCATGGTCAATATTGGAGTGAATATTTTAGGGAACACCAACTCACTCCATTTTCTGTTTCCAAAATAACAAGTAAAACTACTTCATCATCCTGCCCCACTTCTCCATGCCCTCACATTAAAATAGAATTGTTGTCTCTGTACTCAGAGTTTAAAATATTTTTATGAATGTCTTTTCCATCCTTAATGCCCTTCAGTACTTTCAATTTAATTATGAGAATGTCAAAATATGTAAAATGACTGACAAGGTTTGGAACAATATGAGCCTTATCTTCCTTTTCAGCTTTCTCTTCAAAACTCTAACTTCTTTGTGATTTTCATCCTAGCCACACTGTTCCCTGAAATTTGTATACCATCCTTACCTCAGGTTTAAAGCACACAATAGTAGGCTCTGATTGAAATATCCTTCTTATATACTCCACTACAGTTTCTCTTCAGATATTATGTTAAACTCTGGCTTTTATATCTTTAGAGCATTGTAATTGCCTCATATATTATACATATTTGCTTACCATCTGTCTTCATAAGAAGCTTCATAAGAAGAAGAAGATTGACTATTTCACGGATTGTTTAATCTCTAAAACCTAGAACAGTGCCTGGATAAAGTTCCTTTAAAATATTTCTTATTCAATGGCTGAATGAATGAAAAATACTTATAAAAGTAAATTTTCCCTAATATCAACTGAATCAGTTAGAGTCCTCTTTTAGAAGTTTGTATACCACCCTAATAATTACAATCATGATATTCTTTATCTCCTTCCTGAATTCGTGCATTTCCAGTGCTTAAAGAAATCCTGTTGTTCCTTCTTGGAATTAAGCTTTGAATAGAATTTAAGCAACATAATAATTAACGGAAATATTTAAATATATCCAACCACACATGTATACCCTCCCTCACTTGCCTTGATTTCTGTTCAATTATATTTTCATTCTTGGCTGAAATGAGAAGTAGTATCATTTTAAATTTTTTTTATGGTTGTATTTTAGCAAACTTTTAAAATGTGTTTAAGTGCTTCTCTCTTCCTTGTCAAGATTTTGTCTCATCATTTTGCAGAATGCAACCCTGTTCCAAACCATGTTTATCTGCCTACTAGTAGATTTTATATTTATTATGTATATTGGGTATTTATACATTCGTTAACACAATAAAATAAATTATTATTACTTTATTACATAACCTCTAGGTTTATAGTATTAAAATCCTTACCTTAGGTGGATGCCAAAGAGGTAAAGACAGGAAACTGTACCAAGTGCTACCTTGAATCTGCTACTACACAATATTTTACATTCACAAAGATCATTTCACATCCTAGGATTCACTTTATTTATATTTTAAAATGTAAGAATTGGGCCTTCCTTGTGTTAATTCAAGCTGTAGGAGCTAGAAATAAAATAGTGAACAAGAGAGATAAAGTTGTTTTAATTGTGGCTATTGCATTTAATTCATAAAACTGATAATACAAATAGCAAACAAAATCAACTGAGAATCTGTTAAGAAATCTGAAGTCAATAAAGAGGATATTGTCATAATAAATAATTTTCAAAGACTCAATTTTTGACAGGTATGTCCAGGGAATTTAGTCTTTCTGAGGTGTCAACATTTTAGGGAAGTTTGAAGGAAGTAGTGGAGGCAACATGGAGAGAGGGTCCAAGGCAGAGAGACCAGAAACATAAAGCCCCATGTAATGGAATAAAGATGCTCCAAATTCTTTGACCCTTTTCCTACTGACATATGGGTTTTTGTCCTCTACTCTTCAATCCAGGCAGACTCTGACCAACAGACTATGGCAGAAGTGATACCTTATCAGTGATTTGGTCCTGGCCTCATGAGACCAGCAGTTTCAACTTCCTGCCTCGTGAAAAATGTTTTCTTGGAGCGCTAAGCTGCCATGTAAGAAATTAAGCTCCCAAGTGGGAGAGACCATGTGTAGGGTCTCGAAGATAACATGGCCCAGTGTAGCCAAGTCCTTCTGCCATCCCTGCCAAGATACCAGATGTGGGAAAAAAGTCATCTACATTTCATTCCTGCCCCAAAATTGCTTCATCTCTCATCAAATCAAAACTGTAATCTTTCAGTCAAGTTCTCAGAGAATAATAAAAAAGTAAAAAATATCATTAGAACAGAGAAACAAAGATATACCTTATTATGTGACTCATTCTGAAGGGATACCTAATTAAATTAAGGAAACTAAAATATGGTAAGCAAGGAAAAGATCTTGAAAATAACCTTAAAAAATGAGTATCTCTATAGATGCTCAATTCAGATTTGTAACTAACATACTGAAAATTCTAATAATCTTTTATTAAATTCCAGTAGCAAGTACATAAAAATGACAGCCAAAATTAGTTTCTTAACGTGTATTTCAAGAAGCTTGCTCCTACAGGAAAAAATTAATAAGTGAACATTGTACACTAGAAAAAGCATGTTTCTGCTTCAGTTTTAGCTCTTGGATGAAATAAAACAATCTCTTCTTTGCCTGCCTTCCTTCTTTTCACCTTCTTCCGTCCCTCTCTGCCCCCCTTTCTGTCCTTCTTTAAGGAATTGGGGGAAAAAGATATTACATGATATTAAAGAGGTAAAAAATTCAAATGTCAAGACCTCAGTTATTCGTCTCCCTATCATTTTTAAATACTAGTGATTTTCCCAGTTCATATTTGTAGAAGGTGTTTAATATTTCAGTAATACTTAGCATAAAAATATATGTAGCATTTGAAATTGTTTCCATAACAGAACTAGTCTTCATTTTCATGTTTGATCAAAGTCTGAAAAAGAATGTGTTTCATGCATGAGTACATCAACATAAATGCTTTACAAATTTTCTTTAGAAAAAAGTATCTCTATTTCTGGCATCCCCATATGCAAAAGCATCATTCAAAAACTCAACATTCATTATGAAGCCAATGAGCCCACCATTGGGATAAATACTCCCAATAAAAAAAGATAAAGACGGTAGGAAGTTTCATTCCTAACTGTAAGCAATATGATATTTTTGATGTATTGACTAAATGTGCATGCATCAAAAATGCTCACAATAGTTTATTAAATGCCAAAAAATGAATTATTCTTTGCCAGATATTTAGATACATTCCTCTTACTATTTTGAATATATCTTCATCAAAGAAAAATCTGCACTAAAACAATGATGAGCAATCATTTTAATTTCTTTTAAAATGGCAGTTTGAAAACAAGTTAAAATGGTCATGACTTAGTTCAGCACATCCCTGTCATACAGTGGACATGTATTTTTCAATTCAGTAAGGAGAGTTCATATGTTTTCCCAATATGAAAATATCTTAACTGAAACATTTTGGCAACTAGATAAAGCAATTATTTCATAAAAATAATTGAATCTATAGTGACAGTCTTTAAGCTTTTTGTAGAGAAATGGAGATTTGCTGGTGGAAGGGGGTATTTGGGAGGCAGCTTTGAATCTTTTTTTAAATGAACTTTTTATAAATGCCAAATACATAAATTTACACACACATATATATGCAGTCACAGATGACTTAGTGGTCAGATGGTGTTTCCAATTTTAAAAGTCACACTGAGGAGGTCACACTTATCTCCCTGGGCCTGCCTTTGGCTGTGGGACCTGAGAAAGCAGGAGACCCTCAGAGCCAGGCTTGGTTAACATCAAGGCAAAGGCCAAGTACTCAAGGGGAATGTTAGTGAGGCATGGTCCACAAGAAAATGTGCCATGTGTTTTCTTCTTTTCCTTTTTCTTTTTCTCCCAAGCTCCTCAAACTAAGCAGGGAGCAGGGCAGAACTCCTCTGTGCTCTACTGAAGGAAAAACTCTATTTTTCCTTCATATTTCACTAACTTTGGAACAAGTTCCAAGACTTAGGTGGGAAGGGAGGTGAGTCTTTGGGAATAGGATTGGGAACATTCTTCTACTTTCTGCTATGGTCATAAAAAAACATTGAGAGCATACCAAGCTAATAGCCCAAGCATTCAAGAGCCAAATGCTAATTTATTTTGGTTATGTTGGCACATTCCTTGCCCACTGGATTTAGTTTAAAAAAATTCCTATGCCTTAAGTAGTAGAGTTTTCCATTAAATCATAAAACTCATGAATCTTCCAAGACTTTTAGAATCTTGGTAGTTACTATTTATCAACAGGGACAAAAATTTAGTCAGTATTTTCCAAAAACGGCAGAGTCTAATAATGCACAGTCCTTTACTTATGCTAGTGTCTTAGGTTGAATTCTTAAACCCAAACACTGAGTCAGGGATTTGTATACATGTTTTTTTTTTTAAATATACTTTTTAAAAATTTATTAAAAAGATACTTAGATTACATAAATGTTACATAAAAAATTTAGAGGATTCCTATATGCTCCACTCCCTCCCCCTCCCACACTTCCCCATATTAACAACATCCTTCATTAGCGTGGTACATTTGTTACAATTGATGAACACATATTGGAGCATTGCCACTAAGGGTATACATGTTTTTTAAGGGAATGGTTTCAGGAAAACCAAGCAAAGGAGTGAGTGAAGCATGATAGGGAAGGGGAAAGAACTACACCAGATTGTGATTTGAGGTCAAGTCTAGCTTAAGCCTGATACAACAGGGAGCCCTGAAGCATACCCTGCACCACAGTGTTTTTCTTATCCCAGAAAAGTGAGCTGGGCTGGGTATACTGCTATAGACTTGGTCAGTCATTCACATCTGCAGCCCACTCATTGACACTGTGACTTCCAGATATTGCCAGAGAAAGATGGCTCCAGTCAGCCCAAGATGAGTGTATGAATAGGTCATTAGTCCAAGTGCAAGTAACACCTAGGGAATAAGCACATCATACAAACTGCTCTAGGAACCCCAGGGAATCTGAGCCAGGGATGCTAATATTTGAATCATGTAACAAATATTAAGAATATTATCCCGCCCCCCCCCCCATGAAAAGGGCCTCAGTTCATTAATTTGCTTTATGGTTTTCTGTATGTAAGTTTGAAGTAAGCTGTAATTTTGTCTCTAACATATATACTATATATGTGTTTGGTGGAAATCCTTATATGCTGGCAAGTAAATTCATTGTTTTCACCTATTTGAGAACTGATAAAAACATAACAGGGCTAAATTGATATTGATCCCTGAATAATTATAGAGCATTTAGTAAGCAGATGTTCTGTTTACATTTATCAGAGGAAGAGACAAGTAGAACCCAGTGAAAGTTACCCATTCTTTTTTATCAAGAGAAAAATTCATTTATATAATTCTACCTTTTTTTTTTTTTTTTTTTTGAAACAGATTCATTTGAAAACTATTCAGTCAAATTCAGTACATTTCAATCTGGTTTAGACTACAGCTTCATGGGCACCAGTCAAAGTTTCTCAGTCACCTTTTTAGGACAATTTCTCATATTTCTTTTCATCCCCAATACATAACTTAACGCAGCATGTTCCCTCACCCCCATTTTTAGATTTACAAGACATACTAGTGCTCTTTGCTGTGAGGGGGGAACAGGTAAAAGGAAATTGTCTAAGGTGCCTAATTGCAAATCGGGAGTGGGAAACTTGCTTATATAGCCAGGTTCCTGAGCCGTGCCAGTATCATCATTGGGTCTTGTTTCTGACCTAGTAGAGTCCACAGAAAGCTTTGGAATACCAAGAATCCAGGTCCATGGGACTCCAGGAGAAACTGATGGAGAAATGGACAGGGCAGTTTTTGCCACCTTTGTTTCATGCCATTGTTCCTTCCACAATCCCAGCTGCAATGGCAGTATCTGCAGGTTCTGCTGCTTGATAACCTCTATACAAGATATGCTCTCTGGTTTGCTATTTAAAGAATCACTTTCCAAATCTCACAGACAATTGGCTTCGGGGTCACCAACAGATTCTCATTTATTGAAGTGGTCTAGAGCAATGGTTCTCACCATGGAGGTAGTTTTGCTCCCCAGGGGCATCTGACAATTCTGGAAGAATTTTTGATTATCATCACTGGGGGGAGGGTGCTATTGGCCTCTGGTGGGTAGAGGCTAGGAACACTGTTAAATATACTCAATACAACAGGATGACCCTCTACGGCAGAGAAGTATTCAGTCTAAAATGTCAATAGTGCCAATATTGAAAGACACTGGTCTAAACTAAAGCTACATGGGTGACATTTAGCAGTGATATACATATGATTTCTACTTAATAAATTTTTTCTATTTTAGACTTTCTTTCTAAATTTATACATCCTCCTTCTCTGCCACCTCCCCCCCACCCACTCCACTGTGAGGTCAACCCGTTCTAAGACAAAGTGACTGCAATAAATATACACTAATGTTCAAAATAACCACATTCATTTCAGCCTCCTTTCTTTTTTCAAAATCCTTGTTCTCTAATACTAACTATATAGATTCCACCATCATATAGCAGTGTAGTTGAACTCATTAGTGGAGTTAAGTTCCAACCCAATCCTTCTTATCTAACCTTGTCTGTGTCTGAACCTATCACTGTATCTATGCATTATCACTGTAGCATTTTCTGGTAGTTCTTTATGTTGGCTTTAGGCTTCTAGAATTGAATCCCATTTCCAAAACTGAGTTAATATCTGGTTAGCTTTCCCTAAACTTCTACTTTGAATATGTGCTGTTCATGTTCCCTACTCAATGCAAATGACTAAACTGAATACAACATGGTTAGCTCAGTATTTCAAATTAGCCCTGATCCATTGAGTAATACTTGTTTACACTGTCTACATAGTATTTGGAGTGCATTGTTAAAAAAACAAAGATAACCAGATTACCTGCCTGAAAGTTGGATTTTTTTTTTATTCCGAACTACATGATCTAATTCTTTATCTTTGAAATGTTAAACCTGCAAATATTACGAGAAGTTATAATACCTTCACAAATAACATATTTTGTAGGCTGCAAACTAAAGGACATGGGAATTTTTTTTTTTTTTTTTTTTTTTGGTTCTTTGAGAAATGAAGCAATTTCATGTGCAGCAACTGCAAAGAGAACTGGAAATTGCTTCTCAATGTGGAATTCTGAAGCTGCAGTCATTTCTAAATAGGTGTCATACCTGAATAGAGTTGTTTCTGGTGATGTTATTTGCATAAATATCTGTCCCCTTTGTATTTAGGGGAAAGACGAGGAGAAATTGGTAGACTTTGCCATGTACTCTGCTGAATCCTTGTTCCACTCTTTCATCTTTTTTGTTTCAAACCTATTTGAAAATAGTAAGATCAGGGAGAGCAAACTCGGTAGTTAACAGAAGCCCGGCTAAGGGCAAAAGGAAGGTTATTTTTTCCCTCCTGACTCATTTAAAGGTTTCATGGTGATGTGTCTGTTCATATTAATGAAAAGAATACAAAAGTAATTATAAGCAAGTGCTCACTCAACACTGTCTTGACCATTATTTGTAGGAGAAACAAGAGCTCAGCAGTGTTTAGAAGCTCCCATAAGTTCACAGGCCTAGTTTAACACTTTATATACATTACATCCCTCACATTTAGTCTATCATTCTTTGCTCATTAATCTCTCCCAATCAATGTGAATTAGAAATAAAAACACAGACCTTCGTGTCTGCAGATGAGAAATTATTCATATTGTTATAGGGAATGAGGGGACTGGCTTTTGAACTAGGCCTTAAATACTGAGTCATATTTCACATGGAAGAACAATCCCAGGAACAGGATAGAAAAGTTCAATTTCTTCAGGGAATGGAGATTTATTACCCTGATGTGGATTGAACATAGTTCTCAGAGAAGTGAGAAATAGGAGATATCGCCAGAAATTTAGAAGGAGCCAGTTCCAAAATATATAGAATATCATGCTAATCATATGACTTTAATTTGACAAGAATAGAAGATAAGTGACAACTAGGCTGTATACAAAGGATGGCCAGTCGATTTTTCTGTCACGCTCGCACCCCTCTAGACAGAAGCCGTTGGGCTAAACAATTTATCTTCAAAGAGCATCCTTGTCAGATTCCTTTTTTTTTGTAGGGATAGGGAAGTTGCTTTTACATGGCCCCAATCCCCTGACCACAGCTTATTTAAAGAGATGGAAATTCTGCAGGTGTGAGGTGGTTGGATGTAAAATTCCTGTCAAATCCTTAAAAAGTAAACAGATTTTCTTTATCCAGAGATTTGAACTGGAGGAAGAGAGTCACTTAGCAGTAGACATGGAAGAAAAGAAGACATGTAAGACTAGTCTGAAAAAGAAAAGACAGGAAAGTAGCTGAGAGACTGAAGGACAGGTGCTAGCATGAGAAATCGACAACCTTGTTTTGCATGGGTTTCCTGAGGCATCACCAGAAGTGACACAAGCAAAGTGCAGGATGGTGCATATACTGTATTATCCTTTTAAAGCTTCTTTAAAAATAAAGGAAAAAGAATGTGGAATAAGTACACGGAGAGAGAGAGAGAGAGAGAGAGAGAGAGAGAGAGAGAGAGAGAGAGAGAGAGACATTATTGTATTCCCATAAACACGGAAAGGATACAAAGCTTCTTATATATATTCATAGATACAGATATATAGATATAGATATAAATAGTAGTATATATCTTTGGGATAAGGAAATGTGGTCAAGTGAAACAGCATAAATGGGGACAAGAGTGGGAACTAAATTTATTCTCTTTTTCTTTCTCAATCCTTAAGAATTTTTTTTTTAAAATCTAAAAAGATTGTATTTTATTCCTGGTTGTACAAATCCTTGAAAGATAGATTGTAAAGGCTGGCAGTTCGTCTGATGCCCTCCCTCACTGTCTGTAATACATTCTTCCCTTCAGGGAAATCATTGACTGAGACCTTGTGAAATAGTTAAGGGTAAGCCCATACTTTCATGCACTATATCCTGAAAGGAGATTCAACTTTCCTCCATTCAAATGATCTCACTTTTATGATAAATTAACCTGAGGTACTCAGACTTGGAATCAACTAATCGTTTCTGTTTTCCCTGCAAGTTTGTCTGAGGCCCCTTCTGGATGTCCTGGGACAGAAATAGAGTCCTGTGTAAGAAATATCACAGATAGGCAGCCTCAATGGAAAGGATTATATCAACTATTCTAGACTTCCAGGTCCCTGCGTCTTAGCTCACCTGGGTCACGAGCAGTCATGTGACAAACTGAATGAACCAGGGGCCTTCGAGGCACAAGATTTCTAGAAAGCAGGTGATGAGAATATATTGCTATCCCAAGATCAAAGGAACAGGACATAATTATGTAATTTAAGTCAATATATAATTAGGGGAATCTGGTTGTGTCTATTTTTCCTAGAATATTTTTTGTAAATTTAAATTTTTTAAATATTATTTTTAGAATAGACTTAGATATACAAAGTATTTAGAGAAAAGTGTACAGAAGATTTCAGCACACCTCACATCCAGTTCATTTATTGTTAACCTATCACATTAGTATGATACCTTTGCTAACACCAATGATCCAATGTCAATAGGTTATTATTAACTAGCATCTTCACTTAGAGTTTCTTTCTTTTTCCCTTATATCTTTTTGCTGCTCAAAGATCCCATCCATGACACCAAATTACATCAATATTTATATCTCCTTAGGCTCCTTTAGACTGCAAGTTTCTTAGACTTCATTGTTTTTGATAACCCTGTACTTTTTAGTATTGGTCAGGTAATTTGTATAAAGACCTTCAATTTGAGTCTGTCTGATATTTTCCTAATAATTAGACGGATCTATTTTTTTGGAGGAAGATAGCAAAGGTAAAGTGCCATCTTCATCAAAGCTTATCGATGGTACATATTATCATCATGATTCATTTCTTATGCTGTTCACAGTGAACACCTGTTTGAGTAGTGCATGCCAGGTTACACTAAACTGAAGTTATCTTTTTTTCCCTGTTTCCCATACTATATTCTTTGAAAGGAAGTTGCTATATTCAGGCCACAATTAAGGGGTGGAGTTATGTTCCATCTCCTCAAGGGAGGATATTTACCTAAATTATTTTGAATCCTTCTGTACAGGAGATTTTCCTATTCTTCTCTATTATGTATGTATTTATGTATGTATATATGTATGTGTGTATGTATTTATGTATTCTGTAATTTATTGAAATTATTGTGGACTCATTGATATTTATTTTATAATTTGGATTATAATCTAATATCATTATTTATTTTGTTATCAAAAAGGCTCAAGTTTGTCTACTGAGAGTTCCATCACTTGGCTCCTTTGTCCCTTTGATTCCCATCATTGCTACCTCTGACACTACAAATGCTTGTTTCATCTTGTCTATTCCTTGCTCTGGTCCTAGAATCAGCCGTTTCTCCCAGTATACCTGATTCCTTCTATTGAGAATGGAATTAAAACCAAGATCTGGGTGTGGGTTGTGTTAATTTTTACTGAGATGTCTTTGCTTTAGGTCTTCTCAGTGGACAGAATATGGAAATACATACTGATGAATATTAACTCATGGATATGCACATATCCATGATGGTTTTTATATTTATTCAACTGTTTCTTTATCTCCAAATCTCATCTAGTACCAAATGGCTAATTCTAGTCTTCCCCTCTTTGCTTATTTGTAAACTCTCATTCCTACAGTAAGAAATCTGACTCCCACTGTCACAATCCATTTATTTATTTGTTCAATCCCACTGTTTTAGTTTGCTAAAGGGCTGTCAATGCAAAGTTCCAGAAATGGATTGCTTTAATAAAGGGGACTTATTTGGGGTAAAATCTTACAGTTCTAAGGTGTGAAAAATCCAACTCAAGGCATCATAAGAGGTACCTTTTCACCAAAGTCAACTGCCACATGTTGTAGCGAGTTGGTGGGCAATCTCTGCCTAGTCTCTGCCTTCCCCTCTAGCCTGTACCATCTCCTGGAGCTCAGCTGTGGGCAACCAGGCATAAGGCTTGCTTCTTACCAGGCCTCTTCTCTCAAGCTCGACTGCTGTGCTTTCTTCATGATTTCACTTGCAAGCTATCAGGCATATGGCTCATCTCTCCCTGGCTCTCAGCTCTTTGAGCCTCCCTGTTCTCTCACATGGCAGGATCAAAAATGGCAGATCTCTCTTTTCCTACATGTCTCCATTTTTTTATCAGACCCCACAAGAGGGCAGAGGCTTAACCTGAGTCAAGTCTCACTGAGGTAGTCCAAATGAAAACAGGTCTCCCATCCACAAGAGTGTACAAGCTCACAAACCTAATCTTTCTCTTTTGGGTCTTCAAAAAATAACTTTAAAATTCCACACCCACTATACAAGCACAGTGGTTTCAGAATTGTTAAACCATATCCAGTGCTGGGGGAGGGGGAATTTACCAATTAAAGTACAAGGTTTATGTACAATTTTTTTTTTTTTGCCTTTTTTAATCTTACATTTCCATTCATTGCCAAAGTTATTTAGATCAGTACATTTTTGTACCCAAATTATCCAGTGACATTTCTACACATTTGTCATAGTTTGATTATTTTGTCACAGTATGCATATGCATTCCATCCTAGGATCCCTGACCTACTAATTTTTTTTTCAGTTTGTATACATTAAGATACATTCTTTTTAATTAGAGAAGTTGCAGGTTTAAAGAAAAATCATGTATAAAATACAGAGTTCCCATACACCACCCTATTATTAACTGTGTATTAGCATGCTACATTTGTTGCAATAATGAAAGAATAATTTTCACAATTGTACTATTAACTATAGTCCACAGTTTACTTTAGAGTACACTGTGTTGTACAGTTCTATGGATTTTTTAAAAAAATGTTTAGTATATTAACATATAAACAACCTAAAATTTCCCCTTTTAAATACATTCAAATTATATTTCCATGCTGTTTATTATATTTAAATTGCTATGCTACCATCCCTCCTTGTGTAGTCAAGTTCTATGGGTTGTAATAAATATATGGCATCATTTATCCACCAACACAGTATTACACAGAATAATTGCACTGCCTTAACAATTCTCCTGTGTCTCACCTATTAAACACTCACCTCCTTCCCAAACACTGGAAAACATTGATCAGTTTTCTGTCTTTATAGTTTTTCATTTCCATAATTTCATATAATTGGAAACATACAGAATGTAGCACTTTCAGACTTGCCTATTTCACTTAGCAATATGCCTATAAACTTCATCCATGTTGCTGTGTGAATTGATAGTTTATTGGTTCTTACAACTGAATAGAATTCCATTGTATGTGTGTACCACAGTTTATTTATCCACTTAGCTGTTGAAGAATGTATGGGGGGGGGTTGGATGTGGCTCAAATGGTTGGGCATCTGTCACCCATATGGAGGGACCTGGGTTTGATCCCCAGGACCTCCCAGTAAAATAAATGGATAAAAATGGATAAAAGTAAAATATATAAATAAATCTTAAAAAAAAAAAAGAAGAACATATTGGTTGCTGCCAGCATTGTATGATTACAGTTGTTATAAACATTCACATGCAGGTTTTTGTGTTGACCTAAGTTCAAATAAGTTGGACAAATATCCAGCAGTGTGATTCGAGGATCATATGGTAAGGCTATATTTTTCATTATAAGAAACTGAGCATCTTTTAAAATGCTTATATTCTACTTGGATATCTTTTTTAGTAAGTCATTTGTTCAATTTTCTAGCCCATGTTTAATCATGTTATTTATTTTCTTATTGTTGATGTATGAATTCTTTTTTACCATTGCCTTCTGATCTGCTAATTTCTCTGCTGATATTACCAATATGATTTTGGGTTTTATGTACCTTTGCCAATAGAGCCCTTAACATATTAATCATATTTATTTTAAATTGCATGGCTGATAATTCTAATATATTTTATCATATCAGACTTTTATTCTAATGAACCTTTTGTATCTTCAAATTATGTTTATTTTTCTTTTTTGCCAGGCCTTGTGATTTTTTGTTGAAAGCTAGACACATCGTATCAGTAATGAAAACTTTGAGCTGGCCTTTGATGCTGTTAGGAATTGGATTGTGTTAATGTTTGTTTTAGCTATAAGTATCTGAGACTTCAAATTCCTCTAGCGTCTTTGTTTACATCTCACCTCTTGACCTCAGACTTCCCTAAGTACCCCTCCTCAGAGTGAGGCTGTGCTTTGCATCTCTTTCAGACAAAATTATGGAGCCCTGTTGACAGGGTGTGAAGGAAGCAGTGCATTCTCAAATCTTCTGATTATTAGTTTTTTAGTAGGCCTGCATCTCCTTAGTGTATCTTCCAGGAGAGTTTTCCCTCCTCTTCCAGAAGTGCAGCCCCCCTCACACCCCTTCCCCCTCTGTTTCCTTAAGCCCTGCCCCTGTTCGCAATGCTTTCTTTCTTTTCTTTTTCCCTTACAGGAGACAGGAAGGCAAGGAAAGGCCTAAATGGGATAGAAATTCCTCCTCCTAGGGGAATAAGGTTTCAGTATTGTTCTCTGACCAAGTCTTTCCTCTGCCAGAACCTGACGAGATTCCTGAAGGGAAAGTTCAGGAAAGTGTGAGGACCCCCATGATTATGGCCCCCAGGAGTTTCTTACTCTTATTCTGCTCTTTACTCAGCCTCCCACAATTCATCAGTATTACCAGTGCAGTAATTTCTCCTTTCACTCATGGCTTCCAAAGACTTCTGTTTCAGGGAAGTGGATTGTTCAGGAAGTGAACATCTCTGGATCTTCCTTCTCTCCAGATTTCAAGGTGGTGGTTTGCCTTGCATCCGCAGTTCTCAGTTCCACTCATTTCCAAAGAAAATTAGTGGAATATTTGGTTTGCCAAGTTTGTTCTTGTTATATGGATGGAAGTTGAAAATTCCAAGCTCTTTACCTCTCAGGGTTAAAATCAAAAGTCTAATTTTTTAATTAAAAACTTTTTAGTGTACAAAATATATAAAGGCATAAGGATCCTCCCAAAATGTACAGCTAATTTTTCCCAGGTTAGGAAATAGACCCCTAGAAATATTCCCTCATCCTGGCACAGCACAATCATCACTCTCTCTCTTTCTCTAGAATTAGTCTCTAATCTGATTTTTGTGTAAATCACCTACTTCTTTTCTTTACAGCATTACCAAGTAGCTATGCATCACTAACTCACTATACTTTGGCATTCATCCCACTGCCTGTTCTTTTAAAAATGGGACCATGTAGCTTTTGTTCTTTGTATATGGCTTCTTTTCTCAAAATTTATACATTCGGTGCATAATGGTATCTCATGGACGTTTTCTTGATCCTTCACCACATTTTTCTTTACTGTTTGCCTGAATATATATTACACATGCACTGCAAAATTGAAAGGATCATATAGTGAAAACTCATATACCAATCGTATTATGCAATTTGTTACTGTACTGGCTTTATTGTATATCAACCCACCTATCTGTCCATTGGTCCATCTTGCCTTGTAATACATGTTGAAATAAAGTGAAACATTACTAAACTTGACAAACTTGACCCTTAAACATGTCAGTGCACCTTTAACTGATTTGAGTTCAATACTTTTTATACTTTTTTTAAATTTTATATGCAGTGAAATTCACAAATATTAACTGTGCCATTCAACATTTGACAAATACAAATATTATGTAATCCAAACCTGTATCAAAATGAGAACATTGCCATTTTGATCATTGCCATATAACTAGAAAGTTTTCCTCACACCCTTTTCCATTTTTTAAATTATGCAAACATCATATAGGGGTCCCATACAGCAACCCACCACCAACACGTTGTATTGTGAGATATTTGCTACAAATTATGAAAGAATATCGTCAAAATCTTACTATTAACTATAGTCCATATCTTACATTTGGTTATTTTTCCCTCAACCCACCCTATTATTATTTTTTGTGAAGACAAACATCATTTTTCTAAATGGCCACTTGCATCTCTATGTTGTTTATTTCCAGGACTTGAAGATGTTCTTTCATGTTTTCTTTTAGAAGCTTTATAGATTCAGATTTTGCTCTTAATTCCAACATCCATCTGAAATTTATTGTTACGCGTGATGTGATGTAAAAGTCTGGGTCCATTTATTTCCACACAGATTACCAGTCATTCCTTGTTGAAAGTCTTTCCTTTCCTTATTTGTTTTGTTTGGTATATTTTTTGAAAATCAAATAACTGTGGGAAATTTCAGGGCCCTCTCTTCTGTTCTATTAATCTAATTTTCTATCTTTATGCCAGTATCACACATTCTTGATTACTATATCTTTAGTACATCTTGAGGGCATGTAAGATTTTCAACTTTGTTCTTCTTTGTCAGGATGGAGCTGAATGTTTTAAGTATATTACATTTTCATATAAAGTGTAGAATCAGTTTATACAACAGCAACTGCAACAACAAAAAAGCCAGACTGGGTTTCAGTTAGGATTGTATTGAATTTAAAATTTAAGGATAATTTGTATAGAACTGACATCTTGGGTTTTCTAAGTGATGGATATGCATGACTCCCCATTTTGTACATCACTTTAAATTCTTTCAGCAGTGTTTATAGCTTTTAATTTAGAAGTCTTGTTCACCTTTTATTAAATTTGTTTCAAAGGTTTTTATGTTTTTTATTTAATTTTAAGCACAATTTAAAAATTTTTATATTTAAATGGTTTGTTGATAATAGGTAGAAATATAAATATTTTTACATTGGCCTTGCATTCTTTGGCCTTGCTAAATTCACTTATTGGCACCAAGAGGCAATTTTTAGGTTTCTTAGACATTTCTCTATATACTTATAAGTTATCAGTGAATACAGAAATTTATTTACTCATTCTTGTATAATCTATGTTCTTTTTAATTCCTCACCTTAATTCACTGGCTAGGTCCTCTAGTAGATTATTGAATAAAAGCAATGTTTGTTTTCTTTTTTATCTTAATAATAAAGTGTTAAGTATTCACCTTTATGTATTTTTTAGGTGAAGGATTTTCATGGCTGGACTTTCTCAGATTGATGAAATAATCTTCCCTTTCAAATTTGATTTTTATGATGAGTAGTTGAAATGTCCTCTCAGCAACTATAGAAATTATCATATGCATTTCATCTTTCATTCAGTTAATGTGATGTATTACTGATATAATATTATCATTTTATATATTGGTGAACTAAATTTACTAGCAATAGCAGAGGATTTTTGCAACTAAGTTCATGAGATATTTATCTGGCATTTTCTAATTTTGTTTCAATTATATAAGGTTAGTGTTATTTATACGTGAACTGTGGAAAATATATTGGAAAATATCCTCTGCTCCTCTATCAATAAAGTGTAAAGTTGGTGTTATTTTTGTGCAAACATAAATTCAAAATTTTGATGGACTCAAAATATTGATAATGAATTCAATTACTTTACTGGATATTGAGATATTCAGATTTTCTCTTTTTTTCTTGTGCCAGTATCAGTAAGATGTGTGTTTTAATAAGCTTTACCATTTCATATAAAAGTTTGTATTGACATAATTTTACTTAAAAATCTATCGAGTTTACAGTGATGTATTTTTTGATTCCTCGTAACAGAAACATGTTTTTTTGGTTTAATCTAGTTGTGGTGGATTGAAACTGTATGTACTCAGAAAAACATGTCCTTAAATTTCATCTTTTCCTGTGTGTGTGTATCCCTTTTAATTGGGATCTTTTGGTGAGGTTACTTCAGTTAAGGTGTGATGTACTTCAATCTGAATGTGTCTTAATCCTCTTACTGGAGTCCTTTATTAGAGAATGAAATTCAGACAAAGTGAAAGTCAGAGTAGCAAGAAACTGAAAGCAGTGAACCCTGGAAGAGAAGGGAGAGACCAGCAAATGCTGCCATGTGTCTTGCAATGTGGCAGAGGAGTCAAGGATCGCTGGCACCCAGTCTTCAGGAAGAAAGCATCAACTGATTATGCCTTGATTTGAACATTTTCCTGGACTCTGTAAGTGAATAAATTCCCATTGTTTAAGCCCAACCCTTTTCATGGTATCAGCTATAAGCAGCCTAGGAAACCAACACATTAGCTAAGTTTCTATAAATTACTATGACAGAAGTGATATATTCTCCAGGAATGTTTGTGGATTTGTCTATTTCATTAATTATTTTAATTTTTGCCTATTGCATTTTGTATATCTGTTATTGGAAATAAATGTTTATGATTGTTATGTCTTTCTGAAGAATTACCCCTTTTATTGTTACCAAATGACCCCCCTCTTATTTATGGTAATGTTCATTGTTTTATGAAGTCTATTTTGCCTGCTATTGATATACTCACTGCACCTTTCTTTGTTTACTGTTTCCATGTATACCCTTCCATATTTTTATTTTAATTTGTTTTTATTATTTAAAGTGAATCTTCTCTATACCAATTGTAATTAGCTTTTATTTTTCCATATTCCATTTGCCACTCTATTGCTTTATTAGAGTATTTAGTTCTTTAAATTTTATATGATTAATTATATGGATTGATTTAAGTCTCCTTTGAGTCTATTTTTGCCCCCATCTTTTTATTATGTCTTTTCTTCATAATATTCTTTGGTCTTTTGAATTTCTAGAAAATTTTAGAATTTCATTTTAATCTATCTTTTTGTCCTTTTACGTTTCTTTTTGAATTAATTTTGTTTAGATACTTTAGGGATTACAACACACATTTTTAACTTGCATAGTGTAGTCTGATTATAGTCTACCATTTCATGGAAAATGTAAGTTTCCCCATCTGAAAAGCATCATTTCTGCCCCGACTCTTTTATTTCTTTAGGAGATAGCAGGAATTGAACTTGGAACCTTGCACATGCAAAGCAAGTGCTCAACCACTGAGCTACACCTGCTCTGCTATGATATAGTTATCATTTGTATATCTGTATGTGAAATATTTTTGTTTTAAACAGATGCATATATTTTAAAGATGGAAACAAAAGTAAAATACAGTCATTTATGTTTCTCTACAACTTTTCCATTTCTAGTTTTCTTTATTTCTTTCTAAAGTTCTGAGTTTCCATATATCATTTCTCTTTAGCTTAAATAAAACTTCTTTATTATTTATTTTAATGCACCTCTGATGGTGACAACAGTAACTTTTTTTCATTTATCTAAATGTAATGTATTTAATTTGCACTTTTTCTCAAAGGATATTTTTACTTGATGTATATTTGTGGGTTGATATTTAATTTTACTGAAAAATTAGCCCATGAGTTATATTGTTTTACTGCTATCTTGTCTCATTTTTTTTTTTCCCTAATGAAAATTCAGGTAGTATTATTATTATTATTTTTCACTGTATTTATTGTATTGTTTTCTCTCTATCGACTTTCCATTCTTTCTTTAGCTTTGTTTAGAAATAGTTTGACTATGGTGGACAAATGTATAGTTTTCTTTGAATTTGGCCTGCTTGAGTTGTGCTCAGATTCCTGAATCTGTACATTTATATCACTCAAAAATTTGGAAAACAGTTGAAAATTTTTCATTTTTATTTTCTGTCTATTCTCCTTCTGGGATTCCAATTGCACATATTTTGTACCATTTAATATTGCCCCACATGTTATTGAGGGTCTTTTATCTTTTTAAAACTTTTTTCCCCTGTAATTTTTAGCACTAGAAAATGACATTTGTTTCTTTTATATAGTGTCTGTTTCAATGCAAAGATAGCATGACAAAAACATTTTCTTTTATGTCTCTCTTTGAAAATAGTTGAAATAGTTATTTGTTTTAAAATTCATATCTGCTCTTTCCAACATATGGGTTACTTAAAAGCGTCCTTCTATTTTTTTTTTTTTTTTTTTTTTCTGTGAAGGTCTAGTCACATTTCCTTATTCATTTGTAGGTTGATTAGATTTAAATTGTTTTTTGATCATGTGAATGATATGTTGTAGAGATTCTGGATTTTTTATGACCTTTTTAAGGGTATTTTTTTTCCTTTGTTTCAGTGAGTTATTAACTTGATGCACTCAAACTTCAAACTGTCTCCCTTGCATTGAGCAGTATTCAAATACTTTTTTTTTTTTTTTTTTTTTTAGGTACCAGGGCCAGGGATTGAACATGGGACTTTGTATTTGGGAAGCCAGTTATCAACCACTGAACCACACTGGCTTCCTGAGTTGGTTTTCTTTGTTTGCTTGCTTGTTGTTTGCTTTTTTGTTTTTCGGAGGTACTGGAACCGAATCTGGGACCTACCATGTGAGAAGCAAGCGCTCAACTGCTTGAGCTGCATTCACTCCCCTCAAACTCCTTATTCAATTCTTGCAGCCTTAGCTAGGGTACTTGGATACTGCTCCACACATGTGCATTTCTTAGATTAGCTGGTGATTTAATATGCTTATAGGCAGAATTTGGAGCTTGCTTTATGACTTTTTTCTATTTTGGATTTCCCTTAACTTTCATCATTGTGGTGATCCAAAATTTTGTTCTCTGACTCCTGAACTGATAATATTACATGTTTGCATCCAAGTCTTAGCTGGTTTGGCACTTACAGGAGTCCTTTCTTCAGGCAAAAAAACAGAAAAATGGTAAAGTAACTCAGCATTGTTCTCTTTCCTAAGTGCCAACTGGACTCTGGGTTATGCCTGAACTTCATAACTCTTCAGTACCTTCACATTATTTCATTCACATTTATATATATTTTCCAAAATGAATAATTTTTGTATCCTTGCAGTTGTATTTTGATATTAATAGGTTAGTATTACATGAAGAGGAACTATTGTTTTTGTCATTGTAATTTGCGTTACACAGATGGCTCAAGCATTGACCATCTTTTATTTTGTTTGTTGGTCAGTCATATATTGTTTTACTTTTGTGTGTGTATGAAGTTTGTGAAGGACATGTTGAAGTTTCTTGTTCATAATTCTATTACATTGTGTTTCTTTTGATTTATTGAGTTTATGTAGATACTCAGTATAGGAGATTTTACATTTTCAGGGTTATAAATGTGTTTTCCTACTTTGCTTTGAATTTTATTTTTAACACTCTTGTATCTCAGGCTCTGATATTATTTGCTTTTTTTTTTTCCTTTTATTTATTTATTTATTTATTTATTTTTTTATTATGGGTAAAAATCAAAATTCTCACAATACATACAAACATTTGTAAAATGATATATAAATGGCTCATGATTTTGGTTAAATATTATTTTGATTTATTTTGCAAGTAATATATATTTTATTGCAATCAAAATAGATAATAAAGGGAGTTGAGGTGGCTCAACTGGTTGAGTGCCTTTCTCCCACATGGGAGGTCCCAGGTTCAGTTCCCAGTTCCTCCTAAGAAAGCACACAGCAAATGGACACAGAGAGCACACAGCAAGTGCAAACGAGGGGGGCATAAATAAATAAACATAAATCTTTAAAAAATTAGATAATAGAGATAAAAGAGATGTTTATCCTCTGTAATCTCAAAATCTAGAGTTAATACCTATACCACTTTGTTGTAAATATTATACATTTTATTATAAATATATAAAGAAAAATTATATTTATGAAATGTGATCATATTATACATCTCGCTTTGTGAAATGCTTCTTTCACTCAAGAATAAATTGAAATACTATTTTCTTTATAAATATGTATCTAAACTAGGATTTTTAAAGTAATAAAATAAATTTTATGGATTCATGTAATGTACTTAGCAAATCACAACCTATTGACTATTTTGGTTGGTTCTTATATTTTTCTCATAAAAGTTTACTGCAGTGAATATTCTTGTGCATGAATTTGTACAAAGTTTAAGGTTAATATTTTCAGTTGAATTCCCTAATGTGTTAATGCTAACCAAAGGATATATTTCTTTAGAGACATTTTACAAACACTTTTAAAATTTAAATTAAACACATTCTTTTTTTATTCTGATATATATTGACAAAGAGTCTTCCTGAAATTGAGTAACAATTTACTTTCCTAACAACAGTATATATGACAGCCCATAGCTGAATATTTTTGTATCTTAGAGGAACTATATGTCTCTTCTGGAATGACTTTCCTCAGAGGACCGTTATGAGTCTGCAATTGCCAGTTCATATTACACCAATAGAATTTTCCTGGGGAGACTGTGTATTTAGCAGAAGAAAAGTATTGATTCTTTTTTTTCATCATGGTTCCTTACCTGTGAGAGGATGGAGTAGAGGATAGGGTTTTGAATACCTTATTCTCAGAAGACCACCTCCTCCTAGGTAAGTGTCATCATACACAAGTTCAAACAGGCATGGCCAGTTTCATTTATTTTTTTTTGTCTAGGGAACATGTTTGTCCTACCAATAACAGGAACTGGTGCTTAGAAAGAGCCAGAAGAAATGAAACTTCCCGGATAATTTGCTTTACCTCACACAATTTTATTTTTTAACCTCATTTTTCTTCATGGAAAAAAGCTCAGAATATTTTCTACACTTTTTTTTGTTGTGGTAAGTAGAATAGTCCCTGCAAACTCTTTCCAGTACTTATGGAATTTATTGTAAACTAATTGCTAATTTTTAATAAAACATTTAAAATTGCTAGTAAATAAATACCTCTTTTCATATGTATCTAAAAGGCAACTGGATAAATTTTAGGTCATTATTGCACTTTTAATATATCATTGTTGGCTCTTTGTGTGTTAGGAAAGCAATTTCCCATGAAATTGTTATTACCTTTAAAATATAAGATGATTTTGTACAATGCTTGTTTAAGGGAACTGTCCCTTCTGTATAAATATCATTCAGACTAACTACACAAAAGGTACCAACATTTTAACACTCTTTAAATGTATGGCTTAGGGGTTAAAGGGATAATTTTCTACAATTCTAAGTGGAACCTATTATCATTTGGCCTTAGGACATATTTTAGCTGATTTTGTTGGGTAATGCTGTCCTTTGACTCCAATGATCTCAGAAAATATAGGTCTTATTTAATATCCAAAATGATAACCAATTGTCAAATTATGTTGCTAAAGAGTCATCAACAAAATTACAAATCAAAGACATTTCACATGTTATTTTCTTATGAAACTGATCATTTGTTGGAATAAAGACTAGCAGATCCTTTTCAATATTTTAATCTTCCTAATACAAAAGTGTGGGATTTTCCTTCTTTCTTTCTCCTGGGAAACCTTATATTTCTCCTGGATATTTCAACTGTACTTGGTGTGACCCGAATTAAGTTATACATCCCATGATTTTAGATGTTAATCTTCTTAGTAATCGACAGACCTGACTTATTTTTTTCCTAACCAGAGAGAATACCCCATTTTGTCATAATAGTTCTACTCATCTGTGCAGAAATGTGAAAATGAAACAATGTAAGGAGCAGTCTCAGGGAAATTGGTGTCATCAAACTGGAAGATCACCTGAGATGTCATGAATGCTATTTCCAGCTGTTTACTCAATATATTTTGATACTCCCTTTATTTTTCCTCAGACTTTGAGTCAATGCCCTCTTTCATTCCACAGAATAATTTTTCCAAGAGTTTTCCAATATTTTTCAGATCTTTAAGGAAACTTTCCAGTAACAAAGTCACTTTGTGGTGCTGATATTCTAAAACTTGATATGATCTTAAAGTTCATGTAATTTTCCAAAGACTTTTCAGTCATTTCTATATCAAGATACAAAATGCTGAATCTGTTTTCTTCCTCTCACCTTTGCTAATCTTATTAGTTGAAAACATTTTTCCCTATAATTAATTTTAAGGGTGGATTAATGTTTATGTAAGTTGGAGGTGCCAAGATGTAGAATGAGTGTTCTGCAATAAAATAGAGAATATAGGTTGATATATGATATAGCCTCTCCAGAAGTTATATTTGAAATATATATGAAATATAGACACTCAGGTCTTAGTTTGCTTGAGAATAACAAAGATCAATTAAGTAAGGAAAGAGCATTAAGATGATAAGGTAAAAGAAAGCCCAAAGAAGGATAATAATTAGAGTAAGAAAAGACAGATTGCAGACAGGACTTCATATTTTGATGAATAAGAGTGGCAGGCATGTATGACATGACAGCTTTAAGTGGATTCAGAATTTAGAATGAAACCGTGGTATCATATTGTGGTACCAATCAAATATTGGTCTTGACTTTGAGTTTTGGGAAAGAACAGTTTAGGAGTAAGTAGATTCATTCATGATATAGAAGTCGCCAACTCACAATTCAATATCTTTACCACCATCATCATTGTCATCATCAATTTTGCACTCTTGCTAATATTTTCGAGCAATTATTATTTTCCAGAAAGGCGATCAATATCTTACACCCATAATATCATATACATCCAAATAAAAATAATACTTTACATAAATTTCCTAAATTTACAATAACTGAGATTGAAACTAAATTCCACGAACATGTGTTCTTTCTGAAAATATGTCATTGGCTCTATTCCACTATATAAGGCATTTGTATAATACTCTCATGTTTTTTATTTTTAATTTCTCCCAGCTCTTCTTCAATTTGATTCATCTTAGTGAATAGTGATCATAACCCATTAAAAACTGTCTATGTGATTTTCTTCAAGGACTGGAAAAAAATCATTATCTGGATACAGCATTCTGAAAGTATTTCTGAGGTCACCCCCAAGAGAAAATGGAGGGTAGCAAACTAAAATTATGAGTTACTCTGGGTCTAGAAAAGCATCTGAGATATTTAGACATTCTATGTGAACACAATTCATTCTATCTACTTGGCAATTAAGCATATTTGATATTTATAATCCATATTACACTGTCTAATTATTATTGTACCAAAATAATTTTGCAGTACTACCTAAAATATTTGGTCTTAAAAACCAAAGTAATAATAGATAGGTGCTAACTAATTTACATGAACATGGCAGAAGGATATTGCTACTGAATGCCTGCTCTTTTGTGAAAAGAAGGAATCTTTAAGCATATTTGCTGCCTTTATGGTTATCCCAAGCTCAGCCTTTCACTTAAAGCATGATGTTTTCACACTTATACAAGAACAGTACCTATAGTGAAAGTCACAGTTGGTGTTCACTTGGATTTGGTGGAAATTTCATAAATTAAAATCCCTGAAACCAGAGCAAGAGGAAAAACACTGCTGAGTATTTATTTGCTGAAAACTTACAAAGGTCAAATAAATAATTTGGTGAAACAATGATTAAATAATGAGAAACTTGTAATATTAAAATACATTTAAAAATTGTTATGGAGGTTATATCTGTATGAGGTTGAATTTGAATAACGTGACTTAACTAGATATTTTAGTAATGTCCAGTGCTGTCCAGAATTTGCTGAGAAAGTGTTGCAGCATCACCTATGTTGCTTTTTTTGGGTGACCTGAAAGTAAAAAGCCATATTAGCACTGCTGAAGTTACTAGGGCTTCTGACTGAAGAGTTGTGTAACTCAGTGCCCATAGGGCATGCACAGGTTGCCAAAATGCATGACTCTTTCTTTTGTTCTTTGCTAGTCTCCAATAACCAGAGAAATGAGAAGTTTATGGGAGTTGCCCTCCAGATGAGATCCTCTCCTCTTCTTTCATGGGTCAAATGAAAGGGGAAGTTAAAATTGATGTGGCACTGGCTGTCTAATTTGAATGTTTCTTGTCCTTACTTATAAAGAATATAATTTTTAATAAGTATAGGAAATGTTGAACACTGATTTTGAGCTGTACCTTACTCTAAAATCATTCATTTTTTAAATTATGTTTTCTCAAGGGAAAAGACAATAAACTTCACATTCATTTAGAAGTGTATTATCTATATTGACTTTGAATGGTACCTTTATTCCATTCATCTATTTTTTTTTTCAGCTGATGGAGCCAAGTATGTATGCAGGCAGGAAACAAGGTTTATGGTTGCATGCTGGGAGGAAGAATGTTTATTATTCAGTGATTCCAATAAAAATTTTTCCCAGTTAAAATTAAATCTAAGATTTTTTGAAAACCCCTTGGAGATGATGAAGAATGAAATTTACTCCATGATCTCTTGCTTGTTTCAGTGGCAGACAACGGAGAACCTCATGCAGTGCCCAGAGAGAAAATCCCACTCCCACTCTTATTTTACTTCAGATTCACTGAGTATAGAAAATGGGGCACATATTTAGGCTTCCTGAAATTCAAAGAATGAAGAAGACAGCTCAGATTGCCTGTTTATTTCAATACGAAAGGATCAGATTAACCATGGACAAAGTAAGCTTATTAATATTGTAGTAATAGAAGTACAGGTAACATTGATATAGTGGTTACTAGAGGTTCTAAGGGGAGAGGGAGGGAACAATAGGAGGAACATATGGCATTTTCACAGCCTTGGAATTAAGTGTAAACCACAAGGTAATCTCTAGACATTGGGTAGTAACAATGTTTCCATCTGTATTCATCAATTGTAACAAATACACCACACTATTGTAAGATGGTATAAATAAGATGGCAGGGTGGGGGGGAGAGAGGATGGGGTATCTGGGAATCTCTTATACTTTCAATGAAGCTTTTCTGTAATCTAAAACCTCTTTAAAAATAAAATTATCATATATTTTTTTTAAAAGAAAGGATAGAGTTGTTATGTAGTCCAAATAAGAACTCAAAGCAGAAAGTCTAGATTCTGACTTTCCTGATAGATAGCTGCCCCTTATTATTATACACTTCTGGGTTTAGATTTCTCAAAGGAAAGCCCATTCTATTCTGATTCATCTTTACTTCTTAGTCAATATTTGCCTCAAACTTCCTGCAATTGATGCTAAATTTGCTTTTAGAGTGACGCTGAGTAATCTCAAGACTTTTTTCCATCTATTATCTCTTAGGATACTTGTAGGCAGCTGTCATGTCCTCCAACCCCAGGTTTGATTTTTTTGTTTTCTTTGATAACATCAAACATACTTCAGATGATGTGGTTTTCTCACTTTTTCGTTTTCTTTCTCTCCCTCAGGAAATGTTGCTTTTTTTTGCCTAGAATGAAATACATTTTCATTTAGAAAACAAATTGTACCAAAAATACAAGAAGTCCAAACTGTATGTCTACTGTTGAAGAACAAGGTTACAGGTTTTTCTTTCGCTCTGTTGGCTTATACTAGGTTTCAGTGCATTCACATTTTTAATAGAGTAATATTAACCTGGGATTTTACTTTTCACATTCTTGTGTTATCTATATATTTTTAACTAGCTATCCAACTATGTAAATTTGATAAAACATCACTAAAGTAGACAATTTAGTATTTAGTGAGAATCAGCAACTTCTCTATGACTAGATGGCAGTCAATATCAGGTAAAATAATAATAGAGGGATGATATATCTCTGACAGAGGGCAAATTAGTACAGGAACATTTTCATCTACACTTATAAAATCCTATCTTTTATTAATTATTATTACAAAGCTCTGTGATTCTTTCCATACTACTACTAACTAATCATTGTTACTAACCACCGAGCAATGAACCAGATATTGGATCAATTGTTTTATATACCTTATTCTATGCATTTCACCCAAGACTCATGGCAAAGTGCCAATAATCCCATTTAACACATGGGAAAGAAGATCAGGTTAAACTATTTGTAAAGCATACAAGGCTATTTCATGAAAAGCAAAATCAAGATTCAAAACCAACTCTGCCTGATTTCAAAGTCCATTTCCCACAGCAGAACAATAGCTACTCTCCCTTGATTAAATTTCCTACATACTGCATGTATTATGTTATGTAATTTACATCACAAATAGGAGTAAGGTATGAATGCCTCCATTTTACAGAAAATCAACCCCAAGCTGCATTCAAGATAATTGATACATACAGATCTTTTTTCAAGAAAAATTCTGCCTAAAGAAAAGCAGTGCCTAAAAAGCTGTGCCTATTTTAGCATGTGCCCTAATAATAGTATGTTTTGGCCCTGCCATTGTGTTGGTAATCAATACTAGTAAATGTTTCTTCCATAATGTGGCATAATTTCCTTGTCCTTTGGTCTAGCTCAAAATTCAAATTTGTTCAAAAATTTGGTCATCCCAGGTGTATGCTAAACTCTTTGCTCCAAATCTCCACATGGATACCACCTTCTCACCATACACTTATTTTAAATGGGCTTATTTATCTGTTTATTCTTAAATTATCTACCGTCCTCACCCTGGTGTATCAACTCCATGACAGCAAATTTACCTAACCTGTTCACCTCTTCATATTCAGAATCTAGAACAGTTCCTTGCACAAAGCAAATGTACGACAAAATTAGTTTAATAGATGGATAACATCCACACACAATCAATGCCATGAAATTTCTGCCATAACTTTAAAAAGTAAAATAATCTTTGTGAGTGTATGTGTGTGTGTGTATATATATATATATACACACACACACATAGATATATTTTATATATATCTCCTTACATGGAGATCCTCAAAATAGCTCAAGATGGAGCAAAATGGATAATATTTCTAAAATCTAAAGATGAATAAATAGCACTTGAGATTTTAGGAGGTTTAATCAATACCCATAGTTTAGGCTTAAATATATGAGAAATACAAACCACTTTCTACTCTTCTAAACATGTGGTCAATAAAACATGGCTAAGCACACACACAAATATCACACGATGTAGAGAAATGATTTTTATTTCATTACATTTTTTTGAAGCGATGTTACTATTGGCCACTAATATAGATGCAAGTGATTCTGGAAATGTTATCTTTATGTACCCTCAGCTTATACAATGATCTTTTTATTCTAATAGACTCCTGTATTCCAAGAGAGCCCCAAAAGTGTGCTGGTGTTTGTATTAATAGGGATGGATTTTGTTATTATTGATTTTGTTGCTATGTTCTTAACTTGGCTCTGAATAGATTCTTCTTTAATAACTTGAACTATCAATTTAAAACACATTCTATCCACTGCATCGTTTTTTTATGGTAATGCATTTATTTTGAATTTCTTAGAATGAAACTGGAGAAGAAAATAGAGTATGCTAGAGACATTTGACATTTTTGTCTGAGTTACTGGGCTTGGGGACTGATCTGTTTAGAAGTTGACAGTGTGGGGTAAATGCTTTTTGTTGAATCTAACTTGAAATTATTGGAAGAACATTATTCAAATATCATCCTAGTTTTATCTGGTCAATTTAGGGTCTGACATCCAAGGATCTTTCCCCTGACCAAGTGTAGGACAAGTCCTAGACATCTAGATCACTGAGAGATAACTCAAGTTCATAGGCAGTATCCTGCTTGAGGAATGAAGCCTAAATTAAAAGAAGAGAGTAACATTTATGGGGGGAAAAAGAAGGAGTTAGGTCTCAGGGAAGGAAGGGAACAAAAGAAAAACCATAGCCAAAATTTCCTAAAATCTCAGATGGGGAAAAGAGATGGTATAAGACTGCTGAATTCCAAAGAGGGAAAAAGATTTTAAAAATCCTTAAATATCAACTTTATGTTTTAAAAAGTATGAAAATCCCAAAGAATTGTGGGTACTGTCAAAGAAATGCCTGAAAAGAAAAGCAAAAATGTTCACCTCTCTAAATTCTGGTGCCACACCTCAAGGCTACCTGCCATTAAAATCTCTCACATCAAATACCTCAATTTCAATTTTTTTTCCTCTCTCTCTCACTCCCTCCTTCTCTTTCCCCCTTCTCTCATATATGTTATTTTTCAAACATTTGGAGAAAAATAGATGTACATGCTCTTAAGATTCATAACCACTGTATTAGTCAGGGGTTCCTTAGGGAAACAGAACAAAAAGGACATATCTGTAAACCTTATGAGATTTTATAAAATTGTCTCATGTGACTGTCGGGATATACAAGTTCACATTCCATAGGGCAGGAAGCAAACTGGGAAACCTGACAAACATTTTCATTGAATTCTCCAGGAGAAGCTGGCTGGCTGAAGTAAAGAGGGAAATTCTCTCCTCCAACTGCTGAAATCATTACTTCTCCTTTTAAAGCCTGCAACTGATTGGATAATTCTTGCATTGTTGAAGGCAATTGCCTTTGTTGATTGTAGATGTAATCAGCCATAGGTGCAATCAACTTACTGAAGATTTAAGTCCATGAAATGTCCTCACAGTACAATTAGGCTAGTGTTTGCTTGACCAAAAAACTAGGCACCATAACCTGGCCAAGTTGCCACATGAACCTAATCATCACAACCATGGATCTTTTCTTATTTAAAAATACTGCTGTAATGACCATCTATGGCAGTTTGAGATTATTTATGAATTCCAAAGGTAGAGATTATATTTATATACTGATCTCTTCCTCTGGGCATGATACCCTTCAATTGTATTAGATTCAGCTGAGGTGTCTTTGATTAAATAATGTTAAGAATAGGGCTTTGATTTGAATAGTCAGTAAGGTGTAACTCAGATTAAGTCCCCGCCCCCTTGGTGGGCTATATAAATGGACACTCACTCAAGAAGACACACAGAAGAAGATACAGAAGAAGAGAACTTTGTCAGTTTTCATCCTGATCCCTGGAGAGAGATGAGCCATTCTCCTCATAATTTACAGCTGACTTTGTTATGAGAACAGAGCAGCTGAGAAGCTCTGAGAGATGAGCCCTATGCCAGCCTATGGCTGAGATTAGAAGAAGCTGGACCCACAGAGACTTAAGAGGAAGAAGGAAGGAGAGACCAAGAAAGATCACCCACCATCTTGCTTCAACACATGGCAACTGACTTTGGTGAGAAACCAAACTGGAGTTGGACTCCTTAGGGCTTTTTAACTATAAGCTTTTACCCTAAATAAATGGCCTTTATAAAAACCAACAGATTTCCGGTACAGCACCTATTTGGCTGACTAATACACCATCCTTGTTATATTTTTGCATACACACACTCTGATAATTATGGGATATAATCTTTGACAGAAAAATTGCTGGGTCTGGAAAATACTGCAAAATTTCTTTAAAAAAGTAATCATTTTCATTACCACAAATATATTGACGCTTCTCTACTGTAGTTGATTATGGTCTGTCCTGAGCACAGGCTTAACACAACAGAAACTTCTAGCAAATGACCATTTTATTACTTACCCAGAACAAAGGACCTGAAAGAGAAGGGAAGAATCCCATCATGACCTCTTCCCATTGGAGAGGAGAGACAGGCCTGTGCTTCTGGAAGTTTGTATTTATCCACCCGAAGGGAAGGAAGCTTGCCCCTGAGAGTTCCCACCCTGATAAGCTGCTGGGGCTCCTTTCTCTTGGTTTTAGGTTCAAGATAATTTCAAGCCACTCCATTAGACCTAACATCTATCTGAGACTATGGAATGGAAACATATTGAAATATCTACACACAATGGAAAAGGAGAGTGGGGTAGGCAAGAGCTGGGAGATGGCTTCTAACCAGGTCTGTGACTTCCCCAGCATTTACCCATGTGCTCCCCAAAAGTAGGTGTTTTCATTTGCTACAAGTTACTGGGAGCAATATTCCAGAAATGGGTTAGCTTTTATAATGGGAATTTATTAGGGTAAAAGCTTGTAGTTCTAAGGCTGTGAAAGTGTCTGAGTCAAGGCATCATCAGAGATGCTGTCTCACCAAAGATTGGAGATCCTGAGCTCCTTCCATGTAGCAAGACACATGGAGATATCTGCTTGTTTGGATCTCTGCCTTCTTCTCTGAACTTACTTTCTCCCTGAGCTCAGCTGTGGGCAATCAGGCATATGGCTCATTTTTCCCTCTCCACGAGGACTCTTCTCTTTAAACTTCTTGGGGTCCTCTTTCCAAGCCTCTGTGCTACGCTGATTCCAGCCTCTGCCCTCTGGGACCTCTCTCTCAGCCTCTCAGGGTTTCTAAGTCTCTGCTGCTCCTTTCTGTATATCTGCAGCTGTTTAGTCCTCCAGGTATAAAGGACTCCAGTAAGATGATTAGGTCCCACCCTGGGTCATGCAATATGGTCAAAGGCCCTTAAGTGAAATTATCATATCAGAAATGATGAAATCAACGGGTCTCTTAAGTGAATCTAACCAAAAGGTCCCACATACAATAGGTTTACATGCACAGGAATGGGTTAGCATAAGAACATAATTATCTGGAGTCTACAAAAGACTCAAATAAGTACAGTGGGTTTTCTCCAACTTCTAAAATTCTTTATGTTTAATCAATTTGGTAAGCAATAGTATACCACTAATTTTAATGTCATTCCTCAATTATAAATGAGATGAAGCATCCTGTTATTTGTTTACAAACAATTCTTCCTGCAAATAATTCTGGCTATTGGCTTCTCTTTGTACAATTGCTAATTGAACATATATGTGGTATGTTGAATTATGCACCACAGAAAAAGATGTTCTTAATCCTACCTTAATCCATTCTTGTGGGTGTGGATCCATTGTAAATAGGAATTAAATTATGTTTAATTAATATGTGACCAATTGAATCAGGAAGGGCTTTAATCTTAATTACTGGAGTTTTTATAAGCAGAATGGAATTCAGACAGAGAGAGAGAGAAAGTCACAGGAAGAAGCCAGAAGTCAAAGGAACCTGGAGGAGAAAAGCGAGGCTGCCATGTGCATTGCCGTGTGCCAGAATAGCTAACAATTAAGTATCACCAGCTGTCACCACAGTCTTCTTAGAGAAAACATTCCCTTGAGGACACCATGATTTTGGACTTCTCCTAGTCTCAAAATTGTGAGCCAATAAATTCCTGCTTTTAAGCCAATCCACTGTATGGTATTTGTTTTAGCAGTCAGGTAGCTTAGAATATATATTCACAATCATTGTAAATATCTACTCATGAGAGCAAGTTTCTGTCACATATGCTACAAATATGTTTTGTTCATCTTGATATTGCATATTGTTATGCATTTAACTTATTCTTCTTCATATGTCATTTCCCAGATTTTATGTAGTCATATTTATCAACTTTTCCTTTATAATTACTCTGGTCCTTGTATTTACTAAAAACAAAGAAACAAGCAAAATTTTAATCCATAAGGATACAAACCCTTTTTGTTTTAGCATGTAATACCGATTTATTTCATATCATTTTTATGTGTGATTCCTTAAGTCAGAATGCTATCATATTCATACTTTAAATTCTCAACTGTATTTATATATTTCTAACCATTTTAAATTGCTACTCAGATCTTTCTTCTTAGTCATGCAACATCAATGTTTATTTTTTGTAATCCTGAATCTTAAAAATTAATATCTACTTACTCTATCTTTAACTCTTATTTTTATGATTTAATAAAACTGAGGTGTTCTAACATGCAAACAAACTAGTGTAAGTAACATTGGGAAAATCTAAATGAGATCAGTGGATTGCATTAATTCCAAAATCCTGGGTGTGATATTATTCTTTTATTGTAAAATGTTACCATTTGGGGAATTTGGAAAAGTATACATGGATCTGTCTGCCTTATTTCTTAAATTTTCATGTGAGTGCACAATTATTTTAATAAAATTCCAATTAAAAAGTAGTGCATTGCCATGTTACAACACCAATCACTAAATAGTATCTCCAGAATGAGGCTTGGGAAATGTTCTCCCTGCTTTAATTTAAAACATTTAATCTTTACATAAAACAAGGTAAATAAAATTATAGAGCACTCAAATACTCTTCCATGGTAATGTTTCTAAAGCAAGCTTTCAAATAAAAAGTAAAAGCATTTTTTTCTACGTGTCTTCTCTCTTCCACTTATATTCAGGGAAGCGAAGTACATTAAATCAAAATTCAGTATGACTTTTTTGAAATAAATGACAAATATTTCTCTACACAATTAATAGAACATCATTGAATGGTGACTTTGGCATAGATTTTTGACTCTCCTATATGACAATTGAAGGGCAATTTGTGGGTGCAATAGGAGATCTACATCTATTTGATTTTTTTTCAACATATATACACAGGGATATTACATTTTATAAAATATGGAAATATCATATAAGACAATTTATAGTGGGCCCTACTTTGGAATATATGCTCTCCAGTGTGACAGAGTTGGACTCAATTGTGATTTCCCTACTCATGGCTCTACTCTCCCTTTTATTTGAACCTATGATTTGTACTAGAGTTAGTAAGTGTACATCCAAGAGACTTAAATCTTTTGGCTGTCATGTGCCAGCTGGGCCCTGAGTCTCAAAAGTTGCAACACTCACTCTCTGGTTCACTGAAGTCACCCAGGATTACTAACAAGGAGGAGATGATGGACAACCACTGTATCAAGGAACTGAGAAAGTCTTCAACTTCAAGCAAGATTGGCAAATAATGGAAGAATGTGCATTGGAATTGGTGTAACAAAGATTATCAAAAGCTTTTCTGAGAGTAGTTTCTGGCAAATGCTAGGATTTCAACATAGACTGGAAGCTGGTGGGAAGTGAATGAGGGGTAAGGAACCAGCAGGGAATGTTGAGCATATTTTGCTGCAGTAGACTAGAAGTAGTGACAAGAGTTTTGAAAAGAAAGCAAGGGGATTTTTGGCCAAGACAAGACTGTAGTTAATGCATTTAAACCCTCCTTTCCCTTCAAAAATAGCAGTGTTAGAGTAAATAAAACTGAAATGAAATGAAATTGTATAACCACAAACAAGAACATATTTCATGGACCAGAAAATGAAGAGAAAGGGGATGTATCAAGCAGGGGCAAAATTTGATTTCCAGCTGGGATCAAGGATCATATTCATGAGAAGTGCTGGAAAATAACATTTTTGTAAGCAAATACACATATATGCATATATATTTATATATCATTTTGCAAATGTTTGTATGTATTGTGAGAATTTTGATTTTTACCCATAATAAAAAAATATATATATGGGAAGAGTAAGGATGAAGAACTACTCTCTGTCAATACCTTTGAAGATATGCCTGATAAAGAAAATGTCAAAATAAATGAGGGAAACACTCACTAAGATTGATAGCCTATATAATAAAAAATGAGGTCACATATATACTCTCAGCAAGAATGCAAATAATAGGGCAATCTGAAATATTATATTAAAATAAATGTTTTAATTCTTCAGATATAGAAATGTAGTAAAACCATGATTATGGGAGAGATAAATTATAAATACAAATAATAAAATATGAATTAACAACTATCATATGTGAAAGAGATCAGTTAATATAATAAAAAGTATTGGGAACACATGGGTATGCCTAAGCATAGGAATGAGAATAATAAACTAGATATTCTCTTGACTAAATTTACTTGGAGTCAGAATATGTCAATAGTGAGACAATACAGAGAAATTCACTATGAATTAGCATAAGGAATTGAAAGCATGTTAAGAATGAATGAGAAGTTAAGAGAGATGGTGGCTGAATTAAACAGTTCCAATATTAATAAAATAATCCTAGTAGGAAAGAATAAGAAAACAATAAAAAGAATTTAGGATATTGTTCTAGAATTGTGAAAGGGAGTTTTGCCATTAGCTGAATGTGCACGGTGGAATTATGAAAAAGTGAAAATACAAGCAATGAAAAAAACAGCTTTATTCCCATTATGGCCTTATGGATCAGAGGAACAGAAAAAAAGGGGAGCCATGTCTCCTTGTGGTAGGGGATTGATATAATGTATTTATGTCTGAAATGTTGAGTGTAACGTGCTGAGGCCAACAGGTTCATGCACACAGTTGAAGATTTCAAATAGAGATTTTGAATTTATAGAGATAGTGCTAGCAATATGAGTTTCATCAAAAGAAAAGTTGGTATCAAAGGATGGCACAGCCACCAAAGGGAAAGCATTTAGAAGGGAAAAGAAGGAAGGAGGATTAGTGCATGGATATCAAGAAATGATAGTTTTAAAAGAAGGAAGGAATATTGGCTGTTTAGAAACCCAAGAAACACCCCAACAACATGGAATGTACAGGTCTGGATGAGGTCAAATAATGGGGAGAATTTGAATATGGAATGTACATTAGATAATAATATGGAATTTGTTATTACTTTTGTTAAATGTGAGCATGTCATGATTGGCCATGCATAAGCATTGTTTTAATATTTAGAACACATAATCAAGTATATAGGGGTAAATGTCATGATGTTTGTAATTTGCTTTAAGAACTGCTCAGCATTAAAAAATATAGTATCCAGAATATATTTTAAAACTCCTATAACCCAATTTTAAAAATGGGCAAATGGCCTGAAAAGACATTCCTCCAAACGAGGTATGCCAAAGGCCAATAAATACATAGAAAGATGCTCAAAATACATCATTAGTAATTAGAGAAATGCAAATCAAAACCACATGAAATACCATTTTATGCCCATTAGAATGGCTATTATTTAAAAAACAGAAAATAACAAATGTTTGATAGGATGTGGAGAAATAGGAATCATCATACAGTGTAGGTGGAAATATAAAATGGTGTAGTCGCTGTGGCAAAGAGTTAGGCTCAGATACTTAAGAATAGAATTACCATGTAACCAAGCAGTCCCACTTCTAGGTATATGAAAGTGTAGATTCAGATATTAGTACATCAATGTTCATAGCAGCTTTACTCACAATAGACAAGGTAGAAACAACTCAATATCCATTAATGGATGAATGCATGAACAAAAAGTGGTATATCCATAGAGTAGAATATTTTTCAATCATAAAAGGGGATGAGGTTCTGATGCATGCCTCAACATGGATGACATGTTGAAGACATGTTGAGTGAAATAAGCCAGATACAAAAGGATGAATATTATATAATATCTTTTATATGAAATAATTTGAAAATGCAAATTCATTGAGTCCAAAAGTAGAATCCAGAGAACCAGGAGCAATGGGGTAGAAATGGGGAACGGCGACTGAATTCTCATTGTGCAGAGTTTTGGATGAATGGAAAAGTTTTAATGTTGGATGGTGGTGATGGTAGCACAATATTGTGGATATAATTTCCACCCCTGAATTGTATATTTGGAAGTGGTTAAAATGGGAAATTTTATGAAATATATATAGTGCAATAAAATTTTTTAAGAATTCATAGAACTGTATAACAAAAAGAGTAAACCCTAATGAAAACTATGGACTATGGTTAGTAATAAATATTATAATATTATTTCATCAGTTCTAACAAAGGTACCATATTAATGCAAAATATTAATAATAGGGAAAACTGCCTGTGTGAAGAGAGAATGTGAGAACTCTGTGCTCTTGCATGATTTTTCTGCCAAACTACAACTTCTCTAATTTTTTAAAAATAGAAAAAATAAAGTTTGAACAAAAAATAAGATAGCTGACAGTCAATAGAAGGGAATGGAAAGTAGAACTTTGGATTTTTTAGTTAGGAGTGCAGTGATGAAGATCTAACTGAAATTATACTACTTTTATGATAGTTCCTGTATGTTTTTCTTTAAATTAAGACTCATGTTTTGGAATCTTCTTGGAGTGATCATATTTAAAAGCCCTCAAAGATGGAGTTTGATACTATGAAAATGTTCTCATAAGTAAACACCAGTTGCCTCTGTTTATTATGTCAATCAAAATTGTCTAATAATTAGGGTGAAAATTGTTCCAGGATTATCCTAGGTTTTAGCTCTGAAAGTCTCATGTTGCAAGAAATCTCTCAGATAGTTATTAAATTCCAGGAGGCAGAATTGACCTGTAAGACCTTGACTTTTTATATGATCGGTTTATGAATGAGTTTTTAACCACACATTTTTGATTCATAAGGGAAGTCTGTGTTCATGATTGTTTTTGTCAGTCTTACATTTCTCATTGTTGGTTCTCTGAAGTTAAGGAAATCCAGTTTGTCTGTTGATTTATGCACATAATGCCAGAGGTTATTCTACATATGTCTGATTTGTAATATATACTAAACTTTGTATACAAAACAAGAGAATACGTAAATAACTGAAATGTAAATTTTATATTTTTGTTATCTCATATACATTAAAATCCCATTTTTATCTTTAGTGGGAGCCTATGCTACTTTGGTATTTTTTACCATTTATTAAATAAAGATTCATATGCAAACTAACATTATAAAACCAAATGTTGGAGTGGGTTGATTCATTTTATTGAAGAGAGAAACTGCTTAAGAAATGTATTTTATGCAACTCTACCAATCACCTATTTATTATAATATTCTTTATTCTTCATTAAGTTATATCCAACCATATTTCTACTTGGCAAGACATTGTTAGCATTTAGTTAACTTGCTATAAATACTTACAAGTAATATAATTAAAATAATATATATGAAAGTATTTTGTGAATATAAGAATATTATGCACATGTTGGATATATTTCTCCCCTCTAAAAGTACACTGTAATTATTGTTTTTCACTGAGTCAAGCTTCCATTTACAAATAAGCAAGGATTTACTGCAGAAGTATATGCTAATTTTATTTGTGACTTGTCTCAATTACAACTATTTCATCTTGACAATTTAGCCTTTCTCCAGTACCCTATTTAAGTTTGCACAAGCATTATCTTCAATAAGATATAGTAGTCCATTTTGGCATAATAAACAATCTGTTTTTATTTAGTAAAAGGAAATTATGGCTGTGAACCTCTACTCTTTTAATAGAATTTTAAAACCAAATATAATAAAAGCTTTTTATTTCCATTCTCTCTCCTATTTTTCACAAAAAAATGTAAATATTTTAATAATTACTATTGAGCTTTTAAATGTGATTATTATTAGTAATGCTATTATTGGTATGTTATTATATTAATAATGAGCTTTTAGATGCTCATTCTTTTTTTTGATCTCCACTGTTCTTTGACTCTTGCTAATATGTTTCTCTATCTGGAATATAAGAAAATGCATGGAGCACCAAAATCCTTTACATGAAAAATCATCCTCATTAAAATTATCTCCAGCAAGTGAATGGGCATGCCAATTTACATTGACTTCAGATGTGCCAGTGTTGTGACTTAATAAAGACAATATAACAACATTTGACACCAAGAGACTATTTGCCTAAGGAGTTCCCAGACCAGCCTGTCATAGGATCAGTGAACTAAGCACAATATATTCATGACACCAGTGGGTCATTTGAAATTGTATTTGAGGAGATACAGAAGTAAGAATTAATGTATGTAAAGAGAATGTCCAGACTCCCTTGGTATTTACCTCAATTATGTAGTCACTTCTCCCTCCACATGAGCCTATAACTTTATATGTGGTTCCTTCATGAGAGAGGAAAGGATACAGGCCTGATTTACAGATATTCAGTGAAATATGTTGGCACAAGCTGCAGAAGAGCTACTGAATTAAAACCCATTTCAAAGGTGGCCCTGAATGCACCAATGAAGTACAAATCCATTGTATGGTGGAGGGGGTTATCTAACTATGGATATACACTTCCACAGGCAGTGGAGAATGGCTCGGTATCTTTGTCATAGTCCTGAAAGCAACCAGATTGCAAGATTAGTGGCAAGGTTTTCTGGGGAAGAGGTACCTAGATGAATCCATGAAATTAAGAAAATATGCAGATTTTTTGTCTCATAGTAATGCTTACCAGAGTTTATCTACACAGACAAGTCTCACAACTGGAAGCATGGGTTGACTCAGCCTGTGGTTGTCATATTGACTCTCTCTCCATCCTGTTGATCATTGGAGAAGGAATGATATGTATGCACATGCCCAAGAACAGGAACTCACCTTCTCTAGGAATGAGCTAGCTATTACCACTGGTGACTATCCAAACTGCCAACAGCAGAGACCAGTGATGAAACTTTTTTATGGCATCATTCCTCAGGGAGCTTAGCTATTCAAATAGGGCCTGGTCAATAATATCTGTATTAGTCAGCTATAGGGGTGCTGATGCAAAATACCAGAAATCAGCTGGTTTTTATAAAGGGTATTTATTTGGGGTAGAAGCTTACAGCTACCAGGCCATAAAGCGTAATTACTTGCCTCACCAAAGTCTATGGCCATGTGTGGAGCAAGATGGCTGCCAACTTCTGCCGGGTTCAGGCTTCCGGGGTTCCTCTCTTTCTGGGGCTCATTTCTCTCTGGGTTCAGCTGCTCTGGTATCTCCACAAGGCCAGCTGTAGACTATTACGTGAATGGCTTGTTTCTCTTCCCAGGGCTTTCTCTCTTTCCTCACAATCAAGCTCCTCTATGTACTTACTTCCCAGGGCTCCAGATCAAGACTCCAACATCAAAACTCCAGCATCAAAACTCCAACTAACTCCTCTGCTCTGCCATGTAGTTTTATCTGTGAGTCCCCACACACCAAAGGGTGGGGACTCAACATCCTACTAACATGACCCTATCAAAGCCCTAATCATGATTTTATCATGCTCAGGTACAGACCAGCTTACAAACAGAATCCAATATCTATTTTTGGAGTTCATAAACCATATCAAACTGCTACAATGTCAAAACCCTTCCACCTTGGGAGAGTCAGAGATTCAGCAACATATGAATCAATACTTGGATTGGCTGTCAATGCCTAAGGTATTTTTTTTTTTTAAGATTTTATTTATTTATTCATTTATCCCCCCCTTGCTGCTTGTGCTCGTTGGGTCAGCTAACCACGCCGTGCGTGTGGGCTTGCCTTCACCAGGACGCCCCGGAAACCGAACCCGGGGCCTCCCATATGGTAAACGGGAGCCCTACTGATTGAGCCACAGCCGCTTCCCATGCCTAAGGTATTTTTGCCTGACCCACTACCTGAAGACTAGCATAATGCCCAATCTATTAATATGATATTCCACACACTACTGCCTCAGTCCTTTATAGAAAAGAATTTGTTATAATGGGCTCATAATTATGGTTTTCATTGGTCATGTCATGCACTCCATGGAATGTTGTTAGAATGCACCTCTTCTTGGTGCTTCTGTGCCCAACAACATTTGAAAATGGTCAGTTTCCCCAACTATACATAGGATAAGGCACTTAAATATACAGACCACTTTGGGCTCAATATATATTATTTCTCAAAACAAGTAATTCAGCAAGGCAATGTGATGGAAATCTTAAATGGGTAGGGGAGGAGAGAGATGGATATAAACATTGACACCTGTAGCTGGATCAGACTATTATGTAAAACACTTTTTGGAAATTGCAGCTGGTCATTGGTTACCTTTAAGGACTGGATATGTTCTGTACTATAGGAGAAAACAACATTCTTTTCTACATGATCCGAATGTATCAGAAGATTGCATAAGATGATCTTACTAAACTAAATTTTTTGCGCCATCTAAGATATGCTAAGTTCCTCCTACCTCTCCCATTTTAGACATTGGATGCTGCCTCACTTTTAGGCCAAAATGACTCCAGAGGGTTGAAGTCCATATTTCAACACAATTGCTACCAGAATCAGAGCAAGAATCTACATGTATAGGGTGAATGAGAAGTAGAGCCAGTTGCACCTGCACACAAGCCAGTCCAGACACACAAAAGCTCTGGTGTCCACAAAGACTTAGGTGAGGAGCTCCATAATACATACTGGAAATATAGGCTGTTAATGATCTATGGACAGGTTTTGACCAATGGAAAGTATAGACTTGGAAGGACAAAGCATAGAAAATATTCTGTCATTTCACCTTAATGAATTTTCCTGAGATACAGTAGTTTCATTTGGACTTGCTGATGATGTCCTGCCATCAATTGTGCTTTCTAAGAATTAATATTTCTCCTTGAATTTTTCTGTATTACTTTTCTTTATCCCTCAGTTGACTTTTCTTGTTTATAGCTTCCTAATATGTACCACACTTGTATTAGTCAGCCAACAGGGTGCTAATGCAAAATACCAGAGACTGGTTGGTCTTTATAAAGGGTATTTATTTGGGGTAGAAGTCCACAGTTACCAGGCCATAAAGTGCAAGTTTCTTCCCTCACCAAAGTCCACTGCTACGTGTTGGAGCAAGACAGCTGCCGACATTTGCCAGGGTTCAGGCTTCTTGGGATCCTCTTTCCCCGCGGCTGCGTTTCTCTCCGGGCTTAGCTCCTCTGTTTCTTCCACAAGGTCAGTTGCAGACTATTAGGCTCTCTAGGCTTTGGTTCTCTCCACAAGGCCAGCTGTGAAATCTCAGGCGAATGGCTGGTCTCTATCCCAGGGCCTTCTCTCCAACATCAAAACTCCAACATCAAAACTGCTTCAACTCTGTTCTTGCCATGCCTTTTATATTTGATTTTCCCATCCACCAAGGGGTGGAGCTCAACGCCCTACTGACATGGCCTAGTTAAAGCCCTAATCATAACTTAATCATGCCCATATTAGCATACCAGTTTACAAACATAATCCAATATATATTTTTGGAATTTATAATTACATCAAACTGCCAAATGGCTACAACACTAATGAAAGATGTTAATATGGAAGAGTGTGGAAGGGGGATGGTTTGGTATAAATGGAAATCCCCTATATTTTCAATTTAACATATATGCAATCTAAAGCTAATTAAAAATAATGAAAACAATTATTTTAAAAAAGTGATCGCATGGAAACTTTTGTCTCAGGCTATCTTTCTAGGCAATTTGGGCAAAGACTAATGAGATATTTATTTATATTTGTACATCTCTTATTTTCCCTTCATATATGACTCTTTTAACTGACATTTGTATGAGAACATCAGGGATGCAAAAAACAATACATGCTCTGGACATTAAATAAGTGATAAAATGTTATAGGAAAAACAATGGCTAATTATTCACAAAATTATGTTTTGGTGTATATCCTTTCTTGAGGTTTCCAGGCTCTTCCTTTTTCTGTCCAACTTACTTCAAGTTTCTATCACTTGGTTGCCTATATCTTTCTATTAGAGGAGACAGCATTCTGCTTTTCTAGGTCCTACCACCACTGAATGTTTCCATCCTATATAACATTAGCTCAGTTTTATTCATCATTTATCTTGACAATTTAATTGGATAAAGCTGTACACATAAGTGCTAGGTGGCAAATATGGAAGAAAATATTTGGTAATTATAAATATTTCCATTACTTCTTAGGCACTTTATATATCATATTAACTACAGAGTATCGGAACCAACATCCCAGTATTATTCAGAGAATAAGAAACTTTGATTGGAATTTTGTATGTTGGGGTAGAATAATAAATTTCTTCCTGAAATGAAAAACATAGAGATACCAATTTCTTTTTCTGACAGCATGTGGATTTTCTGACTGATGCACTGTTCTATTAAAAAATCATCAATTCTGAGGTTCAATCCATGGAGGAATTAAGCTACTCACCTTAGAAAGATAAAGTATTCCTTGTCATTCCTCAAAATGTCTCATACTTCCTTCAACCTATCATTCCATGGCAGCATCCATGCCTGTAGTTCATATCTTTAAGAGTTTATTAAATTAATGAATTTCCTGTGGTAATACTTAGGAATTCTTCTCTGCTTTAAGCCTTCTTCCCACATTCTCTTCTCAGGTTGCACCATATAAAGGAAAGAAAATTTGCCTTGTAAATAAAATACCAGGAAAAGTATTTTACAGTAAAAAAGGCAGCTGTATTTTATCAGGAAGAGGTATAAATCCTACTTGGGATGTAATATGAAGTCTAATTTTCTCTATTACATTTTAAGCAAGTACTTCTTATACTAATAAAATGAATCTTTCTTTTTAATGTCATGTTCATCCTTCAGAAACCGTATGTATCTCCATAAGGAAATATATTTTGGAGTTCAGTTCACACAAAATTGAGAGATGCCATGAGACTAAATAGGATCATTTTTGTAAACAGTTTAAAACATGGTCTGGTGTTATTTAGAAACACAAGCAGGCAGAATAGCTGGATACATGCTACGATCCTTCTACTTTTGCACATTTGATATACGAGCCAGGGTTCTCCAGAGAGAGCTAATAATGTAAATAAATGTACATATTATGAGGTTTACTATAGGGATTGGCTCACATAACTGTGGGGATTGGCAAGTCCCAATTCCATAGGGCTGGCCACATGTTGGAAATTCTGATGAAGATTTTTATGAACTCACAAAAGGAGAAGTTGGCTGGCTGAAGTAGAGATAGAAATTCTTCTTTCTGACTGCTGAAACCATCAGTTCTCTTTTTAAAGCCTTCAACTAATTGGATGAGACTTATTTCATTGCTGAACTCAATCTCCTTTGTTGATTAGAGATGTAATCAGCCATAGATGAAAACAATTAACTAGCTATTTAAATATATGAACAGTGCATGTATTGATTGTTACAGTAAAGTAACAAGCAAGCCAGTGTTTTGCCTGCTTGACCAAACAACTAGACACCATAACCTAGCCAAGTTGACACATGAACTTAACTACCACACATTCTAATCCTGTAGAGTTGATGTAGCAACTCTATTGGCTGGATGTCAAACTGAGGGTCCTAAATGTGCAAGGGACATGGCTACAACAAAAGATGTAATCAATGCCTATCACCACTGTCATTTCCCACTTCTTAGTTAGTTCCCAGCACTTGGTTCCCAGAATTTTTCTCTAATGTCCTGCCTTCAGATTGAGTGACTTTATTATCCAAATAGACATTTCCTTGATCACAAAAATAGTTATTTCAACATAACTTCATCTATACACAACTTTAATTGTATCCTTTGACTTTTCCTCACGAGTAGCTGTTCCACCTCAGAAATCTTCATTTGTAAATTTTATTTAATGACTTTGTTCCATACTCTCAGTCCTTACTCTCCTACTTTATTCTTGCCTTCGACTTTATTCTATCTTTAGTTTCTTGAGTACTTTGTAAAAATTTTTCCATAGAATACCTATTTATTTTTTCTTGTTCTAGAATTCTCTGTAGAGTTGATGCGATGTTTCATGAGTCATGTGATGAAGCAGACAATAATTGAAATTTTATACTTTGTGTTTGAAATAATATGTAAGCAAGAACATTGCTTCATGCTCCTTGATCAGACTTGGACAGGATAATGAATTATTGCACTCAAATCATAACACAACCCTGAAAAGTAAATGAGTCATAGGAAAATTGGAAAGTTATTCATCCTTGATTTTTGAAAACTTGAAATTTTACTTAATTGATGTGCAACTTTTCATCCTTTGTAGAGTGTATCAAGAACACAGATAGGATAAGATCCACTGCTTTGCATCGGTCCTAACATCTTCATTAATTTGCTCTTCAATGTAAATGCTGTACAGTGTTACACATATAAACCAGCGTATAATAGCCTGTGCTCAATATCTGCTAAATCTGTACAGTAGAATGCATCCTTTGCCCATGTTGTGATATCTTTCTTATCTCTCTCAGTCCCTATTTTAAACCTTCCCATTTTCTCTAAATTCCACATAATCAAGTCTCAAACTCCCCATTATCTACAAATTTTTGTATTTTTTTTTTAACCATTTTTCCCTCAGATCCAGACATATCTCAATAGGAGGCTGACTTTATCAATTTCTGCCTTTCCATGGGAGGAGAAATGTTGAGTACTTTCTTCATATCAGACACCCTTCCAGATAATACTTCTAATGATATAAACTAAAGATGTAAAAACTGAATTAAATTCCAAGGGGAAAACCTAGTTGGACTAATGAACTTTGCTCACAAACCCTTATTTGACTAGAGAAGGCAATGTACTTTGAATAAGTGTTCTACTTAAGTCACATACAATTCCTCAAATAAAAATGAAGTATTGTGGCCAGAAAAAAGAAAAGGGAACCTGGGTAATATTTAGAAATCTTTTCTCTACAAGAAGGTTGAAGAGGAAATCACCCATTTTGCCTTCTAGTACTTATATGGTTTAATTTTATACATTATTCTCTTACTTTATTATAATAAAATCATACATCAAGTAGGGGGTGGATTTGGGATTTTTAACTTGCATGTGTAGGAAAGGAAAAGCAAATCTCTACACCACTTCATTGATACATGTCTGGTTTCACCATAGATCGTACTATTTCAATTATATCCATCCTTTCCTCTATCTCTACTCTTTCTCTAGGATGTTTTCCCTCATGTTGATAAAAATATCAAGTGTCAACTATAGATATAGATATAGTTCTCATTTAGCTTCACGTTTTTCATGAATGTACAACTCAAACCCATCTTATTTCACAAAGACGGCTTTGAAATTTATTCCACTATTTTCTCACATTCCATTTTAATCCACAGTGTTGCACAAAATCAATTCTTCCCTCACCATCCAAAGATATTGTTCTCACCAACATCACTGGGTAAGAAGTAGATAATTTTAACCAATCTTATTATTCAGTCATTAGAAACATAGGGGCTTTAAGTTATAAAGAAGTGGATGTGAAAATCTGGATTAAGAACTTGACTTCCCCAAGTCTCTCCATTTCTTCATGAAATGATTATAATGGGAAAGCCTGCCTTGATCCTCATGGCTTTGAAATTCTGTTTTGTTAATCTTGTAGTCAATCAAAGATGCTGTAGCTCTAAACTAAATTGATTACTGTTTGACTTACACTATTGATTTCCAGATTTTATTTTGTTTTTGTTTTTGTTTCATGGACCAGATATGTATCAGAAAACATTCTGGGTACCACCATATGGTTGTCAATTTTTAAATTTTGCAAAGTAAAAACTGTTTTGAGGCTATATATTTCTTGCTAGGTTACTGACCTTCATTTTATAAGGGATATTTTAACTGCAAATAATAAACAGTACATGGTATAAAAGAAAACCATTTTGTATTAAATAAATTTAGGTTACAAAAGGTCTTATCACTGAATTAATTTAGCCTTACAAATAAGATGCCACTGATAGATAACAGCTAGGGTTGGCACTGGCTTGTAGATAACTGTGCTTTTTCACCTCTTTGTTTGAGCTAACCTATTTCCTCTGTCTGCCTTAGTCAATTCCTGATCTGGGACTGTTTAGTCCTGCTTTTCCTGTAAAGACCACATAAAATGGTATCAATTTTGTGAGCTTCTCCTGAGTCTCACCTTCAAACCTTCTTTCTTGCTCTGAGCCAGAATGAAAAAAATCTAGATCTAGAAAGATATTCAATGAAATAGTCTCCTCCTTTAAATTTAGGACAATGGAGTCTTTGAAAAGAAATAATTTATAAAATGTCACACATTGTGAGGATTGCAGAGATTGGCCTAAGATCCAGTTTTTTTCTGCCTATGATTAAAGACACTTCTGCCCAAGGGATGAGAGGACTCCAGCTGAAACTAAAAGGACCTAGGACGGCAGCACAGCTGAGGTGGGGGGTAGTGTGGGGCTGGAACTTAGAGGTATCCACAGTGCCAAGCTGAGCAGTATGAACTTGGTAAGTTAGGCATTAGGGAGCTTGGGATTCTGCAACAGGGAAAGGACAGAGATTATTATAGAACGTCAGATGTAGTAGGGCCTTAGAGCTTGTCTGATATCCCTCACTGGGGAATAAAGCCTTGAGAACAGCCTTCATCTGAGGTTCTAAGATACAGTTGGCCCACGAAGGTCATCTTGACAGCACATCAACAGCTATGATTTGGAATATTTGCCATTGTGATGTTTGATTGCAGGGTCATTTTTGAAACCAGTGTTTATTTTTTTACCATATTATTTTAATAAAAGGCAATCTCTCCCAATTTGCAGCCATACAGACCTCTTATTGAACTTCAGTTTTAGCTACTCTTGAGAAGGAATGACTATTAATTTGAGGCAGCTTTCAAAGTTTGTCCATGTTTTAAGCCAAAGCACCATAAATATGATATTTAAGTTTGATAAAAATCTATCTAGTTGTTGTTATATTATATATTAACAGACAAACTGCTATGAAACTCATTTTATAATTTGATTTATATGGCCAGCCATGCTTCATAGGCAAATGCTGAAGCTTTCGGCATCTGGTAGTTACTAATTGATTTTATAGATTTTTACAGTGCACCCCCTCCATACCAGGCACTGTGTTAGGTGCTGATGACATAGCAATAAAATGAGAAATGTGGTCCTTCTCCCCACGGAGTTCGCAGTCTAATGGGGACAAGATTTTTGCTTTTGAGCTTGAACTTTATTTAGCAAAAAATTATTGGAGACAGGATATTTTTCCTTAGTTGTAGGGAGATTAGATCTTATTTGGGTGAGTACCTCTTCAAGGGCACAGGTAGGGCCTAGGGCCTCTATGACACCTAGGTCTAGGAAGTGGACATAAGAGAGTCTCCTTGTTGGATATGATCTCATTCTGAGGCTGGTGGGTCTTCCAGGCAGTTTTCAGGGACTTGAAGAAAATGTGACAATTGTCAAGTTGGCCACATACAAGCTAAGGCTCAAAGTGAATGGTTTACCATGGTTCATATGTTTTTGTTTTATAAGTTTTATGAAGGCATTTTTGATGACTTATTGCTTATGATCTTTTCAAGTTAACAATGATGAGGCATTTCAGCATTTAAATATATTGTTACAATAGTTCCTGAAACATTTAAGTAACAAATTGATGAAATAAATGAAAGAAAAATGGCTTTTTAACTGTTCAGTATAACATTTATTGATCTTCCAATCTTATAGAATTTGCATAATATTTTTTTGTTCTGGATCTTCCATTAATGGATAGGATGTCTTGGAAAAGATACAGTTGTGTTCAGTATGCAGGTTCCTTATCTGAAAAATGGTGCTGGATTCAATGATCCAAAACCTGTTTAAGTGTTAAAAATAAAAAATAACATTTATGGAAAAATAACTATCTGTTCTTTCTAGTTAAAACTTATGGAATTTACATTTATTATCTAAATTAAAATTTTGAGAGGTCTGTGAAGTAGGTATTGTTATGCCCATTTTAAAGAAAAGGAATGTGAAACTAAGAGAGGGTAGATATCTTGTCCAAAGTCATACAACTGTTAAGTAGCAGATTGTACATTGCAATTCTCATGGTCTAAATTAGACACCATTCACTTAACAAGTACCACACAAACAATCTACAATGATGAGGATTTACTTAAAATACTGATGCCATATGTATTTGTCAGCCAAAGGGGTCCGATGCAAAAAAACCTGAAATTGGTTGGTTTGTATAAAAGGTATTTATTTGGGTAGAAAATTACAGTCACAAGGCCATAAAGAGTAAATTACTTCCTTCACCAAAGTCTGTTGCCACATGTTGGAGCAAGATGGCTGCCAGGCTCTGCGAGGGTTCAGCTTCACTTGTCTTCTGTGGTCCCCGCTTCTAACAATGTCAGCTGTAGGCTGGGATAAGTCTCATCTCTCTCCTGGGGCTCATTTCTCTCCAGGCTCAGCTTCTCTGCTCATTCCACAAGGCCAGCTATAAACTATCTCTTCCCGGGGCCTCTGCCGTGTCTAATGGAGCCTTCTCTTTTCCCTCACATATCTGCTTCTCTGTGTTCTTCTCCTGTGTATTTACTTCCGGGGCTCCAGCATAAAAAACTCTCACTCTCTCCTCTGTGGTTTTCTCTGTGATTACCCGACCACCAAAGGGGTGGACACAATATCTGACTGATGTGACCCAATCAAAGCCTGAATCGTAATTTAATCAAATAAAAGTGAAACTTCTGAATCCAATACAGTTTAATATGCCCAGAGGAGCAGACCAGTTCACAAACATAATCCAATATCTATTTTTGGAATTCATAAACAATATTAAACTGCCACACCATGCATCGTGTGTAACTTTATGTCAAATTGGCTAGGTTATTGTGTCCAGGTATTTAGCCAAATACTTGCCTAGATTTTGCTGTGAAGGTATTTTGTTCATGGGATTCGGATCTACAATTAGTTGACTTTAAGTAAAGACAATTACTCTTGACAGTATGGGTGGGGCTTGATCCAGGCAGTTGAAAGCCTTAAGAGCCAAAACTGTGGTCTCCAAAAGAGAGAAAAAAATTCTACCTCAAAACTATACCATCTACTCATCTCTGAATTTCTGATCTGCTGGCCTCAGTTTTGGAATCTGGATGCAATACTTTACCATCAACTCTTCATGGAATTTCCAGCCTGTTGGCCTTTTCCACAGATGTCAGGCATGCCAACTTCCACAATCCTATGAAGCAATTCCTCAAAGTAATACACATATCATGTTGGTTTACTTCTCTGGAGAACACTAGTGCCTTTAAGAAGAGATGAGAGGATTCTGTTGATTCTTACATACTGTTATAGGTTCCTTTCGTTTCTTCTGGGACTTGAAGAGGGCACTACCTACCAAAACAGATGCTTGTGTGAAAGATAAATTCTGTTAACTGTTTTTAAACTCTGTGTTCTACATCTAAATGCGTCTCTTGGAAAAGAAGAGCAATGAGCAGGAAGGATAGAGAGTGAGTAAATTAGAAACCAAGGGAGGTAAGTGTTAGTGGGAGACACTCTGAGCTGTCAGTGGGATGACTGCATATAGCACATTCTTTCTGAGGCATTATAATCCAAATGTGCGAATCCTCCCAAATATACTTTCCCAGGAATATCATAGCCTATTTGTAGACTGATAGAAGTATGCCTATTTTAACACCGAGATGCAAAAATAATTTGGCCTCAATCAAATCTGTAGAGTGTGATTTAATTGCCACTGATTTCTGTATGGGCAAAGTGCAACTCTTAATTCTGGTTTCTTCTTTGATTTAAAAAAAAAATGATTTTTTTAGATCTTTGATTTTATGGACTGGAGGAGGCCTGTTCTATTCTTGAACATGGGATATTTATGTGCATGAGCTGGAGAAGCAAGAGGTTGGGTTTTAAAGTAGGACTGAGGTCTGTGACAAGAAGGAAGATTGAGAGCATCCCCAAGCCAGAGATTTGCTTTTCTTAGCTTCCCCACACTGAGGCCTTATATTAAATTAAAGCAAGGCTACAACAAGATGCACATGTATTCTGAGGAGAGACAGAGTATAACTTAATTGAACAAAGGTCTTTTACAGCAGCATTGGAGAACATCAAGTTAGAACAGTTGCCATCTAGTATTTTGCGGTTAATCTGTCTTGAGTTTTAATCTTAAGAACATCTTAATATGTGAAAAAGATACTAATGAGAGAGCTGCCTTTCTTCAGCGGAGGTAGGATCTTTAACTCTGTCCCTCATGTCCCTTGATATGTCCTGATGGTTCTATGCCAAATCATTCATATTGCATGGACCAAAGTGTGAAGAATCTAGGTAAAAATGAGAAATTTAACTTTGAAGATTGGGTTGAGAACTTTCTGTAAGAAGCTAAGTGATATGTATGGAAAAGCCTAGCACATTCTTAAACATCCTTAGTTGAATAACTCCATAGTCAGTGAAGGTCTTGTATTAGCAGAAATGAGCTTCCCAGTCTACCTCAAGATGAAACAAATAGTTAAAATTCTATGAATTTCTCACTCTCAGAAAAAGAGCCAACATCACATAGATGGGTCTGAGTTGTGAGAGGCCACTGTTCGGACATTGCAATCACTTTCTTCATAAATAAAATAAAGCCCCAGGCTCTTTATCTTTGCATAAAACCCCTCATACTTAAATTGAAGGGACACAAGTATTATTTGCTAACTTAGCTTTTCCTATGACATGGTAATCTCCAGTTTGAATGAGGCTGCTCATTTTCTACCAGACAGGTCAGGGCAATGCCGTTTCATGCACATCTGCTCTAAAGAAGGCTTTCTATGACATAAGGTAAGAATAAATGAAAGAGACACTGTCCCCACCATATTGGCTGGTGGAATGATGTCTGAAAATAATCCCTTAAGCTTATAACATTTGAAAAACATTGTTCTACTCTCCTTTAGGGACATTAGGAAATTTATATCCAGGTATGTTCTCCCTGTCTTTCATGGTAAAAAAAAAAAAAAAAAAAAGTTTTGCTGTTGTGATGAGGCTGTGAAATGATGCATTAATATCAAATTCTGGAAGAAACGTTCTACCAAGGAATCTATGTCCCTCTATTTTCAGCTATAACGAAAAGGAAGAGAATAAAAGCCAGTTGTAAATATGAATCACATATCAAATGAAAATGCTCTTTCTTGCTTCAAAAGAGCTAGGCATTTGGAGAAGAAAAATGAACCTTTCCAATATTGGGACAGCAAATAAAAGCCAGATTCATCACGAGTTAATGATGTAGGATACAGATAATGAGAAATAGAAATGGAATTCATAGAGACATATTATCTTCTTGTCACATGGCAAAATTTAATGCATAATCAACATTACATGACAGTTCCAAGGGCTATTTTTATCCCAGTGCCTTTAAAACTCAAAAACCATTAAAGATTCATGATCCCCAAACCATGTGTTCTCTACAGTTAGAAACAATTATGTTATGTGGGTAAACTGCTTGCTAATAGAAACACTTGCTATTTTGCATTGTAATGAAGACAGCACTGTTTTGCATAACATCTTTCACTCTTTCATTCTGGGAGTACTAAGTGAAGGCTAGCAACATGGTAAGTACTTGAGTAAGCAAGAAAAGCTCAAGGCTAACCTTAGGAGACATGTGTCTACCCTGAATTAAAAACAAACAAAAAAACACCCCATGTGATGGGAAATTGGGGACTCTTCAAGGTTGAGAGAAATTGTAATCTCCCAGTTTTACAGAAGAGGAAATGATGCCTTCCAAGGTAAAAGGGGTTGGTCATCATCTCACAGTTGATAATCATCAGAGGCCAATCAGTATCTTAGCATGGCCCATGTTCTCTCTGCCACATCACCTTCTATTTTCCATCTCAGGGTAGGGAGGGGAATTTAAAGTCTGATGTTACACTCCTTGCAGAATTCCTGTATACATTTAAAATTCTTCCTGTTATTATCTAGGCTCCACAAAACACAAAGGTAGCATAAGAAATAATATGTTTATTATTTTTCATAAAAAAACAGCAAGCAATCAACACAGCTTCAGCATCTCTATTGTATGGGCTACACACTCTTCTTTTTCAAAGTGAATCTGGAGGAAAAAAAAATGGCCTTAATGGTATGGATAGTTGGATTGTTAATTGTTAAGGTGTTTCAGAAAGTATGAACAAAAAAGGAGTTTTAGATTTAAAAAGGAAAGAAAGAAAAAAGAAAAGAATGAGTAAATTAATTAATTGTATACCTCTGTTTTTTGTTTTTAGATGATGATTATATTACTATTAACTTACAGTAAAATGATATAGAAGCATAAATATAAAGGTACTGTAATTGCCTAAGGACCAGTTGCCCCACCTCTCTTCTTAGCCCTTCAATCTCTCTTGCACATGTCAGACAGAGTAAAATTTCAGCAACGTTATTAATGTCACCCCATTTAAGAATCTGCAGTGTAAAGTCCAAATTTTTCTTATTACTATGTAAACATTTCTTCTCTGGCATGTGTTTATGTCTTCATTGTCATCTTCCACATCTCTTTGCCTCTCAAGCTTCCAGTCTTTTAGCTTCCATTATGGTATTCATCATTTGAAGTTAGACTTGTCTCTTAAGATAACCATAAATGCAATTCTAAAACCTAAAACCCATATGCAATTCTTGTCCAATTCAGATGTCAAACTTGCATAAACCAGTAATTGTCCATATTCAGGATACTTCTCTGCCTTTGAACATTTTTCTTAGTATGAATGGAGATCTAATATCAGATTTGTTTTTTTGTTATGCCCAAGGAAAAAGGAAAGTGAGTTGAGTTGCTTGGTTGTTGACAGTTCTGGAGAGATTACCAAAACAAGGGAAACCAAGGAGGAAAGCTTAATATTCAAGATCAATATACTTGCAACAGAAACAACAATGAAGAAAAAAAAAAACTAGCTATATTTCTACAGTAATATCAATTACACTCGAAAGAGCTTTTGGATTAATGATGTGAAGTGTTCATTTAAACAATATTTAATTTGATGTAACCATGGAATTTACTCAGAAAGATACTTTCAAGTCCACATCTTATTTGTCTCCCAGCCCTAAGAACTATTTCAAGGTACACAGTTTGCCATTAGAATTTTCTCTTTCATCTGTCAGCTTATTGTCCCCCAGTAACATTTACCAATGCAATAATGCAATGGGGGAAAGCTTGTTTGCCTTATGTTAGAGTCCATTTATGCTTTCTCCACAAGAAATGACATTGCATTAAGTCTATAGATCAGTTTGAGAAGGATTGCCATTTTAATTATATTATACATCTCTACATTTATTTATTTAAACTTTGTCTCATTTCCCTTTACTCTACCTTCTCATTTCACACCTACAGCTTATGTAGGTGTGATGATAAATTTATTTCTAAATACTTTTGAAGCTATAGAAAATGGAGTTTTATAATTTCATTTTCTAATTGCTGACTGTTTGCATATAGACATATCTTTTTTTACTATTGCCCTGTATCTTGTAACATTTCCAAATTCACTTATTAATTCAATTATATTTGTAGAAATTCTTTAGGGTTTTCTACAAAGGTGACCATATTGTCTGCAAGCTAAAACAGTTTTGCTTCTACCTTTACAATACGTATAACTTTAATTTTTTTATTTTCCTCATTGCACTTGCTAGGGTCTCTGGTACATTGTTCAAAAGAAGTGGTGAGGAAGCTCCGGCTGTGCAAGGAAATACTTCGCACCCCTTCGTGAGTATGTGCGTGCAGGGCATGAAGTGCTCATGGGTCCATTTCACGCCGCGAGAGTAGAAGCTGGAACCATGGGCGGAGCAGGCAGCATTCACTGGGTCACCTTTGAGGAGGACAAGAATGAGTACATCACTGTCAAGAAGGACATCTGGCTTTCAGAAAACGTGATTGATGGAATAAAGGAGTCTCTCCATCTGGTTCGAAGCCTCAGCGGTATGCTTAGTGGCTATGGTGCCTCAGTTTCTGAAGAAGAATTGAAAAGAAGAGTAGTTGTGGAAAGCCAAGAAGGAATCTGAAAATTTAAAAAACAAAACAAAACAACACAACACAAAACAAAAAACGACTAAAGCAAAGCAAGGAACTGGACCAAGAGAAGTTTGCTGCCAGTGAGCAGTTAACCAGAGATATTCTTCGAGAGTGAGAATATCAAGTGAGACAAAGCACCAGGCTAAACAACTGGAAGAGAGGGACCAGTGATAAGGAAGCAGGATGCCTTCTACAAAGATAAATGAATAAATAAATAAATAATCTTAAAAAAAAAAAAAAAGAGCAGCTGCCTACACTGGAGGAGAGGGCAGGATGAATTTCAGCCGGTCTTTGCACATCTGCAAGCCAAAATTCTCCAGTTTTATCATCAGAACACCCAGCAAATACTCATTCTGCCCAGCTCTGGCCAGCCAGTACGTGCTCTGTGTCAATCATGCTAGACAGAGCATGCTTGAGAAGGGAGGATAAAATCAGCTTTTATTAAGACAAGCAAAACTCTATGAATGCTAATTCCAGAGGTAGAACATTTCCTCCACCCCTACTAAAAAAATAACCTATTTAAAGAGAAGAAGATTAAAGAGAAGCACCAAAGAGCAGACTCAACAGAAGCATGTCACAGTTTGATCAGCAGCAATTTAAAAAGCCAAGGTTGAGGTAATGTTTACCCAAGGCAAACCTTGCCTCAGGCGTTTGCGGGGCACTACGCCCCACCTTCTTCCCGGACCCAACTTCCCCATTTCTCTCAGCCTATCACAGCACTCCCTCACAGCCATAACCTTATTTGGACATGTTGGCCTTCTCCTCTAGCCTCCCCCCTCCCTCCCAAATCTTCCCCCCACGCCCAGCAACAGCTTCACCCTATCAGAAGACAACACGCTCACCCCCACCCAACTCTGCCTATAAAACTGCGCAGCTCTCCCTGAATAAAGGTCTTACCTTCCAGCAAGCAAGTGAGTGGTGTCTCTTCATTTAGTACTGTCAGGGAGACCACAGGGCACCAAACGGCGACCCTGTGACAACTTCTCCTTAACCTCCGTGAAGACCAGGGAGCCGGGCCTGCGCTCTCCTGACAACTTCTTCACCCCCCTGCCGTTCCGGAGTGCACGCCGGACGGCCCACAACTAGCTCGTGTCGCTCCCCGGGCTGCAGCAGGGCTGATCACCCTCAGGCCCGGAAACAAAGCGGCAAAGGTCTAGATTAGGGAGCAGACTAGTAATACTGAACACTCTTCGGTATTCCTAAAACCCATTTATGATGATCAAAAGAGAAGCTCAAAACTCTCCACCTTTTTGTACTTTCCATTCACCTTCTGCTGACCATAAATCTTTCCCTTCTAACCAAGCCCTTTCCTTTGATGACCTTCCACTCTAACAAAAGTGGGAGAGGCCTAAGTTAATTGGAGAGGAAGAGGGCAAAAATTGTCTAGCTCTGGGCACCAATGTTGTGTGGAATCGTGTAGGCTGTGGCATGTGGGTTTTCTCTCTTTTTCTGTTCTCCTTAGATTATATAAGAGCCATTTTCTTTTAACTTATGGTGATCATTTTAGCAAGAAGACAGAAAGGAGAAAATGTACCTCTTTTACTGGAATAATGTTTATGATTACAAGTGAAATACAACAATTTTATCAATAAAAATGTAACCTTGGCTTATACAAACTTTTTTCTATCGTGAATACTGGCATCTATACTTCACTCAATATCAATAATAAATATATTTTCTGATGAAGACTGGCAAAAAGAAGGTGAGAATGGTCATTCTTTTCTTTTTCCTGATCATAGGCACAAAGAATTGATCCGTTTATTACTGAGTGTGATGTTAGCTGTAGATTTTTTGTAGATAGCTTTTTCTAGTCAAAGTAGTTTTCTTCTATTCCTAGTTTGCTGAAAGTTTTTATTCCTAGTTAGCTGAAAAGATGTTAATTTTCCTAATGTTTTTCAACATCTATTGAAAGAATCATATTTTATCTCCCCATTCTATTATAGTGAAATATAATTAATTTCACTATAATAATTGATTTCCTTATATTAAACCAAACTTGCATTCCCGGAATAAAAAACACTTGGCCTAAATGTACCTGAAAAGTATTCTCTCTTTCTCACTTTTCCAAAAAAAAATATGTAGAATGAATATATATGTTTTTTATATAAATCTTCACCAGAATTAACCTGTGAAGCCACCTGGTGCCATACTTTTCGTAAGAGTAGGTTTATAATTAAGAATTCAAATTCATTAACTGATAAAGGAGTATTCACATTTTCTATCTCCTCTTAGGTTAATTTCATAATTTTTCTCTTTCCAAATTTGTCCATTTATCAACATTGTCATATTTATTGGAAAACAGACGTTCATAGTATTTTTTAGTTACTATTTAATGATGGTAGACTTTGTACCATTTCTGGTCAATTTTCTTTTCTTTCTTTTTTGTGTTACATGTCCAGACTCTCAATTTTATTGATGACTCCACAAAAATCTATGAAGAACTAGCTTTTCATTTTATTTTATCTATTGTCTTTCTTTTCTATTTTCATTGATTTTCTCTATTTTTTTCTGTTTTTTCTTATAATTCTGTTTTAACCTTATAAATTTCTTCCTTTTTCTTTCTTTGGGTTTAATTTTCTCAACATTTTAAAATTTAATAGGGAAACATAAATTAAAAATTTGAAATTTTTCATCTTTTCTAATCAAGTATTTAATGTTATAAATTTCTAAACAGTCCTTTATTCTCATTCTACAAATTTTAATTTTTTGTTGAGTTTTTAACAATTTCCCTTCTAATTTCTTCTTTGATCTAATGATAATTTAGAAATTTTTCTTTAATTTTCAAATACTAAGGATTTTCTTGGTTAATTTATATTTATTAATTTCTTATTTAATTCTGTTGCGGTGAAAGAACATGCTCTATATGACTTTAATCCATGGAAATTCTTTGAGGCTTTTCAAATGACCATGTACTATATAAAATGTACTACGTGCACTTGAAAAGAATGTTTTCTTTTTAAATTCCCTTGACTTTTGTTTCATGATTGTAATTTTTTTAATTGGGCACATATATCATTAGGAATGTTATATATATCCTAATGAGTGTACCCTTTTATCATTGTGAAATATCCCTTTTTATTTCTGGCAATATACTTATCTTGAAATATATTTTATTTGATATTAATATATACTCTAGCCTTCTTATATTTACTGTTTGCATGGTATAACTATTTCTATCCAATTAATTTCAACCTATCTGTATCTTATATTTAAAATGTGCTTCTTGTAGACAGCATATATTTGGTCTTAATTTTTTTCCATTATAAAATCTCTACCTTTTAATTTGAATTTGTAATCAAATAACTTTTAGTGTAGTTATTAATTTCTTTGGGTTTGTGTCTACCATTTTATTTACTTGTTTGTTTTCTATTTATCAACTATGTTTATTGTTTTAGTTCTTCACTTACCTTTCTGCTTTTAAAAGAAAATTGAATGTTTTAATAATTATATTTTATTTTCCTTTTGTCTTTTTACTTATAATTTTTGAATGTTTTTGTGACTAAGGACAAGATATATTCTTGCCTTGTCACACTTAAACTTAATAATGTACTACTTCATGTACAATATAGAAATCTTGAGAATTCTTCTATCCTTCATGTTATATCTGCATATCATATATATACCACACTAAAACATAATAATTTTTGGATTAAGCCAGGGTTTTTTTTTGTAACCTGGACCCTTTGCCATTCAGGTGACAACCATGGACCCATTACTAAGTCCACACTATACTGTGTATTATTTAATAAATACGTCACACTTGCACCAACACTTCCCCACAAGAATAATGTGTTTTTGAATTTCAATTCAAATTCATGAACCCCTTATTAAGAACCCCTGGTTTAAACAGTCATAAAAACTCAAAAGGAAATTAAAAAAGAAAATGAAAAAATAAAGAAACGATCTATTGTATTTACCTGGGTATTTTTCATTTCTATTATTCTTCTTTCATTTGTGAAGTTTACAGTTATCATTTAATCTAAGCCTAAAGAATTCCTTTTAGCTTTCCTTGTATTGGAAGTCAGCTGACAGAGGATTCTTTTAATTTAATTTTATCCAATAATGTCTTTATTTCTCTCTCATTCTTCAAAAGTAGGTTCTTTGAATTTAGATTTTGGGTTATCATATTTATTTTCTCTTTTAGCACTTTAAAGATGTTGTTCCATTATTCTGTCCACTGTAGTTTCTGTTGAGAAGTCAATTGATAAAAATCATTTTTTTTCTATGTAATATATTGCATTTCTTGTTGCCATCAATAATTTCTTTCTATTATTGTCATATGGCTTTTTTGTATTTATTCTGTTTGCTATTCATTGTGTATCATATATCTGCAATATTTTTATTAACATTTTGAAAATTCCCAGTCATTATTTCTACAATATTGATTTTGTCCCATTTTCCATTTCTCTTTTTCTTGTTTTCAAATCTGTGTTGTCATTATTTTTTAAATATGTTTCTTTTATGTCTTCAACTTGTATAATTTCTATTATTCTGGTTTCAAAGTAATTTACACATTCCTCTGTTATCCTCAACTGACTGTTAAATCCATCCAGTGGAAATTTTTCAATTCATAAATTACAGAAAAAAAAATACCCTCTGTAATTTCTTCTTTATCTTTTGGTTAATTTTTAAAAATTTCAATCCTTAAGTTTTTATTGATCGAAAGCATGTTCAATTTCACTCCATTCAGGATTGTTATAATTGCTGATTTGAAATCCATGTTTGTTATCCTTGTTCAAGAGTCAAATTTAATTGGTTTTCTTTTGTCTTGAAAATATGTTCTGTTGTTTGAATTGTTCTTCTGAATTTTGATTTGTGTCCTGGATATCACCAATGTTACATTGTAGCCACTCTGTATTCTTTTATGCTTTTCCACCTGGAGCAGTGTTTCTTGTACTTTTTGTGGCAGGTTTGAACTTCTGATCTTATTAATTTGATGACAACTTCAATCCAAGTTCAGACCTTTTATTTACAACTCAGCTGCTTTGACTCTCTTCTACAAATGTGTGGCTCCAGTGTGTAAGAAAGCTTCGATACCCCCATCCCTTACTCTCTTCACATTCATCCTTTCCTGGATTCACTTTTCTGTTTCTCCACTCTAAAAAGACTGAGTTTTTCCCACAAATTCCCTGCCTGACCTTTGCTTTATGGGGTTCATAGTCATTGCTTATCCACAGGATAAAACCCGTAGGAAGTGGAATTTACTTGTGTAGCTCCCTATGTACTCTTTTCCAAGAAAGCCCGAATTCCTCACCAGAGTGTGTAACTCTGCTCACTTTCTAAGTCAACCAGATAGCTGCTATTTGTATTGTGTCTAGGTTTTATAGTTGATTTTTCCATGGGGCTTCATACACTAGGATTTTAGTCTGTCATACTTGGAAGAAGAATTCTCTCCTAGGCTTTTTATTTCTACTATCTGCCCTGCCTACCTCGAGGTACTCAGTAAATTGGGTCAATTAGTTCTATTCCATGATCTCTGTGGAGGAGGAGTGGTCACATTAAATTCAGGAATTTCATATGTTACAGAATGAAAATTCTATGAAACAAACAAAAGTTTCATTTGGTGCTCAGTTTTACTTTATTTTTGTATTAATGATTTTCCATTTCTGATATTTTACTTAAATTTTTCTTTTCTTTTTTTTAAAGATTTATTTTATTTATTTATTTCTCCACACACACCTTGTTTGTGCTCTGTGTCTGTTCATCTTCTTTTTAGGAAGCAACAGGAACAGAACCCAGGACCTCCCATTGGGAGGGAGGTGCCCAATCGCTTGAGCCATCTCTACTCCCTGCTTCTTGTGTCTCTCATTGTGTTTCTTCATTGTGTCTCTTTGTTGCATCATCTCGTTGCATCATCTTGTGTCAGCTCACTGCATCAGCCCTTCGTGTCAGCTTGCTGTCTTGCTCTTCTTTAGGAGGCACTGGGAACTGAACCCAGGACCTCCCATGTTGTACGTGGGCACCCAACTCTTTGAGCCACATCTGCTTCCCTTTCCTTTCATTTTAATAAATTAAATTGAATAATTCAGTTTAGTAATTCCACTCTACATGTGCACAAACAACCCATGTGCTATGACAAAGGAAAGCATGGGTTTATGAATAACTATGCAGGCTAATGTAGAAGTCCATTTTTTTTTTTTCGTCTTACTGATATATCCCTTATTTTATATGGTTTATCATAGGTCAATGAAGCATAAAAGGTTTGGGGATATTCCTTGATATTTTAAAATAGACGAAAAGGATAAACACCCTGTACTGTAACATCCTAAGACATTTAATATGAATTGATAATAAATACTCAATATGAATACTTTTATAGGAGATTTCCCCATAGAACAAGACTTGCATGAGAAGAAATACTTTCTTACTACTGGAAAATTTTAAGCATCTGTGATTTTAACTAAATAAAATCAGCTTACTAACTTAGTGTTGTAAGTGTGGCATTTGACCTCTTTAGTTATGAAAAAATCCCATAACTGTGGGCTAAAATTTGGCTTAGAATTAGGAGAGATATTCAATTTTTAAAAAGAAAACTCAAAGACAGCAGAGAATTAAGAGAATATAAAGCATTTAAATCAGACCATACTTTCCATAAATGTCAGTGTTGTAGAAGAACATAAATAGCTCACAAACATTTAGTTAATAATATATATATTTATATGCATACATATATATACTTTTTATTAAAAGCTTTAGATAATTTTGGTCTTTGCTAACTTTAGGATGGGGACCTTGTGCAGCAAGTTGCTACACAGTATGTAGTAGAAGCGCAAAATGAGGCACAATAACCAATTTACCAATTTATTACTTTACGTAGCACAAAAGTTCAAAAGGAGCAAGTGAAGAGATCCCATCAAGGCCAGTCCCCCAGGGACGCCAAACTGCTTGGATTAGGGACAGTAGATGGAAGCTCTTCATGCCCCATTTCATGATGTAGGAGGAAAAAAACAACTGAAAACGAAAATTTCAAATCAAGATGGTTTCACTAGTGAATTTTACTAATTATTTAAGGTTGAAATAATAAAAATGTTACACAATCCCTTCCAGAAACTGAAAGAAGAGGGAATAATTTCCAACTCATTTCATGAGGATATTATCATGGTGGCAGTTTCAAATTATTTTAAGAATTCCAAAAAGAAAATGTTTATGTTTGAGTGCTATGAGTGTGAGACCTTTTTTCAACTGGATTACCTCAGTGAGCCATGATTCATGTTGAGCTTCTGCCCTCTTGCTAGGTCTATTAAGAAAATGAGAAATATTGGAAAAAAGAGCTCTGCCATTTTTGATCATGCCATGTGACAGAAAGGAGAGGCCCAAGGAGCTGAGGGCCCTGTGAGAGTTAAGCATATGCCTGATAACTTGCAGTTGAAATTGGGAAGAAAGGGAAGCAGCCAGCCCTGAGAGATGAGGTCTGATAAAAGATAACTCTATGCCTGGTTGCCCACAGCTGAGCTCCAGGATATGGTACAGCCTGGAGGTAAAGGCAGAGAACAGACAGATATTGCCCGCCATCTTGCTTCAACAAGTGACTGCAGACTTTTGTGAGAAGGCACCTCTTAGGTACTTTGAGTTGGACTTTTCATACCTTTGTAACTGTAAGATTTAACCCCACATAAATCCCCTTTATGAAAGTCAACCCATTTCTGGTACTTTGTGTCAGCATTCTTTAGCAAACTAAAACAGTGGGATTGAACAAATAAATAAAAGGATGTAGATACTGGGAGTCAGATTTCTCATTGTGGGAATGGGAGGTTACAGATAAGCGGGGGGGGGGAACTAGAATTAGTCATTTGCTACTGGATTAGAGTTGGAGATAAAGATATGTCGAATAAATATACAACAATTATTGATATGTGCTTATTCACGAGTTAGTATACATCATTATATGCTTCCAGATTCTGTCCACTGAGAAGACCTACAGCAAAGACATCCCAGTAACAATTAACATAACCAGCATCCAGATCTTGGATTCTAATTCCATTCTCACAATAAAGGAACCATGTATACTTGGAGAAATGGCTGATTCTAGGACCAGAGCAAGGAATAGACAAGGTGAACCTGGAACATTTGCAGTGTCAAAGGTAGCAATGATGGGGACTGAAGGGACAAAGGAGTCAAGTGATGGAACTCCCAGTAGCTGAACTTGAGCCATTTTGATAACATAATAAATAATGGTATTGGATTATAATCCAAATTAGAAAATGATTACCAATAACTCCACAATGATTTAAATAGATTACAAAATACTTTCATTCATATATACATACAGACAGACATACAAACATAATAGGGAAGAATAGACAATTTTCCTATATAGAAGAATTAAAAATAATTTAGGTAGCTAGCCTCCCTTGAGGTGATAGAAAACAACTCCACCCCTTAATTGTAGGCTGTGTATAGTAACTTCCATTCAAAGAGTATTGTATGGGAAACAGGGAAAAAAGGATAACTTCAGTCTGGTGTATCCTGGTAAGCACTACCTCAACGAGGTGTTCATGATGATGTGTTGGTATGATTGATGAAGATGACATCCCTTACCGCCTGATATATATACTGTTTGGATATATATATATATCCAAACAGTATCTTTCTATGCAATATCTATTAATTATATTTTTAACTAACAGAACTCTTTTTTATTGGGATGACAATATTAAGAGTGCATAACTCCGAAGTTGCTCTTACAGCTTGGGCTATCCATGAGACGAAATTCTGGCCAGTGATATCATTATTGAATTCTATTAAGATGGGGCTTCTGGGAAAGATATAAATTTCCCAACAAAAAGATCCAGGCTGTGATGACAATCACCTTTGCCCTTACCTTCTCTTCCAGCCTAAAATCCAAGTCCAATAACTGGAAGTGTGAGTGTCACCTTGAGCTATGAGGACAGATGATGCATGCTAAGTATAAGTGTTCCAGAAGTTAAAATAACCTTCCACACTTACCTGCCTCCAGACTTCTTATTCCAAAGAAAACAAATTTAAATTACCTCTAGTTGAGTGTTCTTAATTGTAGCTAAATGTACTAATAACTGATATTCATGATATTCTTTTAGTTCCCACCCCCAACAAGGTATTATATATCTGAGGAAATCTAATCCTTCATTTCTATTTCATTTACTGAGCAAAGACAATAAACAGATATTGATGTCATAAATAAAAAAAGGTTTTCTTTTGTTTTGTTTTATCTTTCTTAAGTTAAAGAACATTATTTCTTAATGTGTGTATGTATGGGATGAGTATACTTCCCAGATTCATAATGCTATATTTTGCTACAAATATAATCTTTTAATTAGGTGTAGTTACTAGTAAGACATACAGGATCAGTTTAACATATTCTGTGTTAATGAAAGCAAATGCAGTTTTTATTCTATTAAGAACCTATCAACATAGATATCCCAGCCTTTACACTTTTTCTAATTTACTTTCTATCTAACTAAAAAAATTATGAAGCCACTTCCACAATTTGAAAATTTTTAAGTTGTACTATTTAGAAAGGTCATTTGCATGTCTTCAATATAGAATTATCATATTTTCTGCTTTTGATGATTTCTTTCATTATTAACTAAAATAATGACTTATTATTAAATAATCATGATCAGCAAGTAAACCAAAAGTTACATGTACAGCATACAAGAAGTATGACAATCCCATTGTCTTCATTGCCTTAGTGATTTGATTCCATGTGATGCCTGATAAACCTTCTGGCAAGAACTAATTTTCAGAGTTAGACAGATGACTTCTTGGGAATAGTTTTAGACTTAATTTGATAAGGTTAATGAATTCTAAGATTAGTGTATTTAAACTTATTCAGTTAATTTATAAAAACCAATCTGAATGCACTAAAATAGGAAAAGGAATAAGCAAAAAAGGAAGAAAGAAAAGAGAAAGAGAAAAGCCTGGGGCCTTCCTGCCAGTGATGTATACTATAGAGCCACTTGCAGCAGTGAGTTAGATCCCAAGATCTATCCAGGCACAGGAACCCAAATCTACAGAGACCCAGAGAAGAACACATGCAGCTGAGGAGTGCCACATACAAAAAGGTAGGCAGGGAAGAAAGTAAAGAGAGAGAGACAGAGAAGTCAGCAGAATATTTGGCAAAAGGTGCACTAACTCAGCCCAGTTTCTGTTTGCTTAACCACTCAAATGCAATATAGACTTTTCTGATTTGACCTCATCTGGGCCTCTGGGGTGGGATTTCCTAACAGAAGAAACCAGAAGCAGAAAGTCCTTACATAAAAAGGTGGAAAGGGCTTCTGTAAAAGAGGATGGGTCCCAGGCTGAAAAGTGTAAGAAAAAGGGGGCACTGGGTAAGGGAGAGAATTTGAACAAAGCATAGGAGTTGGACAGAAAGGTCTGCACAGAAACAGAATAGATCAAAATTTCTGGATAAAGAACAGAGGAAAGGAAGCACTTTCCTGGAGGTGAAAAAATTGCAAAAGAAAAAGTACAATCTGAAAAGTTGCACATGTCCAGGGCAACAAGCAAATGAAGAGGAGATGACAAAATTTGAACAATTAAACATGGGCTACTCTAAAGGTCTATAATAAGCTAGATCAAGCATTAAAGAAGAAACTTAACACAAAGCCAATAAAAAATAAAAGCCTAGACAAGAAGGAGAAATGGACTTTCAGCATTAACTCATCAAGATAATCAGATGCTTAGACATCAACAAAAAATCAAAAGCTGTACTACAAAAGAGGAAGATATTGCTCAAAGGAACAAATTAAATCTTCAGAAGATACTCAAATATTGGAACAACTAATTAAAGATGTTCAAACAAATCTCCTAAATGAATTCAAAGAGATGAAGTAAAATATGCTAAAAGGGATAAGGGGTATTAAGAACACAATGTGTGAGCATTAAGAAGAATTTTAAAGTATAAAAAAAAAATAACAGAAACTATGGAGATTAAAGCACAATAATGGAGATTAAAAATACACTAGAGGCACACAATAGCAGATTTGAACAAGCATAAGAAAGAATCAGTGAACCAGAAGACAGGAAATTGAAATAATATAGTCAGAAGAAAATATAGTTTAAAAAATAGAAGGAAAAAAAAAAAAGAGCTGTATCACAGGGATTTAAGTGACAGCATGGAGCAGAAAAATATACAACTGCAGGAGAATAGAAGGGAAAATGGGTTAAAAGAATATATGAGGGGGCCAAGATGGAGTTAGTGTAGGAGGGCACACACAGCAAGCTCCCAGAGCAAGGCGGATTGGGGACGGGGTCCTGCCCGGGGGTCTGTGCTGTGCACGCGTGGAGTGAGAGGCTTGGGATATCTATCTGCGCGGATCGGCGGCGTGGACCGAACGGTGGAGATTCGTGAGTTTTGAGGTTGCCGGTGGAGGTTGGCACAGGGGGCTGAGCCCCGCGATGAGGGAAAAAATAAATAAAACGGCCATTTTGAGACGTGGGCGGGGCGAAAAAGTTTTATTTTCTGGGGACCTGGCTGCCTGGCGCCCCTTGGACCTTGTGTGAACAGAGCAAACGAGCTAATCAGCACCCAGTGAACCGGAGGGGGGATTTTGGTCAGGCAACGCAACTGATTTCCCTAGCCACCAAGGGATAAGACATGGGCCACTGCAGAGCCAGGAGGAAGGGACACTTCCCAAAAAAGGGAGGGTTCGGTTGGAGGACAGGGAAGGGTATTTTATATTTTTAGACATTGATCTGACTGCCTGCACCGCCCCATAGCTTTGGGGAGCAGATAAGCCGATCTGAAGCAGCATCAGGCTGAGAGCAGACGCGAATCTGCACTCAAACTGATTTACTGAGCAGCCTGGTGACGCTGGAGCTCGGCGCCAGAAGGGGCAGAATCCACCATCTTTAGCACTCCTCACTGACTAACATCAGAGCTTCAGCTAACCTGGGGAGTCCGGAAAGTGGGACGTGCTTGATTAATTTCCATGGGCTCAGCTAGGGTCCCTTCTGTAAGGGGGTTGGTCTAGAGGAGGAATTATTTTGGGTCCTGCATTTGGCTAAAAAAAAAAAAAAAAAAAAAGTGAGGTCACCTCAATAAATGAAAAATAAATTCTTTTTAATTTAGTTTAATAGCTAAAAGCTGCTTCAGGACCTGCATATAGAACCCTGTGGGGAAATTCATTGATAAACACAAGTAGACAGGAAGGATCCACGTGGACCCTAGGGGAATCATTGACCCCCCTTAGCTCTGTTTGACTGCTTGCCTGTGTGGATCTTTGGTTTCTCTCTGTTACTTTCTGGTCTATTGCTATTATTCCCGTTTTCCTCCCCCCTTCCTTTTTCCTTCTATTTTTTTTTTTTTTTTAAATAGGAGCTGCCAGCTGGTTGCTTCTTTGCTGGGCTTCTTATTCAGTAATTTCCCACTCGCTGTATATATTGATTCTGTATTACAAATTATCGCTTATCCTTCCTGCATCTTTCTGCCTTCTGTTTTCTGTTGTGGCTCTTAGAGACAACATTTTTTCATAGGCCCACAACTTAAGGGTGTCAATTTCTATCCCAACTATTTTGTTTTCTTCTTCTTCTTCTTCTTTTTTCATTTTTTTAAAATTAGTATTAACTTTTTCCTTTCAGACCTTTCTCTACTATTTCTCTTCCTCCTCATAATTCTAGCCTTCTAAATCACTATATATATATATTCCTCCATTTGTTTTCCCAGTCCATTGTAGGAACTCCATATTTTTTCCTAGTACTCTACACTGCCTACACAAGTTAAATATTCATCTCATTAAGTCTCATTTTGCCCCTCTTCTAACTTTTATCAATATTCCTATTATCCTTCTGCCTTCCTTACGTCTTTTGATTCCTCTGGCCCTAACCTTTTGCCTTCAAGGGAACATAGAAAGAAGCAAGGAAATAAAATAAGAAGAAAAACTGCCAAAGAGAAAACTTAACTCACACGCAGAACCAACAGCTAAATAATATTCTAGAGCATAGAGAAAAGCTAATCGACTGAACGAACCCATCAAGATAATATGATGACCAGAGGGCAACAGAAAAATACAAATGACTCTGAGAAACTGGAAAACATGGACCAGTCCAGTGCACAAAATAAAAACCAGGAAGCAATGCAGTACATCGTACAACTAATCAAAGCTATCCAAACAAATATCATGGACCAACTTAAAGAACTGAAGGAAGAGATTAAGGATATAAAGAAGACACTGGGAGAACATACTGAAGAAATAGCTAACACACCTAAAAAGTTAATGGATATGATGGCGAACAATGACACAAGTCAAGAAATGAAAAAGACGCTGGACTCACATGGCAGCAGAATTGAACAGGCAGAGGAAAGAATCAGTGATATGGAAGACAATATAGTTGAAATCAAAGAGATTGTAGAAAAGATAGACAAAAAGATAGAAAAAATCCAGTATGGTCTCAGGGAATTAACCGATAATGCAAGATGCACAAACATACGCATTATGGGCATCCCAGAAGGAGAGGAGAAGGGAAAGGGAACAGAAGGAGTGTTGAAGGAAGTTATGGCTGAAAACTTCCCAACTCTATTGAGAGAGATGGATGTGCAGATCCAGGAAGCACAGCGCACCCCAAATAGTATAAATCCCAACAGGCCAACTCCAAGACATATAATTGTCAAATTGTTCAATGCTCAAGACAAAGAGAAAATACTCAAGGCAGCAAGAGAAAACAGAACCATCACATACAAGGGAAGCACAATAAGATTAAGTGCTGATTTCTCAGCTGAAACCATGGAGGCAAGAAGACAGTGGTATGACATAGTCAAAACACTAAAAGAAAAAAACTTCCAGCCACGAATTCTCTATCCAGCAAAATTGGCATTCAAATATGATGGAGAGTTCAAAATATTCACAGATAAACAGCAATTAAGAGAGTATGTCAAGAAGAAACCAGCACTTCAAGAAATACTAAAGGAATCTCTACAAGTTGAAAGGAAAAAACAAAGGAGATAGAGTTGGAGGAGAGTTTAAAAACAACTGAAAACTCAGAAAGAGAAACAAAACAACATATGACATACATTAACCCAAAAAAAAAATGACTGAAGTAGGAAATTCGTTACGAGCAATAACACTGAATGTTAATGGATTAAATTCACCAATCAAAAGACGCAGATTGGCAGAATGGATAAGAAAATATGATCCATCTATATGCTGTCTACAAGAAACCCACCTTTGACCCAGGGATTCAAGGAGGCTGAAAGTGAATGGCTGGAAAACCATTTTACAAGCTAACAATAGCCAAAAAAGGGCAGGAGTAGCTATTCTAATATCAGACAAAATAGACTTTAAATGCAAAACTATTGTAAGACACAAAGATGGACACTACATATTAGTAAAAGGAGAAATCTCTCAAGAAGAGAGAACAATCATCAACATTTACGCACCTAATCGAGGTGCCTCAAAATACATGCGGCAAACTCTGGAAAAACTAAGAGGAGAAATAAATTACTCTACAATTATAGCAGGGGACTTCAACACACCACTATCATCATTAGACAGAACATCTAGGCAGAGAATTAATAAAGAAACTAAGGCACTCACAATACATTAGAAGATTTGGACTTAATAGACATATACAAAACACTACACCCATACAGCAGGATTTACATTCTTCTCCAGTGCACATGGAACATACTCCAAAATAGACCACATGCTAGGCCACAAAACAACACTCAATGAATTCAGAAATACTGAGATTATACAAAGTAATTTCTCTGACCACAACGGAATGAAGTTGGAAATCAATAAGGGCCAGAGAAACAGGTTAGGCACAAGGATATGGAAGTTAAACAACACACTCTTAGACAAACAGTGGGTCAAAGAGGAAATTTCAAAATAAATCAGTAACTACCTTGAAACTAATGAAAACAACAACACAACATATCAAAACCTATGGGATGCAGCGAAAGCAGTCCTGAGAGGGAAGTTCATAGCTATAAATTCATATATTAAAAAAGAAGAAAGAGCTAAAATTGAAGACCTAACTGCACACTTGGAGGAATTGGAAAAACAACAACAAACTAAACCTAAAGGAAGTAGAAAACAGGAAATAACCAAGATTACAGCAGAACTAAATGAAATAGAGAATAAGAAAACACTGGAAACAATAAACAAAACCAAAACCTGGTTCTTTGAGAATATCAATAAAATTGACAAACCCTTAGCCAGACTAACAAAGAAAAAGAGAGAACAGATGCAAATACATAAAATAAGGAACGAGCAAGGTGATATCACTACTGACCCCACAGAAATAAAGAGTATCATAAGAGGATACTTTGAAAAATTATATGCCAATAAGAATGACAATTTAGAGGAAATGGACAAGTTTCTAGAAACTCACAAACAGCCGACATTGATGAAAGAAGAAATAGATGAACTCAACAGCCCAATTACAAGTGAAGAGATAGATTCAGTCATTAAAAACCTCCCTACTAAGAAGAGTCCAGGACCAGATGGCTTCACAGCTGAATTCTACCAAACATTCCGGAAAGAGCTAACACCAATTCTACTTAAGCTCTTCCAAAAAAATAGAAGTAGAAGGAATATTACGTAACTCATTCTATGATGCCAACATTACCCTAATACCAAAACCAAATAAAGATACCACAAGAAACAAAAATTACAGACCAATTTCTCTAATGAACCTAGATGCTAAAATGCTTAACAAAATACTTGCTAATCGCATTCAACAACATATCAAAAGGATTATACACCATGACCAAGTGAGTTTCATCCCAGGTATGCAAGGATGGTTCAATATAAGAAAATCAATCAATGTAATACACCACATAAACAAACTGAAAGAAAAAAATCACATGATCATCTCTATAGATGCAGAAAAAGCATTCGACAAAATACAGCACTCTTTCCTCATAAAAACACTACAAAAGATAGGAATAGATGGAAACTTTCTGAAAATGATAAAGGGTATAAATGAAAAACCCAAAGCTAACATCATTTTCAACGGGGAAATCCTAAAAGCCTTCCCTCTGAGATCGGGAACAAGACAAGGATGCCCACTATCACCACTCTTATTTAACATTGTCTTAGAAGTACTTGCACGAGCACTGAGACAAGAAAAGGACATAAAAGGCATCCAGATTGGAAAAGAAGAAGTAAAAATTTCATTATTTGCAGATGACATGATCCTATACATAGAAAGCCCTGAGAAATCTACAACAAGGCTTCTAGAACTTATAAAGGAGTTCAGTAATGTTGCAGGCTATAAGATCAACGCTCAAAAATCAGTAGCATTTCTGTACAACAATAACCAGCAAACTGCGGAGGAAATCAGGAAAAAAATACCATTTACAATAGTAAACAAAAGAATCAAATACCTAGGAATAAATTTAACTAAAGATGTAAAGGACTTATATACAGAAAACTACACAACACTGTTAAAGGAAATCAAAGAAGACTTAAATAAATGGAAAAATATTCCCTGTTCATATATGGGAAGACTAAACATCATCAAGATATCTTTCCTACCCAAACTAATCTACAGATTTAATGCAATCCCAATAAAAGTCAACACTATATTTTTTAAGGAACTGGAAAAACTAACCACAAAATATATTTCAGAGGCAAGAGGCCCCGAATTGCCAAAAATATATTGAAAAAGAAAAATGAAGTTGGAGGTATCACATCACCTGACTTTAAAACATACTACAAAGCTACAGTGATCAAAACTGCATGGTATTGGCACAAGGATAGACATACTGACCAATAGAACCCGATTGAGAGTTCTGATATAGGTCCTCGCATATACAGTCATCTGATATTTGACAAGGCCACGAAATCCACTCAGTTGGGAGAGAGTGGCTTCTTTAACAAGTGGTGCTTGGAGAACTGGATATCCATACCCAAAAGAATGAGAGAAGAATACCATCTCACACCTTATACAAAAATCAAATCAAGATGGATCAAAGATCTAAATATAAGAGCCAAAACCATAAAAACCTTGTAAGATAATGTAGGGAAGCATCTAAAGGACCTTGTAATAGGAAATGGTTTCATGAACTTCACAGCTAAAGCACAAGCAGCAAGAGAAAAAATTGAAAAATGGGATCTCCTCAAAATTAAAAACTCCTGCACCTCTAAGGATGTTATTAAGAAAATAAAAAGGCAACCTACACAATGGGAAAAAATATTCGGCAACCATATATCTGATAGAGGCCTAATATCCTGCATATATAAAGAAATCCTTCACCTCGAAAATAAAAGGACAAACAACCCATAGATAAAATGGGCAAGTGACCTGAAAAAACACTTCTCCAAGGAAGAAATACAAATGGCTAAAAAGCACATGAAAAAATGCTCAACATCACTCGCTATCAGGGAAATGCAAATCAAAACTACAATGAGATACCATCTTACACCCATCAGAATAGCAGCTATTAAAAAAACAGGAGACACTAAATGTTGGAGAGGATGTGGAGGAATAGGAACCCTCATCTCCTGCTGGTGGGACTGCGGTATGGTCCAGCCACTGTGGAGGACAGTTTGGCGGTTCCTCAGAAAACTATCAATAGATCTTCCGTATGATCCAGCAATTCCACTGCTGGGTATATACCCAGAAGAACTGAAAAAAAAAATACAAACAGACATATGCACACCAATGATCATAGCGGCATTGTTCACCATTGCCAAAAGTTGGAATCAGCCCCGGTGCCCATCAACAGATGAATGGATAAGCAAAATGTGGTACATACATACAATGGGATATTACTTAGCTGTAAGAAGGAAAAAAGTGTTAACACATGGAATAACGTGGATGAATCTTGAAGACCTTATGTTGAGTGAAGCAAGCCAGGCACTGAAGGATGAACAGTATATGACCTCACTGATCTGAAATGAGGAAATTCAGCAGTCTCTGAGAACCATTGTCTGAAGGATAGGTTAACAAAGGAGAGTAAGAGAAGAGCAGGCTTTGAGCCATCACCCATATGGACATAATCTATGGTAAAGGGATAGTGTGTGGTTGCATGTTGGGGGATGGGGCAGATGAGTGGTGGTGTTCCTGGGTTTGGTGGTGCAGCACTGGGGTGTGTGTGGATTAGGAAGGGCTGGTTCAAATCCCCAGGGCATGTAACTGTGAATCTTGACATTCCATGGGTTGGGAGAGGTGGGTATCATGGGCCCTGGGGGGCTGGGGAGAAGGGAACAGTCAAGATCTAATGGGTTGTTTGGTGGTCATGGGGAAGGTTTTTCATTACCTTACAGTAATGGACACAGGACATGGTAAATATCATCAAAATTATTAAACTGTATCATCTAAATTGTAAACTATACTGTAAATCACTGACAATGTTTAGTTGCTATATTTTGCTATCTGCATAACAGTTATAACAATGCTAACAACCAAAAAAAAGGGGGGGGAGTTAATATGGGGGGGAAGGCGGGGTGGTTTGGTATCTGGGAGTCTCTGGCACTCCGTGTGTGACTTTGCTGTGACCTAAAACTTCTTTGAAAATTAAATGAAAAATTGGGAGACAATGGGGATTGAGAGGAGGAAGGTGTCATGGCACACCAGGCATCTGATTACACAGTGATAAAGGAAAGGAAAAAAGGGAAAAAAGAAAAGAGAAAGGAAAAAAAATGAATATATATATATATATATTTTTAAGGCATTTCCTTTGCTTTTTTGCCCATTTTTTGAATGTCCCAATCCACTAATTATATCTTATTTTGTTTTGTTCCTTGTTTGATTATTGGTTTTTTTCCTTCTCTTTTTTTTTTTTCCCCCTGAGTTTTCTTATGTTTGTCTCTTGCATGTACGCTTATCACACTTGTTTCTTTTTCCTAGTAAGTGTATTTGATTATTTTATGGACTAAATGTTCATGGAGGATTTTGATCACAGAAGGGTTACAATGGGTACTGCGGCAGATTATTAGGGGGGTGTCTGGGGGGGGTTTCGTGGGGATTGGTTCATCCAAATATACATGAAAGATATACAAAATCATTCAAAGAATTGGGGGATGGGGCATGGTAACAATGGGTGGATAATCACACAATAAATGAGGGAATCTGAATTCCTAGCCTGGAGAGCTCTGCCACAGTCTCCAAGGGAGCAACAATAGTCCTCTGAGTGTAGGGACAGTGCCTGTCAAAATAGGATGACCCACTAATTTTTTTTTTTTTTTTTATTGATGACTACCCTTGTGAGTCTTTGCTCTTGTAAATGAGACTTAGCCTGCAGTTGTGGGGTGCCTAAGGGTTGCCACCTGAGAGCCTCCTTGTTGTTCAAATGTGGCCTCTCTCTAAGCCAAACTCAGCATATGATTGCATTACCTTCCCCCCAACATGGGACATGACTCCCGGGGATGAGCCTCCCTGGCAACGAGGGATTAATACCAAGTGCCAACTGGCAGCTTTGCACAGTGGCAGTATCGTAGCCAATGAGGTTTATCCGAGGCACGATTATTGCTAATTGAAAACTTTTCCCAAGTGCCAACTGGCAACACAACTGGAAAAAGACCTTGAATAAAAGGGGAAAAAGGTAAAGACAAGTGAGTTCAAGTGGCTAAGAGACTTCAAAGAGAGTCGGGAGGTCATCCCAGAGGTAACTCTTACGCACACCTCAGTAGGAGCTCATAGAACATCTAAGTGCTTATCACCCCACTCAGTGGGGTTCCTGAGAGCTCCGGAGACACCCTGGTCCTATATAAGGGGGGATAGCCCCAGAGACTGATGCCTTATCAGTGGGTTCTATTTTTGAATCTGTGCTCCTGAGAGTGACAGAATTAGACTCAAATAAGTCCTCCCTGCACATGGTTCACCAGTCCCTTCTATTCAAACCTATATGCGATGCTGGAGTTTTTAGGTATACTTCCAGAGACTGGAGCCTCCCGCCTACCTATGTGCCAGGTGTTCATGAAATCTAGGTGGAGCTGCAACTCCTACCCTACAGCTCAATGGACTCATCCAAGTCACCTGGTGAGGAGACAATGTTGGGCAATGGCCATCCCAGGGAATGGAGAGGGCCTGCATCTGCAGGCAGGATCATCCCACCCACCATATCAATGGGATATAAGCCCTCTCTCACTTGGAGTTGGAGTGGACATCACCATCCCAGTCCCCTCAGGATTGGGGGAAGAACTATGGACTAGAGTGGACTTGACGGTATTCTCTTGTTCACATATGGTGATTCTAGCAATGCAAGAAATTATAACAATGAGGTAGAGCCAGTGGCCACTTGACACTTTTGAGGTAGGGAGGGGATGAGCAGTTGAAATACAGTGGCTTCTTTGGGAGTTGGAAGTTGTCCTGAGTACTGTTGTGGCAACGGATGTAGGCCATTTTAAATCAGCACACACCACTCAGAACTTTGTGGGAGAGAGTGTGGCCTACGGTGTGAACTGTGGTCTATGGTTGGTGGCAAGGCTCCAGGATGTGTAAGTTCATTGAGGGTGGTGGGCCACACTGTGGGAGATGTTTGTGTGGGATGTGATGGGAGGTGTGGGAGGTGGGCAACATGGGAATCACAGTGGGTTCCGTGTAATATTTTGGGTAATCTAAGCACCTCTTAAAATATATGTATATATATATATATAAACAACATTTTTGTAAGCAAATACACATATATGCATATATATTTATATATCATTTTGCAAATGTTTGTATGTATTGTGAGAATTTTGATTTTTACCCATAATAAAAAAAATAATAATAATAATAAAAAAAGAATATATGAGGAATTAATGGCAGTAAAATTCCTAATGCTTATGAAAGACGTAAATATAGATGTCCAGGAAGCTCTACATATTCTAAATAGAATAAAACATAATTGACCTATTCAGAGACACATGATAATCAGAATGTCAAATTCCAAAGAAAAAGAGAGAATTCTGAAAGCAAAAAAAAAAAAAATGAAGTATTTCATACCATACAAAGGATCCTCAATAAGAAAATGGACTGATTTTGCATCAGAAACCATGGAGGTGAGAAGCCAATGGTATGATATATTAAAGGTACTGAAAGAAAATATGCCAGCCAAAAGTTTTTGATCTGGCAAAACTGTCCTTCAAAAATGAGGACGAGTTTAAAATATTCACAGATAAGCAGACTGGCATTGTTCATCAACAAGAGGCCTGCCCTGTAAGAACTACTAAGGGAAGTTCTGCAGGTTGAAAGGAATGGTTTGGAGTGGTATGAAGAAATGAAGATTATCAGAAAGGGTAGCTAAAAGGATAAATGCCAAATCCGGTAGTAATGTATTTTCAATAACAACTCTACTCTTTAATTCATGTAAGGGTCAGAAAGCAATTGAACAAAAGAAATGTGTTTATTGATAATGGATGTGCAATATATCAAGTGGTAAAGTGGGACATATACAACATAAAGAAGGCAAACAGAGGGATATAGAGGTAGACACTTGTATATTGAATCCGATAACACATTAAAGAAATTATACACCATGATCAAGTGGGTTTTTCACGAGTTATGCAAAGCTAGTTCTAGATAAGAAAATTAATCAATGTAATGCACCACATTAATAAAACAAAAGGAGAAATGTTCATTATCTTCTCCATTGATGGAGAAAAAGCATTTCCCAAAACTTTTTAATAATAATTCTTCGAAAAATAATAGAAGGAAATGTCTTCAACATGATAGAGGGCATATCTGAAAAAACTCACAGCTAAATCATACCCAATGAAAAAAGACTGTAAGTTTTCCTTCTGACATATGGTACAAGACAAGGATGCCAGTTGTCAACACTCTTAGTCAATATTGTACTGGAAGTTCTAGCCAGAGCAATGAAGAAGTGAAAAGAAATGTAAGGCATCCAAATTGGAAAGGAAGAAATATAACTTTCACTATTTGCAGATGACATGATCATATATATAGAAAGTCCCCAGAAATAGACCACAAAGCTACTAGAGCTAATAAATGAATTCAGCAATTCAGCATGCAAAAATCAACATGCAAGATCAACATGAAAATATCAGTAGTGTTCTTTTACACTAGTAATAATCAATCTGAGGAGGAAATTAAGAGAAAGATTCTATTTACAATAGCAACTAAAAGAATCAAATATCTGGGAATAAATTTAACAAAGGATGTAAAAGACTTACACATGGAAAATTACAAAACATTACTACAAGTAATCAATGGTGATGAAAATAAATGGAAGTACATTCCATCATCATGGATTGGAAGATTAATATTTTTAGATATCAATTCTATGCAAAACTATTTATATTTTCAGTGCAATCCTAATCAAAATTCCTACAGTCTACTTTGCAGAAATGGAAAAGCCAGTTACCAAAATTATTTGGAAGGCAAGGTTTCCTGAATAGCCAAAACCTACTGAAAAATTAGAATAAATTGCAGGACTCAATAATCCTTGGTACTGGAATAGTAGCTCATGTGGATTCTCAGCAAAGGAAAAAAAAAATCCTCTCTATAAGAATAAAGAAATAATCCTGAAGAAATATATTTCAAAGATATTATCAACAAACAGTCATGGAGAGAAAAATATAAAGAGCCAGACTCAAAAGCAAAAATGAATTAGTCAACAAAATTGACCCATAGTGAAACCAGATATAAGAATTTCAAGACTCATGAAATAACCATCTTTAATGGTTATTTTTTCCTATAAGAATAAAATGAGGAATAGAAATGAGCCTTCTAATCCAATAATGCACTGGATATTTACTGTAAAATAGCATTGCAAATTTGAAAAAGGATCAGCTACAAATTATATAATCGGAAATTATATATTATATAATTGAAACAATTAAGCATACAAAAGCTGCTGAAGAGAAAATGATTGAATAGAAGAATAATTTAAAAAATCACCCAGCTTGAAGCACAAAGAGGAAAAAAAAATATCTAGAAGAAAATATAGGAGACCTGGAGAATATAGTGCAAAGGTCTACCTTGCATTTGATTGGAATCCAAACCCAAAAGTAGAAAGAATGAGAGTGAGTCTGTATTTGAAGAACTAGTCTAAATATTTACAAGAACTGATAAAAAGACATCACTTCAATCTTTTAAGAAGACTTATAAAACTGATAAATATTAAATAAAATAATCCACCTCAATGCATTATACTGAAACTACAGAATATAGAAGACAAAGACAAACCTTAAAATAAAATACAGCTGAGAAAAAACTCACATTATCTTCAAAGGCATGACAATTAGCCTGATATCCATCATCTCAGGAGGAATGTTAGAATTAAAAGGAGTGCAAAGGTGGTGATGAAAAGAACAAATTTTGGTTTAGAATTTTATATTTTGGAAACTCTGAATTCTGATGAAATAAAGCTATTTTTTTAGACTCACATTGTGGTAGTTTGAGTCTTTTGTGGAATTCAGGAAATTATAAAGGGTTCCATTCCTGTGGATGTGAACATATTGTAGGTGGGACCCTTTGATTAGATTAGATTCAATGAAGAGCCATTTGATTAGATAACTTCAGTAATATAGGACAGGGTGGGTCTTTATCCTTTTATTGGATTCCTTTTTAAACAGATGAATACAAAGAAAGCGTTCCAGATACACTGGAGGTCAAAGAGAAAACTTCAAAGTTTCAATGTGAGGGTCCTGGAGGCCTAAGCCTGGAATTGGCCTAGCCCAGAGGCATGGAGAAAGGCCATTGCAAGCTAAGAGAAGAATAAACTACAAAGGTGAAAGCGATGAGACCAGGAGAAGCCCAGTGCCTTGATTTGGAAATTTGCACAGTCTCAGAACTGTAAGCTGGCAATTTAATAAACCCTCATTTTAAAAGCCAACCCAGAAGTGGATGTGGCTCAAGAAATTGGGCTCCCATCTAACATATGAGAGGTCCAGGGTTCGATTCTCGGGGTCTCCTTGAAAAGGCAAGCTGGCCCCCACAGGAGTGCTGGCCCGCCTAGAGTGCTGGCCCACATGGAGAGCTGGAGCAGCAAGATGACACAACAAAAAGAGACACAGAGGAGAGGCACAGCAGACAAGGGAGCTGATGTGGTGCAAGAGATTGGGTGCCTCTCTCCACTCTGGAAGGTCCCTGGGATAGGTTCCTGGTTCTTCCTAAGGAGAAGACAAGCAGACACAGAAGAACACACAGCGAATGGACACGGAGAGCAGACAGTGAGTGCAAAACAATGAGGGCTAGGGGAACAAACAAACAAATAAATAAATAAATCTTAAAAAAAAAAAAAAAAGCCAACCCATTTCTGGTATATTGCTTCTGGCAGTTTTTAGAAAAGTAAAACACACACATGTACCAAAAGAAACACAAGAAGCCAAAGGAATTTGTTATCCCTGACCCACATAAATGGAACTTAAAAGATGTTTAATAGGCAAAAGAACAATGATAACAGAGGAAGTGTCCAAGCTTCTATTTCTAAATGAACATTGTTTCTAATTTTAAATGAGCAAAGACAATTTAAAGAAGCAATCCCAAGAATATTTTTCCAAGGATTCAAAGCTTTAACACTAAAATGTATGACAGAAATAGCACAAACACTGAGGGAGTCTTTTAATGGCACTGATGTTTTAATGTCCATAACTTTTCTAGGAAGAAGGTAAAGGTATAAGTAGACATTAAATAAATAAATAAAAGTTTTAAGGAGAAAGAATATTTTTATGAAGTGTAGTTTGAGGGAAAGTTTGGACTTCGGTAGCTTAACACAAAAGATACTTGTTTCTCCTTTATATCACGAAACTGTGCTTTCTGCCAGAAGGTTTATGCATGTTTCATCTTGTAGCTTCCCTGTCTGCTAGGTTCCTGACACATGCCATATTTAGGCAGTGGATGGGAAAATGCCAAAACTGAGCCCAGGGGGTTATTATGAGCCTAAGCTAGAAATTGTGTTCATATTCCATTGGCCAGAACTTAGTCATATGGTCCCACGTAACTACAAGGAGGCAGAAAGGAAAGAGAATGAGAAAAATGGAACAGAGTCTCAGGGCATTGAATAATGTGAAATGCACAAACATTTACAGTATCAGTGAGTCAGAAGGAGAAGAGAATGGAAAAGGGGCAGAATGAATATTTGAGGAAATAATGATCATAAACTTACCAACACTTATGAAAGACAAAATATCAATATTCAAGAAGGTCAACACATACCAAACAGAATAAATCCAAATATACATACACCAAGACACCTACTATTCAGGGTGACAAATATCAGAGATAAATAGAGGATTCTAAAAGCAGCAAGGGAAAAACAAAGCATCACATAAAAGGAAAACTCAATAAGATTAAGTGCCAACCTCTCATCAGAAACCATGGAGGGGAGAAGAAAGTGGTATGATGTATTTAAAGCACTGAAAGAGAAAAACTGCCAAACAAGAATTCTGTATCTGGCAAAACTGCCCTTCAAAAATGAGAGTGAGTTCAAATTCTTCACAGACAAACACAAACTGATAGAATATATTACCAAAAGACCAGAATAACAAGAGATACTGAAGGGAGTGCTGCAGCCTGAAAGGAAAAAAAAAAAAACAAAAAAAACAAACAAGGATGAGAGATTTGTAGAAAAGTTTAGAAATGAAGATTATTAGGAAGTTAAACTAAAGGGTAAAAAGACAGACAATAGAAGGACAAAATGGATGAAGTAATGCCTTTACAGTAATAACATTGACTGTTAATGGTTTAAACTCCCCAAACAAAAGACATAGACTAATAGAATGGATAAAAAAATATATATGAGCCATTTTTATGTTGTCTACAAGAGACCAACCTCAGACATAAGGACATAATGAGGTTAAAAGTGAAAGTTTAGCACAAGATATTCCAGGCAAATGGTAACCAAAAAAGAGCTGGACTAGTGATACTAACATCGGATAAAATATATTTATTATATATTAATAAAACTTGAAATTCACCAAGAAGAAATAACTATACTAAACATTTATGCACCTAACCTGAGTGCCCCAAGTTACATGAAGCACCTACTGGCAAAACTGAATGGAGCAATAGATGTCTCTACAATAATAGTTGCAGACTTCAACACACCACCCTCAGTATTGGACAGAATATATGGACAGAGGATAAATTAAGAAACAGAGAACTTGAATAATATGATAAATGAACTAGACCTAACAGATATCTATGTAGCACTGCACCCCAAAACAGCGGGATATACTTTCTTTTCAAGTGTTTTTGGGTCCTTCTCCAAGATAGACTGTATGTTGTGTCACAAAACAAATCTCAATAAATTTAAAAATTTGAACCTACACAAAACGCTTTCTCTGATCATAATGGAATGAAGCTGGAAATCAATAATGGATGGAAAAAGGGAAAATTCATAAATATTTGGAGATTAAAGAGCACATTATTAAATAATCAGTGTGACAAAAAAGAAATTGTAAGAGGGTTCACTAAATATCTTGAGACCAATGAAAATGAGAACACAACATATCAAAACCTACAAGGACACTGCAAAGGCAGTGCTGAGAAGGATATTTATAGCCCTCAATGATTACATTAAAAAATAATTGAACCGCTAAAATTGAAGATCTAACTGCACACTTGGAGGAAAAAGAACAGCAAACTAATCCCAAACCAAGCCAAAGGAAAGAAATAGTAAAGATCAGAGCAGAAATCAATGAATTGAGAACAACAGCATCAAAAATATCAGGGAGAACCAACAATACCAAAGTTGGTGCTTTGAGAAGAACGTCAAAACTGACAAACCTTTAGCTAGACTGACATTGAAAAAAGGAGAGATGAATCAAATAAATAAAATCAAAAATGAGAGGGGGGACATTATCACTGACCCCACAGAAATAAGAGAGTTCAGAGGAGAATACTATGCACAACTCTATGCCAAAAAACTAGACAATATAGAGGAGATGGACAAATTCCTAGAAACACACAAACCATTTATACTGACCCTAGAAGAAATAGAAGACCTCAGCAAATTAATCACAAGTGAAGAGATTGAAACAGTCATCAAAAACCTCCCCAAAATGAAAATCTGGGACCAGATGGCTTTATGGGTGAATTTTACCAATCATTCAAAGACAATCTAATACCAATCATGCTCAACCTCTTGCAAAAAAATGAATAAGAAAGAATGCTACCAAACTCATTCTATGAAGCCAGCATCACCCTAATACCAAAACCAGATAAAGATACTACAAAAAAAGAAAATTACAGACAAGTATTTCTAATGAATATAGTTGCAAAAATCCTGAATAAACAGAATTCAAAAGCACGCTAACAGAATTATACACCACAATCAAGTGGGTTTTATCCTAGTTATGAAAGGGTGGTTTGACACAAGAAAATCAATTAGCATAATAAACCACATTGATGAATTGAAGATGAAAAATCACATGATTCTCTCAGTTGATGTAGAAAAGGCATTTGACAAAGTAGAGCACCTTTTCTTGATAAAAAATACTCCAAAAGATAAGAATAGAAGGAAGTGTTCTCAATATGGTAAAGTGTATATATGAAGAACCTATAGCTATCATTGTACTTAACATTGAAAGACTGAAAGCTTTCCCTCTGAAATCAGTAATAAGACAAAGATGTCCACTGTCAGCAATGTTATTCAATATTGTGCTAGAAGTTCTAGCTAGAGCAATTAGGCTAGATAATAAAGTAAAAAGCACCCAAATAGGAAAGAATGAAGTAAAACTTTCACTGTTTGCTGATCATATTATCCTATATCTAGAAAATCCTGAAAAATCCACAACACTTATTCACTGTTGGTGGGAATATAGAATGGTACAGCCACTGTACAGGACTGTTTGGCAATTCCTAAGGAAGTTTAATATAGACTTTTATGTGACCCAGCAATACCATTATTAGGTATATATTCAGAAGAACTGAGAGCAGTAACAGGAACAGACATCTGCACACCGATGTTCATTGCAGTATTCACAATTGCCAAAAGTTGGAAATAGCCCTGGTGCCCTTCAACTGATGAACAGATAAACAAATTGTGGAGTATATACATGATGGAATATTATGCAGCAGTAAGAAAAAGTGAAGTCATGAAGCATATGACAACATGGATGAACCTGGAAGATATTATGATGAGTGAAGCAAGCCGGACACAAAATGACAAATACTGTATGATTGCACTGTTATGAACCAAATATATTGTGTAAACTCATGGAGTTAATAATTAGAATACAAGTCACAAGAAAATAGAAGGAGAGTAGAGAATGGAAAGCTGAGGGTTAATCTGTGCAGAAATGGTAAAAAAAAAAAAAGTTGTTTTTAAATCTTTGGAAAATAATAGAAATAGTGAAAGCATATCATGGTATTTGTAACTATCAGAGCTATTATATGGATATGACAGTGGTTGAAGGGAAAGTCTAAGGTCAAGTATATTAGTAGAAGGAAAGCTAAAAATTGTAACATGGGACTGTATAAGATAGTAAACCATCATGCAAAACACAAATATGGGAGATATTGCATATATAAGACTGTTTCTACAAAATATAAATACAAATATCCCAAAGAAAAGGAAAAAGGATAGCAGCTATATACAGCAGGGGAAGCACAGAAAGATTGAGAGGTGAGTTTTGTTTGTTTGCTTGTTTTTTGTTTACTATTATTATTATTATTGAAATAATGAAAGTTCTCTAAGACTGAAGTGATGAATACACAAATGTCCAATTACTCTGAATATAATTGATTGTACACTTTCGATGGATTTATGATTTATTAATATGTATTAATAAAATTTATTTGTTAAATAATAAAATAAAAATAAAAAGTAAATGACCTAAAAAGCCATGAAAAATATGTTCATCATCACTAGCTATTAGAGAAATGCAGATCAAAACTGCAACAAGATACCATTTTACAACTTATAGAATGGCCATTACCAAAAAGGAAAACTACAAGTGCTTGCAAGGATGTGGAGAAATAGGAACACGCCTTCACTGTTGGTGGGAATGTAGAAATGGTTCTGCCTCTATCAAAGACTTTTGTTTGGCAGTGCCTCAAGAAGCTGAATACAAAACTTCCATGTGATCCAGCAATCCCGTTTCTAGGAATATATTCAGAAGAACTGAAAGCGAGGATGTAAACTAACATTTGCACACTGATGATCATAGCAGCATTATTCACAATTGCTAAAATATGGAACCAGCTCAAGTGCTCATCATTTGATGAGTAGATAAACAAAATGTGATATATAAATGCAATGGAATACTATAAAGCTGTAAAAAGAAATGAAATCAAGATTCATATGACAACATGGTTGAATCTGGAGGACATTATGTTGCATGAAATAAGCCAGACATAAAAGGACAAATATTGTATGGTCTCACTAATATGAACTAAAAATGATGAGTAAACTCACGAAGGTAAATTCTAGAGTATAGGTTACTGAAAATAGAATGTGGGTTGAGAATGGGAGCTGATGCTTAATGTATATAGAATTTTTAATAAGGTTTATTATAAAAGTGTGAAAATGAATGAGAGTTGGTAATACATTATAGTGAGTATAATTAACACTGTTGAATTATAAATGAGATTGTGGCTGAAAGGGGTAGTCTGGGGATGTAAATGTCAATTAAAAGGAAACAAGAGAATCTGGGCAATGTTTAAGAGTGATTTGAGTGGTGGATGAAGTTGAGGTAAATAATATAAATTTAAGACTGTTCTTTTACAAGGTGTTAAGAATATGGTGATATATGGAAAATTATAATTAATGTAACAGAGCTATAGTTACCAGTAATATTGTACTATTTTTGCAGCAATTGTAAAGAAGATATTGTATCAATTCTAAAAGATCATAAGGGATATAAAGAGGTATGAGGTTTTTCCTTTTGGAGTAATGAAAACATTCTAAAATTGACTGAGGTGATGACAGCACAGCTCTATGAGGAAAATGAGAGTCACTGAGTATACGCTTTGAATGGTTTGTACAAAACGTGGCTGTATAATACAGGGAATCCAGTAGTGGAAGATGGACTGTGGTTAACAGAACAAATATGAAAACATTCTCTCATGAACTATAACAAATATATATAATACTAATTTAGGGTGTTAATAATTAGGTGGGCTTGTGGGAAAATAGACCAAATGTAAAATATGGGTTGTAGTTAGTAGTAATATTTTGAGAGTGCTCTTTCAGAGTTTGTAACAAATGTTTCACGACAATGCAAGATGTTGGTGGTGGGGTGATGTATGAGAGCCCTGTATGATGACATGTTTGTTTGTTTAGTAATTTCACAACTTTTATATAGTCTAAAGTGTATACTTTATGTATGTATGCTCATGAATGAATAACATATTCTAATAAAATTTTATTTTAAAAAAATGAAAAAAAACCTGTAAAAATACAAGTCATGATATTTTTCCTTTAGGAAACAGGAAGTAAAATTCTATATACAGAGCCCCAAACCCTCAACCTTAAATAATCTAAAGCTTCATCTTAAATATTTAACAAAGAACCAGATGTCTTTTTCCCCGTGTCCTAAAGTCAGGAAGGCACTTGCTAGACAAATGCAATCTCGGTGAATGTTAGAGCCTTGCCTTTCCCATGCTTCCATACCTCCTCCTGTGTTCACTGGAGATCCACCACATATCCTGTGGAGTGCAACCATCCTATTAGAGCTGTAAGCTCTTAATGTTTTCCTTTGTCAAAGACTGAATTGGACAATGTCAAACAGGTAAGAAAGGAAACCTACCATGGTAGGGAAAAGCAGAACCTAAACTTGAGGAAGGCAGGGACTAAGTGAGTTTTTTTTTTAAGATTTTATTTATTTATTCATTTATCCCCTCCTTGCTGCTTATGCTCGCTGGGTCAGCTAACCACCCCATGCGGGCGGGCTTGCCTTCACCAGGAGGCCCCGGGAACCGAACCCGGGGCCTCCCATATGGTAAACGCGAGCCCTACTGATTGAGCCACAGCCGCTTCCCACTAAGTGAGTTTTATTCTTGGGGTTGGGCCAGTGGGAAAGTACCAGTAAGATGTCTGGTAACACAGGAAAGGGGAAGATAGAGACAATTGATAACCAGGAATAGCTGGCATCTGAAGTTGTCTTTTTGCCTGCAGTCTGAGTTGTTTTCCTCGGCAGTCTCATACCTGCAAGATTAGTCCCAAGGTTGTCAGGGTGGGGAAGGGAGACAGAAGGGGCATAAGCAGAGCAAGGCTGGCTGCTTGGTCAAGCAAAGGAAAAAAATTATCTTAATCACCTTTTAAAACCTAGTTCACATAGTTTTATGGTCACATTTTCCTCTGACCCTTTCCCTCTTTTCCTGAGCAAATCTATGACTTAATTTACGTGACCCTTAAATGTAACCTTTCTCATATGACAGGAGTTTCACGCAGATGCTAAAACAATACTATAGCGGTTTCCTTTCAGTGCAATTACATGATAAAATGTATTTCCCCTTTATTAGATTAAAGAAAACTCTTTGTCATTTAGGCATTTGGAGATGCATCCGTTTCATTTCACAATATCATGGCTTGATTTGGGGATTCTGTGTGTTTATTATTCTGTGTGCTTAACTTCAGAGGAGAGAAGAAATGTTCATTATGCTTTTGATAACTGCCATTATGAAGAAGCTTAGGGTTCTGCATTTCCTCAACACTAACATGTTGTACTCCTTTTAGATTATGAGGATGTTGCCAGCCCTTAAACTGTACATTCTTATGGACACTTAACCACAGCCACCCTCCCACCTTCACCTCCCACAACCCTAAATAAATAGGTGTAAGTTAGAAAAACAAAATAAGAGTAATGATAAGTAACTAGAGTTCATACTGAATGCATCATACAGGGATGACGCTTGCATGACAGGACATAATATGCAGATGGCTCTTGGCAAAAGTGAGTGGAGAGGTGAAGCTTCACAAGATGAGAACAGTTTTTCTCATCTCTGCAAATTTGCACAGTATGTTTCCTCTAACATGGAGCCATCTTTCCTTCATTCTTTGTGTAGCCAGCTCAGTCTTTTCTTTTGAGGTTTTAGGGAATATATCACACCACAGAGAAGAATTCCTTCCCATAAACTCCAGAATATGTCATGGTGTTTTTATAGCTCTTTATGATTCCTCAGTTGGAATTATCATTATTTATTTAAATATCTATGTTTTAATTATGAGCAAAAGTGTCTATTAAATTATAAGTATCAGTAAGGTTGTGAGGGACCATCTCCATTCTGTTGATCTCTGTATCTCCAGGACTGGTATGAGCTGGTATGAGTCTATATGGTGGTGATGCTGATGATTTTCCAGTTGTTTTTAAAAATACATGGAAACAAGTTTTTATTTGTATATAAGGGTTGTTCACCCATCTGTTGAAAACAGTACATAGTAAACATGAAATCTAATGAGGAACTAATGGATGTCGAGAAAGTGGGTGCAGAGACAGTTAGCTTTCCTTTTGCAGGGTCTGAATTTCCGTCATAAAACAAAGATAAGTGCTGGTATATTCCTGATGCCAAAGAAGCAATAGTTGAACCTCCATCTCAGTGATAACAATGGACCAAAAATAAACCTGGATAGGTAATTCTACCCCATGATGAATTTTCTAATTACATGGAAAGTTTAACAACATCCTGAAACTATAGCCGGGTCATAGACAGTTCAACATGATTTCTGAGGCATTGTGTCTGACTGTTGTCCCAAAATATCTCTATTTTAGCAACAACAACTTTGTTCATAATTAAGGGATGATGGCCAACTTCACCTTTTTAAGATTGCTTAGGTAAATACAGAAATAACTCAAACAGTCTATGAATAATTATAATTAATTTTCTTGAATTAATGATTGTAATTGTTTTTCGTTTTTTTTTTTTTTTTTTTTGCATGTGTTAATTGTCTTGGCAGGGCAGTTGGTTTGGAAAGAACTTAAACACACATACAACAAAGAAATATACAAATATGCATTATATGAATAATAAAACTGAGCTAGTTTTATGCTTGATTAGTAGCTTTAAAAACTCCCAGCTGTCTACCTTTCTAGCCCGTGAGGGTGGTGCATTATTATTTGCATCCCATCTGCTTTGTAATTTCTGCATATAATCCGAAATGATCATTTATCACAAAATCCAATCTGTCCCGTTGAAACTTACAATAGGATATCAAGAAATGCCAGGAGTACCTGTCTCTTACAACCTGGGCTGTGCCTGGTTCATTTCATTGGGGCTGTTGTACAGTCATTAAAATACTAGGACTTTTCGTGGAGGAAATGGCCGATTGGGTTTTGAAACACTGGCCTTGCATTCAAAGATTAACCCCATAATTTCATCAATTGTGGCCAATCCTTCAGAATCTCCTCCAAAAAGTCACCCCAAGAAATATTCATTATCTACTCACTGTGTTTAGAACCATCAATATAGAGGGGACTCAAATTTGAAGACATCATAAATTTATATACAGTCTAATGTTGAGCACAGAGATGTAGTTGATTACTAAACTAGAAAAATAATCTAGCCCTGCAGATTATAAGTGATGAGATAAAGAGTACAGAGCTATTTTTTCCCAGTTTCATTGGTAGTAGTTACATGAATGTTTACAAAGAAGTATTTATTTTATCCTGACGTTGATAAGTAGGGAAGTAGTGCCAGACCTAGAAAGAAAAATTTTCCTCATATCATAGAAAGTTACAAAAATTATCTCAGAGTCTTGGAAATGTATGTATCTTTGAAAAATATTTAATTGATAATATTCTCAAGAAATTTTATTTTATTTTGCATTGCATACATAATTGGTGAAAACATAATCATGAATTAGAAATCATCCATGCCAAAAATATCTTAAAATCTACCAGGAAGTATAAGTGCAGTTGTTTGTTTTTTTATGATATTCTATCTATATATCTACGTATTCTAAAATAATGTAAGTAATAACAGCATAATCACTGCAATTTTATTCCAAAAAGATGGAAATTTGAACATTGTTATATTTTTAATTATTCATCCATGGCATTTACTTTATTTCCATTTACACACATGGATATATACATACACACCCTCCTAATACATTCACTTATACATGTAAAGAAAACAGTAATTAATCCAAATGCACTCATAGATCTATAATAAAGTGCATTATGGATAATAAAGACCTTGACCTTTTAACTCCATGAAACAGCTAAGAAATTGTAGGAAACTGTGGCCATTGGACAGATGTAATTATGAATTCCAAAAATATAATTGGATCATGCTTGTAAACTGACCTGTTAATCTGGGCATGATTAAGTTATGATTAGGGCGTTGACTGGGCCATGTCTGTAGGACGTTGAGTCCTACCCCTTGGTGGGTGGGGAGTCGAATATAAATGGCAAGGCAAAGAACAGAGTTGAAGCGGTTTTTGAGAAGCAGTTTTGATGTTGGAGAAAAGGCCCCAGAAGAAAAGTGAGTCAGATTTACAGCTGACCTTATGGAGGAACCAGAAGAGCTAAGCCCGGAGAGAAACGCAGCCCTGGGAAGAGAGGAAAACAAGAAGCCTGAACCCTGGCAAACGTCAGCAGCTGTTTTGCTCCAACACGTGGCAATCAACTTTGGTGAGAAGAAACTTAACGCTTTATGGCCTGGTATCTGTGGACTTCTACCGCAAATAAATGCCCTTTATAAAGACCAACCCATTTTTGGTATTTCACATTAGCACCCCTTTGGCTGACTAATGCAGAAACTCTTTGACTTTGGAAAATACAGTTCAATAAATGACATTTAATTTACCACCAAGTAAATAATTGGGCTGAATTTGATTCCTTTAGGCCAAATTAGAGCCAGAGTATAGGGCACTGAAAACTGTCTAATGATTATCAAAGTAACATAGTCAGCTAAAGACATCTAGCAATGGGACTCTAAATGTATATCCACAATTGATAGTGTTCAATGACTCCCTGATGCCACATTAACTTGTGGAATTATTTGCAAGGACAACAAATAACTCCCACCTCAAAATAGAAGAAAACCTAGATACTAATCCTGTTCTGACCCAAAACTACTCTATTTTTAAATTTTTTAGTAACTTTTCCATCCTATGTTTCAGTTTCCGCTTTTGCAAAATGATGGGATAGGATTATAGAACTTCTAAGATCCCTTCCAGAAAATGTATTTTGTGGTATTTTGTGAATCTTATTGTGCATAAAAGAATTTCATGAGGATAAGAGATTTCTGTGAAAAGGAATGTGCTCTGTAAAGTTGAGCAGCAAGTATATTTAGAAGCAGAGGGCTGCAGGGAAATTGTTCCATGACCAAGCCAGGGAACTAGACCTGATTTGTTTAAAGAGAAGGGGTAAGGTCTACATTGCTATATAATAGATATTTTTCCTGTGTTCCACAGAAAGAAAATTTTGAAGTAAATATATTAATATTTGTCCCTTGAGAATTTTGAAAAGTAGGAAAAAAAAAAGTATTTGCTTCTCTAAGAACAGATACACAACACTTAGTGTAGATGTTCTGGTTTTCCTAAGGGCAGGGTAAATTTTCCAGCCGGCTCAGATTCTTTTTCAGTAAAAGGAAAGATAAAGCCAGTACCATGGGTAGAAGAATAATCCTAAAAACTCATGCAGTATAGTCCAGCTCTAATTTACCTTCTCTATTTCACAGACCCTGAGAATCCCAGCTAAAATATACTTCTCCTACCCTTCAGCCTCAGCTGAGCCCACCATGTCACAGCCTCCTTCCAGTTTCCTCTAATCAGATCTCTCCAGTTCTCCAACATCTATATTTTAAACTTCCCTCTCTTCAATTTTCAACTCCATTGTACCAATGAAAGCAATTAAAGTCAAATTTCAAGACCAGAAGGGAAGAGATTGAGATGGTAGTAGAAGGTGAGAAAGTAGAGACTGATAACAGATTACTAAAGAAAAGACTAATTGTGAAAGGAAGGCAAAGAGGGAATAGCTACTGGGAACAGGAGAATAAAGGATATTTTTTAAAGTAGAGTTGATAAGTAAATTTAAATGTTAATGACAATTGGCCAGTAGAGAAGGACTGGTAGTTATAGGAGAGAGGGTATAACCAAGAGTTTCAGTTTCAGGTGTCCATGGGGATTCAAAGTACCACTTAACAACTGACTTAATATAGGAACTTGTATACCACCTCCTTAATAAGCAAAGAGAAAGAGCAAATGTATGACACAAATGTAGATATATTTATAGAACTAGTCTGGTAAGAAATTGAGAGATTTACTGACTGATGACATTTATTTTTCCCTTACCATTTTAAGTAGTATCTTCTTCAGCAATTAAGAGAAGAATGGGAGATGGGCATGTGGGGAGGAGGTTAGAGACTTAAGGTGAATAGAGGGGTTTAATACATTGGCTTTGAAAATAAAAGAAGTAATTGGTTACATAAATATTAGTTCTCTACCCACCTGGGTTTGGTAACTCGTGCCATATAGTGGTAACAATCTGTTTAATGTGTGATATCAATAGCAGCATGGCTATCCAGGAATATGAATAGAAATATTGGATCACTGTGTTATAGGGTCAGTGCTCATCTATGATATGAAATAAAATATCATATGGGCAATAAGTTTGAGTTATTTTTTAAAAAGAAGATTTTAATTAATGAATTCTAAGTCAATGAGGTAAAGGCAGGAGGCAATATGAATAAGGAAGCAGAAAATATGCCAGTTCACTAGAGATTTTCATGAGATTGATGTAAGAATAAAGTTGCAAGCAAGCTGGAAGGATAGCCCATCATGCAGGAGATTTGATATCAGAAGCAGAAACATTCTGATTAGTGATAAAGAACTCATAACTTCGCGAGTGGGAAATGAAAGAAAGGAGCAAGATCTTACTCAAGATTGGGAATATGAGAAACTGCATGGTCAACATATAAATCAGGTTACACATGTATGTGGAACATTCAATCACCCAGGATGGTGCGAGAGTGATGTGGAAAAACTGTGAACCACATGCCACAGCCTTCCCGAATCTTCCTCAGTCTTTCTACTAGGTTGATAAATGACAAAGGTAGAGGTTTATAAGCATGTGGATTAGTTTCAGTGGAGTAGCAGGAAGAGATACAATTTGGTAGAGCTTTGTTTACCTGGAAATGATGTTAGACTGTGCACAGGACAAGTATTTCTACCACTTGTCCTGATATACATTCGTTGTGAGAGAATTTTTAAGAAAAACTTAAAACTGGGCAAGTGATGAACTGGACATTGAGTAGCCAGCCTTGCTAAAAGTTAGCTGATTCTCTAAGTGTGTGTATCTTGTATGACTTGCTATTTCCTATTGATTAGATATTTCACAACTCTGTAAGAATATTAGCTTGTAGAAAATAAATACAATATAAATGATTCTTTTTGTGAAAGCCATGCCAATTTTTTTTGTCTTGTTACAGGTCCAAGTATTTTTGGTTCCAAAAATGAGGTAATCCCACAGGTCCCAGAGGACATTAATCAGTATTGTATATAAGTTAGCAATCTGATTCAAGCATTCGTTTCTTCACCAACATAAATACATGTCTTTCTCCAGCTCTTTTTTTATACCTTATCATCTTGTAATGAATTAAATACATTTTTGACATGTATACACTTCTTATTTGTACATGAGTCAAAAGGTTCTAACTTTTTAAAGTTTATACTTTGACAGAAAAATCCTTTACTTAAAAATTTTGAGTAGTAAATGAGGTCCCCCTCTGAGAACCTGGAAAATGTGATAATTATAGGAAAATTTTCTAGTCATTATTCTTATAACTAAATTAACTTATTTTCTTTCTGAGATAAGAAGGTTTATGATTATAATGGGTATTATAAAATAAACAACAGCGGGGATATTTTAAATGAAAACATTAAAGAGGTGGTGAGGAACCACAATAATGTCTAACCATAACTCAAAATGAAAGTGCCTTCAAAATAAAGTTGAGAGGTACATTCCTACATAAAAGGAAATGACAAATGGTGACTCAATAAGTCACTACTGGCTTTTCTTTGCTCTCATTGTCATATAATTTCAATAGTGAAACTTAATTCTGAATGGAAACTCAGAAGAAAAAGTTTATCCCTTCATTCATTTATTGAATAAAATGCATTGACAGTGTTTAATATGACACAAATACTAAATATCAATTTTTAAATATTATTTTTATTTGTAGAGAAGCTTTAGATTACATAAATGTTACATAAAAAATGTAAGGGATTCCCATAAGCCCCACCCTTTTCCCCTCCCACACTTTTGCACATTAACAACATCTTTCATTAGTGTAGTATATTTGTTACAATTGATGAATACATATTGGAGCATTGCAACTAACCATGGAATATAGTTTATATTATAGCTTATACTCTGTTCTGCACAATTTTATAGGTATTGACAAAATATATGATGGCCTGCATCCATCATCACAATGTCATGCAGGACAATTCCAATATCCCATAAATCCCCCCATGCTACGCCTATTCTTCCTTCTCCTTCCACTCAGAACCTCTGGTGGTCACTGCCTTTATATCAATGATACATGTTCTTCCATTGGTAGAATAATAATAAATCTATACTAGAATAATAATAAGTCTCTTTAGTCCATTGCTCATTCCCCAATCATGAGGACTTGGGGATGGTAATGCCCACTCTGTTTCTAATTGAGCGGGAGCTTAGATCCCATGGGGCAGATGACGGAACTGTTTTGCTTGCAGTTGCAGACACTCTCTGTTCCTTGGGAGATGGATGTTGTCTATCCTCATCTCCTTGCTAGTTGTCATGGGTGAGTCCAATGACCTGGAGAGTAGGTGTTGCAACTCTGCTGAGATTCAGGGCTCAACCAGCACATAAACAGACCAAAGATTTAAGTCTCTGAGACATATATTTAACAAGTATAGTGCTAATTATAGGTTCAAATAAAAGAGGCAAAAAAAGCCATGTGTAGGAAAACTATAAATGAGTTTAACTCTTTTATACTTGGGAGCATAAATTCCAAAGCACTGACAGAGTGCCGAATTCCTGATCTTGTCTGCCTTGCTTATAGTGTCTAGATGTCTCTAGAACTCTCAAGAGCCCCACTGTTTGAGGTACTGTTTACTATGGCAATCAATGAGATCCTGCTGAGATGTGCATAAAAGTAAGCTCTGGAATGATCTCCCGACTCACTTTGAAATCTCTTAGCCATAAAAACTCATTTGTATTTAATATTTCCCCTTCTTTGGGAAGGTCTTTTTCTAGATGCATTGCTAGTTGGTGGTTGGTAATAATCCCTCAGTGCCAGAGAGACTCATCCCCAGGAGTCATGTCCCATGCTGGGGGCCAGGTAGTGCATTTATATGCTGAGGTTGGCTTAGAGAGAGGACACATTTGAGCAACAAGGATGCTGTCATGAGGTAAGTCTTAGACAATATAATACTAGGCTAAGTTTCAGTTTCACAATAAAAGGTTCATAAGTATAATCATCAATAACAAGGGCCTGGCGTAATGGTCTATCTTCGTTCAATAGGCACTGCCCATATACTCAGGGGATTCTTGCAGAATGATCTACATTCTATTAGAGAATGTAGCTGGACTTTCCAGGATGGGAATTCAGTATTTTTTCAGTTATTGTGTGGGTCTCCACCTATCAAAACAATGCCCCATAACACTAGAATGTATTCATATGCCTTTCTTAATTGATCTTTTTATGAGTATTTATGAGTAATATATTATAATTATGCATGCATTGGAGATACACTGATTTTAATGGATAAAGGCAAGACGGTAACAAAGGAGATAAAGAAAAAGAAGATGGTTGTTTTTGCTGTTTTTCAATTTAGTGGTGGCAAAAAGGCTCAAACGGAAAGACAAGCTGAATCCACAGAGGATCTAGACATAAATAATCAGAAACATAAGAAAAATAAACTGTTACATGTTGCTCCTTTTGAAGGTTTTTGGAAATAAATTTTACAGATTATTGTGCCATTTTACACTTTGTTAAATTTATGATTTTCATCTCTTGGTGTACAGGGTGAATTTTATTTTCATGGTATTTATGTTGAAGTCCCATAGAAATTGTCGCAGGGTATTTTAATGGCAAGATAAATTAAGAAATTTGGATACCTGACAAATTGAAAGATGCAAACACTTTCTTGATAGTGAAAATGATCTCCACATAAGAATTATGAGATAAAATGGTCTAGTATAAGTATGCTAAAGCGTTATTATATGAAAAACTTAGCTGCCTACAATTAGGTTGGGTTTGCTGTTGGGGCATTTCAATTGGGAAGATAATCATTCAGTTTGGTCTAACAATTGTATTTGAGTTCGATTTTTTGTCGCATTGTATCTATTTCCTCTTCTTGCCTCCAAAATCTCCTTGGCCCAATTTCCTGTCCACACTATTACCAGAGCTAGTTCTCCAAGGTGGAGACCTAATCATTTAGGGAAAGTTAAATATCCCTGCAGTTGGTGACACCATAATTTTGTAATACTCAACTCTGAGTTGGGTTGAGACTGAAAAATCAGGTGTGAAGATTCATTCATTCAATACATATTTACTGAGTGCCTACTCTGGACATTCTCATTGCTGGTGATGCAGCGATATACAACACCAAAATCCTTGCCCTAAATGAAATTTCATTTTAGCAAGGACAGAAGGAGAATGACAAAAAGAAGCATAATAAAAATAATGAAGGTCAACACTCAATTATAAAAATGTATATCTAAACCTCACGGGCTATGTATTATGATTAACTGGGCCTCACAGTATCCTAGCTGCCCCATGAACATCAAAGAGTGGTAAACAAAACTAAATTTTAAGATCATTGTCTAGCGGAGCAGAGGGTGTCGTCCTTTGTCCCTCCACAGATATCCCCTTGCATAATCAGCCATGGCTTTTGTTTTCTTATTTAATAAATTTTATTTTTAGAGAAATTTTAGATTACAGAAAAGATACTCTGTTTTTTTCTGTCATGGGATTGCCCATCATCATCATTTTGTTAGTTGTCCTGGGTGAGTCTGAAGAACTGGAGAATAAGTGTTGGCCATAACTTTGCTGAGATTCAGGGCTCAACTGGCATATGAACATACCAAATATTTAAATTTCTGGGACCTATATTTAATGGGTCTAGTAAAAATCATAGGTTCAAATAAGAGGCTCAGAAGAGTCATGTGTAGGGAAATTATAAATAAGTCTAAATCTGTTACATTGGGGCAATAGTTTATCATAAATTCAAGGTAAGGTCCACCAAAGGGGTGCTCATTTCATGGGAAGGGTGCTTTATCTAGACTGTCCAGATGTCTCTAGAGCCCTCAGGAGCACCCTTGTGTGAGTCTTTTCTTTACTGTGGTAGTTGGTGAGATCTGCCTGAGACATGCATAAACTTAACCTCTGAAATAACCTCCCAACTCACTTTGAAATCTCTTAGCCATAAAAACTTTTGTATTTAATGTTCCCCCTTTTGGTCTTTTTCCAGATGCATCACTAGATGGCACTTAGTAGTAATTCCTTGGTGCCAGGGAGGCTCATCCCTGGAAGTCATGTCCTTTGTTGGGGGGGGCGGTAGTGTGTTTATTTGCTGAGTTTGACTTATATAGAGACCATGTTTGAGTAACAAGGAAGTTTCCAGAATTAACCCTTAGGCATTATTTATTATTAGGTTATGTTTCAATTTTTCAAGAATAAGGTACTTAAGTACAAGCATTAATATCAAAGGGTTGGTTTATTGGTCTGTTTTCTTTTATTAGGCACTACCTATATACTCCAGAGATTCTTGCTACTCTATTTGAGAATGTAGCAGGAATCTCCAGAATGTGAATTTAATATTTTGTTCATTATTGTGTGGGTTTCCACTCACTGAGAAAACACCCAATGACATCATGAATACATTCATATTCCATAGAGGCATGCCCCAGTTGCACCCATCCCACATATCCCACCACCACCAACACCCTTCATCAGTCAGCATCCTCTGCCATAGATACTGAAAGAATACTCTCACAATTTTATTCTCAACCACAGTCCTTGTCCTTCCCAGAATTCACTTGTTCCTTCCTCCAACCTTCACTGCAGCTCCATGGATGGCTCAATGCCCCCAACCCTGCTCACACTTACACCAACACCATGACCCCAATGACAGTGCTGCACCACCACCACCCCCATCCAGTGTCAAACCAACACCACCCACTGTATCATAGATTCTGCTCAGTTTAAACATCAGCTCAACATTCTACTCCCTTTCTATCTCCTGGTAACCTACCTTCCAGAGTCTACATCCATGAGCCTGATCAATATCCTTAGTTCTTATCAGTGAGATCATGTAATATTTGCCCTTTAGTGGCTGGCTTACTTCACTCAACATCTTCTCCAACATTTGTAGTTTTCTGATTTTTAAAAGATAGCAGCCAGTCTAGTAGTGTAAGATGATATCTCATTGTAATTTTGATTTTTCATTTCCCTGATAGCTAGTGATGTAGAGCCTCATTTCATGTGCTTTTCAGCCATTTACTTTTCCTCTTTGAAAAAGTATCTATTCTCATCTCTTGCCCATTTTTAAATGGATTATTTGTCTTTTTATTATTGAGATGTATGATTTATTTATATATGCTGGATATTAGACCCTTATTGGACAAGTAGTTCCAAAATATTTTCTCCCATTGATTAGGCTGGCTTTTCACTTTCTTGACAAACTCCTCTGAAGCGGAAAATTTTTTAATTTAGAGAGGTCCCATTTATCTATTTTATCTTTTGTTGCTCACACTTTGGGTATAAAATTTATGAAACCATTTCCTACTATCAGGTTTTGTAGATGCTTCCTTACATTATCATTTAAGAGCTTTATGGTCTTGGCTCTTATATTTAGATCTCTGATCCATCTTGAGTTAATTTTTGTATAGGATGTGAGATGGTGTTCCTTTTTCATTCTTTCAGATTTGGATATCCAGTTTTCCCAGCACCATTTGTTGAAGAGACTATTCTGTCCCAGTTGAGAGGGCTTGGTGTCCTTGTCAAATATCAGTTGGCTGTATATGCGTAGGTTTATATCTGAACTCTTGATTTGGTGCATTTGTTCAATATGTCTATACTTGTGCCAATTCCATGCAGTTTTGACCACTGTGGATTTGTAATATGCATTAAAGTCATGATTCCTTGGTGTTTTTTTTTTTTTCAGGATGTTTTTGGTTATTAGGGACCCCTCACGCTTCCAAATAAATTTGATAATTAACTTTTCCATTTGTGTTTAAAAAAAAAAAAGGCTGTTGGAACATTTATTGGGATTGTGTAGAATCTGTAAATCATTTGGTTAAGATAGGCATTTTAATGATATTTAGTCTTCCAATCCATGAACCTGGAATTTCCACTTATTTTGGTCATTTCTTTTGGCAATTTTTGTAGTTTTCTGTGTACAAGTCCCTTATATCTTTAGTTAAGTTTATTCCTAGATTTTTTATGCTTTTAGTTGCTATTTTAAATGGAATTTTCTTCTTGGTTTCTTCCTAATATTGTTCATTATTAGTGTATAGAGATGCTACTGATTTTTGTATCTTATATCAGCTACTCTACTGAACTCATTTATTAGCTGTAGATGTTTTGCTGTAGGTTTTTCCAGACTTTCTATGCATAGGATCATGTCATCTGCAAATAATGGACAGTTTTACTCTTCCTTTACAATTTGCATGACTTTATTGCTTTTTCTTGCTTAATTGCTTGAGAAAATATTTCTAATACAATGTTAAATAACAATGGTGACTGTGGGTATCCTGGTCTTATTCCAGATCTTATAGAGAAAGCCATTAGCCTTTCACCATTGAGTATGATGTTAGCTGTGGGTTTTTCATATATATGCTTTATCATGTTGAGGAAGTTTCCTTCTATTCCTATCTTTTGAAGTGTTTTTATCAAGAAATGATGCTGGATGTAGCTCTCCTCTCCCCCAAACCAACTGCTCCCGCCTTCTCCAGCCAACTTCTCTGATCAGCAGCTTCCCTTATGCCAGGCAAGCTTGCCTACTTCCCTGAAGTTTCTGAAGGAGGAGTTCAGCCTGCTGTTCCCTACTCTGCCATCTTGGATCTCTTCAGCCATGGCTTTAAAATGCAATAAAGATTATTAACTGCATGAAAATCATCCAGCAGAAAGCTCATGGATGGTATTTGACTCAGTGCTCTGATTTGGGAGTGAAATCTTTAGTACAGCTCATTTTATGCATTTCTTGAAGCAAATGGACCTCTTTGGAGTAGGATTAAAGTGAGCATTAGATTTTCCCTGAATGAGAAGTCTCTTGGGACTCTCTTCTATTGCCCTTGTCCAACTATACAAGCTATTATGTTTAGCAAATGTTGTATTGGTATGTTAGTGAAGGGCCCTAGCAGGAGAGGGAGTGTCCTGATAGGGTCAAGTAGTGTTGGAAAACTCATAAAATGTCTTCTAAAGGGGAATGCAGCCTTCCCCTGTCCTCCAAAATGGTTCAGCACACCTATGTCTTCAGAGCCAATGTAAGTCCCCAGTGTCTTCCCTCTTTCTACCCCATGTCTCCACACTCTCAGATCATTATGCCATCCTCCCTTCATGGGAAACAGAGAAGCCAGCAGTCTAGAACTTCACTATCCTTTCTGGTGGCCACTAGTCATAAGCTGTTTTCAAGTCCTTGAAATGAGACCAAATTGAAGTGTGCTATATTTGTAAAATATAATAGATTACAAACAGTAAAAAAAATAAGAATGTGAAAACACGCGTTAATAATTTTATATTGATTATATATTGAAATAATGATATTTAGGATACATAGGGTCAAATGAAATATATTACTACAATTCATTTCACCAATTAATTTTACTCTTTAATGTGACTACTGGAAAATTTGAAATTGTATATGTAGCTCAAGTTTGTGACTTTCATTTCTATTGGACAGCACTGGTTGACTCCTGGCTGCCATGCGTTTTTTTTCTCCAGGTCCCTATGTCTGTCTACTTGATCTTTTAGACTCCATTCTGTCAATAATCACTTCACTTTTTCCATCTTCACTGACTCTGCGACAGCATAATCAATGACACCTCCACAATCATTGAACATGAGTTTCCTTGAGCAGAAAGATTTAGACTGCTACATGTGCAGATCACCAGAGTCTAGCCAGTGTCTAATGCATAGAAGACACAATACATATAGTTGTTCAATGAATTAATTGATGATTCATATAAACAGAGAAGAAAACAATCAATGAAATAGGATAGTCAGTAATAAGTTTTGAAAGAGTAATTTATATATGAATGGGAATGTAGTATAATTGTGATCATCTTTGTTCCTCCCTCCTAAATTCAGTATAAATAATTGTTATTTTGATATAGACTCAATTTATTTCAGTGCTCAACTAATATCCATTATATTCAATCTTATATTGTTTTCTATTTTAGAGAAACAATTTACACCAAAATGAAGAATCTAATTTTCAGTTGAGCTTATCTCAAAATAAGCAAGTCTTTGCTCCTTTGCTAAAACCTTTGATGATATGACTATAAGAAAATAACAAGTAAAGTTAGAATTAGAGTATATACTCAGGTAGTGTGCTAGGATTTTTAATTCCTGATGTCTATGATTAAAATGTAAAACAAAACAATGACATATAGAAGAGTGGCACATATTTTATTACTCAAGAGATATCCTGTGTCAAGAAGTGAGCTTCCTCTTACCACACTATATTCTGAATTATTAATGTACTATGATGGCATAACCTATTTTTCTTGCTCCAGTAGTGTTGCATATCAAAAGAAACATGAGGCAAACAATGCAGTGCACTCTAGTGGAATGAGTGTCATTCCACTGACCTCAGTGTCAGAAGACCAAGATTTTAGTTCTATTTCTGGAAGTAATTGCTTTGAACCTTAACTCCTGATATCTAGAAATAGAGAGATTGGTGATAATCTTTCAGGCACCTCCCACCACAAAAATACAAAAGGACAAACATGTCTGCAGTGCATTTGTAGTACTGTAATTTTATACCTGTAGAAGAAATTCTGTAGTAAAATTGAAAAAGAAACAGTGTGGAAAATTAACTTGCAGGAGAAAGATAGAAAAAGATTCTAGAAATTATTCCTCCTATGTCACATAGTTATCAAGAATGATTTGGCAAGTCATTAGAATAGAGAGATAGATAGATAGATAGATAGATAGATAGATAGATAGATAGATAGATATAGATACATACATATATTAATTTAGCCTGTGATGGCTCAGTTGCATCCATATCTGAAAATTTCACTGCCTAGATTTAAATGATTTGAGATCTTAAGTTTCTATATAAAGTTATAACTTATATATCAATTATGAAATCATTCAATTTTTAAGGCACATTTATTGCCCAGTCATCTGGGTACTAATATTTAAAGTTTCCATCAATTCACCTCAAATTTACACAGAGATAAAAAGAATATTCACTTTGGAGAATGGTTAAATGCCCAACCATTTGAAAGAGTCAGTGGGGTTTAAGGCACAGAATAGGAAAAAAAGGAAAATAAACTTCCATGAGGTTTATTCTCTTATCATCCCTGGCTACTGTCTTTAAGAAATAAGTCCAAAAAAGAGGTTTCTTCACAGAAAACAGTATTTTTTAACATATTCATCAAGATAAAAGCCAGTCTCCTTAAATTCAAGTGTAAAGAAAATATTTTTATTTTATTTATTCACTAAACCAAATATCACATACTTCTTTCTCATGTGGCTACTGCTCCTAGAATGTGAAGCTAATAAAGTTGAAAAAATTTTTAACTTATTTATATCTGCTCATTTCTCTAACCCAGGCCTGACAATAGTTCCTGACAGAAACTAAGTTTTCCACAAGTATGTATTAAATGAATGAATAAACGAGTGAAATAATGAGCATAATTTTACCTAAGTCTTATAATAAATAGTCACAATTGTTGCCATCAAATCAAGAATCTGAAATATGAGTTTTCATTATTGGACTGGGCATGAAAGCATGATTTTCTTGAATGTATTTTTTATCCTAAAAATGTATATGACCCATATTTTATGTGCAAGGCAAAGGAAATAAGAATTATATGAATCATCTGTCTCTGAACTAGGTGACATAAAAGGTATCTTTTCCAAATGACATTGTATCCCTGTAATCTCTTCCACAAACCTTTATGTCCATAAATCTGAAAACTATGGCAATGAACATATGATTTCTCTAGTAGATGATCCAACTTTCTTGTGTCTTTCACAATGATAGATGTGAACTTTAGTATGAAATCCCTGACTTTACCTTAGTTTGGAAATCAGACACTGGAAGTAATATATGATATCCATTAAACACTCCTGATTTATGGCACATCACATAAGATTGTATACAGATTAGATGCCCGATCTTAAGAAATTTTTTAGGATAACCTGTTATGGGCAAAACAATAGGAGATCCTGATTTCTGTGTGAATTATATTTATAAACTGATATGTATATATAGTCATATAACAAACATATAACTTTGGTCATAGATTTTCCCAAGTTAAAAGTATGAATGAAGGAAAAAAACTATACATTTTGTACACATTGATTTTTAGAAAGCTGACGTTTTGAAAGTGACTTGCTCATACTCATCCAGTTAGTAGCAGAGTCAAAATTAAAATGCAAGTATCCTGTACCATTCCTTGCTGTTATTCTCCTCTAGGCCCTTACTCATCTTTTGTATCTTGGTATCAGAGTGCCTGAGACATATTAGAAGGTGGGATTTTAGGGTTTCAGAAAATTGCATCATTTCTACCCTAACAGTTCAAAATCAACTGGTTAATAGATGCAGAAGTTAGAGAAAGAGAACATACTTTTACTTTATTACGGGTAAATGCCCTATCACTATGATCTTGCACTCAAGAGAGTTCTTAGACTAGTAACTTCTCCTGCTTGGTGTCATCTGGGACCCATTAGGCTCGGTGTAGACTTTATCCAAGCAAGGTTCTGAAATTGGATTAGAAAATCCATTAAACAAATTAACTTCCAGTTTACTCTGTTTCCAAGGCTAAAAATTTACTTCCTATTCTATTCTGCACCCTTAATTGTGTCAAGTCATGCTATCCAATAGAGTTTATCCAGTGATCTGAATTGTAGTATTGTCTGATGATACAATGCAGCAGATAGAGGGCTCACTTTTTGATTTAAGCCAATATATTATCAAATTCTTAGGTAGAAATAAAATGTCAAAATATGGCATCATTTTGCAACTTAAATTTCAAAATTTTAAATTAAAATGAATTAAATTCTCCAAGTTTAGCCTTCTGTTCTTATTCATCTTCTCTGTTTTAGCCAGAGAAGTCTTATCCCAATGCTTGCTGGGATTTGTTTTTTGTTTTTATTTTTGCCTGCAACTTCAACTTGTGCACTCTTCCATAAAATGGGTATGCTTCTTATAGGTCTTCATACCCTGAGCTAGTCTTTCAGAGGCTCTTCTATTACAGAGTCCAAAGTTATCAGAGGGCACATAAGATCATAGCTAAAGCTAACTTCCAACTCCTACAGGAGCTGCCTTGAGCAAAAGGATTTTCTCAGCATTAACACAGTGTTTGATTTATTAGAGATTGTACTTAATGATATCAAAGCCCAAGGCAGAAAAGCAGTCATGCTTAAAGGACAGAAAATAAATAAAGAACTTTCTTGCTTTCAACTGTGCTAGAATGATAGTAAATTTCTGATAGTATCCATGACTATAACAATAGTAACTGTAACAGATAAACATTGAAATGTTAATAGCCTTACATTAAAGATGTTATTTCATATTCATATAAACTTGTGAGTATGGAAAGAGGAATACTTGGTTCTATGCAGTCCTCTAGGGATACCTTGCCATCTCTATGCCAAGGCTCCCAAAGTCTCCCAGAGTGTAGATTTCCAGTTGGCCAAAGGATGGAGAGAGAGTTGTTGGTCATGAGAGGGCTTTTTATGGACTAGGCCTGACAGTAGCATACAAAATATCTGCCCAGGTACTATTGATCAGGGAAGTCATGCAGCCACCGTAAACACAAGGATGAATGGAAAATGCAGGTTGCTTGTATGCTGGGAGAAAAAGAAAATTTGTTGAAGCGGGTCAACTTTTGCCAAAATAACCTATAAACTTCAATTCAGTTAGGTTATAGTTTTCATACTAAGGTTAAATAAGACATCATGATTTACCAAATCTGGAATGAAAATCCTCCAGAACACAATGACTCCTGTATCAGAGAGAGTACTTTAATATTTCCTTCTGCAAAATGTAGAAATTTGCATAGATAACAATTCCATTCAACAGGTTTTATTGTGATGTCTTTCTCATTCGGTATTCATTTATTTGGCAAGCCCACTATTTCTGGTACTCAGATGCTACTGCTACATGTGAGTTCTACCTAACATCATAACATCATCTCTTCCTCTCAACAGGTATTTTCTTGTGCTTGCTGTCATTGTTACCCTGCTATTGCAATGGAATTTCTTATGCCTATAGAATTTGCTTCTTGGAGAAGGAGACCACTCATTCCTCAATCAATATATGAACTGAAGCACCTACTGATACTTCAAAAGTGTACATTCTTAGGGTCTGTAGAGTTCCCAACTGAATACATTGCATTCCTTGAAACACTTCTTTTCCTAAGATTTCAAATGTTCTTAATGTTAAATGTCATTGTTGCTACATATTTTATTGAAGTTGTGCAATATTCCACTAGTATTCTCTTTTCCTATGCTACTTTGCTATTCATTTAGAAAAATTACTTAATATCCTAAGACTTTATTTTTAAATTAGTTCCTTAGTCTTCTACCACAAATGTGGCTTGCTTTGTTTACTAGAAGTGAGCCATTATTTCTTTTTCAATCACTTTGCTTTCTGAATCAGACATTATTTTTGTTTTCTAACATATTCTACTTAATTTTTTTGTCTTAGGGGTATCCCAGAGTTGAAGATTTATGGCTTTGTCAAATTCTGGATCCACCCAAATCAACCTGTGTTTCAAAAAGTCTCATCCACTTACACTTTCTTGAGTTGAATAATCCCACCCAGGAACATACTCCTATCAGACCAACAGGCAAACAGATCTGGATTCATTTGCTGTGTCTTACCCCATTTTACTCAGGCAGTGACTTTCTTGCTCATTTACTTTATAGATAGCCCAAATATCTGGTTTTTTTGTTGTTGTTGTTGTTGTTATATTTTATTAAAGTGTATTTGTCTGCGTCTTGGTAAATATTCCTTTTTGTACTTTCAAGAAAGACTTCTGGATTCCCTTTGCAATATGGCCATATTATCTAAATATCACCAGGTGTTTATGAAAAACTTAAAAGTTGGAATGTCAAATCACTTTACAGATTAAAGTTCAAAGGTTCAAGGGATGCTTTATAATTGCTTTTAGTACAGAATCCTATATTAAGATCATTGTGTCATTTGGTGTAGGATGTAGATCCAGTATATGGCAAACAATAAAGTCTACATTATGGAGTATTGATTAGGGAGGGGATGTGAGATAATTTGGTAAGTTTTTCCTGCTTATTTTGCATCAAAGCCATATATTTAATTTCTACATTACTCAATTAATTTCGTTTTTTTCATAAATTCATTGCGGACTCATTTGTTTCCTTGGTGAAGTCCTTCCCTATCCTTGCATGTAGATTTAAACACACTCTTCTTTAATGCCTTCAAGAATACTGAACCCACATCTATAAGAACACATATGTTGTGATTACATTAGTTTATGTCTATGCCATTTTTCTTGTGTCATTGGTATTGATGTTAGGAATATCTAAAGGTTAGTATTAGAAAGGTTCTTACTAACCCACTTTTATAAATAGCAAAATAATTCAATTATATGTTGAACCTAAATTATTATATAGGCTATAGAATTTTTATTTGGTTTTAGATTAAAAGAAAATACAAGCTTTGTGAAGGATCCTTATTTAAGGTAGAAACTGTCTAATTCTTTCATGGTGTCAGTACTTGCCTTCTCCCAATCCTTGCAGTTGGAACCTAGAGAAATGGAATGGACTGGTAATTTCCCATTTTCCAATGGTACTTTTTTCCTCAGGGAAGTGCACAGATATTACCTTACAGGGAAGCTGAAACTCAAAGTCTTATGTGCTTGAATAACCAGATAAAAGAGCATGGGGATAGCACAGTAGCTAGAATTGCTAATGGCTTCCCATTGCAGACTCAATTCCAGAAGCTTTCCAGGCCAAGGCTGGGAAAACATCAACAGCTTCAGGCACACCAGCCAATTGGGTTGGAAGTAGTTTTCTTGGCAATGGACTCTGGATCAGGAACTCCAAGAATGAGCTTGTATTTTCTTGCCAACCTTGTCCCTAAAATAACAGAAATTTCTCCTCATTGTTCTGGTTCCTGGACATTGCCCTTTGCTTCACAGACTTGCAGTCTAGAAAGATAATAGGTCCATCTGCCTAACTTTGTTGTTTGCTTCAAAAATTTGCTCTGGATACTACCATGTCTCATATGCTAAATTAGATAGCTTTTGACTTCATTTTGGCTTACAGAAGTTCCCTTGAATCCAGAGTGTAACAACCAGATGCTATTGCTAGGTTAATCCCAAAAGTCACCTAATTACCAGCTTTTGAGTCTTTCTTTTTCTCTTGGTCAGGGTTGCTCATAACCTGCTTATGTTGGACTAATTCTGTCCATTATGACACATTTTAATCTAGAGAAGAAGCAGGAACTCATATATTTCTTTCAAAGATGGTGGCCAAAAAGAAAAATAAATACTTAATTTGTCTTTTGTTAATTCAATATTATTTTTCCTATTTTTATGTTAGATCAGATCTGACCACTACATTTTGTAGTATTGTTTGTTCATTTAATGGGACCATGAAACACAAAATCAGCACATATTTTTCTTAGGTCATGGTGTGTTCGTGTCAGTTGTCCACACTTAAATTTGTAAGTATTGGGTCCTGCAAATCCATCACCCAAATACAAACTGAAACCTCAATAATATTCTACATCTAAATACTCTGTACTAGCCCATCTTGCTTCCAGTCCCATAAATCATCTTCTTAAATCCTTTCTTCTCCTTGTTATAGAGTTTTATCCCATACATATGCTATCCTTTAAAAAGTGTAATTTATTTTAAGATATATTGTTTGTAAAATTTTTAAGGGGTAGGGTATCTTGTTCTATGTGATTTTTTGTGATTTACTTTTTTCACTTAAATACTGTATTGCTAAGATTTAAAAATATTGTTTGACTCTCTAAGTCATTCATTTTTGAGTGTTGTATAACATTCCATCATGTGAATATATCATAGTTAATTTGTCTACTCTCCTTTTGATAGGCATTTAAGTTGTTTGCAGCCTTTAATATGGGTCCCCATAATTTCAGAATCATAACATTCACACTCCTGGGCTGTCCACTCCCCTTAAGTATGGCTTGCTTAAAACTAATAGAATATGGCAAAAGTTGTGGGATGTCACTTTTAAGAATGGGTTATAGCCACTTGAACTCATTTGTCCTTTTCCCCCTTTAATTCAAGGTCTTTTTCCAGTCGGGAGGTCATCCCAGCAGTAACTCTTATGCACACCTCAGTAGGAGCTCATAGAACATCTAAGTGCCTATCACCCCACACAGAGGGGCTCCTGAGAGCTCTGGAGACACCCAGGTCCTATATAAGTGGGGATAGACCCAGAGACTGATGCCTTATCAATGGGCTATATTTTGGAATCTGTGCTCCTGAGAGTGACAGAATTGGACTCAAATAAATCCTCCCTGTACATGGTTCATCAGTCCCTTCTATTCAAACCTATATGTGATGCTGAAGTTTTTAGGTATACTTCCAGACACTGGAGCCTCTGGCCTACCTATGTGCCAGGTGTGCATGGAATCTCGGTGGAGCTGCAACTCCTACCCTACAGCTCAATGGACTCATCCAAGTCACCTGGCGAGGAGACAATGATGGGCAATGGCCATCCCAGGGAATGGAGAGGGCCTGCATCTGCAGGAAGGATCATCCCACCCACCATATCCATGGGATATAAGCCCTCTCTCACTTGGAGGTGGAGTGGACATCACCATCCCAGACTCCTCAGGATTAGGGGAAGAACTATGGACTAGAGTGGACTTGATGGTATTCTGTTGTTCACATATGGTGATTCTAGCAATGCAAGAAATTATAACAATGAGGTGGAGCCAGTGGCCACTTGACACTTTTGGGGCAGAGAGGGGACGAGCAGTTGAAATACAGGGGCTTCTTTGGGATTTGGAGGTTGTCCTGAGTACCGTTGTGGCAACGGATGTAGGCCATTTTAAATCAGCATATACCACTCAGAACTTTGTGGGAGAGAGTGTGGCCTACGGTGTGAACTGTGGTCTATGGTTGGTGGCAAGGTCCCAGGATGTGTAAGTCTATTGAGGGTGGTGGGCTACACTTGTGGGAGATGTTTGTGTGGGATGTGGTGGGAGGTGTGGGAGGTGGGCAACATGGGAATCCCAGTGGGTTCTGTGTAATATTTTGGGCAATCTAAGCACCTCTTAAAATATATTTTTATATATATATAAAAAAATAACATTTTTATAAGCAAATGCACATATATGCATATATATTTATATATCATTTTGCAAATGTTGGTATGTATTGTGAAAATTTTGATTTTTACCCACAATAAAAAAAATAATAAAAAAAAGAATGGGTTATAAAATGACTGTGATTTATTCCTTGCTTATCCTCTTTTTCAGATCCCTCTCCTTGGAGGAAGCAGGCTACCATATTGTGAGTAGCTCTATGGAAAGACTTAGATATTAAAAAACAATGTTCTCCATCTAACAACCAGCAAGGACCTGTGAACTACCCAATAGCCTGAGGGGTCTTTTTGGAAGCAGATTTACAGCTACATGAGCCTTAAACACTGCTGCCATGGGCCATCACCTTCACTGTGGCCTTTTAAGTGACTAAAAGTGTGAGATCATAAAGGTTGTTTGTTTCAAGCCAATAATGCAGGATTAGTTCCAGTTTTTGCTATTGTGAACAGTGATGGCATGAACATTCTTATACCTATCTCCCCGTGCACATGATAAGAGATTATTTAGAGTCATGAGGTATATAAAAAGTCAGCTATAAGATGATATACCATGCACATTCTAAGGAAGTTACACAAATTTACCCTACCATCAAGAATCTATAAGATATACAACAGATCCACATAATTTTAATGTTCCCTATGCAATGAGTCAAATTGCATCTTTTTTATTTTACTGATTTGTATTTCTCTACTTACTGAAAGTGTTCAATACTTTGTCTTATGCTTGTTTATAAGTATATATTAACATCATCATCTATTCAACGTTTCTTTATGTTTCTTACCGATTTTTCTATTAATTGCATGTGTTTTCTTAGTGATTAATATGATTTCTAAATTGCTTCTTAATACTAATTCTTTATTTATTATAGAAATTATTGTAAATATCTTTTCCACTATTTGCTTTTAGTATTTTTCCACTTTCCTTAAAGTGTCCTTAGATGAGTAAGAATGCCTGACTTCTGCCTTATCTTGGGAAGTCAGTACCTTTATGTCATGTTTAAGAAATCTCTACACACCACAGGTAGTAAAAATAGTATTCTAAATTTTCTAATGAGACCTTACCAGTGTTAATTTTGACAATGATTTCTTAAATTTATTTTAGAAAGGGATCCAATTTCATGTTCTACATATTATTTATGCAATTCCATTTTTTTTTTTGAAAAAGTTCTTATCCCCCAATGATCTTACTTGCCCCCTTTTTCCATGTACCAAAGCTCTATATAATTACATGGGCCTGGTTCTGGACTGTTTTTCAATCATGCCCATCAATGTGTTGATAGCTGAATTAACAGCATGCTATTTTAATAACTCTAATTTCATAATATATCTGGTAGGGCAAGTCTTTATTTTCTTATTCAAAAGTGTCTTGAATAGTTTGGCTTTTCATTATCATATATTTTAGAATTATCTTATCAAGTTCCACAGAAAATCTATTGGGATTATTGTTAGACTTATGTTGTATCATTATACGGATTTGAGGTAAAATGACATCTACACTACTTTGTGTTCATATTAGTGAATACTGTATGTCTCTTCAATTATGGAGCTCTTTAATTTTACTTAATAATGTTTCATACTTATCTACATAGACATATTGAATGCATTTGGCTATATTTTTGGGTAATTTACATTCATTTCAACTGCTGAAAATTGTGTTTTTAAAATTGTGACAAGTTGTTTGCTTTTCCACTGAGTTTTATTTTGTTTTCAATATCCATCTACTACATTACTTTTCTTTGGACTGGTTCTGCAAAATGCTTAATTCATTTGAAGTGAGAAAAAAAAATGTTTAAATGTTATTTTATTAAAAAGTTGCATAGCAAGACAGTTTTGTATTTTTTAAAAATTAATTATACTATGTAGAACATCACAAAGACTTACTTTGACCTTGAAGATAATGATGGTTGGACACAGGCTGATTGGAAAAATCACTTCATTTTTCTCTATAAGTCCTTGGCTCAAATGTGCTTTCTTTTGCAGAAAGATACAAAAGTACTTCATGAGCATCCTGATTTATTTTTCTTTCTTTTGTTTCCTCTTTATCTTTCCTTTTACTTTCTTACTTTCTTTTTTCTTTCTCTCTCTCTCTCTCACTTTATTTATTTTTCTCTTTCTTCTTCCCCTCTCCTCTCCGCTTTCACCTTTCTCATCAATTACTTTTGTTTGTTTATTCAATTGTTGAGAACTAACAAAGATGCCATGTCAGGTCCAGATAGGATAATGCAGAGCCTGAGGGAATCACTGACTGCCTTTCCAGCTGCTGCCTCTCCAATTCCCCATCTCCCTCCTCCCTTCTCTTCTCTCTCTCCTCCCCTTTTCCTTCCATCCCTTCCCCTCCTCATTTTTCTCTTTCTCCTCCACTTTCTTTCCTTTCTTGCCCCAAATAAGAGTATAAATAAAAGCAAATTCAAGTGATTTACAAATCTATAGTACCTATTTATGTTTAATAATTTAATAACTTAAAATTTTAACAGAAAGATGCATTGAAATATAATTATGCAATTCATAAGAAAATTACAGGAATTGTATATAATAAATCAACATAGTGCAGGGCAGGTAATGCCATGTTTCATAGGAAATGTTTTAAAGATATATCAGGGGCGTTTTCCTGAAACATGGTGTTTCCTTGAGAATAGGTGATAATGACTTTGGTAAACAATCCTAGAATCTACACCTGAGGTTCTTCATGATGGTGAGACTCAAGCTAAGTGTCCCTTCTCCTTTTCCCCTCAACCCTGCAATAACATGCCAGAGCTGCTTAATGTAGCTCGAAACCGATCTCATATAGGACCTTAGCAAAACTGCGTTTATAGTGGAGGAGAAATATTTTACTTGATCTAGTTGAAGTTGGCTGGAAAAGACAACCGATGTTGTTGGAAGTGGAGCCGTGACACTCTGGGTGGAGATCTTTTGGGTCAAAGCCAGAAGGGTCAGCCATAGCCTTATGAGACTATATTGGATCAATGATCAAAGAACTGAGTGGTAAACCAAGGGGGAAGAACAGATGCCATCGATTTATCATGGAGGAGGAATTAAATAACCCCTTGGCAGCACATGCAAAAGACATTCAATATTGTACCATTGCTTTCATTGCTGCAGAGACAATTCATTTATTGCTTTCATTTGGACACATTTCCCAGCTGTACCCTCAGACCAGTATTGCCCTGAAAAATACGTTTTTTTTTCTTATTTCCTTGGAATTCTTGTCTTTGGGCCCTTTTGGCTATTCTCTGCTCTAGCTGGTAAATATTAAGATTACCCTCTGAGGGCAGAACTTCAAAAAATTGGGAACAAATGAATACTAAGACTAACTTGGAAGATACTTAGGAACAGCTAAAGAATGCAGTCTAATCTGGACTTTCTATCTGCAAGGCAATTTGATAACCAGTAACACAGGTGTGCTTAGAAAGGAAGGCAGGTGGACTGTTTATGCTGTATTATTTAACTGGTAAATTAGCAGGAGTGTCCTTTTTAGGGTGATGATCAACAACACAAATTTTAGAGTGAAATAATCCTGGTGTAACTGTTAGCCCAGCCATTACCTGTTGTATGGCCTGAAACATTTTTTTTTAAAACTTCTTCGAGGTTTGGTTCCCACATCTGTGAAATGTGGACAAATCCTGCAATCATTTTGTGGAGATTAAAATAAACTATGAATAGTAGTACAATAAATAGAAATTATTTGTTCATTTATATGCCATGATAGTTATATTTACACACACACACACACACAAAAAAAAAAAAAACCCACAAAGAAAAGGCTGTTATATTTTAAAAAAAAACAAAACATCTTGACTATGTTTTAATAGAAATATCTGTTTCTGTTTTTCTCCACTGTTGAGATCAGTAGAGAAATTTTATTATAATATTCTTATCTGAACACTGTTTTAAAAGGAAGATAGTTTCTCTTTACCTAAGAAGAGGGAGTACATTTGTACAGGGAAATAAATAAACAATAAAAAGCCATTTCTCTGAATCTTGGTCTTGTCATCTTCCAAGACCTATGCGGTGTAGCATGGATGATGGTAAAGGCATTTCTCCTTAACGCTATACAAGGAAAAGCCATTTCCCAAATTCCCAAACCCTTTACTCTATCTACTACTCTGGCATTTTCCCAGTGGCCTGTTTTATAAATTGGGTTGGCTTCCAATCCTTTTCTGGGAAAAAAAAATTAGAGATTCACATTGTCTTTAGGAAAGATCTGGATGTATGTATGATTTCTTTTACTGGGAAAGTAGTAAGTGTGTGTACATAAACCTATTGCAGGTTTTGAACCTTATGATTATATAGTGAAAACTGAAACAATCTCCCCACAGGCAGCTCACAGGCTACATTAACACGACTTGACTCTCTGCTGTTTTCACTAATACAATTCTACTCTCTGCATCAATATGACTTTGCTATTCCAGGAAACTCTTGCCCAGGAAGAAAAAAGTTGTAAATAACATTATTTTTGTTTCCAGGACTTCCTGAATAACCCATTCAAAACATACAAACAATTGTTTAAGTTTCTAGTACACAACATCAAACCACTCTTCTCTACAAAGCTTTTGAAATGGTTGCCTCTCTGTATCCACCAATTCTGAAATATTATATCATAAGTCTTATTCATTCCTAATTGAATCATTGCACTGAAAGAGCTGCTTTAAACCAGACCCCCAAAACTCATAAATATCGCCTACTGATAGTAAAATTTTGTCAAGGTCCATCTGTAGAGTTAGTCAACTACAACATCACTTTTTCCCATTTAAAACATTTTATCATCATGAAAATTGACTCATGTATTACACAGATAAAAATTTTGAATTAAAATGTCTGATCCAAGGACACCATGGAACTTCCAGTATGACTTGCAATCAAGGATCTGTTACTTTTTCTGTGGCTTTCACCCCTGTCTTACATATTTAAAAACCAGGGTAACAAATCCAAATGTCTGATCACTTTAATTTCCAGTTTGAAGGAATTCTATTATTTGTTGGTGAATTCCTCTTAACTGAAAACACATTGCAAAGTTGTGTTAAGCACAATCATGTTTGACTCTATATTTTAGTCTACAAAAAGTGATGTTTATATTTTTGCTAAAATTAATTCTTTAGGACATAACCGTTCTTGGATAGACAAAAAAGGATACTCACCATCTTGTTAGGAAATAGCAGACATCACTTCTGTTTAATTATGAAGCATAGCTGTCCTGCCTGGCACATTTCATGGAATTTTACAGCAATTATTAATATTTACATTTAAATTAATTTACTCATATACAATTTTTTGTGTTTTTTTTTTAATTAGAAAGGTTGTGGGTTTACAGAAAAAATATGGAGGATTTGAAGAATTTGCGTCATCTGTATCATTCCAATTTTAGTATATATGCTGCTGAAGCAACCATGAACAATTACTTTTTAATAACTGTTAAATGAAGGGGAAAAACTTGTTGCAGCTCTTCCTAATATTAAAGCTATTTTTTTAAAATCACTTAAACTAAGAAAAACATAGTTTATTACTGGTAAAGTGAGTTGAGATAATGAATGGGCATATGGGTGTACCAGCTGTTCATGGAAAGGGACGAATTAAAATGAACAGATACTGTGATCTTTAGTTTTTTATTTATGCTTTGTGTACCAAGAACATTCCTACTCACATTTTAAATTTCTTGTATATGTAGTGTTACAAAGGCACTATCTAGGACTTGACAACAGCTTAAAATGTAGCTGTCCTGATAAGAAAACTGTTCCAACCAAGATCTCACTAGCATCTCACTATGGCTGATTTAGAAAGCAATTGATTAGAAATAATCTGTATTGTTAAACAAGAGTCTACAGAAATAAGGCCACCCTTAATACCTATTAGTGGAATAAATTAGTAAGTAAGTGAAAATGAATATTATCATAAAAAGATATGCCACGGTTTTCAGCAAGTTGAAAAGTTCCCAAGATATTCAAACATTTTAAAGGGTGGCCCCTAATTGAACAAAAGTGCGAGCACTTTAAAGAACCTTACTCTTTAAAGAACTTCCCTTTAACATTGAGAATTTCTTTAGCATGTTCAGATTCTAAAGACATATCCAGGGAAGCGGCTGTGGCTCAATCAGTAGGGCTCCCGTTTACCATATGGGAGGCCCCGGGTTCGGTTCCTGGGGCCTCCTGGTGAAGGCAAAGCCCGCCTGCACGGCGTGGTTAGCTGACCCAGCGAGCATAAGCAGCAAGGGGGGGATAAATGAATAAATAAATAAAATCTTTAAAAAAAAAAAAAAAAAAAGACATATCCATTCTGTTGGACAAAGAGCTTGATTCTTCTTTCAGTTCTTTCTCATTATGGCTACAATACACAGGCAGCATTAAAAGTTAAGATATATATGAACTTTAAAATCATTTCATGTGCCAAATATTCCACAGCAAAGCATTTGCCCTACCTTTCAGGAAGGACATTGGGGAACACTGTTTGTCCTCCTTGTAATGAGCAGCAGACACAGCCGTACATTGACAGGACACCTAAAAACAGAGCTTGAGGTGGGGGTGTGAATCCAAGATGGAAGACGGAGGAAATTCATCAGGGGCAATTTGGTGGTTGATATGACAAGTTGGAAAGAGTTGCCTGTGTTCATCAGGTTTATCGATTGTAAGCTTTAGAACCCATTCACATGGTTCTAAACAAAACAATAAACACAGAAACAAACAACTCAACACAACCAACCAGAGCTTCACAGAACTGGTAGTCGCCTAGAAAACCACACTTAGGAAGCAGGTGGGAGCCAAAGCAGCCCTAGGCCAAGCATATAACTCCTTTGTAACTATCTTGTAGGTGTAGCTTGCAGAATAACTACCTTATAAGTGAAACAGCCATGTATGCAATCCCACACAGACCTAAATACACACACACACACACAAACAAAGAACATCTAGGTCACTGATTATTTATGTAAACAGGATCATATTTTATAACCTTTAGTGTATTTTTCTCACTACATGATAATCCACCTCACTTTAGATACTTGTTCATTCGCTTTTGGGAGTCTACAAAATTTCTGCACTAAACACCCTTGCACATATGTCCTTACTAATTGATTCCTTTATTTCTGTGGTGTTGATTCCCAGGATCAAAATTGTTGGAATGAATATTATATATCTTTTTAAATTATAAAATAGATTCACTGTGATACTTCCCAAAACTTGAACACTTCACATTTCTGCCACTGATTTATCAAAAAATGCTTTTCCCAGACCACCTTCCCCTGTTGATCACTACAAGAGCCACGAGTTAACTAACACCTTCACAAACTAAAAAAAAAAATAACTTTTTTAAAAATTTCTACTCACCTGTTCCAGAGTCTACATCTTAGACTGAAAAGAAGTCTTGTGCCTCCTGCCAAATGGAATGAGGATAGGGAAAATTTTTTTTTTTCCATTTTGGCTTCTGTAGTACACAGCAGACATTGAATCCCATAGATATAGATTATAATATATAATGGGGGATTCCAAGAAATAGAAAGCTAACAAATGTTTAAGTTCATTGATAGTGTCTAACCAAGAGTCTTATGCCTAGAAATTTCAAATTTCAAGTAATTTGAAATGCTGTGCAATTGTATCTATCTACCTAGGTACAGAGAAGGTCATGCATTCCTGGGTGCACAGAAGGTCAGTCTTTGAATTTTGTAATGAGCAGCTTAAAAAATTTACAGCAGGAATCAGCAATGTTCAAGTGCCAAGAATAGCATGATCTTAGATTATGTATAAATGTTTAAACCACTGAGGCAGTTATTCTAGTAAAACAGTGGGATTCAGTTTAATGAAGTGCCTCCTAATCTCAGCACTAATGGTTTGGCTCAATAACTCTGTTGTGGGGGGCTGTCCTATGTTTTGTAGGATTTTATCAGCATCCCTAGCCTCTTCCTACTAGATACCAGTAGCAGCGCTTACCCTAGTTATAACAATCAAAAATTTCTCTGGACATTGCCAAATTAATAAATGTTCCCCAGGAAGAAAATCTCCCCTGTTTGAGAATTGCTGGTCTATTCTACATTAAAAGAGTAGATCAGAATTCTACAGTTTTCCCTGCAACTGTTAGGCCATTCTAATTCACAGCATATCCAATGTTGTATATTTTGTTAATTTTCAGTAAAACCTTGCTAAGTGAATAAGTTACAGCAATATACACTTCTCTTGAAATAGGCAAGTGGATAAAACAGGTAATAACATGGCCTCAAATTTGTACAGATTTTTCTCAACCATTTTTCTTATTTCTTTCTCTGCAAGGTATTTGTACAATAGATTCATTTTTAAAGGCAAAAACACAAGCATGAATAATTCAAAGATGGCCAAAACTGAAGGATTTATGGTTAGCAAAGTCAGAAGAGTAGTTGCTTTAAAATCTATTGTCAGCAGAATTTTATAAATCTTGACAAAGCCTCTTGACAAACACCCTGACAGTCTCCATTTGAGTATTAGGTAGAAAGCACCTGGGCAGAGATTTAGACAATACAATTTTGATGAGGAAGACTAAATCTAAAAGAGAGTGGTTTACCTTATTGTTTATTGGTTGTATTTAAATGGCATTCAAAAATCAATGCAAATATTTAAACAACAACAGTAATAGAGAAACAGAGAGAATTATAACTTATCACTGAATAAACCTTATATGTTCAATCAATCAATGAACAAATATTTGTTGAGGGCCTAATATGTTCAAGTCATTATTTTAACTACTATTGGGGAGGTGGCATAAAGATCCAAGAAATTAGATGATTGGCCTTGTCCCCAAATTGCTTACATAATATAAACTCAGTGACAAATGTGTCTAAAGATACAATATACTGATCTTTATTGTAAGTTTTCAAATGAGTGTCATCCAGAATTCACAAATTCATATTTCTTATAAGTAAATATCATTTAGGTAAATTGGACTATAGCAGTAATCTGGAGTATAAAAGGGTCTGAAATTTAAGTTCAGTTGTTCAATACATTTATTGAATAAATGTATTATATATGATAGCAGGAGTAAAAAAAATGACTTGAGAGACAACTATTTGAAAGAAAATCAAATGATCAAGGAATGTTAATAAATGAAAATTTGACTCCTCTTTTAACATACTATCTGGTTTCTCACTAGGCACCTATAATATATTCTTTGCTAATTTTTCACCAGATTTTATAAAATACAATGTAAAAGATGAAAATTCATATCATTAGCCTAAATTAAGACTGGTTGTACACCTAATAACACAGTTCAGCAAGATGCAGCTAGTCGTCTACTCACCTTATAAACTGAGTGAAATTGTCTTTCTGAAGCTAATAAGAAATCCTTTCTATTTTGCCTCTCTCCACCATGTGGACATTGGATTTCATGTCAGAAATCCAATTTTATTCCAAGTCCATTCATTGCCTTGGAATCTGTTACTGTACGAAATGGCCTTGGCTTTGCCCACCAGAAAATCATCTCCTTTCTCTCCTCAGTTATCTATCTCCTATGGAGATAGAGAAATATTCAGAACCTTATTGGAAGTAATAGGTATGAAATATGTATGAGCCCTTGTTCAAATGTGTGAGCCCTTGCAGGAACTATAGATGTATCACAATTTGGGCAATTTCTACAGAAAGGAAAAATAATGAGAATTATGGAAAATAATTATGGTGACATTAATTATTCATTTATCTATCTGTTCAGAAATAAACAGTGGGGGAGTCAAATTAAAACCAACAGAAATTACATTAGCTCAGGACTGCTACAGGAACTTGGAACTGACATAGAGTCATTGAATATCTGCCTATCATCTCTATAGATCTAATAGAGATTTGACCACTACTTCATGATCAGGGATATGTGTCAAGTGCAACATTCACATTCCATTTGTTAGATAATATAATCCAGAAGGCTTGTCTTATTAAATGAAAAAGTCTAGCAATATAAGGCTTATAAAAATAAATATATATTGAGAATAAATGACCTCACTGTGAGCAAATACAATTAAGAAAGAGTAGGTAACTAAAAATTATTTACTACAAAAGCTAGAAGAAAATTTGAAAACATTTAGGTATCAAGGGAAATATCTGTGAAGGCATGGCTTTTGGAAAATGTCATAAGTAAAACCAAAGTAATTGGAGATGGTCAAGAGAAGGAGGAATGACAAAGAAACACAATATTTAAATCTATTTTCAATACAGAAAAAGAGTAGAACTAATACTTAGAAACTGAGCCTTGATATGGAAAGAAAAGTCTCCAGAAAATCTTTAAAAATAGGGAAATTTTAAAAAAATTGCAAGTGTGCTTGATATGGGGATAAAGAAACCAACTAAAACCATCATCATTGTCATCATCATCATCATCAGTAATATTACTAACATTTTCTTAATTTGAAAGATAACCTGATTAAATAGACTAAAAATGGTTAAAGCAACAATAAGGTAACTAAATCTTGACATATCATTGTGCTTTAACAAAGTCAATACTACGGAATAAATGCCTTGGGATATATAAGCATTGAAAAATAATAATAATAAAATAAAAATAATAACAAGGTAATGTTGCCTACAAAGAAATAAAAAAGTAAACTTATGATTATTCTAGCAATGGAAGAACTTGCATCATTGATATAAAGATAGTGGCCACCAGAGGTTCTGAGTGGAGGGAGAGGGAAGAATTGGTGCAGCAAGGGGAATTCTGGGGACATTGGAATTGTTCTGCATGACATTGCAATGATGGATACAGGCCATTATACATCTTGTCAAAACCCATAAAATTGTGTGGGGCAAAGTGTACACTATAATGTAAATTGTAGTCTTTGGCTAGTACAATGAATCAATATGTGTTCATCAATTGTAAAAATTGTACTGCACTAATGAAAGATGTTATTGTGGGCAAGTGTGGGAGTGGGAGGGGCTTGGGTATATCGGAATCACCTATATTTTTGCTAAAGCTTCTTTAAAAAAATATTAAAAAGAAGAAAAATCTAGCTGATGTCAGACTTCTGATTCTCACTCCACACCAGGACAGAAAACCAATTGCAACAGATCCAGGGGGAAGATAGTTTCTATGCCAACAATTTTTATTTGAGCAATGTTTTCTTTAAGTATGAAATCAATAGAAGTGAATTTCTTAGATAGAAAAAGTATGCCCTTCTTGAAGTAAATTCTCAAAGGAGTGAATTAACAAAATAGATATGGTAAATAATAGTCAAGCATGAAATTTATGAAATAAAACATCTTACAGGACATCACTTATTAAAGTTGGACTACCAAAGTAAGAATAGATTTAGATCATGTAATTAATTTAGCCATTCTGGTGGGTTTTTTTACATAAAATACATTGTAGTTGTTTTTTTTTTTTTTTTTTTTTTTTTTTTTTATCAGTTTCCTGAAGACTAAAGATTTTAGCCTTCTTTTGATAAGCTTAGAGTCCATATGGATATTCATTTTGAAGTTCCTATTTAAATCATATGCCCATTTTTAAGTTAGTGTGCTTGTCTTTTTCTTATTGATTTGTAGGACAGCTTCATTGTTCTAAGGTGGTTGAGCCTGTTCCCTGGGGATTGGGGAGAATCTGGCAGTCACCCCAGTGTTCTCGGAGGGTAGGACCTACAGTTTGGCTGCCACGCCACGCTTGTTGAGGGTAGAGCTGAGAGCATGGCCATTTGGCAAATCCTTAGAAATGGTGAGGTCTCATTCCATCAGGCCCTAAGGACAAGAAACCATCTTTCCAATGATGACTCAAATACCTGGAAATCTAGTTGTGATTGCCCTATATGGTATCAGAACAGTTTGGGACCAGTGAACTCTGTTTTCCTTCCCACTTCTCCCTATGACGATGGGAATGTGTCTCCTAAGACTGCCTCTCCGTTGTTTATTGGAAGCAGAAAATTTGTTCTCAGTTTCACAGATCCATAACCTGAGGGAAATTTTGCCCCAGGACAGAGTATGCCTATAACCAATTTTGATGAGCTTTTGTACTTCAAACTATTACTAAAAGGATTTAAGCATTTGAGATATCGTGATGGAATGAATACAATTGCATATGGAAGGAACATGTCTTTTTGAGGTCCAGAGTGTGGAGTGTGGTAGTTTGAGGTCTTTATGGACCTCAGAAAATCATGTCCTTGGGGTTAATCCATTCCTGTGGGTGTAAACCTATTGTAGGTGGTAACTTTTTTTGATTAGGTTACTTAATCGTCTTACTGGAGTCCATTATAAACTGGATGAAAACAGAGAGAAGTAAAGAAAAAAGCCACAGGAACAGAGAGAGAGCTAAGGGAGCAAGAAGCTGAAATCAATGGAACCTGGGGGATAGGAAGCCAGAAGCTGAAATCAACGGGATCCAGGAGAGAATGGAGAGATCAGCAGATGTCTCCATGTGCAGTCTTTCAGGAGAAAACATTGCCTAATGATTCCTTGATTTAGGCATTTTCATTGCCTCTGAACTCTAAGCTTGCAGCCCAATAGATACCCATTTTAAAAGCCAATCCATTTCTTATATATTGCTTTTGGCAATTTTTTTGCAAACTAAAACAGATTTTGATACCAGGAATGAGAATATATATTTCTAATATATTCACTTAAAGCTATACGTTTTTCTAGGAAAAGTGTTGTATTCAATTATTATTCAATTCAAAATATTTTCTAACTTTCATATTGATTTTCAAAACTAAATTATGTAAACTGTGTTGTCAAACTGTTACAACTTGATGGTTTTTAGTACTATTAAAAATTCTTATATAGAATTCTACTTTTATTCCACTTTAATCAGGTAACATGAATGTTATGACTGCAATCTTATGTAATTTGTTTTAACTTAATTTATGATCTAGTCAGGTCTTCATGATAAATATATCATGTAGAAATATGTAATTGAAATGCATGTGTTCCATGCAGTAAATACATTCATTTATTTATAGTCAAATTAGTTAAACGTCAATTCTTCAACTCTGATTATGGATTCCATCTATTTCTCCTTTTTGTTCTTCTGGTTTTGCTTTATATACTGTGAAGTCATATAATTATGTACATTTACATTTACAAATTTCATATCTTTCCTTTGAATGTACAATTTAATCTTTTGATTCTTACCTTAAAGTCCCTAATATATGATATTAATATAGTTCTAACACCTTTCTTTTAGTAATATTTTCATGATATAGCTTTGTGTTCATTGATAGTCACCCTGTGAAATTATATTTGAAGTATATCTCTTTTAAATAACATCTATATAAGATTTTGGGATAATTGCTTGACATGTTATATTAAAATTGTAAAAACTCTGAATGATCTTAACTTCCTTATAAGAGGTTTTCATTTCCTTCTGAAAGGGTACAGATAACCTTTCTCTCCTCAATAGTTGATAGGTTTTTAAAAAGCTGTTCTCTTTGAGTTCTGCCCTTACTACCAGCACTTGGCACTTCAGAGATCTCTATTGAAAGCATGGAACGTGCTGTAAGTTATGAACTCCCATCTTTGGCTTCCCAGAACCATATGGCTACTGAAATCTCTACTCAGCTCTTTATGTCCCCAGCTCTGATTTCTACATAAATCTCAATCATAGATTGTACACATATTTGTCTTACTTTCCTGTAGTCCTATTCTCTTCAATATCTTACCTTTTAATTACTACCTAATCTGGCATCCCCAAACTCTAACTTCTGCCTTCTTCCAGGAGTCTATATTGCCATGACTTTAATTAGAAAATGCTTCCAGGAGAAAATCTTGGATTAACATGGCAGGCACTCGCCTTGCTTTACTTTGCTAGTCATAGGAATGGAAATCCCCTAAATCAGACCCTCTTGGTTGTTCTCCAATGTCAAAGAAGATTTGTTTTATGTATTTTGTGCAGCTTTCGTAGTTGCATTCTGAGGAGGTCTAGGATAATATACTCCTTTAGAGTTAGAATATCTTAAAATTTTATTTTTGAAAATTTCATCTAGTTCTATAAAATATTAATTAATTCATAAGCATAATCAGAAATCATTAAAAATAAACAAACATGAATAGTTCTTTTCGTACATTATAATATAGGAATAAATTACTTGTGCCTAGAGGTCTCATAAGCAACAATGATTAGAACAGAAAACAGAATATTACATTTCTCATTAGACTCCTAGACATAAGAAAATATTATTCTGGATTTTCTGAATATTTTCACATGAACTTTAATAAAATAATGTGATGTGTTTTTATTCTCCACATTATCAACTAAATTTACTTGACCCTAAAGAATTGATTTCCCATAAAATATTTTCAAATAAGCTATATAAGGAGTGTAAGATCATATTACCAGGGAATTTAAGTACTTAAATAATTAAATAAGTATTTCAATTTTAAAGTAAGAAAATATGGTTCCTTAAAATCCCATTGCATTAGACATATAACATCAATACAGTAATTGTAAATTTTATCCAAGATACAACAGATAAAGTTTCGAGTATTCATCTACTCATTACATACATACAGCAATTCAACAAATGTATGAGTGCCAGTATAAAATGTACATATTATTCATCCACACTTGCCTCCACCTCTATTTTAGCTTTACACACACAATTAAATATATTGAGTGCTTACTATCAGCTCTTTTTCCCAACGATTTCCTAGTTATTTCCTTGTTTAATAATGTTCATCCACCTGAGATTCCCCAGGAAATGTTTCTATAGTAGGTCTTGAGTTCTTGCATTTTTAAAACTTGCATCTATGTCCAGCTTGGCTGGATATAAAACTCATTTTCCTTCATTTTATCAGAAACCTGCTGTACCGCTGTCTTGCTTTGTATGATGTTATTGAGAAATCTGACATCATATTGATTTTTCTTCTTTTTTGTGTCATTGCATTGAGGTCCAGGGGAATATTTTCTTTATGTTTAAGGTCTTGGAAAATTTTAGGGTCTCTCAATATTGACTAATTTGAGTCAATTTGTCCAGGGACTTGGTGGGTTCTTTTAATGACTAGTTTCAGGACTTCCATTATTTTCAGTTTACTTTACCTATATTTCTAAAGATTAGTTTTGTTCTATTGTGATGTTTTTCTATTTCAGGGAACCCAGTAATAAGTTTTTTGATATCTTTTGCCTATCTTCTATAACTATTATTTTTCTTTCATCCTTTTCAGTCCTTTATATCTTTCTAAAATTGTGTTTTATTGATTGTTTTATTTTCCCATAATATCTCTTAATTTAGGCTCCATCTCTTACATGATTTTATCTTCATCTTTAATCTCTTTCTTGATTTTAGTCTTGTCTATTTTGCATGTTCATTATTTGAATTTGATTTATTTTTCCTCTTCTGAGATTTAAATTTGATGATTTATATTTTTTGTTTTTGTTAGGATTTAGGTGTTTCTTTCTTTTTTTTTTTTTCTTTTTTTCTTTCTTTCTAATTTTCTATTCTCAGGGTGAGAGAGTGGCTATGATTGTTACATGAATTCTACCTCCACCTGGTCCCTAGTGCACAGTCACCTTTCCTGTTCAGTTTCTACTTGATTCTGTACTTGAACTTGAGCTCCACAGCTCTTTTCTTTGTTGGGATGTTTACTTTCTTACTTAAAAGTAAAAAGAAACTGTAGTATTCTGTTCCCTATCTATGCTGAAGGTGAGAGTTATAAGTTTAATTTTTAACTTGTTCTCCTGATTGATGTTTATGATTTTTGGAGAAAATAAAATCAAAGATTTAGGCAGTCTCCATTATCATATAGGAACCAAAGCATGCACATTTTTTTGTATGCCAAAATTTTCTTCTCTAATCAGCCAATAATATTTCTCTCTATATAATGAGAACCAGAACTTTTGAACTGTGGTCTATAGTTCTTTCTTGATCTATTTCATTTGGAACATATAAAAATTGAGTAGATATATTAAATACAGACACTAAAAGAGATTGGGTACCAAAACTCTAGAGAGAGAGAATTTAAGTTTCTACAATTTTGTTATGTACTATCCACATTTTCTGGTTTTATTTCGTTTAACCCCAAATTTCAATATCACTTGAATCTGTCATTTTTTGAATTGTATTAGAGAATATCAGATTAACAGACAATACTCTCTATCTACCCCCACGTGTAAAATATTAGAAGAAAATGTGACTCAAACAGTGGATTTACTGAGTGAATTTTAAAGAAAACTTCATCATGGTAATTAAACTCTGTGTGTTTTATGAAAAACAAATTTGGCATTATAATAAGATTTGCACCCTTTCATATTTCATAAGTATAAACACATAGATATTTAATTTTAAAAAGTCTCTTTGGGATCAAATTGTTATAGCATTTGTCTTAAAATGACTCACTTTTCTCGTAGTTTATATTTAACACAAATGTAATTCTGGGAATTCATTTGATCTATCGATGCTCAACATGAAGGCAATTTCCAGCTGCCAAGTGTTCATTACCGATGTATCCTCCAGTGCTTATGAAGTGACTATCACAATATATCAAGAACACCCAAGAAGGAGTTAGACTCATCCCTTCAAGAATATACATCTTCAATTAAAGAGATAAGGTAGCAAAAATTTGCTCTTTATATCTCTCCTGGTAATGACATGGACAAGGTCATGGTGTTGAAATGAAATTGGGAGATAAATATGCAATGTGAAATATTAAATTCAGAGGAATTTGGAAAGTTTGTTTTCTCTATCTTTTTGTTCTTGTACTTGCTTGGTTAGAAGATATAATTAAGAAGTATTTTTCTTCTAATTAAGAGGTAATATTTATTTTGTAGACGATATATGGAAACTGCGTTGGTCTTTATCATATTTAAATCACAATGAAAAAATCTAAGAACCACTACTACTCAGAAAATATCCAGTCACACTCATATGCCTAACTTTTAATTTTCTGTGAATTAAGTAGAAAAATAATTTCTCTCTATCTTTATATGTATTGTTTTATGGATGCAAAGGAGGTGAATTAAGATATGTCTTTGAATTAATGTATTTTCAGTGCAAAAATTTGACCTACATAAAACTTTATAACCAAGCCCTTGCTTTTGCAGTCATGACAAAAGCAGGTCATTCTCAGTGTGGTTTGTTTGTACATGTAGAAAATATATTCAATCTCAGTATACATATGCATATCCATATATCCTTAAACACATATACATATACATACACACACATATATATGATTTCAACAATCCATACATATATACATATATATGATTTCAACATTTCAAACAATGATTCTCACCCTTAAACCTTCTGTGGTGGTTTGAAGCTGTATGTACCCAAGAAAAACACGTTGTTAAATTTAATGCATTTTTGTGGATGTGAACCCATTGTAAGCAGGACCTTTTGATGAGGTTACTTCATTTAAGGTGTGGCCCACATCAATCATGATGGATCTTAATCTTATTAATGGAACCCTTTATAAACAGAATTAAATTCAGACAGAGAGACAGAATGCCCTAGGAAGCATGAAACTGTACATCAATGGAAACTGGAATTGAAGGGATAGACCAGGAGACACCACCATGTGTCCAGCCATGTGACAAGCTAAAGACCAAAGATCACCAGCCAGCCAGCCCCAGGAGGCCATAGTCTTTGGGAAGAAAGCATTGTTTTGGTGATGCCTTGATTTGGACTTTTTCCTAGCCTCAAACACAAGTGACTAAATTCCTATTGTTTAACCTGGCCCATTTCATGGTATTTGATTGAGCAGCTAAGGAAATGAAAATACCTTCATACTGGTCTGTTGGCTTTCTGTAGGAATTTTTTGCTTGTGCTCTTAAAAGTATTTTTGCATCGGATTCCATGGAATGAACTTGAATTTGAAGTAAATATGAAGCCTGGATAATATTTAGTAGGTAAGAGGAAGAACAGGATTAAGTTTAAAGAAAATGGAAGGGAACAGATATTTAGTGTATTGCATACATGGGGTCATGAAATAGAAGAGGTAGGCTGATTTCCCAGAGACTCTTTTTCACTGTACCTTTTTTGCTAATTTGTGTCAAAGCTTTCCAAAGATATATGTTTTCACTTTTGCATCCCCTGTTTTTTTTTTTTTTTAAATAAGTTAATTGTATTTATTGTCCATATTAATGTATGCTGCTTCTATAAGGTAAAAACCATGCAATTATGTGTATGTGTGAGTGTGAATGGTACTTCATCTTTCATCAGATAGGAAAAGAGTACAAAGAGCAGTGCAACCAAGACAAACTTTGAGTTCCTCAAAGTCAGAAAAGCCAGAGGAAACTTTTGTTAAGCAAAGGAGAGTAAAAGTTGAACACTTTGCCTCTGTGAGATGAGAAGCTCTACATCAGAACTGTGCAATATTTTTCTATATGTGCTGTTCAATACATTAGCCAATAGACACAGATGGCAACTGAGCATTTGAAATTTAGCTAGTGAGGCTAAAGAACATATTTTAAATTTTAATTAATATTTTTAATTTAAAATCTAAATTTAAATAGACCATGTAGTTCATGGGACTATATTGGCCATCTCTACTATAGATGAATTTAAAAAGGAGATAAATACTGTAATAAAATGTGTGTATACAGTGATAGTATAAAATAAATTTTAATGCTCTAAGTCCTATGCTCAGGAAAAGATTAATAACAGTAGCATTAAAATACATAATTGTTTAATATATGCTATTTTATTAAAGATGCTATTAAGGAATGTATAATTTAACTGAAAAAATTAAAGTAAAATTATAAATCTATTTTCATGTTTTCAGTATGAAATATTATCATACAAAAGCATTCATAAATCTGCCTGAAATTGCTTTAAAACTTTTAGATCTAGAAGTTCCCATATAATTGATCTAGTTCCAAGCTTTCACTTTTCATATAACAGATGAAGAAAATGAAATTCTGCAAAGTAAATTTATAAGGGAAGCAGAGATTGTAATGAGATCATTTATTCATTCAATTAATGAATTATTCAATGAATAATTACTTGACCTACAGAGAGAGGCTCTAGAAATTTCTCAAATCGTAGTTTATTCTGATCAGGGTCAACAAAAGGAATGATTAGTTAGATGAATTTTTAAAGACATATTTCAGTTGCATACAGAAGTTATTAAAACTAAGTGAAATGCAATCAAGTTCTGCTCCCATTTTCATGATGATGTAAGAGTTGAGACCAAAAAAAATTACATGGGTGAAAGAATAGATCTCTAAGAGGTGTTCTTGAATAGTTTAGATGGTGAGGGAATTAAAGAATGCATGTCAATAATATGAACATGTTCTAAGGCTCAACAAGAGGAACCTCAGAGGAAGCAGGTAATGTTCTATGGATTATATAGTTTATCACAATTTCACCACCGTTAAAACATCCCCAGTGCTTTACCTTTTCAGCACCACTCCAACTTGAAGCACTGTCAACCACTGATCATTTTAAGAGCTCTACAGTTTTTCCTTTTCCATAATGCCTTATAAATGGACTCATACAGTTTGTCATTTATGAATCATACAATCATAAATGGGAACATTCAGGGGTGCCTTCTTTCACTTACCAATAACATCTAAGATTTACATGGCTTAAAAGTGTATTCTTTTGTACAGCTGAATAGTATTCCATTATATGGATGTACCACATATTTTATTCACTCATATATTGATGAATATTTTGGTTGCATGAGGATTATGATATAGAACTGCTATAGATATCTGTTTGCAGGTTTTTGTGTGGACATAAGTTTCCAGTTTATTTGGATAAATGCCTAGGAGTGCAATTGCTGGATCATATGGTAAGGCTTTGCTTAGCTTTATAAGAAATTGAAAAGCTGTCTTACAACATCTCTTGTTCTGTTTTTCATTTCCAACAGCAATATGAATAAGCATTCCTATTGTACCACATCTTCACCAAAAGTTATTTACAATTTTTTATATTTCCCATCCTAATAAGTATGATGTGTAATCTCATTGTTTTAATTTGTATCCTCCCAATGGCAAATCTTGTTGAGCATATTTTAATATGCTTATCTGTCATCTATATATCTTCTTTGGCAATGTGTCTCTTCAGATCTTTGCCCATTTTTTAATTCTTTTTGTTTCTTTGTTTTCTTATTGCAAATTTTTAAGAATATTTTGTAGGTTTTGAATACGTCATTTATCTGATATGGGTTTGCAAATATTTTCTCCCAGTCTGTGACTTAAATTTTCATTCTCTTCAATTGTCTTTCACAGACTATTATAGTCTGTGACTATAAATTTAAATAAAATTCAAATTTATCATGTCTTGTTTTCATTCATTATGCTTTTTCCTGTTGTACCTAAAAATTCATGACAAACCCAAGGTCACCTAGATTTTTCTCCTAAGATTTTTTTTATTTTATTTTATACATTTGCATTTCAAATTTATGCCTATGATAAATTTTGAGATAATTTTTTTCTTTCTTCTTTTTTTTTATTTTTTTGGAGGTACCCGGGATTGAAACTGGGACCTCATATGTGAGAAGCAGGTACACATTCACTGAGGTACATCTGCTCCCTGAGATAATTTTTTGAAAGATGTAAGGAGTGTATCTAAATCTGTATTTTGCATATGGATTTTCAATTGTTCTAGCATCATTTGTTGAAAACAGACAGTCCTATCTCCATTGAATTGTCTTTGCTCCTTTAAAAATAATCACTTAATTGCATTTGTATGGATCTTTTTGGTGGCTCTTTATTATGCCTCAATCATGTGTCTATTCTTTTACCAATAAACCTTGTCTTGATTATTGTAGCTTTATCATTATACTGAAAGTATGTGTGAGACCTCTAACAGGCTTCTTCTATGTCCATAAGTTGTTGAATATACTAGGTCTTTTGCCTCTTCATATAAATTTTATAGTACATGTTTTGATATCTGCAGAATTACTTACTGAGATTTTGACTGAGATGCATTGAATATAAAGATCAATTTGAGAAAATAATGTCTTACCAATGTTGAACCTCACAATTCATAGACACAATATTTTTCTCCATTCATGTTGATCACCTTAGATTTTTTATCATTATAATTTATAAAAAAGATTTAGATTACATTAGTTTTATATAAAAAATATAGGAGATTCCCATATATTTCAACACCTCCCGCTCCCACACTTTTCCCCATTAACAACATCTTTCGTTAGTGTGGTATATTTGCTACAATTGGTGAACACATATTGAAGAATTGCTACTGACCATGGTCTATAGTTTGTGGTAAGGTTTACACTTTGCAATGCACAGTTTTATAGGTTTTGACAAAATGTCATCTGTCATTGTACTGTCATGCAGAACAATTTCAATGACCCCCAAATGCCCCATGTTACACATATTATTCTCTCTCCCTTCCCTCAGAATCTCTGGGGACCACCGCCTTTAAACCAATGTTACAAGTTTCCATTACTAGAATATTAATACGTCTACATTAGTTCATAGTTGTATTCCGCCCTTATTTTTTGTTTATTCCTCATTCTTGAGGATTTGGGGATGGTTATGCCCACTCTATTTCCTGTTGAGAAGGGGCTTAGATCCCATGGGGCAGATGGGTGGAACTGTCTTGCTTGCAGTAGTAGGCACTCTGTTTTTAAGGAAAGGCATTGTCTATCATCATCCTCTTGTTAGCTGTCCTGGGAGAGGCCAATGAACTGTAGAGTGAGTATTGGCTACAACTTTGTTAAATTTCAGGACTCAACTGGCATATGAACAGCCAGAAATTTAAATCTCTTGGACACATATTTAAAGGGAATAGTTCTAACTATAAGTTCAAATAAAAGGGGCATACAAACCATGTGTAGGAAAATTATAAATGAGTGGAACTCCAATTCATTGGAGGGCTAGGTTATCATATATTTCAAGGTAAGGCACACTGACAGGGTGCTGAATTCTTGGGGTTACTGTTTATAGTGTCCAAATGTCTCTAGAGCCCTCAGGAGCACCCTTGCTTGAGACACGTTTTACTGTGGCAGTTTGTGAGCTTTTCCTAAGTCATGCATAAGCATAACCTCTGGATTAACCACCCAACTCACTTTGAAATTCCTTAGCCATAAAGAGTCTTTTGTATTTAATATTCCTCCCTTTTGGTCAAGGTCTTTTTCCAAATGCATCATTAGTTGTCACTTGGTAACAATCCCTCAGTCCCTGGGAGTCATGTTCCATCCCGGGGGGAAGTTAGTAAGTTTATGTGCTGAGTTTGATTTAGAGAGACCACATATTTTGAGGATTTTTGCATTTATATTAATTATATCCAAAGATATTGGTCTGTAGTGTTTGTTTGTTTGTTTTGTTTGTTTGTTTTTGATGTACTGGGGCTGGGAATTGAAACTAGGACCACTTATGAGGGAAGACAGAGCTCAACCACTGAGCCACATTGGTTACTTTGAATTGGTTTTTTCGTTCGTTTGCTTGTTGTTTATTTTATTTATTTATTTTTTTTGGAGGCTTGGAGAATGGAACCTAGGTCTTCTCATGCGGAAAGCAGGCGCTCAACTGCTTGAGCCACATCTGCTTCCCTGGTCTGTAGTTTTTCTTTCTATTAATGTCTTTATCTGGTTTTGGTGTTAGAGCAAAGCTTGTTCTCATAGAATGAGTAGGATATGTTTCTGCTGCTTCTATTTTCTGGGTCAGATTATAGATAATTGGTATTATTTCTTCTTTAAATGTTTGGTAGAATTCATCAGAGAAAGCATCTGGGCATAGTGTTTTCTTTTATGGATGGTTATTTGTAAAATTTTAAAAAAAGATACAGGGATATGCAAGTTATCTATTTCTTCTTACATGAATTTTAATAGTTTTTATTTAAAGAATTTCATTAATTTAATCTAAGTTATCAAATTTTGGATACAGATTTGTATCCTTATCCCCAGAACATCAATGTGTCACTGCCTCCATGGCAAAGGTATTTCTTTCATTGCTAGAATCACAATAAGTCTATAGTAGAATACGAGTAAGTTTATTTTAGTCCATAGTTTGTTTCCCAATCCTGAGGAATCTGGGATGGTGATGCCCACTTTACCCTTAATTGAGGGAATCTTTGATCCCATACATCTGATGGTTGGGACTGTCTTGCTTGCAGTTTTTTGCACTCTTGGTTCCTTGGTATATTGTTTGCCCATCATCTCCTCCCCATTAGTTGTCCTGGGTGAGTCCATTAAACTGGAGGGTAGGTGTTGCAACTCCGTTTAGACTCAGGGCTCAGCTGGCACGTGGACAACTCAAAGATTTAAATCTCTTGGATGTACACCTACCAACTCTAGTACTAATTTTAGGTTCAAATAGAAGGACAGAAGAGTCATGCATAGGGAAACTACTGCTGAGTCTATCTCAGTCACATTGAGGGGCATAAATACCAGATTAGGGCCCATTGGGAAGGGACCAAATTCCTGAGCTGTCTTCCCTGACTATAGTGTCTGGATGCCTCCATATTCCTGAGGAGCTTTGCTATTTGGGATCTTATCTACTTTGGCTGTCAATGAGATTCTGTTGAGATATGCATAAGCACTACCTCTGGGATGGCCTCCGAACTCACTTTGAAGTCTCTTAGCCATACAAACTCGTTTGTCCTTAGCATTTCCCCCTTTTGGTCAAAGTGTTTTTGTTTTTGTTTTTCCAGAAGCATTGTTTATTGGTACTTGATAGCAATCCCTTGGTGCCAGGGAGGCTCATCCTTGGGAGTCATGTTCCATGCTGGGGGAAGTTATTGCTTTTATATGCTGAGTTTGGCTTACAGAGAGGCCACAGTTGAGCAACAAGGAGGTTCTCCACAGGTAACTGTTAGGCACCCTACATCACTATACTTATGTTTTTTCTATGGTATTTATGATATTTATTTATGGTATGATAAAGTTTTTATGGCATTCTTTTACAATATGTTCCAACTCACTATTTCAATGTTATTGTCCTTTGTCATGCACCACATATGATTCAATGAACCAATCATAACTTACTGAGAGATTTCACCCATTTGCATTTCTGTGACATTTCATATGGTAACCCTGGCACTTAGAAATCTCTTCTACTGTCTTCTTGTTGAACAGTTGAATTTCATCACTGAAGAACCAGCTCAAATATTCCCTCATTTGTAGAATGGGACTTTCCTAATCAGTTTCTTCTTACAGTAGGTAAAGTACTCCCTTTTTCTGATATCCAAAATACTCAAAAAATATATACCTGCAGGAAAGTAAGCCCTTGTTTTATTTCCTCTACCTACATTTCATTGAGAGAATATATTCCATTTATCTTTGGAACAGTTCCACTGTTTTGCAGGTTAGTTGACTCTTAATTAAATATTGAGTTTCACTTCTTTCAATATGAGAATGAGGTTTGTAGAAGAAAAATTGCTACTAATCTCTGACACATGCTCCTTTTCAGAATTATATTGGAAGAAATACACTTGGAACTGTCTCAGTAAGACAACTGGATAAAATATATCAACTTCAAAATTATTTTTTAGGAGTTGATTATTACTGTATAGTGTTACATGGCACATATTCAAGAGTACCTGGAAGCTTTTCAGTCCTTCTAATTTGCTGTTCAGTGTGGACTAAAATTCTATTAAAAGTCATAAAAATATCTTTCAAGGATGATAAAAAATTTAAATTTTACTGGGAGAGGATGCATATTGATAATTGCACACTAAGTTGGAAATAATTGATATAGATTCATTCCTGAGATAGGGTCCAGTGAAGAGAAGTAAACACGAGGACTCTGGCAAGCAACTATGGAGATAGGATACTGAAGGTTCCTGGGTGATCAATGAAGGGGAAATTAGGAAAATCAGAGCTTACATTGTAATTTCAACGATTATTACATCAGAGGGAAAAAAGCAATAAAAAAAGAGAAAGAAAAGAGACTATTTTTTTTCCCTGAGAAGTGATTCTTCTTCTTGTAAATACAAATAATGGGAATATAATGAGATAAAATTTAACAATTGAAATTATCAATATTCTCACTTCAGAGTATAAAGAAAATTTCAAAGCTTTTATTTATTTTTTATGTAATAATGTAATAACTCTTTTATTTAAATGAAATCTATACTTGATAACACAGCTCTTATCTTTACTCATAACACAAATGCAGAATTAGTGTGTGATTAAACACTAATACCTATCTGTTAAAATAAAAGCCATATAATTACTGTTGCCATTTAATGAAGTCACATAATATGGTAGTCATTTAATTAATATGCTTTCTGTTAAAATCACGAGGAGTTCAACATAGGGTATGCTGTCTCATTTGTCTGAAAGAACACATGGCTTTTAAATGGACAACTGTGAAGGTATGTAACTCAATGACCCTGAATGTGGCCAATGAATTATTCATTGCAGTGGAAAATATTAGCTTAAAAGGATATTAAATCCCATGGAGGAGGGTACGGTTTGCAAAATACCTTAGAGATGCAAAAAGATTGCCTGTCATTGTATTGACATTGCTGGACTTACCAATTGTCTTGTGAGGTATTATTTATCCCCATTAATCCAAGGGCTCACTCTCATGTAATACCTGAAAAAACAAAAGTTGTTCTTCCTATATTTTATGTATCTTCTTCTAATATTCATATTTAAACTCAAATTCCTATAGTTACATAAAGAATATATTCCAGACTTCTAGGCATAAGTTTCCTTCTCTATTCCTTTATTTTTTATCACTTGATAAAACACTGCCATTCTTCATTTACATAGGTCATCCATTACCTTTATGATATAGTCTTCTCCATGAATATAAGGAGTGTTTCCTTTACTTTTTATTTGTTTTGCCTGGCAAAATACATGACATATTGCAAAGGGTAAATGAATGTTTGGCAAATGATTTAATCTAGGATTTTCTGACATTTTCATGCTTATTATCTGAAGCATCATTTCGTTTGTCTGTTCCTTCGGATTCCTTATCTATATATCTCACTATGTAAAAAAATCTAATGAGATATATAATGAATTAAAAATAAGATCTGTATTTAAAACTGTATTTGAACTGTAAAACTTACTAAATATTATTTTATTTTTAGTTTTTAGATGCCAATCATACCTTCTGCCTGTACTATTAATATGATATGCGTGTTTGTCCTTAACTTTGTGACAACCATGTCTCTCTTTCCATTGCTTGAATAAATAACATCTAGAAAAATGGGATTTAAAATAAAATTTGTAACTGCAAAAACAATGAGAAATTGGGCTTAGGAAGCTGTACACCTCCAAGGATGGTGATTCTCCAGTGCCCACAATGGATGGGCTCCACGTCATGGAAAATAATGGAAAAACAAGAATCTCCCAGAATGCAAATCCTGGGGCATCATATAAATTATTGAGGTGTCTCTTCCAAAAGAACATAATCAAGGAATTTCCTTATTCCAATGTATAGTACCTTCACAAACTCTGACCAATGGGATTCAAAATTTAATAAGAAGGAATTACTCATTTATATATCCTATTCCCTCTTTTTTGAATGAGCTAATTGATTGGAGTACCTGTGCCTATATATTAGTATTTGAGGGCAGATCAGTTGTCTTCTAAGTTTTTAGGTCTCTAGACCAAAGTAGCCACATTTAGAGTTGATAGGGAGACTACAGCAGGTTTACACTGGGTGGGATATTTAGTTGCTTTTTGGGGGGCGGGGGGAAGGAAAGTGTGTTTCTTAGTAATAATGAGGCATTGGTTGTTTCTATATTTCCATGCATTTTTGCCTTGGTTGATGAAATATGAAAGGATAAATTATGTGTTACTTGCATGAAAATACTTTAAGAGCTGGTGTACTATTTGCCTCATTTCTGCTCTTGCTCTCAATTTTGTGCTCTCTTATTTTCTGATGTTATGGTCGTTATGGAAATGCCACTAACCTTGATCTCTAAAGGAGTACATTGAGCAGAGCTATATGGCCAGCCAACTATTTTCTGAGTAGCAGTGTGAGTTGGAAATACATCTTATAATATTATGGCACTGAGAATTTGTAATTAAAACATAGCTTAGCTTACCCTAACTGATCCATCAGATTTACATATACAAATAGTTTTACAGCCTGACCTGACCAATCTCCCATCCTATTTTACTTTTATCTTTAGCACTTAACATTTTCCAACACACAATACAATTTTCTTTTAAAGTATTTTTGTTTGTTTGTTTCACATCCTCACCTATCAGCAAGATAAAAATTGACCAAATGGTTGCATAGGCCATAAGAAATTACTGGTACAAAGGTTATATATATATATTTAAATGGATATATATACCCATTTTTTACTCTAAAGAAAGTAGATGTAAAGTCCAAGATAGGTACTGTCTGATATGGGAGCCACTAGACAGATAAAAGTATTTATATTGAAGTTAATTATAATTAAAGAAAATAAATGAAAAATTTTGTATTCAGTCATGCTAGTCACATTTCATGTGGTTGATAGCCAAACATAACCACACTGTATAGGCAAGTGAAGATATAGAATATTTGTGTATTTGTAGAAAAATCTAGTGGACTGTGCTGTCCTTGACAACAAGAGTGGGGAGAAGAGAAATGTTCAATTAGGAGTTGAAGTAATTTCATCATATGAGGAGGAGAATTATAAGTACTAGATATCATTAGAATTCTAGACAAAAATATAGTTATGAATATATGTAAAAATGTAATGCTGATTACCAAAAGCAGAGAACTTCTAAAGTGACAGGGAGATTAAAAAAAAAATTATAGAGTGTAGAAAATTTACTGAGGTACCATAGTGCAGTGTTTAAGAATATGAACTCTATAGCCAGACTGCCTGGCTACTAGTTCAGTGGCTATGTGGAATTTCTTAACCACCTTAGTCCTTGGTTTCTTCTTTTGTAAAACAAAGATGATAACAGTATCTATATCATATGTTCTGAGGGTATTAAATGAATTAATATAAGCCAATCTCTTTAAACAGAGAACAGAATCTCAGTATCTGAATAAGGTGGCAAGTTGTAGACATCATCAAAACTAGATTAATGTTTTTTTGATAGCAGTAAAGAGACATTCACCTTCCTTTGTCCTTGTTCGAGCAGCCTTTATACAATGTGTGAATAAGAGCAAGCGGTGTGAGCTGCATCCCCAAATGAAGCAGAGGCCCCTATGTTTATGAGATCATCAGAGAGAAGGTGCTTTGGGGACATCAAATTGAAATACCCAGGATATTCGGTGTGTGCTTTTTCTGCAATCCCCATGGAAGAATGAAAGCAGGGGCAAATTAAGAGTTTTGCTCAATCCTGACAAAGTTTTCCTGATGAGCAGATACTTGAAGTGGCAATTAATCTATCTCTTGAAAAATCAGTTCAATTATTTACATGAGTCTATTATAAGAGTTTTAAAATGATTGCTTCATTTATTAAATATGTAAATTTTTTTGAAAATTTCAAATATGTTGTTGTAAACAGCGAAGAGTCCTTGAAGTGGGCCACAGATTCAGAGACTGACAGATTAGAATCCTGATGCTAAGGGAAATATACTTTTATGTGGTATTTATTTTCTGTTATCAGAGATACTACACATTCTTGTACAGACATAGCATTGTTTTTAGAGCTATAATCATGCAGGAATTCATTTTGTACATTTTTATATATAGCATATATCCTTAAAAATAAATGCTGCTATTAAAACTGAAATTCAGATTTGAAAGAAATTAAATAACTTTGGGGAGAATTCCTTATTTTTTTCCATTATACATAAGAAGTAAAAGAAAATAAAGGCTAATGTTAAAAAATATTCACAACAGGAGATGCTGCACACATGTATAATCCCATCTTGAGAAATTTTACGTGGCTTGGGGATACTATTATCCTATTTATCACCTCCTTATATCGAATGCAAGGACATAAAAGCATACAGAGTTGCTGATCACTCCTCCTGCATCCCAAATATTTTGTCTCAAAGCACAGTCATGAATAAAAAATATGTCCATCAATATAGATTTATGTTCTATAATTCTGACAAATGTCTTTTGGGTAATGTGTCCACGGTATGTAGAAGTCAATAATTTAAAATTGTGCATTTGTAAGCTTAGGATAATACTAAAATTTTATACTTTCAGAGATTCCAAATTGAATGGGTTTGGAATAGAATTACTGAATTGTATCACCCAAAAGCTACTGGAGAAAGATTAGAGTTACTGCATAGAAAAGGTGAAGTGTTTCATAGTTCTGCATATCCTTAACTATATCTTTCCTCTCCATGTCAGTCCAGGCAGTTCAAAGGAAAGGTTAAACATTTACCCAGAAAATTACAGAAGGGAAAAAATAACTGTTCTAGTTTTGAGGGAGCAGAATGCTCTTTATCATGATTGTTCAGCTTAGTTACCTAGACATTTCCTTATTGCTAATAGTGGCACATCTCTGTTGCATTCCACTGATAGATACTTGTCATCAATAAAGAGCTTTGTCTCTAAAATATGCAGACAAGACCCAGTTGATTGTTTGATACTTAATACCCATGCTATAATTGTTTCTGGAAAATCAGGGAGCAGTCCAGACACTAGGCATTCTGCTAATTACTTTTATAGTAGTAATTAATTCCAAATAAAATTTTATTGTTTGATATTAAAATATGAGCTCATTGTTAACATCTTCTAGGGAACAATGCTAGTTAGAGTGTAATTTTCCTTTTGCAAATGCTGCCACAGCCCTGAGCTCACAAAACTTTAATGGGTTTGAGGACAAAGAAGATGAAGATGATAAGGATTATGACATTATGCAAACTTATAAAGCAAGTTTTCAAAATACAAAAGACCTACATATATAATTTACATATCCAGTTGACAAATGGTGTTTGTGATTTTGCATTTGTGTAATCAAAGGGTCTTAGTAATGATGTAGCTTTCTATTTCTACCAGTTATCTTCATTACTCAAGACAAAGTTATCATGTGCTGCTAGAAAAAAAGAATAAAATACAACAGGCAATGATTATATTTGGAAGACCAGATATTAAAGATAAAATTGTAGCAAATAATGAGAAGTTTTAAAGTTAAAATGCTGGCTTAATTCCTTTTTTTTGAATAGCTGGATAATAGGTAGAAACTTCTAAAAACCTAAAATTCAAGGAACACAAACACATTGACCTCAATTAAAACCAAACGTTATATATGAAAAACTAGACTTAGCACCTATACTCAAGTGAATAATAGTTACATAGTTATGGTCATATAAACTGATTATTTAATTAGCTAGAAATTATTATTATCTCCACATGAAATTTTGAGAGTGAGGAAGTTTTATTTTTTGATCAGAGGAACAATTACAACAGCTAAATAACTCATGAATTAAAAGCACTTTTTTTTTCAAAATATTGCAGTTGAATCATAAACAATCAAAACATTGAAAGTGGTACATGACAGTTTAGCTGCCAACTTAGCTGCCTCTACTTTTAATCCCCTCAATTTTTTTTCTCCCATTCTTCCCACATAAGCCTATAAACAAACCCATGGTGATGACCTGTGAATGGACTGGGAAGGATGAGCAAATTGCTATTTTCATGATATGCTTTTGACTCTTCAATATTAACCAATATGCAAATATGAAATAATTTAAGAAATAATGACAAAGTCAACCCAAATTTTTAAAAAATCACGAATTTGTGAGAAGTAATCTGAATAAAAGCTGCAGAAGGGAAAACAAATTTTGAATCAAAAGACTTCCTTGAAGTCACTAAAAATAACTTTTATAAAAATTAATTTTCATGGCTTTAGAAGAAACTACTGACGAAAAGAATAGAGAGATGAGGTAAGCCAAGTTACAGTGTGAAGAGTGAGTGGGAAAAGAAGATGTAGACCTGGTGAGAAACAAAGAAGGAAGAGAGGACTATTTGGCACAGGAAATTCTCTGATGAGAATCAAATGCCCAGCACATCTTGCAGCAGCTGATTGCTCAACATGAGGATACTGCTTACTGGCTCTCTTGACAAAATGGAAGTGCCTCAAATGTGGATGCTCAATAAGTGGTTAAATGAATATATGAAAAGACAAAAACACCCCTGAGGTAAAAGACAAAAAAAAAAAAAAAAAAAAAAAAGGGTAGGGGGTGGCCTACATATGCAACATTTAACAGGATTGCTGGAAATACCAAGTGCAGTGGTTTGAAGCTGTATATAAAGGAGAGAAACATGCTCTTAATCCACGTGGAGAGAGAGACATGCTGTGGATGTCAGTAAGGTTGCAGGTAGGAGGACAGGTTGTTGTGTAAGAACCAAGCAGACATCTTCTATTACTTTTCTCGGTGCTCTGGTATTGAGTGCTGTCTTCTGAGTGTAAAGGAGGAATATGTGTGTTATGAGTGATGAGAGGCGAGATAGTCTGAAGACTCCAGGACAGCAGATTCTGTGGCCGTCCTCTTCCCTGTTGTGTTTCCAGTGTGTTACATTGGGCAGTGCATGTGGTTATTGAACGAATATATGAAAAGCTAAACATCCTGAGGTAAAAGGTGAATAAAAAAGACTTAACTGTAAAGCGTTTATCATTATTGTTGGACAATTGCAAGGATGTGGATTTTCTTTGTTTATTTTATCCTTTTTTCCTATCTTTATAAAAGTCTGCTAAAATTTCTGAAAAGTAATGGGATGACTGGCTTTATGGATTTGTAACCTGTGAAGTCGCCTAAGGACCCTGTATGGCCAGAAGGCCTGCACTTGGTTTAATTCTCTGCTGTCACCATCTTGTAATCATAAGGTTTTAAAAAAAGATTTAATTAATTAATTTTAATTTATATATATATATATATATTTTTTTTTAATTAGAGAAGTTGTAGGTTTCCAGTTTTTGAACAAGGGGTTCCACCTTTTCATTTTTCACTGGTTCAACAAATTATATGCTTGAGTAGGAGACCAAGAAAAGAAAATTTTCTTCCTATTAGTAGCTTAGAAGCTTCTTTCCGTGTGGATACATTTTTGTTTTCTATTAGGCCAGTGAAATGAATTTATTAGGAAATGGGGAAAAAGAACAGAGCTTGTTGGGAAATGGGAGAGACAGATGGAAATACACACCGAGATTTGTTGCAGGCTCCTCTAGGCAGAGAGAGCAAGATTTGGCTTGTGTGGTTACCTTTTAAGCTATTAATTATTCCTCCCTTTGCTAATACTAAGGGGACGGGCCCCAGTTGTTATTGGTTATTCCCCCAAGGGTGGGGGCCAATGGTGGGGATTGTTTGGAATATCCAGGGCCTCCTCTCAGCCCCAGAAAGAATCCCAACTGGGACCTCAAGGTCGAGTTCAAGGTCTTCGCAGGTTCTCATGGCCACGTTGTCTGTGGGTCATGTTGTCTGTCAGCCTGTTGAAGTCTGCCGGACCAGGCTTCTTTCTCCTTTCATTGTACTAACCTGCCTCAATTCCCTTCTCTGAGAGTTCAAGCCCTTATTCTTAAGAAGATGCTGAGGGATGATGGTCATTCTTTTATAGTTACTTCCTGATGGTTAGGGCAGTAGTCCCTGCCTGACAAGGTGTAAACCTCTCTGGCTATTCTATTGACCTTAAGGGAAGATTGATATGGCACCTTGGTTGGAAATGAATGAAATTTCCACATAACAAATAAGGCGTTGATTTTGTAAGAAATAAACTTAATTAGAATTAGGAAGATACATGACCCTATTAAAAGGATAAAGAAGATAGTGATAATTAGGCCCAAAAAGGGCCATGGAATACTAGACCACGAGAGTGAGAAAGGCCAGGTGCCTTCAGAGGCTGCATACTCCCAAGGTTATGGGAAACAGCATTCTTCCTTGAGTTCTTTTATACTTTTGGTTAACTCTAGGGAGAGATTGTGGTAGACCTGCTGGGTTTGGGTATAAACTGCCACCCCAGTTCCCACAGTAGTGGTTTATCTTAGGACAGCTAGGAGAGGTATAAGGAGAGGCACTGCCCTAGACATAAACTCACAAAGACAGTATAGGCAACAAGACAAGCATATGGCAAACAAAATGAAGACAGTACTTAAGAGAGACATTCCTTTATCTTATAACCACATTCATTAACTACTTAGAAAATGAAATAAGTTTACCAGGACTTTTAACATGTTCAATATCCCTCTGCATATGACCTAGAATAAAAAAAGATACCATCATAATCATCAGGCATATAGGTATAGTACTTAATACTAATCAATGCTCAAGTTCCTCTTTGAGCTGCAATTAATAGATCTAAACTCCAGTTTGCAATACCATACATGTTTTCTCTCCATGACAGCAGGCCATAATGCCAATTGTGTTTGTTTGGATTCTATTCACAGTAATCTGGTAATGATTGCTCCACAGGTAGGTCCTTCATATAGCTAGCATGCTGCAGCACAGTTGATCTTAGAGAGAGGCTAGGAAGGTAGGCTCTAGTCTTTCACTGGCCTTGTGCACAGCGCCCTTTGGCACTATGAAACAGCCAGTTGGAGGCAATGGCCATTGTCCATCTAGCCGTATTGAGTGGCTCCAATTTTTGTATCAATATTATCAGTATAAAATTGTTGAGTCATGGGTTTTTCTTCATATACTATGACCTGTTTTATGTCATTCCATCTTGCTGCATGTATATAACAAGCACCATTATTATCAAATGCATTTCTCTCTTTATGGTATTAGATAATTGGAGAGGAATACTCTTCAATTAAAGAAACTATAGACAAATTTGTCCAATATTTGAAAATTTCTCCTTTTCTTCTTCCCACATTTCCCCTCCAAATGTTTGAATTTGTATTTCTGGACTCGAAATTTTTAAGTTTTTGTGTACTATGAGCCCTTTAAAAACTAGGATTCTGGTTATAGAACCTCTCTTCACACATATGTACTCAAGTATATGGCCTGTATACACAATTTGTTATAACATTTGTTGGAACCAAAAACAAGAATTCACATTTTGAAAATTTCTGTTCAAAGAAATCAGTTGTGCTTGTATTAGGGTCTACCTTAATAGCTGTGTTCAGTTTAAGGCAGAATCAAAATGAAGGGGGGAAACTGATCACAACAAAGTACAGAGGAGAATACATGATCACAAAGCACAATTAATTTATCTGATTAGAAATTTCCTGTTTGAATTTTTATTTTTGGTTCCAATAAATGCCATAATAAATTGACTGATATTCTTGGAGCTTGTGAAACACATTAGATGGAAACACATGAAACAGGTTATGTTACAGGAAGAAAAATTCATGTTTAAACAATTTTATTCTGATAATATTGATTTAAAACTTGGAACCACAAGGAAAGAATCTTCTAATGGGAAGAAACATTTCTGTTCTTGGTCTCCTACTCAGGGATGACTACATAATTTGTAGAACCCACTGCAAAAGGACAATTCTTAAGTATTTCAATTTGGTGACAGTGGAGCATTAAACCAAGTACTGGTCCTCCCAGCCACACCAGGTCCTATTGCACAGATATCAGGTCCATGAATACAATCCTCCCCCTGCTTTTCATAACTTTTAGCAAGACTTTTCTAATGATAGGGAAAAAAATGAAGCAAATAAACAAAAAGAGCTGCAACCTTGGTGTTTTAGTTTCCTAGGCTGTTCAAATAAATGACATGAAATTGTTTGGCTTAAACAATGGGAATTTATTAGCTCATGGTTTTTAGGCTGGGAAATTTTCTAAATCAAGGCATCATCAAGATAATACTTTCTCTCCAAAGACTATGTCATTCTGGGGTTGGCTGCCAGTGATCCTTGGTTACTCTGCCACATGGCAAGGCACATAGAGGTCTCTTCTGGACACTTCCTTCTCTTCTGGGTTCTGTTTCAGCTTCTTGCTTCTGGTGGCTTTCTCTCCCTCTGTCTGAATTCATTCTTTTTGTAATGCATTCCAGTAATAGGATTTACACCCATCCCAATTAAGGTGGGCTACACTTTCTCAGCTGAAGTAACTTTATCAAAAGGTGTTAAATACAATGGGTTCACACTCACAAGAATGGGTTAAGTTTAAGAACATTTTGTTTTCTAGGATGCATACAGCTTCAAGCCACTACACTTGGTATTGACCAACAATGCTATTAAAAGTTGCATAGGCAGGTCCTCTTTTTTTGTGTGTGTCTTTTGCCTCAGGGTTGTTTTGTCTTTAAATATATTTTTATATTTAATATAAATTAATTATTGAGCACTGACATGTGAGGCACAATACACACCAGAAATACAATAGACAATAAGATGGTCACAGAATCTTCTGTCATAGAGTTTTCAGATTACCATCATCTCGATGCTCATAACTCACAAATTCTTCCTTTACTCTCACAAAACAGCTCTATATCATATGCCCCAGAAAAGTAATGGAAGTAGATGTCTGTCTGGTTTTTATACAACAACCTGCTCTCCCACCTACAACCTTACTTATATCCACAACATGTCTCTACTCCTTCCATGTTGTCAAGTGAGCAAACTTCTCCTATTATTGACCAATCAGCCCCTGAAATATGCTGGGCAGTCTAATCTCAACAGATGAGGAAAGTCAAATAGTCCTCTCTTCCTTTTCTATTTCCTACCAGCCATTAAGCAGAATAATATTTAATGCCTTATTTTCCTATTCATTCCCCAAATCTGTAACTTGTCTTACATATTATCCCTACTCTTTTCATCAATGTTTTTTTCCAAAGTGACACCCAAAATACATTTTTATAAAATTTAAATAAAATTTACTTTTATTAGATACAAGGAACTCTTTTGATACAAAGTTGCTTTACCTATTTCAGTTTTTACACTGATTTCCTCTCACTACTGTAATTTTTTTAATTTAGTTTGAACATGTCTTTATTTTTTCAAAAATATTTTAACAAATATATGCATATTTGTTAAAATTGTAAAGTATAAACCATACCATGAAAATAGCAATTCCCAGATCCTTCTGAATCCAGGCACAGTTGTCACCATTTGTTTGTTTATAGTCTTATGTTGGAAGAATGGGAGAAAGAAAAATTGAGGGTATGAGAAGTGGAGGCAGCTAAATTGGCAGTTAAATCCTTATGTACCACTTTCAAAGTTTTTGACTGTTTATGGTACAACCACAATTTTTGAAACAATGTTTGCTATTTATGAGTTACTTAGCTGCTGTAACTGTTCTTCCACCCCACCTAAAGAATAAAACTTCCTCTGTCTAAAAATTTCTATGGTGATAATAATTTCTGGCTAATTCAATAGTCAGTTTATATGACAATAACTATAACTATTTCTCACTTGAGTCTAGGTACTGGTTCCATTTATTCTTATATAACTTCTGGTTTTAATTGAAGTCAATGGCATTTTTCTCCTTTAATTTCTTAGTTTTCTAGATGCTTCTATTTTGTTATTCAGCTGTTCAAAGGGAAAGAATGGTGCCAGCATTTTATCTCTCAAAATTCTTATATTTGCTACAATTTTATCATTAATACCAGGTTTTCCAAATATAATCATTGCAAGTTGTATTTTATTCTTCTCTTTCTAGCAGCATATTATAACTTTTTCCTGACTTTAAAAAAAAATTTCAATTAGTCATGTATAACATGAAGATAACTGGTAAAATAGAAAGCCATGTCATTACTAGTCTTTTTTGATTACACAAATGCAAAAACATAAACATTATATGCCAACTGAATATGTACAATAATATATGTAGGTTTTGTGTATTTTGAAAATTGGATTGACCATATCAACCTCATCACCCTCATCATCATCTTCATCATCACAGTCATCGATGTCATTAACATTCTAGAGTGTTCATTGCTGTGGTGAAGAATTATAGATTGGGGAAGGTATAGGGGTATAGACTTTAAAATGCATGTCAGTTTTCACTTTTGGTTAGCCTTTGGTTATTCAGGAGAAAATAAAATTCTGGTTCAAGACTGGTATTTCAAGTGCTGACACACCAAATTCTAACTAAAAGTAGAAACTGACATGTAAACTCATACACTTCTGAGTATAAATATATTTCTCCCCAAGAAATCTGAGATTTGGAATGGCTGCTGTCTTGCAAAATATATTTCTACAAAGGAAATGGACTGGGGAGAAAGCTAAATCCTTTAAGGTACTGCATTTTGTCACATGCAATGATTTATTCTGTCAAGAAAATAGATTCTCTGAAGTACTGCACACCCCTTTGGCAAGAAAATTCATTTAGTCAAAAATTTTAATCTATCCTGGTGACAAAATTCTCTCTTTAGTTTATTGCTTAAAAATTGAGTTTTATAACTTTCACGCACTTTTGCAAAAATGTTTGTCATTTTATCGTCATATTACAGTGATTCTAGGTCACATATATCACTAGGTAAGAATTGAAATTTTATATATTAAAAACTGATGGTTACTTTTGATATAAGTATATATTTTATCCAAAATATGTCAAAAGTTTAATTCATTCATATTCTTTAAGTTTTCTTACAGGTTGTAAATCTTACAACATCCACAATCCCATTAATAACACATGAATTTCTTATGTTAAGACCAAGTTAGCTTATTTCCTTTTATAGAAAGAAAAGTTACTTTCTGTTCCTAAGTCACTTTTGTTCCCTAAATCATTGTATTTTTACCCACAAGTTGAATTCCAAATGTCTTAGTCTGGCATTCAAATGTGGTACAATGTGTTTACCTTTGGGGACTCTTAATAGGTCCACCACTTCTCTATCCATTCCCCAGTTGATTTAGGTAGCTTATTCTCTAAATTTGGAAATATAAATATAATTTAATATAACTGTTTTCTCTTGTGGGCCTCTGTATTTGATTTGAAGAATTATAAAATATTATTTTGGGTAGGGCTCTATAAGTTTCAATAGGCTGCTAGAAGAGTCCTTGAAACTAAGTAATAAAGGTTAAGAACACTTTATAATTAGTAAGCTTAGAGAATAGCTATTTTACATGTCCTTATGTGAAGATCAAAGTCATTGATGTTGGATTCAGTCACTGTTCTTGGCTCAATCAGGACTATCCTTTTATGTGGAAGGTGATCAATATATTATTCTCTTTCCTTCTGAATTTTCAGCAATGAGCCTTTGGCCTAGTATCCATACTCATTTGGAACCTTTTGTGTAGGGAGAGACATTAAACAGTTATGACTTGAGTCCAAGAATCCAGGCCAGGAATGTTTTTGCATCCTGACCCTTATTTTTACATTGCTACCCTGGTCACCCTTCTTCTCAAGCAGGATGCCATTCTCAGTATCTGGCAAGGCAGGTCTGGGACTTTCAGTATTGGTCTCCTACCTACATAATTCCACTGAATCCTTTTCTCCAGTAGTCACTGTTGGTCATTAAGGAAAAGCTGGAGGTAAATTCCAGGGCACCACCCATAAAATCTTCCAATCATTTAACAGGTATTCCAGCACAAATAAAAGAATTGCAAGCTATTAGAAAAATAGCAGTACTCCACAGTATTCCTGCTCCTAGAGAAATTTCCTCCACTAGAGATAATGCAAGACAGGCTTGCATTAGTACACATGAAACATCGAGTTTTTAATCATGTTTAAAATTGTATATTTGATAATAGAAGCAAAGAAGAAATCGATTCATTTATTGAAGACTTGCAGCCCACACAGTTTAAAAATTGCCTGGGCCTCAAAGCCTCTTTACACTCCATGCTGATTGACCCTAACTTCCATAGGTGGAAGACTCTTCCACGGCTAGCCTCAATGACATGCCCTTCTATATAATTCTGACTCCTTACCTAAGAGCTGAAATAGAATCACTGATTTTTGCAATCCCAGTTTGGGAAAAAGCTCAGGAAATTTCTTCAAGATGAAGTGATAGAGCTATTCAACCATCCATGCCTCCCTCTGACTTTTACTAACTCCAAACTCACCAGGCTGGGTGACACTGGAATCATCCAGGAGAAGAGAATTATGTATAAGAAGCCAATCATATAGGATTAATGCACATGCTACTTGTGTTACCTGGGCCCCTGGCCTGTATGGAGCTCTATCACCCAGCTAACTGCTGAAGAGCTATACACCCTCCATTACATTGAACTAGCAACATGGTTACCAGTTTCCCCTTTGGAGTAATTCAGATTTGCTATCTTCAGTGGCTAGGAGGTGAAGAGTTGCACTTGCACTAAAGGAAGAAATCTATGTCCTGGGATCTATTTATCTACAAAGTTGCATGGAATGCCAATACTTTTGAATATATATATTTTCATTCAAAGAGAACCTCTTACATGAGAGAATGTTGACTCTCTGCACAAAGAATGGACAATTGTGATTCTGCTGGAACTGCCAACATGATAACCAATGTAGGGTTGTTGAAAGCATTAAATGAGGAAACATGTAATGTGCTTAGAGGAGTGTCTGGAACATAGCAAATGCTTTATATTGTTTGGATCTGTTTTATTTCTGAATTGTTGTTGTTGCTATAAGTATTTGTTAATGTTATTTTTCGTCATCCTGAACTGGTCTCATGGACTATGGATGTTATTAGATTAGTTTTCCAGAAACTACAGCTTTGTCAATTTCAGGGAAGGTGACTAGTCCTTAAAATTGCTTTCAAGTTAGATCACTGCCCAGGACTAACTTTGATTTTAAGCAATGTGCTGCCAATCTTTGATTAAGTATACCTTGCATGGCATTTTAATCATTGTTTATGATCTATTAGGGGGAAAAAGTGAACTACTCCTCAAATAAATCTTTTAAAATGCTTGAAAAAGCTTGAACACATTCTGTAGCATTAAGGTCATAATAATTAGTACATAAAATATATAGGAAGATTTTGAGGAAGAGCTGCATCCCTCATCCATGATCAGTCGGAGGAATATGATCATGTTAGCCATAATTGTTGGTTTGTCCAGGAAAACCATGGTATATAATTATGGTTTTGTTTTTGTTTTTAATTAACTTTGGGATTGTATGTCTTTGAAAAGTTCTATATATATTCTGTTTACATGTATACATGTCTATTTCATTTCTCATGTTATATTATTTTTGCAAAATTCCTCGTGTTTTGTATCTTTGTAATATGGGCAGTGTTTATTTAGATTTTGTTCCTTCTCTAAAAATTTGAAAGGTATTTCATGTTTTTGTCCTGGTACTAACCTTTAAAGCTTTACATAATATGCTTTAACCTATGTATTTATCTTTATATGCTTCATTTATGAGTCTGGTAATATATTGTATACACTTTAATCTAGCCTTATATACATTTTATTTATTTATTTATTTTAAGTACTGGGGCTGGGGATTGAACCCTGGACCTTGTATGTGGGAGGCCAGCACTCAACCACTGAGCCACACTGGCTCCCCGGAGTTGTTCTGTTTGTTTTTCTTTATAGGAGGCACTGGGGACCCAACTCGGGATCTCCCACGTGGGAAACAGGTGCTCAACCACTTGAACCACATCCAGTCGCCATAGCCTTATGTACTTTTAATCTATCCTTCTAAATTAGTCAACCTCAATAATAAAATATTGTAATTGGGCACTCCATATGAAAGATAAATTATTGAATTTATAAATACTCATATTCTCTGTCCAACCCACATGCTGGCATTATTTTTCTTAATGCATTTATTCTGGGAAAAATTGTAGTTTTTCTTTCATTAGATATCTTATTGTGTATTTTTGATAACTCTACCTACATGTTCTTTATATCCATAATCACAAAAATCAACTTTATTATTTAAACTGAAGACTCTTTTTAGCTATATTAAATGTATTTTGCCAATTATTTTGTGAAAAGCTTTCAATTTGTGAATTTTTCTTTTCATATTTCTGTATCTAGACAATCAATTGGTAGCATGAATGATATATTTCTCAATTTCTTTCATAACTAGTACTGTACATCTGTTGCATTTATGAGAAAAAACTTCATAGACTATATCTTGGGACTTATGCCATGTCATTTTTAATTGTATCTCTCAAGAGATATTTTCTGTAGCCAATCAATTATTTAGGAGATATATCTAAATTTATCCTCTTATTTCCCTTTTCTAGTTAACCTTTTTTAAAAATAGATAAGTGCTTACTCATTAAGGTTGATGGGATGTATTTCCACTGTAACTGTTGCCTGTTAATTTTTGTAGCAGGGAAAAATACTACACATTTTCTGGAATTTGAGAAAGATTCATGAATGCATATTATATATATTTTTCACAAGTGATTATTATTCCTTGTCAGAGATGAGGAATTTCAATATGATGTTTGTTTATCTCTATCCTCCAGAAATATATTTACTTTTATTAGCAATGACCTCCAGGTCCTTTTATTTATCAGTTTTTCCTTTTATAGACCCTGCTTTTTAAATCAAGTTTAACAACTATTTTCTGAGTCCTCTATCTTGAATAGTGCCTCTTGTTTTTTTTTCCTCAAAATTTTATATTTTACATTTAATTTTTCACTTATTTTGAGTTAATCTCTGTATACGGTGTGAGATTTAGGTTTAGTTCTTATTCTCCTCCTCCTCCTCCTCCTTCTTCCTCTTCTTTTATGATTATATCCAATTGCTCTAGTCCACTTTTTGAAAAAAAATTATTTTCTTAATGTAATTGCTATTGCACTTTTCTAAAATATCAGTTAAGAGTATTTGTATTGGTCTATTTCTGGTTTTGTTATTCTGTTCCTTTGATTGATGTATATATACCCCTCATACTACATACTACATATTTTGATTATTTTTGCTGTATAATTAATACTGATACCATATAGATGATTCCTAACACTTTATTCTTCTACTTCAATCTTACATATACTAGACCTTTTACCTTACCATGTGCATTGTGGAAAAACATATCAATATCTACAAAAATTGTGTTGGGGCTTTGACAGGAAATGTGTTAAGTTTGTATATCAGCTGCAGGTAACTAACTTTGGTATTTTGTTGAGACTTGCAATCCATGAACATGGTATGTTTTGATTTATTTAGGTCTTCTATGATTATTGTATCAGCATTTTGTAGTTTTCAGTATAAAATTGCTATATTTATTTTCCTAGAATTAGACCTAAATGTTTCTTCTTTTGGAGGAGGGAGAGTGTAAATGGCAATGTATTTTGAGGTCTTATTTCTGCATATTCATTACTTTTCATAGAAATAAAATTGATTCTGCATGTTGATTTTGTGTACTGTGGCCTTGTTTCTCAGTTATTAATCCCAGGAATTCTTTTCTTGTAGATTCCATAGGATTTTCCACATAGATCACCATAACATCTGCAAATGGGAATTAGTTTATTTTTCTTTTTCAATCTGTCTGCCTTTTCTGTACTTTTCTTTCCTTCTTTCAGTGTCTACAACTTCCAGTATTATGTTAGATAGCAGTGATGAGAGCAGAACGCATTGTCCTGTTACCAATCTAAGGGGAAAAATTCAATTGTCCACCATTAATTATTATGTTAAGATTTTTTTGTAAATTTTCTTTATAAAGTTGAGCAAGTCTGCTTCCATTTCTAGTTTTCTGAGACCTATTTTTATCATGAATGGATGTTGAATTTTGTCAAGTAATTTTTGTGCAACAATTGATATGATCATATAATTTTTGTTAATTGCTCTATTTATATGGTGGATTATACAGACTGTTTTTCAGATATTGAATAAACCCCACTTTTCCATGGTATATAATTCTTTATATGTATTTCTGAACTCTATTTGATAATATTTTGTTAAGATATTTTGCTTCTACATTAATGATGATTTTTGGTCTGTAAATCTATTTTCTCTCTTTCCTTCTTTCTTCATTTCTTTATTATTTCATTTTCTTTGTATTACCTTTGTCTGGTTTTGGTACCAGGAAAATGAGTTGGGATGTGTTCCCTCCTCTTCTACTTTTTGGAAGAGACTTTTTGGAAGGATTGATGTTAATTCTACTTTAAATATGTCATAGAATTCTCCAATGAAACCATTTGTTCTATGGAGATTTGTTGTAAAGTCTATTTTAACTAATATTAAAATACTTATTCCTACTTTCTTTGGATTTTTTGTGTGCTATTTTTTCCCACCCTTTTATTTTTAATCTACTTATATAGTTATATTTTAATTGAGGTTCTTATAGGCAGGATATATTTGTGTAATTGTTTAAAAGTCCATTCTGACAATCACTGTATTTTAATTGTTGTATTTAGAACATTTGCATGCAATGTAATTATTCATATGTTAGGGAATGACTTTGGTATACTTTTGTTTTGTTTTCTGCTTCCTCTTTGTCATTATCTCTGTTTTTTCTGCATTCCAGTGGGACATTTGAACATTTTTTTTAGAATTTTGTTTTGATTTAGCCATAAAGTTCTTGAGTGTACCTCTCTATATGGCATTTTTAGTGGCTGCTATATGTATTTATTATGCACATGTAAAAACTTATAATCAGTCAATTGGTGTCAATGTTATGCCAGTTCAAGTGAAGTGTAGAGACCTTACCTCCCATTATGCCCGTTTACTCCTCCCTTTAAGACTATAATTCTTTATACATTGGTAATCACATTGGGCAATGTTATGCTTTTTGCTTCAGCCATCAATATAATGTAAAGAACTAAGAGTAAAAGGACAATCTATTTTATTGACCTATAAACTTGCTCTTTCCATTGTTCTTTCTTCCTTTCGGATGTTTTAAGATTCTTTCTTTTCTACTTCCTTTATGATTAAAGAACATTCTTTAGCTCTTCTTTTAGGCTAGGTTTGCTTATAAAAAAATTCTCTAGGTTTTCCTTTACTTGAAAATGTCTGGATTTTCTCTTCATTTCTTCAGTGTAGATATTTTAATATAGAATTCTGGGTTTACAATTCTTCCATCACTTCAAAAATATTGTGCCACTTTATTCTAGCATCTAAGGTTTCTGAAGAGAAATCTGCTACCATTCCAATTGTCTTTCTCCTTTAATAATGTGTTGGTTCGTTCTCATCAACTTCAAGGTTATTTTCTTTCTCTTGAGTTTCCAGAATTTTAATTATGATGTGTCATGGCATGGATTATTTGAGTTTATTCTTTTTGGAGTTCACTTACTCAGCTTTTTGAATCTATGGTTTTCTGTGTCTTCTACCAAATTTGGGAAATTTTCAGTTACTCTTTCTTCAAATACTTTTTCAGGCCTACCTCTCCAATAATATGAATGTTTGATTATTTGATATAATAGGGTTCAACATGTCCCTGAAACACACTTCAATTTTTTTTCTATTTCCTTCCATTTGTCCAGATTGGTTAATTTCTTTTGCTCTATCTTCATTTTTCACTGATACTTTTATTAGTCCTCTCCATTCTGCTGTTGATTCATAATTGAGTTTCTTTAATCACAGACTATTATTATTCACAGATTATTGTTCTTTTTGGTTCTAAAATATCCATCTGTATCTTTTATATCATCTATTGATATATGTCTGCTTTAAAATTCTTGTCAGATAATTTTAACATCTGGATCATTTCAGTTTGAGCCTCTGTTTATTGCCTGTTATAATTGAAGTTGAGGATCTTCTTTGTATGATGAATGAAGTTTTATCAAACCTTGACATTTGTGGTATTAATGCTAGGAAATTCTGCTTCTTATTTAAATCATGTTTCTTAGCAGGCTTCTTTAGACACGACTTTTGCAGGAGATGGAGGGCATTGCCTAGTTACTAACGTGTGATGGAGGAATTCCAGGACCTCCCCTTGGCTTTTGTTGACTCCTGGAATAAGGAGGGGTTCTATGTTACTGCTGGTGGCATCCACTCATACATCCTATGATAGAATGGAGGCAGAAACTTTGTTACTTCACCTGATATTGTGGGAGAATATGCCCTTGTTAGTTCTGAGTGGTTGTGAAAATCACAAAACTCCACTAGAACTTGCCTGAAACCTCCTCAGTGGGAAAAGGGAAAAGAGTATTGTTACTGCTGGGTAGGGTCAAAGTAAAGTCTCCCCACACAGCTACACTGAAACTGCACGATGTGGAGCATATTACTTCTGAGGGGAAAGAAAATCCCTTCTCTTCTCTCAGCCTTCTCTGACACCACCCCTGGGCTGGGGTTTAGGGGCACCTTTATAGATGTAGGAGTGTGTGGAAAAATAAGTTCTCCATTAGACCTTTTTTGATGTTGGAGTGTGATGGGAAGGTTGAAGTTAAATTTCTTTTTCTATAGACATTAGCATGGTAGACAAAATTTCTCTATTTCCTAGGCTGTCACTTCTCTTGGGGCTTTTAATTTAATTTTTATATTTTTCATCTGTTGGTATCTCTGCCTCATTGGTTTCTCTGATAATTATTCTGGGATATGTGAAGCACAACAAAAGCAAAAACAAGACATGGAACTCACTACTGTGCCATTCTTGAGGTTCTGAGGTCCCTAGCAAATCTGCTTCTTCTCTCCATCTTTAATATTATTCTTATGTTTGTTTTATCTATGATGTACTATAAGAAAATTATTAAGAATTGTGAATTCATAAGCTTTCTAATCAATAGTTGCTGCTGTTTTAGCCTAGAATTGTGAATAATTAACTTGCCCTTTGACTTTTGGAATGTTATAATGCTACTATGCAGGCAACCCGATCATCTATTACCTAAAAACAAATGTTTAAAAGGAGAAAGTCACCAGACATGATATTTACACATCCTGTTTGTATCCCCAGTATAACTAAAAGCTAAAAACCTTTATGTTCTTGTTCAGTGTACCATAAATAGAAGAGAACAAAGACCCCTCGAGATACCATGTCTCTCCTGTGGAGGGCTGGCCACCCCCCACCAGATGAGTTCAGTTACTTTTGATGAGGTCATTCCTCACGAGTTGCCAGACTCGTTGGAGTTCTGAGGTTCAGAATCCTCAAAAGGGATGGTCCTCAAGCAGCCAGTTGGAGCCTCACCCAGGAGGGGATGCCCTGCTTGGGAACATTTTTCCAATCGGGACTCTGATCACCTGCAAAGGGGCCCCTGGCCACGTGAGAGATCAGATGTTGAGTTTTTCCCCAATTGGTGAGTGGTTGTATATACTTTCATTCTTTCCTATGTCTTTAATTAATTACTCTTCTTTTTGTGATTGCTCAATTGTTATAGTCATTTAATATAACATGAAACTTATTTGATTGAATAAATGTCTTTGCATGGCATTTAGAGTTCTTGCCTCTTCCTTAGCAAATCATTTAATAAAACTGCCTCTGCATCGCATTTAGAGTTTCTGCCTTTTCCTTAACAGAACAATATATAACATCCTGATTTTTTGCTCGAATTCGTGGAAGGAATAGCAAAAAACACATGCACATCTTTCTTTTTTCCATAAGCAGGATTTAGAAGAATGTTTTGTGTGCAGCATTGTGCACTCTGAAAAGACTATCTGTTACATTTTATTGATAGTAGAAATAATATTTTTAACTCAATAAAGTGAACTATACACTTTTTAGTGGATATGTAGGTTGGTAACAAGGTTTGAATATGAGAGGCAGAGCTACAGAGGGAGGGTGTTAAAGAGCTTAGAGTAGAACATAAAAAGACTGATTCTAAAATAACATTTAAGGAAATACTGAGTGTCAACTTGGGATAGCCAAGAAAACCTTACTGGAAAATAGACAAAAGGAAGGGCATAACTGGGAGTCAGATCCATGTTTTAGTAACATAATGGAACAATTAAAAGAAAGTGAAAGGGAGGAGTCCTTTGTAATTCTTAATTAGATGCTCTTTTTTTTGTGGATGTAAATATTTTTTTCTTTTTCCCCCTTGATGCAACATATTTCTGGATAATTTGTCCACACCACTTTCTTCTTAAAGATTCTTATCCTATATTCTATGCTGTGTGGAAAGCAAGATGAATGATTCCATGCCCCAAACAGAATTCTATAGAAGAGAGGATGAGACATAGTACAAACTGGGTCAAGAAGTTTCTCTTTACTGAAGCTTTGGAATGAAAATAAAATACACAGTCTCACTTGAGCTATTGAACTGAGAAATTGTGTAAAACAAAGATAAATGGGACAAAGGAAACCTAAAATCAAAATAATAAAGCTTCTTCTCAGAAAAAAAATCTCCTTATCCATATGACCTTGGAGAAATGAAGAGAATAACATAGCTCCTGGCATAACAGTTACTACAGCATATCTTTTGTTAGACACATTTTAACTCCTGCCTGTGGGTTCCTTAGTACATCTCTCTGTTTATGGGAATTTGTTTTATTTTTGAATGTTAATGAAATTCTCTCATTTTGGTAAATGTTATTTTCCAAGCTTTCATATTTCAAAAGAGCAAATAATACTTTTTTCGTTACCACTTGACTCATTCTAAGACTTAAATTGTAGTTGCCAACCTTCTCTTTGAAAGATTATACTTTTAAAAAAATGTCAAGAAGGAATGAACAAAGAGATACCCTAGAGTTCTTTTACAATTTATAAGCTCACAAACTGAATTATTTAAAGAAAAAGCATATCAGGTGAATGATAAAAACACAATGCAGAAAATTTCCATAATAATCACTTAATCAACTCAGGAAAATTTATAGCAATAAAAGGGCATGATAAATAATAATTTTTACAAAATAACTATTCAATTCAACAAAGTGATCTATTACAAGTCAAATTAATTGAAGATGACAGCAAATTTGGGGACATTGGAATTGTCCTGCATGATATAGCAATGATGGATACAAGCCATCATATATTTTGTCACAACCTATAAAATTGTGTGGCACAAAGTGTAAACTATAATATAAACTAGAGACCATGGTTAGTAGCAATGCTTCAATATGTGTTCATCACTTGTAACAAATGTACCACACTAATGAAGGTTATTATTAATGTGGGAAACTGCAGGAGGGGGAGCGGTGGTATGTAGGGGAATCCCCTATATTCTTGATGTAACATTCATGAATCTAAAGCTTCTTTAAAAATAAAAAATAAAATGTTAAAAAAAAGATAATGAATATTATATATTCCATGGGAGACCAGAGATGAGGAACCACATTGGGCTAGGAAGACTTAATGGATATCTAGATCATGCTTAGAGAGAAGTGGAGAAAAGTTTTTCACTTAGCTTGAGATGGAAGCTTTAAAATGAATAAGGTTCAGTTTTTAATACCAAAAGGATAAAGTTATAATAACCAGAAGGACCAGAGAGGTATGGAATCTAGAATGGAAATGTCACTCAGAGGCTTTCACTCTAATGCATCCAGCTGTATTTCATCCTATTACAGTGAAAAGTCTGTTTTGTAAATAAATACATATATACATACATGCATACACACATACATACATACATACATAAATGTATTAGATATGTATTAAGGCTATTAGCAGAAGAAATGTCTGATTCTGATCAAGTTATCAGGGACCCCAAACATAACTCCAGTTTAGTTGTGTGACCATACAATAATAAAAATATGCTAAATCATTGTTGATATAAATTACACTGTAAATATGAACTCTTAATTGTTATTCACTGGTTTTCTGATGAGCCTGCTCTCCCCTCCCTCTGGGAAGTGCTTAGGATATATTTTTGTTTGGACAAGGAAAGCAATTATCTTTAATAGAAACCTTCAAACATACCACAATTCTGACTCCATTCATCATCATTGCATCCTATCTTGCTCAGAAAAAAAAGTGTCCCAATATATGAAGATATTTGGAATGGTATTTTGACTTGCTGTGACACCATTCCATGTCCTAACATGATAAAACAATTATCACAACAGAAAAATATCAGGGATTTTTAATTACATTTATTTATCCAAGTTGCACTGACCTAAGTATGTTCAAGTAAATTTCTAATCACCAAATTTTGTTGCTATGTACCTGTGTCTAAAATAATGTTAAATGGAACTTTGCATTGAAAATTCTATAATAAGGCTTTCTACTCAATTAGCCCTCATGAATAGGTTTGAGATGCATAGGTACAAGATGGAAAGGAAATGTGCAAAAAAAAGTTCAACTTGTGGAGACAAATGGCTCAATAGAGACATTTCTATTAATTGTTTATACTTTATGTGAGATGTTCTCCTATAACAAAAGAGAGTAATGGTGAAAAATAATCCACTTGAGGTAGACATTTTGGATCTGGTACCTGGAATTAGAATTCCTGGGACAGCTGTTGTTATTGGAACAAACTGATTTATCCATCCTGTAAAAGGTAAAAGGTAAAATTAAAGTACACATTATAAAATTATAAATAGTAAAATATTTTATTGGAAACTTTTTATAAAAGATAATTCCATTTCCCAAAAATAAAATAAAAATGAGTTTATTGAATTAGATATTGTGTCAGTCATGCTAAGTTTGCCAGCCTCATCAGATTTCATCCTTCTGGGCAACATCCAACTGAGATAATGTAATTCTTTAAATGTACAGAGTTTTATGAAGTGCTGCAACATCAAAATTATTTTAGTATGTGAATTATTATAGATGACCATTTTATAAAACTCAAATCACTTTCATCGAAAACATAGAAATACAAATTGCATGTTCACTCAAATTAGCTGAGAAAGGTCTTAAAAGAGCTTTTTATTGTGAGGCTATTATCCAAGAATTTTTTTTTAATATCTTATTTACATAGATGCAAATATATTGCAAGAAAAATGCTAATCTTCGTAGGATTTCAGATCTTCTTTGATGCTGGTTTCCAGCAAGGAAAAATATATCTAGAAACCTGGGGTGCAAAACAGTCAATCTTCAGAGATGCCAAATGTTCTTTATAATTGGCAAATAAAAAATATTTCTAAAAAGTTTTTACCAATAAAACATTAAATGAGAACATTTACTTGGCTGATAAATTAGAAGTCATTTTAGATTTCTCCTTTACTTACTTCATTATCCATTTAATTGTTCCTTGTAATTGGTCACCCCCTGATACCAAACCACTTCCTCTTAAAGTGTTCACTGACTAACTAGGCTTAATGCTGATTCAACATTTCTCACTTGAGCTTTAGCAATAGCCCCTAAACTGGTTTCTTTGCTTTCAGTTTAATCTCATCTTTTCCATTACTCCAATATGATTTATGTCTTTAAAATAAATTCACAGAATGTTAGAGTTGAAAGAAACTTCAGAGATAATCCTATTCTATTCTGTAGTTATAGATGAGGAATCTGAAATTCTGATATGTAAAGTAATATCCTGTGACAGAGGGACTAATGTGGGAAGATATTATTTCCAACATCTCATTCTTAGGTTTTTGTCCATGCTATCTTCTAATGTCCAAATAGTTCTTTTGGTAGAGACCACAGAGATAAAGTGCCACTTTTACCACAGCGTATAAAGTGTTGACACAATCAACATTATCTATGACTCTTGTAGTTGGTCTTGATCACCTGGCTGAAGTAGAGTTTAAGTTTCATCATTATGAAGTCACCTTTGTTCCTTGTTTTTTAACTACACACTTTAGAAAAAAGTCAAAATGCACAGCCATTACCTAAGGATTGGGTAGTTATGCTCCCCTTCGATATCGATATAGTTTATTGGAAATTCTTCTGCATGTGAGATTTGTCTCTTCTCCTCTATTTATTAACCTATTTAATCATGTATTTATATCAGTATGGACACATGGATATTTATTTTATACTTTTGATTAAAATTCAATACTACTTTATTTTGTTTCTTCGGATTGTTCTGGCTGTGATTGGTGGGAAGTCTTTCACTTAGCTCCTGTGTTCTTTGACATAACCTCATCATTGCATGGGTGGGGGGGGTTGTGTATGTTGAGCATTTTCTTACTTTTTGGCACTTTGAAATGCTCTAAGCTCATCTTGTGAGTTCCAGGCCTAGTCCCAGAATCAACCATTTACCCCAAAAGCTTGCAATCCTTTCATTTGAAGATAATAATAGAAACCAATATCTGGGTTTTAAGTGTGCTTGTTGCTACCGGTGTTTTGTTTCTTTTTAGGCCCTCCTACCTGGTGGGAACAAAAAATATATGTCCTCATATTAACACATGTATATACATATATTTTATGAAACAATTTTATGTAACTAATATAACTACCTATATCTATATTAAGCTAAAAATGAATTCACGCTGATGTTTCTAGCTCTGATCCATTATCACATGGAACACTCTTGCTCCCCTTATTTGAAAACCTGCACTCTAACAGTAAGAAACCTATTATGGTTTCTTACCATAAGAAACCATATGGTTGGTTGGGCTCCAGCCAACTGACATTCATTTACTTATTTGTTCCATTCCAGTATACATATATAGACTATTGGAATTGGCAACATATAATACTGTGAGAAGCAACTTTATCAATTACAGTACAGTATCTACAGTTAGTTCTTTTGCTTTTAGTCTTACAGTATCTGCTCATTTCCAAAAACAATTGGGTCAGCACCTTTACCTCACCCTCTTCAGAAAGGTTTTTACATACCTTTGTAATACAGTTAAATCCTTGCTGGGATCCTATAAACTCCTAAATGATTTCTTTTAATTTGAAAAATTACATAAGTGTTACACAAAAAAATTAGGGATTCCCATATGCCCCACTCCCCGTGCCTCCCACACCATCCCACATAAACAACATCCTTCATTAGTGTGGCACACCCATTGCAATTGATAAATGCATCCTGGGACATTGACACTGAGCATGGACCATAGTTCACATTGTCATCTACACTCTTTCTCACAGTTCTGCATGTTATGGGAGGATATAAAATGGCCTATATCTGTCATTGCAATGCCATTCAGAACGATTCCCATGTCCCAAAAAAGCCCCTGCATTACACCTGTCTTTCCTCCCCCTGCCCCCAGAGCCTCCAGTGGCCACTGCCTCCACATCAATGTTGTAATTTCTTCCATTGCTAGAATAATAATATGTCTATAGTAGAATACCAGTAAGTCCACTCTAGTCCATAGTTCATTCCGCATTCCTGAAGATCCTGGGATGGTGATGTCCACTCCACCTCTAATTGAGAGGGGGTTTCGATCTCATACAGCTGATGGATGGGACTCTTTTGCTTGTAGTTGTAGGCTCTCTCATTTCCTTGGTATGGTGGTTGTCAATCCTCACCTCCTTTTTAGTTGTCCTGAGTCCAATGAACTGGAAAGAAGGTGTTGCAATGCTGCTGAGGCTCCGGACCCAGCTGGTAATATTTATGTAATCTAAGTAACTTTTAACAAATAAAAAAAAAATTATACAAAAAAGAAATAATTCAAAGTTTTTTTTGTGATGATGAATGCACAACATTATGATTGTACTAAAAACCATTGATTATACACTTTAGATATCTCAATAAAACTGCTTAATAAATAAATAAATAATTGTGCAAAAATATTCAGAAATAGCAGCTATGTACAGCAGGGGAAACAGAGAGATTGAGAGGTGAAGAATTTTCTTGTTTGTCTGTTTTTTGTTTATTAATATTATTATTGAAACAATGAAAATACTCTAATAATGTTTGAAGTGATGAATGCACAATCATGTGATTATACCACGTACCATTGATTGTATATTTTGGATGAATTGTATACTTTATTAATATGTATCAATAAAATTGAATTATTAAAATAAAATGTCAAAAAAATTTCACAAGATTAAAGTTCACTCTTTCTGCTGTACGGTTCTGTGTGTTTTGACAAATGCATAATATGCAAAATCCACATTTACAGTATCTTACAGAATAATTTTACTGTGTTAAAAATCCCTATACTTCACCTATTCATCACTCCACAACTCCCTAAAATCTTTAGAAACCACTGATCATTTTTCCTTTCTCTACAATTTTGCAATTTCTAGAATGTCACATAATTGGAATCATAAAATTCATAGCTTTGTCAGGCAAGCTTCTTAACTTAAGGTTTCTTCATGTCTTTTTGTGGCTTGATAGCTTGTTATGTTGTATTGCTGAATAATATTCCACTGCATTTATGTACCAGTTTGTTTATCCATTCAGCTATTGTAAGGCATCTTGGTTGCTTTTAATTTTGGAAGTGATAAAGCTGTTATACACATTTAAGTGAAGGTTTTTGTTTGAACATAGGTTTTCTAATTATTTTCATAAAAAAAATGAATGAAAAAAAAAGAAAAAAAGTATAAGAAAAAGGAAATGAGTGAAATGAGCTTCAGAGAATAATGGGGCATGATTAAGCACACAAACATACATGTAATGGGAGTAGCAGAGGAAGAAGAAAGAGAGAAAGGAGCGGAAAAAACATTCCAAGAATTAATAGATTTAAATATCTCAAATTTATTTAAAAAAAAATAACCTACACATCCAGGACACTCAAGGAGCTTCAAATAGTATAAGTGTAAAGAGATCTACAAACAAAGGTGTCATAGTAAAAAATTCTGAATGTCAAATTCAAGGAAAATATCTTGTAAAGAGCAAGAGCAAAAGATAGTATACTTTTAAGTGAACTATAATGAGATTAACAGTTGAATTCTTAACAGAATTAAAGTAGGTTGAAGACAGTGGGATAACATATTCAATATGCTCATTGAAGGGAGAAATTGTCAACCAACAATCCTATATCTATTAAAGTTATTGTTCAAAAATGAAGGAGAAATATAAACTTTACTAGATAGACAAAAACAGACAATTTGTTGCTGGCCGACTTACATTACAAAACATAGTAAATGAAATTCTTCTGCCTGAATGAAAGTGACCCGACATGGCAATTCCAATCCATGTGAAAAAACAAAAGTACCAGCAAAGCTAATTACAGTAGAAATGCACATTTCCCTTTTATTCTCTTAACTGATTTAACATCATTGTATAAAATATGTATATAATATATATGGTCATACAAACATAGAAATTAATATATGTTCCAACTATATGCTGTTTATTCAAACTTAAGAAAAGCTTTAAAGTAAAAGGATAGAAAAAGAAATATCATACAAATAGCAATTGTAAGAAAGCTGGAGCTACTCTGATAACAGACAAAATCAACTTTAAAACAAAAAGTGTGTGTTAGGAGGTTGTAGCTCAGTGGTTGATTCCCTGCTTTGCGTGTGCTAGTTCCTGGGTTCATTCCCTAGTATTTCCTAAAAATAAATAAAAACAAACAAACAAACAAACAAAAAGGATAAAAACAATAAATGGTAATAGAGATAATGAGGGACATTTTTATAAAGGGGTCAATCCATAAGGAAGATATAAATATTATAAAAACATATGCATCTTATAACAGAGAAAAAAAATACATGAAGCAAAACCTGACAGAAATGATGCAAGCAATCAAAATTCCACAAAAAGTTAGTGATATCAGTATCCATTTCAATAACGGATAGAACAACTAGAAAGAAGATCAACAAGGAAATGGAGGACTTGAACAACACTATAAACGAACTAGACTTAACAGACATCTTTAAGACAAACAGACAAAACACTCTTTACCCAATCCCAACAGAACATATATTCTTCTCAAGTGCACATGGAACATTCTCCACAATAAGCCATATGCTAAGCAATAAAACAATCCTCAATAAATTTGAAATGATAGAAGTAATACAAAGTATGTTCCCCATTCAAGCTGGAATTAAATTAGAAAACAGTAGTAAGAGAAAAAATTGTGAAACTCACAAATATGTTGAAATTAAACCACACACTCCTAAATTACCAATGGATCAAAGAAGAAATCTCAGAGATACTTCAAGAGAAATGAAAATTAGGACACAATATACTAAAAATTTATGGATTACAGCTAATGCAGTGCTTATAGGGAAATTTATAGCTATAAAACCTATATTAAAAAAGAAAAAGAGTCACATCATTAACCTATTCTTCCATTTTAAGACATTGGGTAAAAAAGAGTAAACTAAGCCAAAACTAGCAGAAAGAAGGGAATAATAAAGATCAGAGTGTGAACAATAAATATTAGAGCAGGAATGAATGAAATAGAGAATAGAAAAAGCAATAGAAACCATAATCAGAAAGAACAAATGAAATCAAAAGCTAGCTCTTCAAAAAGATAAACGAAATAGACAAATCTTTAGCTAAATTGACAAAGAAGAAAAGAAAGAAAATTTGATTGGAGTCACAGCTGAAAGTGGGGACACTAATAATTACTCTACAGAATTTAAAAGATTATAAAGGAGTACTGGGGACAACTGTATTCCAGCAAATTAGATAATTTAGATGAAATGGATGAATTCCTGGACACACACTAACAACCCAAACTGATTCAAAAAATAAACAAAGGGAAAAAAACACCACTCATAAACTAAAGGCCAAGCCCAGATGGCTGGACTGAAAACTATAGACCAAATCCTCCTATCATTATGAGCTCAACAATCTTCAACAAAATACCAGCAAATAAGATCCAGCAAAATGTGAAAGGAATTTTAGGCCCTGACCAAGTGGGATTTATCCCAGTGATACAAGTTTGGGTCAACATTTAAAATACCAATTAATGTAATAAATAATATCAATGAAATTTAAATATCATGTAATCATCTCAATAGATGCAGACAAAAGTTGACAAACTCCAATACTATTTCATGATTTAAAAAACCTTTAATACACACATTGTATTGTTGAGAACAATACAATGTATTTATGAAGACAACTTCCTCAACTTCATAAAAAGTATCCATACAAATCCCACAAAAACTTCATAATTAATGGATAAAGACAGGATGTTTCCCCGCTCAGATCAGGAAAAAGTCAAAGATGTTTCTCTTGTAACTTCTATTCAGTGTTGTATTAGAGGTTCTATCTAAGGCAATAAGGCATGAAAATAATAACAGACATTTAAACTGAAAAGGAAAAATAAAACTGTATTTGCAGATGATATGATTAGTTCATAGAAAATTCTAAAGAATGAACTAAGAAACTATTGGATCTTACAAAGTTTAGCAAGATTGCTGGATAAAAGATTGTTATATAAAAATAAAAATGAAAACTTATGTTCATGAGCTCAGTTTTTCTTCCCCTTCATGGAATAGCTAATAGGCTATGTATTAGAAACTATGGTGGTCCATTATTTCAGAATTACCTCTGTAGGGATGGCTGTTAATGTTCAACTCATAAGTCAGTTTTAAACAATTATTTGTTGTTGTCCAAAGTATTATGTTGACTACTATTTAGTCCCATTCAGTCAAGCCTCCTATTTTTCTTAAAGCACCTTCTATGCTAAGTGCAGCCTCTTAGTGCTAGAGAACACTGTACTTCATTTAGCGATTTTATATTCTCTTGGTTGCTTGCCATTTACTTTGGCTTCCACTGTTCTGACTTAAGAGTGTGAACTCTTTGTTTTCATTGGTTTATTGGTTGGTTGATTTTGTTGGTGTATGGGATGCCTACAGTGGATTTTGTGACATTTATTGAATGTCAAGGACAAAATATTTTTCATTACTTTCATAATTTATCTTTTGTTTTATTATACTTATTTTTAATAGTTTGAGGGAAATTACAAACTGCCATTTTAAAATAAATTAATATTAGAATTTATATTGAATTCATTCATATGTTTTCTTCACCAGACATAACTATACTAATCAGCTTCTCTCAATTTGGAATAAAATCCTATGTATATTTCAGGATTTTTTGTATATGGAATACCATATATTTCCTTATTTTGTCTTTACAATATACTTTTATATATTCTTTATTTTTGCCTAACAATGACTTGGAAAAATCAGATAAATAAATCAATGTTCTTATTTTATAAATGAGCTAATTGAGCATGCGTGATCAAGAGGTTTCTTCAGGACAGTTCAGTTAGTGAACAGTAGAGCTAAGTCAATGTTAAATCTCACATTTTGCTCCTATCTGTGTGTATGTGTGTGTGCGTGAAAAAGGGAGTGATTGTAGGGAAGGAACCTTCTAAAAACCCTCTGATTTAATACCGTAGTTTCTCAAGGTGGAAAGCTTACATTAAATGTCACCGAATATTCAACAAGTTATAATTTAGAGATAAAGAAATGGAACCTCAGCAAAGAAACACAGATTATGAGAGTATTTAAAGGGTTCTGGTTTTGAATCAGGTAGATCTCGTTTCAATTTCTTCACACACGCTGAGTGTGAGGAAAAGCAGTTTCCTTTAACTCACTGAGCATTAGTTTTTGCATATGTTGAGGTTAGTGACATAGATCTGACACTGTTGCTTCTAGGCACTATGTGAGATAATGCATGTGGAGGCTTAGATGGTGCCAGGCTGAACGTAACAGTCAATGGTATTTCAGTTGTAGCATTAGGAGCAGTTTCAATGACTCTTTTCTCTTCTATTCCAGGTCTTCAGTTAGTGTCCAGGGTAACTGATATTTGAAGGCAGGTCTTGTTATAAAGACATCTTGCTGCTTAGGCTCTCAGGGAGAAAGACACTCCCATACGAGCGCCAATAAAATTTACTTTTTAAAAAAGATTTATTTTTATTTATTTATCCCCCCTCCCCCTGCCCCCACTTGCCACTTGTGCTCGCTGTCTGCTTTCTGTGTCCATTTGCTGCATGTTTCTTCTGTGTCTGCTTGTCTATTTGTCTCCTTTTGTTGCGTCATCTTGTTGCGCCAGCTCTCCGCGGGAGTGGGCTGGCTTGCTCTCACCAGGAGGCCCCGGAAACCGAACCCAGGGCCTCCCATATGGTAGATAGGAGCCCAAGCACTTGAAACGCATCTGCTTCCCTAAAATGTACTTTTAATATAATGAAAGCTTTTAATATTGAATGGGTATATCGATCTGTTGCAATTCATATTTGTTCTTGAGATAAATAAACATCTGTATAAAAAGTTAAAGACTTCCATCGTCATGCTCAAAAGAAGGCATTTGGAGAAGAAAAGAAAATTTAAAATAAAGAAAATATTTACTGTGACTGTCACTGACTTTCTGAAAAATTCCAATTATATTTCAGTAGAATTTTCCCCCTTTGGCCAGAAAGTGAAATTTCTTTTGCTGAGAAAGCCTTTATCAAGCAGTTGAATAACTCATCTGTAAGAAGTACACCCAAGAGGAAAGCTGTCTATTTCATTTTATTCAGTGGGTTTAAAAAAATACAGAAAGAAAGAAAGCAAAGGGGGAAAAACCACAATATTAATATATTTCATTATTGTAATGTATTAGATTTGTATTCTTAGCTATAGCTTTCCCAGTTTGGAAAATTGTCAAAGTACGGCTGCAGTCTCAATGCCAATGCAAGGGAGATGATAACAAGATAGTGACTCTTTTTTAGCCATTCAGCCAAAATCAATAGTGTTTTAGTGGAGCTTCAGTGTGAAAACAACTTGTCATGCCAGCAGCTAAGCAATATATGTCAACAGAAAGAAACCACTGCTTAGAGCCAGCAGGCCAGGAGATGACAATTGTAGGCATGATTGCTTATTGCTGGTTGTTTCAGGTCATTGATGCAGAGTAAACTCTGATTAAAAGAGAAGCATGCAATGATGGGAAAGCAATGTTTTATTCTGAAAGTTACAGTTCCTTTGGGTTTGCAATGCAACCAGAGCAAGGCAAGAGATACATAATGTTGCTGGGCCTTTGGGGCAACAAATCACATACTCAGTTAATATTTTTCACATAATGTCAAATATCCAGATGGTTCTTTCTAATGGATAAATCTGCCAGATAAGGCAGCATGGTGTAAAAATTAAAAACATGAACTTGCTCTGCAGACTGCTGGGGTATGATTGCAGATTCTACCACTTCTTAGATGTGTGGCCAGAGAGCAAGTCACTTATCCTCTCTGTGCCTTAGTTTCTTCAATTGTATAAAGGAGTAATAACAGCACATATTTCATTGGGTTGTAATAGGGATTAAATAATGAATATATTTCAAGAACTCAGAATATCTCCTGGCTCACAAGATGCAAATAGCACATAGTTCACCTATTTAAAGTCTACAATTTGATAGTCTTTGGTATCTTCACACAGTTGTGCATCCTTCACCACAATCAATTAAAAATTTTTGTGTTACCTCAAAAAGAAACCCCACATCATTCAGCCATAATTCTCCAAGACCAAGGCAGCCACTAATCTACTTTCTGTGTCTATAAATGGAATTGTCCAATTCATGGTCTTTTGTGACTGTTTTCTTACAAAGAGGATAATGTTTTCAAGGTTCATCCATGTTTTAGCCTGTATGAGCAGTACCTCATTCTTTTACATTGCTAGATAATATTCCATTGTATGGATATACCACATTCTATTTATCCACTCATCAGTTGATGGACATATCAATTGTTTCCACTTTATGGGTCTTACGAATAGTGTTGGAACTAACTTCCATACAAGCTTTTATCTGTACTCATGAATTTTGGATAGGTACCCTTATTTTTTAATGAATTATCCAAACCCTAAATGTCGTCAAATCAGGCTATATATTCCAGTTCATTTATACCATATCATTTCAGTAAGTTTCTAATGCGCAACTCCAATCTTACCTTCCATTAATTCCTCCTTAAGCTTTTCCATTGCAATTTTTAAGTTGTTTCTTCGTTCATCACCTGATGAAAATTATTTTCCTCTCTTTGGTCCTTGTTTTATCCTGATTCAGGATACAGGTACCTGCACACCCTCATCCCCACACTTATAAGAAGAAAAACATCTCCAGAGTCTGGATTAAAATAAGAAGCACTTTCAGCTAAGAAATCCATCTCTTTAAGATTTTAAAATATACATATGTGTGTGTGTGTATATATATATTTATATCATATATGTAATATACATACATTAGTGTTTATTGTATATACCTGTATGAGTATATAAGCATGAAATAGAGACATGTGCATATGTATATATGTGTGTTTATATATATGTATATACATTTATACATATATGTGTGTGTATAGTTATATATATGTGTGTGTGCCAAAATAGAGGCAATTGCTCCATTTGGACAAAGTTGGAGACAATTTTTAAAGCATCCTTCATAAATATTCCTTGAAAGAAGATGTGGAATCTTTGTTTTTAGTGGATCTGTTGACAGAAACTCCAATGAGAACATTTCAAGGTGAGATTCAGAGGCAAGTAAATGGCAGGAAGTGACATCAAAATCCTCCTCAACATTCTGGAAGCCATTAACATTGATGAGTATAATCTTCAATTTACAATGACTTTTTTTATCACAAAATGAGATAGCAAACCCTCATATTTTGTTTTTAGATAAAGGCAAGAGGGGAAAATACTTTGGTTCTATACAATTGGTTATGAATATCTTCAGTGTAGAAGCTGATTGTGCACTGAATCTACATCCCCACAATATTCATGAAAAGTTTACATAAAATAAGCAATTCTTTGGTCACCGCTATTTTGTGGAGTGCATAAAAAATATTATTTAATGTTTGCAAGGCTAACCATGCTGTAAGCAGGGCAAGACCTACAATGGTTGCCATATTGTAAGCTCCATCTTCTGAATGCATGGAACTAGATAAAATAAAAATTTTAGTAACTCTAAAGAAAACTGGAATCAATGGCAAATAAGTGCATACCTGTTCTGACATTCTCAGTCAATGTGGCTGAAAGTTGGAAAATTAAAGATCGACCTCTCCCCATATCCATCCCCAAGGATACAAGATACCATGATTAATTATACAGCTATATATTTGCATTATTTTTTTCAGATTCTGGTGTTCCACTCATTTGTTTCTCTTCACAAAGTCCGGTGACTACGAAAGGCAGTATTTATTATTATTCTTTTACAAATGTGAAAACTGGCTCTGAAGTGTCAGTTGGTTTGCCTTAAGGGTAAAAGGCAGGTCAATGATTTCCCCAATGCCTAGGTTAATTTTTTTAAGTGTGTATACTTTATAAAGTCTATATACAGTCTGACTAGTTTGGTCATGAATAGCTGTATGACTAAATGAAAAATACCACTCCCTTTTCCTTAAACTGTCCTGCAATTCAATTATTACACAGGTTTTTTTCCATAAAAAATAGTCACTTAGAATGAAATTCAAAGAAAAATGATACCAAAATTTTAGATCGGGTTATAATTATACTATTCTGCTAATCTTCTTGTAGTTCTCTGGAATAGTGAATGTGATAGATAGAAAAATGCTCTCCTAAAAATGCCTATGTCCTAATCTCCATAATCTATGAATATGTGAGATTACATGACAAAGGGGGATTAAGATTGCTAGTCAAATGACCTTGGGATGTAGAAATCATCCTGGATTATCTGGGTGGGTTCAATGTAATCAGAGAAAAAGTGATGCAATGTGGAAAGGAAAGAACCAATGCACTTTGAAAATTAGAGGAAGAAGTCTGTTTGCTAAGGAATGGAATGAAATTGGCTTCTAGAAGCTGGAAAATGCACAGAATGGATTATTTCAGAATGTTGTCCTGACAATATCTTGATTTTAGCGCAAAAAGATTTGTCCTACAGAATTAGAAGAAAACAAATTTCTATTGTTTAAGCCAGTAGGTTTGTGGCAAATTGACTAGGCAGCAGGAAACAAATGCAGTGAACTAAAAAAAAAAAAAAAAAAAAAACTCTCTTGTTTCATTGGTGGCCTCTATTAATTTTACCGACAAATAGTGGATGAAGGTCCACCACATGAAAAGTGTGCTGTTAGGTGATAGAAGAGTGTTCTTTGAGTCAGCTTCCTCCTGCCATACAGAGCTATGAGAGCTAGATTTAAGTTTTCCATTATATATAATGTACATTGCTGTTGTTAGCAAATATAAAACATTAACTCCCTGTAGCCCAATATAGGTTGCACTGATCCATTTCCATGTCATGGAGGTAACCATATCAAGGATCTCTTGTTTCAGCTAAATGGAAGAGAATGGTCCTTTGAAATACCAACATCAGTGACAGGAGAAGCAGCTGATATTTTTGAGTTCTTATTGAATTAGGCCCTTTATATGCAGTATGTACTTGATCTTTGTAGAAACCCTATCAAGTAGCTCATAGTACACCTTCCTTTTACAGCGGAGAAAGCTGACTTGCATACAGGTAAAGTTACTTCCCCAATGTCATGGAAGTAATAAGAGGTAGAGCCAGGACTCCAAACAAGGTAGACTACTTAATTCAAGAGCTTTTGGCTTAACCACTGCACTACTGGGATCCCAAGGACATCACAAACACCCTTGAGAATAATGTTATCTATAAAGACAATAGAGCTAAGTGCATAATGGAGGAAAGCACACACCTGACATAAACTGATTTGTCATATTTAAAGTAAATCCAAACTGTCATATCAACATGAGTCTTCTGAATGGTTCACATTATTGCAAAAATTCTTCAGTTTTTTTAAACATTTACTTAGGCACGGGAAGGGAGAATTAACACATACTCACGGTCGCTACTCTATATGCTAGCTCATTTAAATCAAAAGCACCTTTATTTTGGTAAATATTATTCTTCAAATATAAAAGATGATAGAAAGTATGAAATTAGGATGAAAAATCTCAAAGCAAATCGTCAATATAGTTAGTGAGCTTCAGACCTAAGTTCAATTACAGCTATCTTGCAATCCAAAGATCATGCTTTTTTTTCTTTATTACAAAGAGCTTCCTCTCAACAGTATCTTGCTTTCTCGATTCACTGATGTACCACTATCTTGATAGAGAAGTGAGAAGTGAATATATAAATGCATGGGTTAGAAAACTTAAAATGTGAGACATCTAATGATCATTAATAAATATATATTTATGTAATTATATATTTTATAAATATTTACATGATGTTTTGCATCTGCTTTGCATATCATATATATTTTATGTGTATTGTTTATAAATACATATTATAAAAGAAAATTCAAATCAATTGACATTTGACTTTCAAATGTCAAAAGGCTTGAATTAGACAGGTGGAGTATACTCTTGAATAATAGCTGAATGTGGTCTTTGCACCAACAAGATATTCCTTTTCAGCCTTTAAGTTTAAGCAAAAATGCAACCTCTCAATCCCATGCCTCTTAAGGGCAGATATTTTATTGACTGTTTGAGGTGGACTGAAGCAGTCACCCCTCTGCACACTTTCTGACTTCATACCTCCCTGATTATATAGTGCCTATGGAACTGGATGAATTTTGTCTTTCTGCTGAATGAGAAACAATTCAGGGAAACAAAATATTCTTAAGTAGGTTAATCAACAATTCATGTTAAAGTACATTTCCATACCAAGGAAACGAGAGAGCCTACAACTGCAAGTCGACAGTCCCATTCATGGGCTGTATGAAAGCCCGCTCTCAATTAGAGGTGGAGTGGACATCACCATCCCAGAATCCTCAGGATTGGGGCATGAACTATGGACTACAGTGCACTTACTGCTATTCTGCTGTAGACTTGTGATTTTAGCAATGGAAGAAATTACAGCATTGATGTAGAGGTAGCGGTCATTGGAGGCTCCGGGGTGGAGGGGGAGGGAAAGACAGGTGTAATGCAAGGGCTTTTTTGGGACTTGGGAATAGTCCTGAATGGTATTGCAATGACAGATACAGGCCATTATATATCTTTCCTTAGCCTGCAGAATTATGTGGGCGAGAGTGTAGACTACTGAGTGAACTATGGTTCATGCTCAATGGCAATGCCCCAGGATGCGTTTATCAATTGTAGCGAATGTGCCACACTAAGGAAGGATGTTGCTTATGTGGGAGGGTATGGGAGGTGTGGGGAGTGGGACATATGGGAATCACTATATTTTTTTGTGTAACATTTATGTAATCTAAGTATCTTTAAAAAAATAAATAAATATTTTTTTAAAAAGTGCTTTTCACTGTATCTGAATTTGAAACTTTCCTTGTATAACATTTGCACTATAAATCCTACCAATTTCTTCTGAGGAATTGATGTATTAATTTTAAAACTTATCCTTTATCTTTGATATCATTTTATCATCTGGCATTTTTCACCCCAGCACCTCTGGGTTCAAGCACTCGTAGATTGTTGTGGGGGTCATTAAAAGTTGTTGGGGGGAATTGTATGTTCTTGGGGGCCTATTTTGGATCATTGCTCTAAGGTATAGAGTGTGCATTGAGAGCAAGAAAGATAAATAAGCTGTGTAGTTTTCTTGTGTTTCTTTTTGTGACAGCTCCATTAATTCAGCTTCTTTGGATAATTTCTGAAAAGTGATAAGAAGGTTTTAGAATAGAACAATTCATCAACCATTTGAGCATTTTCATTTGCAATTTTCAGAATGATCAACGGTGCTATTACTTTTAAGGGAATTTTATCAATAGGTGTCAGGAAAAATGGGCCTTAATTTTCTAAAAGGAAAAGTTCTAATGTCTTTTTTTTTTTAATCTAAACATTGCAACCTGGAAAATTTATATCACGTTGTGTTACTATAACTAAAAACTTTTGCTTAAAAAAAAAATTCCCGGAAAATTAATTCACCTCTGAACTGAGCTCTGGGGCGAAGATTCATCTGACTGTAAATTTTATAGCTAAGATATAAACCTCTGAAATGACTTGTTTATAATACATACACTGACCCAAGTTTTAAACTTCATTTCGCTACCCATGTTCCTCTGTTCTTACAACTTCTTGTCATAATTTGCACGTTGTGATACTAAACTGAACTTCATAAGACTATGTTAGTGACCTGTATATATTAACAATATGGAATATTTTTAGTTTCTGTGTAACCCAGTTTCCCCTCCCAGGACAGAAATGAAGTTGTTCTGGAATAGGTAACAGGAAAAAAAAAAATGTCTCTTCACATTCTAGCTGTTTTATGATGCTCACCTAATATATAAAAGGCATAAACATATATAAATATACAAACATAGCCCACCAAAAATCTGTTGCTGAAGACTTGAAATAGCTGAGAGTGAGAAACTATTCTGTTTCATGTAGCACAAATACATTGTCAAATAGCAAATGAATAGTAATTGCTAATCATCCATTATGAGGAGTTGTGTCTATTTCCAAAAGAAGCAGGAGTCACAGCTTTGCTGTGTCAAGTTGATGGCATTTGTACCATGAGGTTGTCATTCAACTAGAGCATAGAAATCAGCAAAACCAAGGAGCCCCAGGAATGGGAAATACAAAAAAAAGGCTTAGAAAAGCTCAATAAATTAAAAATGGTAACAACTAATACCCATTGATTGGCCACAAACCTAAAGGGATTCAGTGACGTGTTTATATTTATTAATGCACTTATTTCTCACAATCACATGAGTTTGCTCCTATTCAAAACCCCATTAAACATGTGTGGTACGCAGACTTCCAAGATAATCCTCAGTGATGTCTCCTCAGCCGCAAGATTCAAATGCCTGTTATGTTCTCCCTCTAAAGGGTAACAATGAAGGTCCAATTTAATTTTAGTCACTTTAAGTCAAATATGCATGTGGTAAATTTAAGAGTTTCCACCCACTTCCCCAAAAAAGAGTAGAAATGGATTATTTAAGTTCCTAATCAGTAAGGGAAAAGGGAGAGGTGTAAAGAAAATTTAGTCAATCTAAGAGAAAACAGGCAAAAAGAGGGAAAACAGAAAAGAAGCAAAAAGAGTGAGGGCAGGGGGCTGCAGTCTCTCTTCAGACCCCAACCATGCTGGTGGGGGAGCTAAAGTCTACTCTTCAGACCCCCTACATTGGGAGAGCTTCCCAATAAACTTCCTGCCTGCAATCATCAGTCTCCACATCCCAGTGAATGCCATTTTTCTCTAACAGTGTTCATTGGGCTTTGTGAATATATTTTCATGCCCTCTGTTAAAATTGATAAGTTTTCTGCCTCTATTTCTTTGAATAAACCACTTGCCCCTTTCTAAAAAAAAAAAAAAAAAAAAAAGAACGAGGGCAACAGGAAAGACAAATTTATTAAATATGAGACAAAACAGCATTTTGGAAATAATACCTAGTGTATCAGTAATCACAATAAATAATAGAGATTAAGCTCAGGTTTTATAAGACAGAAAATTAAGCTAATCATATTTTTATTTCATGCATGATTCAGTGTGAAATGAACATAGTGACTTCCTTCCACAAAAAAACAGTATGGAAAGAAAATGGGGCAACTTCACAGTGGAGAAGCCTTACAAACACCACTTTAGTCACGGGATCAAGGTCAACCTCAACAGTGATACGCCATTTTGATATTATGTACTCTTGATAACACATGAAGATAAAGCTCTTTATCTCTAAGTCCTTCCTCCTTCAACCCATAATTCCATTCTAATTTGAGAGAAACATCGGACAGATCCCAGCTGGGGGAAATTTTACAAAATAACTGACCAGTACACCTCGAAACACTTAATATCATTAAAAATAAGAAAATCTTAGGTAAAGTCACAGCTAAGGGAAGCCCAAAGAGACATGATAACTATATATAACTTTTCACCCTGGCTGTGATCGCAAAACAGAAAAAAGTCATTAGTAAAAAGCTAAGGAAATATGAATAAACTGTGGACTTTAGCTAATAATTTAAAAAATTAAAAATAAAACTAGGGTGGCAATATTAATATCAGGCAAAAAGAATTTAAGGAAAACAGTATTATTAGGGCAAAGAGTTAATTATACAAAAATAACAATTTAAGGGGAATATGTATCAATCCTGAATATAAATATCCTAACCATATAGCTTCCAGAAAAAGAAACTAATCTAAGAGCATAAATTATTTTATTTCTTTAATATTTTTTGTACAGTAGATAACTTTTAACTAGCCATTTCATAATAGTTTTTCCCAGTGTAAGTTTTGTATAAATGATTAACTAAAATAAAGTCCTTAGGTTTTTATGCAATTAAAAACTTAAATAAATTTTTCTTACAAACACTAAGTCATGAAGTAAATACAATTACCATTTTCAAAATGAAAACAAAATGAGATTAAATCAGTTGAATTGTCTATATCTAGTCATTAAGAGGGTTTAGAAAACAAAACCAGGATCTTATTTGCAAAGTTTGTGATGGTATCATGCTCAACTGATCTTAAATTCTTGTTAATATTATTTGTTTCATCTTATTTTGCATGTCTTTTTTCACATTAGTAACTCTACTTAGTATATCTGATAAACACACATCTATCCCATTTAAAAACTTAGTCTTCATTCCATTCCTGGACAATACCTTACTTTTTCCATGTAGCCCTCTGAATTGTTATTATTCTCCCTTCTCCACTATTTCACATTCTCTTTTTTAAAGGATACTTCACATTCTTTTTATTTGTTCACCAAGTGTGGGATCCAGGCCCCCTCTAAGTCCTCAGCATATAGCAGCCTGCATGACCTAGACGTAAGTTAAAGGTTACCAACCTTCTCCAGAGGGGAGAGAATGTATAGATAGTATCATAAACTATAATCTTCTCAAAGCAGTAAACCTCCTTGGTAAAGGTCCTTCCTACGAGCTTAGTGTAAACGTCACCACACCCCATGTGTACGCTTCACATGACCCTAGCAGGATTCTGTTCTCATACCCTATGGAATGTCTTTACACTGAAACACCCTTTATATCACACCTCATATTCTCATCTCTCTGTGGAGCGTTATCTTTTCTCTGAACCGCCACCATAAGAGATTCTCTAAAGCTTATGCCTGACTAAATTCCAGGTGTGTTCCTTGGTCTTGTGGCCAAATTACCTCGTGTCCTGCAGGAGTTGGGTTGTAACATTATGGTAGTCAATCACAAAATGGACTATTGAGCACTTGAAATTTGGATGTATGGGGAAAAAAGAATATTTTAGATTTTATATCTTACTAATTATTTCATTTACATTGGTTATTTATTGTAATGGCAATGCTTCACATATATTTGAATAATAAAATATATTACCAGAATTAATTCCATCAGGTATAACCTTTTTTTAATATTGTTACTAGAAAATTTCAAATTTGTCTTGCATCATAATGTATCGTAAAGCATTGCTTCAATATATAATTACAAAAATATCTCATTAGAGTCTAATTTCTTTGCTAAAGTATGTTTTGAGTCTCATGCCTCGTACCTTCATCAAGTTTACCAGAAAATGCATTTCTTTTTATTTCTTAACTTTTCCACACCCAAATCTTATATTTAGAAAGAGTTTTCATTTATTATTTTCTGTATAGAAAATGAGATAAAGCAATTTATAGAGTTATTGAGACATTAAAGAGTAGTACCCCTTGTGACAAATGATATCGGGAAATCAGGTAATCAATGTGAAAAGTTAATTATTACAACAATTAGTAACAAAACAAGATGTATTCATGAAAGACACATTAGTATGGGGATCTCTGTTCTAGATGGTTGAGAGAGTAAACGCCTCGTTCTTTTCTTTTTCCTCAGAGGTAATTAGTTCTGTTGAAGAGGCAGGATTTCTACACGATAAGGTAGAGTAGCCCAGGAAATGAGGAGCTGGCCCTATTTGCAGAATAAGAATATTAATCATTATATTTGATAGACTGGTACTGAATAGGTATTAAGATATTTGGCAATCCAATTATGTTAGAGATGATCTTGGCCTGGAAAATTAGGATACTGTCCATCATTGCCACCTGGAAACAAGGTATAGCCATCCAAATCATGAAGAGAAGTAAAGAGCAATGCTTGCCAAGGTGTTTAGGTTTTTTGAGTCAGTCAACATTTTACACAAGGTCTCTTGCATCTTTAAAGTACAATACAAATTGGAAAACCAGATTATACTTCTGAGGCTAAGAAGTTGAGATGACAGAAAAGTAGAGGCCACTTGTTAGGAAGAGAGGAAATGGGGGTAAGTCTTTGAAGTTTCCAGAACTTTTCTACCTGAAATTGTGATATAATTTCAATCTAGGCGATTGTTTGTTAAAAATGTTCTGAACAATTTTATGATGTGCATTTTCTTCTCTTACAATATTGAGTACATTGTCTGAGATTGTCAGTTCCTTTATTTTCTTAATAAAATAAATGGGGTCTCTCCACACTTTACTGTTGGGAAGTGAGAATTTTATATGTCATTGCTAGCCAAGTAGAAGTATAATAAAATGCAAGTAAAAGTTCCCAGAACCTTGTAGCAAAAAAAGAGAAATCATTCTCTTGAATTTGGTTTTGTTTCTACCATGTGTCACCTTTTGTACCTTGTGTACTCAACTCATATGCAAGGTTTTATCTCTTAACTTTAGTCTCTTATTTTCTCTCTCTTGGTCTGACCTTGTTGAATTCAGGGACAAAAACCTGATCTTACCCACAAGGCCCTGCTCCACTGACACTGACAGAGCTCTCCTGAGATTTCAGTGCTCCATTTCCAGTGTTGGATAGGATGTTGGCTGTGGTCATAAATATTAAAAGAACACATATAGAGAAGAAAATGGAGAGGACAGCCACTTCTTTGCAAGCAGAGTGCCCTTCCCCATCTTTCTTTCTCATTTCTAAGTGCTGAGCATATAACACTATGTGGGGTGTCTATAATATCTCTTACATCCCATAGAAGATAGAGAGTTTGGCATACTCTGGACCTAACTTTTTGCTTTCAAATTCATTCTCCATTTTTATGTTTACCTACTCAATTTTTCTGAGACCCAGTGCTGTTATCTATAAAATGGGGATATTAATAATTTCCCTGCAGTACAGCATGAGAAAATGAACATATGGTGTCTTTTATAAGAATAGTTTTATCTCTCTAATCAAATTGAAAAGCACTGATGGAAATTATTACCACCACCCCCCTTGAGTTTTCCTTAGGTCATACCAGTGCCAGGAAATATATATGGACACCACAGGCTTTAATTAATCTATAAATGTACATTTCTATTGTTTAAAACAACCCATTGTATGGTTATTTTTCATAGCAACCCTGGCAAACTAAGACATTACATATGTAGAGTTCTTTGGCACTTGAGAGACCATTCAGAACTGTAAATAAACAGTGGATGTTATAACTGAATTTAGTTCGATATTCAAAAACATTTTCCAGGCAGCAGCAAAGTTTCCATTGTAAAAATACTGTGTTCATACAGATTAAAAAAGGTTGTTTTATTAAAGAACCAAAGTCTCTTTCCTTTGATAAGTATGCTTTTAGGAGATTTGATCCAAAATACAATGGTTTTCAGTGTGCATTGCTACCCAAGAGCCCTTCAGGAAAGTTGAGTTATACAGGATTGCAGTGATGCATGAAAGGTTGAGAATTAGAAAGGAAAATGGAATTTTTATTTCAGGTAGCATTCTTGTTAGGATTCAGAAAATCTAAAGTGTCTTCTGCTTCTCCAGATGTTAACATGAAGTCATGAAAACATTTAGTTTACCTGATATCCGTGCACTATATACGAAATATTTTAAAGCTTTTAAACAAGTTTTGTTTTCTAAAGAATACAGTACTTAAAGTTTACAATCTTATATTCTAATCATGAATTAGCATAATCCATGGAGACATTATGCATATCTATGGTAATAAAATCTGTACCATATATTCATAACTGTTCAAGTAGCATCTTATTAAAAAGTTTCTCTCTCTTTTCTTTTAACCTGGATAATCAGATTTCCTCCATTTGGTGAAATGTCAAATGGAGGACACAGTAGAGTGCTATTCTATTCACCAATACATACTGCAGATTCTGTTGTCAGTAATTGCAGGCCCCTTATACTTTTATTTTGAATAATACATGATATAATCCTGGTTCATTGCAATTAGAGATTTTTTTTTTTTTAATTTTAGCATTTTAATATAACTTCCATGGATGTTTCATTCCAACAGTTTCTAAATACCTCAGAGATTCCCCTCTTTACAACAAATGGGATATCTCAGAAAACTGAGGGCATTACAGTTTTCAATGAAGCAGGACAATTCTCCCCTTTTTATATGAGCTTCTCTATATTTCTTTCTTCTGTTTTTGGTCCGTAAATCCAGCTCTTCGAATTTGGGAACCCTTTCTCCAATTGTATTGAGGTGCACTTTCTTTCTTTATATCTTTCATATAATTGTCATCATGCATACCTTTGAAAATATGACTAACAAATAGAAGGCTCTTTCAGGAAAGTTTGTCAATTGTTTAAAGGCAGAACTTATGTGTCTTGTAATAGTCTCTTCCAGAAATGAAACATCCCTGATTCACTTCAATATACCTTATAAGAGATATATGCTCAGTTCTCACTTCTTTGGGAAAGCTTTCTCTGATCTCCCTGTATTACAAACTTTCAGAATATCTGTTTCATATTCATAGCCTTTATCACAATGTAATTTCACATTTAGTTATGGGACTCTCTGATTAATGACTCTTCTACCATTAGATGATAACCTCCAGGAGAACTGGAGTTATTATACTTGGCTGCTTAATATAGTGCCTGGTACAAATATCATTTTAATGACATTAGATAATTAGTGATCGAATGAAAGTGAATATATTAATGTTTTGCATCTTTATGTCATTCTTAAGATAAATTGTCAAACCCTCTGTGCCCTCCTTGAAGTGTGATATCTCAAATTAAACATATTAAAATCAAAGTGACATGACCTGTGTGAAATAGAGCCTGAAACCACTTTCTTTCTAAAAATGATTATCTAGCAGCTTACTGACAGCTAAATCATTCTGCACACGAAGCTTAGTATCAACCAGATTCCTTATTTGTGTGTTTGAAATTTCTCTGCCTGCCCCACTATGCTGCCCTCATATAGGACATTAGCCTTTAATCCATAGATTCAAGTTACCTAGCTTGATGACTCACACAACTCTATTCCCATGCCATAGCACATTCTTGATCTTCAGACCTGTGCAAAGCAGTTATGCCAGGTATATTTGAAATCTTTATTTGTGTACTCAAGAGTCCTGAATCTCAGTATATTTTAATATATTGCAATGACTAATTCTTCCTGGGTGCCCTAACTGATTCTACTGCATCATTGTCCATCGAGCCAAACCGGAGACAAATCTTGACTTTATCTCCAATGATTCAGCTATTTCTTCATGCACCTCATCTCTTTAGTTACAAAGTGCTCTTGACTCCACCTCTGAAAAGTTTCTGTATTCTCCCACTCTCTTTTCCTTATGTCTTATTTCCACTTTCAGTGTCATGCTACAACTTACTCCAAGAAGTTAACAGATGGTTTTCCTGACACAAATATGCACCAACTCTACATCATCTTTCAAAACACCACTATAATCATCTCTGTAAAATGAAACTTTCTTCAATTTTTAAAGATTTTTAAAGATTTTTAATAAACATTGTTTTATCTTTGTAACTCTCATTTGCCTATTTTCTTATTTGCCAGGAAAACAAAACCCTTCACAAATCGATGGTCTTCCTTGAAGTTTCATACAATTATCACTTTCAAGTTCCTCCTTATGTCTTATAGTTTTAAAAGCAACCAGTCACAAATATGTCCCCAAAATGTCACAGGTTGTCATAAATTCAGGGTTTTGTACACAAATCCTCTGCCATCATTTGAGTTCCCCAGATATGCCACCATATAGCTAATGCATGTGCCTATGTTTTAGCCAAGTGGGTCTTTTACTCTATACATCTCCATAGATGGTTCCAGATTTATAGAATTCCACAATACTTCCTTTATAAATTTATAACTGTCCTTTCATCACTTCTACTGAACTAATCTGTGAACTAATCTGTGAATATCCGGGACATAGAGTTATTTCCTTTTATTTTTTCAATAGTCTAGTAGAATAGCTGAAATACAGAAAGGACACAATTCATTAATATAGGATTGCATTAACTTAACCCGCTTTGAAGCAAGATAATAAGAACAAAAGAGATATTGGGTCAAGTGACTTGCCAAGATAACTTACAGTGGTGGCAAAGCTGGCATTTTAACTTCTGCACCTTTATCACTAATGTCAGGCCAGATTCTAGTACCAACATTAAAGGATCAGTAATATGTAGACCCAATTGTATTCTTTATCATTTAGTTCTGTCTTAGAAAATGTTCCCAAAATGTAATGATGGAATGGTCTGTTCACAGCACCCAAAGTGTAAAGCAGATTGTGGAAGTTAATGTATCCTCAGAGCTTTGGCCTGTATAGTCAGCTTCCATTTCCATGAGATGCTACAGTAAATTAAAATCCCCAAATCTGTGGTTCTCAATAAATGATGGCAGAGTCTGGGTCTGATGTGGTGGTTCTGCTCCAGGGAGTGCATCAACTTCAAACCTAATTCATATGCTATGGCTTTTATTCTGTGTCTAGACTAAAGGGACCACAATCTCCTCACTTTCCAGTGGCCAAAGCAAGTCACCTGGTCAACCCAGTGTCAATACACACAACCACAGGCATTCTGACATGAAAAGGGCACTGACTAGGGCAATATACCTTTTTTTCCTCTGCTAGTTTTACTGTTGCTGACCCTGAAGGCTTCCTAGGAAGACGTCTCACAGTAAATATGGTAAAGATAATATTGCTTTCTTTGAATTAAGTAAAAGAAGAGGAAAAAATATATTATTTTCATTGTGTTGAATTCTCTCACTTAGGGAACATCAGACAAAAGCCTAATAAAACCTGAAAACAATGAATTGGAAATGACACTATGCATTTTCCTAAGCATAGCATATTTTTATTTGAGCAATAAAAGTGTGGAAGATTCCTCTGAGAAAAATTTTGCAAAATTGATGTTTTAATGAGTTATTGGCCAGGAATAGCTCAAAAATATTTGATCCACAGATGAGAATTATGTTTCTTCACATAGAAAGCACATATAAAAAAATTAGTAAATCATCACAACAGATATTTTGGCAGGAAATAGAATTAAAAATACAAATATATCAACTTTTATTAAATGAGGGAAACATAAAATACTTTTCATATGTTTTTTTTTTTCATACACCAAAAAAAGTGAAAATAAAAAGGTTGCATTGGTTTTAGTCGAAACCTTAGCCAGATCCTAAGACAGCAGAGAATATAGGGCTTGGCCTGGACCACTCTGAATTAAAAATTGCTTGTCTGCTCTGAATTCATGATTTGCACTTTTGCAGGCTGGAAAATGAATTTTAATGCTCATAAAAATATCAAATATGTCAGATTTTGAAATATGTCTGGATATGAAACATGAAGTCCCTTGAAACCACCAGTCTTATTTTTACGATGCTTGATATTTTCCATGATGATCAGTACCAAAAATACTGGGAAACTAACTCACCTTTTCAGAAATTTGGCTCGTTTCAATAAATCAAATGGAAGAGAGGAAGAAGCAAAATTACTTTTATAAAATTGCCTTAAAATAACTTAGTAAATATTTTTTTAATATTGCCTTCATTCTAATCTCACTAGAGTTAACGTGCACAAATCCAAAACAGAGTAACAATCCAAGGAGTCTTTTGTAAGAAAATGTGTCAGTTAAATAGAAAGAGAAATATTGTGAATTGTACAATACATTATTTTTTTTCCTATGTATAGCTTAAAAGATGATGACTCAAATAGGAAAAACAAAGTAGACTGCCAGAGAGATGCATTTTTAAAGACAGAGATTTGTTAAGATACCCCCTGCTGGAGTATCAGCCAAACAATTCTGGTTCTTAATATGGTTTATTTTAGTGATGTTAATAAAATTGATCATTCATAGAAATTACTTCTGTGCTAATTAATTTGGTGGCTCACTTAACCAAATGACCTTATTCAATGTTGTATCAGAATTGGTTTATATGAGTGAAGTCAAATGAAAGGGAAATTGAAAGTGATAGGAAAATTTTGGCTTCATTCAACATCCAGAGCTTCTTGGGGAGGGAGGCTGTGGGAAGGAGAAAAATCATAGTTATTGCAATTAAGAAATTTTAAAAATAAATTTAAAGAAATTCAAGTTTTCAGAATTAGACATTTAGAACAATGATTTAAAGGTTAAATAATTTTATGAGAGAGCAAGAGAAAAAGAGACACTTTAGCTTTATAATATGTCATTTAAAGGGGAACGATGAAGTAGAAAGGAGTCAAGTTGTGTTGAGAATGGGAAGGAAAAATGAACGGATAAAAGTCATGAAGCTATAGATATAGAGAGTTAGTGGATTAACAAAAGAGCCTGCATACTGCATAGAGGGCAAGAGTAACAAAGAAAAAGTGAAGAGAAACCACCCCAGGGATGAAGGTGGAAGCAGTTTCTGGAGTAACTCTATGTTGGTGGGAGGTCATTCCCACCCCTTCACCTGTATTATTACACTATTGTGGTGGCAAAGTTTTGTCTATTTTCATTAAACTTTGAAATGATGAGTAATTGTTTTTATACAATCCAAGGCAATTTTCCTGTTTCGATAATTTCTTAATGGGTGCTGGAAACAGAGTTTCATGGAATTTTGGATGTTCAGTATTTGTACAAATTAATTATATCTCATGTGTTGGAACTTTAAAAATTCTTTCCATGGGGAAAACTAGAGAAATGGCAGTTAAGTTAACATGCAAAACCTACCTTGTAACCTTGAAATGTTGCTTGAAAGTCAACATCACTTTTGCCTATTTGCCCTCAGAATTGTTCTCTTCCCCAAATAGCATTTGTGGTCAGAAGTTCTCCACCTTGGTCCCGATCATTTCTAGTACCCTCACTGGTCATTGAAAAAAAGTGTGTTTGGGGTTTGGCAGATGGTTCAGACTTACTTTTATTGGTGATCTAAGTGAATCAACTTGACTGGGTAACATGCGGCCTCTATTTCCTGTCAAGTTGCCTATATTTCCTGGAATCTTCATAGTTGGAACTGCTGATATACTCTGCTCAGCCCACTGGCTCTTAAAATTTTTGTCACGAATCTTAGAGATCTCAGAAACTATGAAAACTAACTGCACAAATGTTTTCAAAGTCATCAGAAAAGAATGCCTCACCTGCAGGCTTAGGTGCACTCCAGCTTTTGATCTAATCTTGATGCCCCATCTGAACCATTGACAATTTTGTTCTCCCAGATCACTTCCCTTTATCCTGACAGATTTCTGAGGAGTGGGCTTGGGAGCTTTCCCTGACTTCAGCTTTCTGAATCTGTTATCTGGCAACTTTCTTCCCTGGAACTTAATTCTCACTTCCATCACTACCTTACTAACTTGTAACCTGCAGTACATGCATAGCACTACTAATGAAGACCCAATATTGATGCTAGCTTAATGGTTGCCTCTGGAGAACCAGCCTGATCTATTGTGGAGGCGCTGCCATTCTGCCTTAATCCCATCTAGGTTCACCTCAGCACTGTTTCATGCCTCACAGAAGTGATTCTCAAGTTCTTGGTAGCAAAGGATAAGTATCTCACCTCCAAATGGTCGTGGACCAATATATTTATAGAATGCAAACAAGAAAAATTACTATGAAAATGAAATAAAATGAAAAAAATCCAAACCATACAAAACAAGTCCACATCTTTATTAATAGATTCATAAGATATAAAATTATTCACTTAAATTGCTATAAAACTGTATAAATGTTTACTTTGAATTTCAACTTACAGCCCAGTACTTATCTATGGATAAACCTTTGAGTAGTACTGCCCTATAAAAGCTGGAGCCTTTCATTAGGACTCTGACTATAATCAGGCACAAGGTGATTCAGTTAAAATAATCCTGAAAGAAACTATCTGAATGTTGTTTTCAACAATTATAAGAAAACAAATTCTATTTTATTAAGAAATATAAAAAATGTGACACAAGACAATAGTTTTTTCCAGAGCAAGAAAAGCAACTTAATTGGGGAAAATGGAAAGGAAGAAGAAGGAAAATAGGATTTAGTGGTTACCTACTCTGTGTCAGACAAATTTTATTTCTATGCAATTCAATCTGCACGGTTGTGCAAGAGGCAAGATATATTATCTCTCTCTCTCTCTCTCTCTCTCTCTCTCTCTCTTTTTTAAATAAGGAAACTAAGAGAGATATGGGTTAAGCTATGTGTTAGAGTTGGTAAGTATGGAGCCAGGCTGATGTGAGACCAAAGCCCTACTTTCTCCTTGACATCACTCTGGGAAATAAAATGTTCAATTTCTTTTCCTTTTGATTTTAAGAGTCTGAGTCACAGGTAAGGGAAGGGCAAAATAAAAGTGAACAGACATGCAAAAAAATACAGGCAGATAAACTATGTGTTTCTGTATTAATGAAAAAATATCCAATTCCCAGGAATCTTCTTTTAGCTCTCATTAGTAGACATAATTTAAGATAACATCTGGGGAACAAGTGTACCTGAGTGGTTGTGTGCCTACTTTCATATACAAGGTGCTACTAGGTTCAATCTCTGGTACACCCTAAAAAAAAATACATTTTATCAAAATACTCCCAAATAAGAAGAGCCCAGGACCAGACGGCTTCACAGGTGAATTCTAAAAATCATTCTGGATAGAACTAACACCAATCCTTCTTAAATTCTACCAATAAATAGAAGTGGAGGGAACATTGCTTAACTCATTCTATGATGTCAACATCACCCTAATACTAAAGCCACATAAAAACACCTCAAGAAAAGAAAACTACAGACTAATCTGTCTAATGAACTGATGCTAAAAATCCTCAACAAAATACTTTGCTAATTGTATTCAACAACACATCAAATGAATTATAGACTATGATAAAGTGGGTTTCATCCCTGGTATGCAAGAATGTTTCAACATAAGAAAATCAAGAAATGTAATATACCAAATTAACAGACCAAAAGAAATAAAATCATTAGATCATCTCTAGTTATACAGAAAAAGCATTTGACAAAATACAACATTCTTTCTTGATAAAAACACTTCAAAAATAGGAATAGAAGGAAATTTCCTCAACATGATAAAGTGTATATATGAAAACCCCACAGCTAACATTATACACAATGGTAATAGATCTCCTCTAAGATCTGAAACAGGACAAGGATGCCCACTGTCAATGCTCTTATTTAACATTGTGTTAGAAGTAATTGCTTGAACACTTTGAAAGAAAAGGAAATAAAAGGCATCCAAATCAAATGAAGAAGTAAAAATTTTACTATTTGCAGATGACATGATCCTATACATAGAAAGCTCTGAAAAATCTACAACAAAGTTTCAAGAGCTGATAAGTGAGTTCAATAAAGTAGCAGGGTATGAGATCAAATGCAAAAGTAAGTAGCATTTCTGTACACCAATAATGAGCAATCTGAGGAGGAAATCAAGAAAAAATTCCATTTATAATAGCAACTGAAAGAATAAAATATTTAGGAATAAAATTAACTAAATATGTAAAGGACTTATACACAGAAAATAATACAACATTGTTAAAGAAAATCAAAGACCTAAATGAATGAAAGAATATTCTGGGTTCATGTATTAGAAGACTAAAAATAATCAAGATGCCTTTCCTGCCCAAATTGATTTACAAATTTAATGCAATTCCAATAAAAATTACAACAGCATTTCTCACTGAATTGAAAAAAACTAATTATGAAATTTATTTGAAATGCCAAGAGGCCCCAAAGAGTTAAAAACATCTTGAAAAAGAAAAAAGAAATCTGAGGAATCACAGTACCTGACTTAAAGCTTACTACAAAGCACCAGTGGTCAAAATTGCATGGTACTGGCACAAGGATAGATATACTAACCAAATGGGCTTGGAGAACTCGATCCATATCCAAACGAATGAAAGAGGATCACCATTTCATTCCTTATGAAAAATTAACTCAAGATGGATCAGGGATCTTAATATAAGAGCCAAGAACATAAAGCTCCTAGAAAATAATGTAGGGAAGCATTTATGAGATCTTGAAGTAGGAAATTGTTTCAAAAACTTCACACCCAAAGAATGAGTAATGAAAGAAAAAATAGATAAATGGGACCTCTTCAGAATTAAAACATTTGCACTTCAAATGAGTTTGTCAAGAAAGTGAAAAGGCAGCCTACTCAATGGGAGAAAATATTTGGTAAATATTTATCCAATAAGGCCTAATATCAAGCATATACAAAAAAATACTACATCTAGAAAATAAAAAGACAAACCATCTAAAAAATGGTCAAGAGATGTGAATAGACACTTTTCCATACAAATGACAAAAAAGCACATAAAAATATCCTCAACATTACTAGTTATTAGGAAAATGCAAATCAAAACTACAATGAGATACCATCTTATATGTATTCCACTGCTGGCTATTAAAAACAACAACAGAGAACTATAAGTGTTGAAGAGAATGTGGAGAAATGGGAACATTTATCCACTGTTGGTGGGAATGTAGAATGGTGCAGCCATTGTGGAGGGCAGTTTGGCGGTTCCTCAGGAAGCTAACTATAGAACTGCCATTTGATCCAGCAATCCCACTGGAAGAATTGAAAGCAGGGACACGAATAGATATATGCACACCAATGTTCATAGTGGCCTTATTTACTATTGCCAAAAGTTGGAAGCAACCCAAGTGTCCGTCAAGAGATGAATGGATAAGCAAATTGTGGTATATACATACAATGGAATATTCTTCAGCTGTGAGAAGGAATGAAGTATTGACACAGTGGAAAACATGGATGAATCTTGAAAACCTTATGTTCAGTGAAGTAAGCCAGTCACTGAAGGACATATATTACATGACCTTACTCATATGACTTAAGCAAATACAGCATAATCCCAAAGCTAAAGTCTGGAAGATAAATTATCAGGAGACAGAAAGGGAGTAGATTGTGGTGAGCTGATGCTCAATAAGATCAAAACCTATGGTAAAGTGGAAGGGGGTAGCTGGGCAGTAGATGGGGGTGATAGTGGTGCAGTGTGATGATTGGTGTATATGGTCCTGGAAGGTGAGGGGGAGTAGGGTGGAGCTGTTGGGTTGGACCATTCATGGAACTGGGGGGAGGCCTGGAGGTGGGAACAGGTGAATTCTGGGTATTTGTAGGTCTGTGGTTAATACTACAATGGTGTGAATGTTCTTTTGGCAACTATGGGAAGAGAAGGTTACTGCGGCAGTATGTCGGGAGTGGGAGAATATGCAGGATAGGGCACACCTAGGGCAGGCTTCTATGGAATATGAAAATGTACATCTTCTCATAGTGGGTTATCTCAGTGGGTGGAGATCCACACAATAAACAAGAAAATATTAAACACCCATCTTGTCAAGACCTGCTATGTTCTCAGTTAGAGGGACAAGAATCTCTTGAGATCATAGGCAGTGTCTAAAAAAGGAAAACAAACCAATATGTCAAGCTTCCGAAAGGAGTGCATGTACTATGAACCTTATTCTTCAAAAAGTGGAACTTAGTGGTTATCATAGGTTCACGATCAGAGGGGAAGGAAGAGCAGAATAGACAGGACATAGGGCATTTTTAGGGCATTGGAATCATTCTGCATGATCTTGCAATCACAGATACAGGCCATTACAAATTTGTCAAAACCTAAAAAAGTGGACAGTGCAAAATGTAAACCATAATGTAAACCACTGACCATGTTTAATGACAATGCTTCAATATTTGTTCATCAGTAGTAACAAATGTACCATATTCATGTAGGATGTTATCAACAGGGGAAATTGTGAAAAGGGGAAAGGTTGGGATATAGTGAAATTCCCTCTCTTTTGTATGTGACTTTTCTGAAACCTAAAGCTTCTTTGAAAATAAAGTGAAAAAAATAAGATACTGGGGGAACCCATAGAAGAAATTGTCACTGCTCATAAAAGATAACATATCTTATGAGAGACACAAATTTATTTTCTTTAAAAAAACTTTATCTTTTAATTTTTATTTTTGTATTTTATTTGTTTTTTAATTATTTTTTTAATTATTTTTATTCATTTATTTTTGGCTTTGTTTGGGGGGAGGTTTTGGATTGCAGAAGGGTTACAACTATGGCAGGGGAGGATCACTGGTGCAATGTACAGTGATGGGGGATGTGTGGGAAGGAGTACACCTGGGGCATACCTTTGTGGAATTAGGATGTGTTCAAGTGGTCATGGGGTACTGTCTCCGTGAGTGGAGACCAACACAATAACTGAAAGAATATTGGATTCCCATCCGGGGAAGTCCAGCTACATTCTCTAATAGAGTGGCAAGAATCCCTAGAGTATATGGGCAGTACCTAGTGAAGGAGGACAGACCAGTATGCCAGGCCCTAGACATTGATGGTTGTACTTATGAACTTTTTCTTGTGAAAATGAAATTTAGGTTAATATTATGTATTGCCTAATAGTTACTTTTGAAAGCCTCCTTGTTGCTCAAATGTGGCCACTCTTTTAACCAAAGCTTAGTATACAAACTCACTGCATTCCACACCCCCACAACCCCAGCATGGGATGTGACTCCAGGGATGAGCCTTCCTGGCACTGAGGGATTTTTACCAAGTACCAACTAGTGATGCATTTGGAAAAAGACCTTGACCAAAGGGGAACTATTAATACAAATGAGTTTTTATGGCTAAGAGATATCAAAGTGAGTGAAGAGGTCATTCCAGAGGTTACACTTGTGCACATCTCAGGAGGAGCTCACTGACTGCCTCAGTGAACAATGCCTAAACAGGGGTGCTCTGAGGGCTCTAGGGACATCTAGACACTATAGGCAGGGCAGATAATCCCAGGAATTTGGCATCTTGTCAGTGGGCCTTATCTTAGAATGTAGGTTCCCCAAGTTAGCAGAGTTAGACTCATTTATAATTTCCTTATATATGGCTCTTCTGCCCCTCATATTTGAACCTATAATTTGCTCTATACTCATTAAATATATGTACCAGAAACTTAAATATTTGGTCTGTTCATATGTTGACTGAACCCTGAATCTCAGCAGAGAGATGAACACTCCAGTTCATCAGACTTGCCCAGGACAACTAACAAAAGGATAATGATGGATAGTATCGACTCTAAAAAACAAAGTGTATCTACAACTGCAAGCAAGACATTTCCATCCAGCTGCCCCATGGGATCTAAGCCCCATCTCAATCAGAAACGGAACGGGCACCTCCAAGCCAAAATCTTCATAATTGAGTAATAAACAAACATAAGACAGGGTGGTTGGATTGGACTATCCATGGAGTTGGGGGGAGGGCTGGAAGAAGGAAGAGGTGAAATCTGGAAGTTTGTAGGTCTGTTGTTATAACTACAATGGTGGGAATTTTGGGGGGGCAAATATGGCAGGTCAGGGTTACTGGTACCGGACATCTGGGGTGGGGAAATATGTGGGATAGGACGGACCTGGGACAGGTTTTTATGGAATAGGAAAGTATTCATCTTGTCATAATGTGATATCTCAGTGGGTGGAGACCCACACAATAAAAAACAAACTATGAAACTCCTATCATGGGGAGACCTGCTATGTTCTCAGTTAGAGGGTAAGAATCTCTCGAGAACATAAACAGTGCCTAGTAAAAGAAAATAGACCAATATGTCAAGTCCTCAATATTATCGCATGTAACTATGAGCCTTTCTCTTCAAAAATTGAAACTTAGTGCTTACGTAGGTTATGAGGGGAAGTGGAGGGAAGAATAGAATAGATAGATTTGGGCATTTTTAGGGCTTTGGAATTGTTCTGCATGATCTTGCAATGATGGATACAAGCCATTATAAATTTTGTCAAAACCTATAAAAGTGTACAGTGCAAAATGTAAACCATAATATATATATATATTGATCATGGTTAGTTGCAATGCTTCACTATTTTTTCATCAATTTTAAGTAATATATCATACTCAGGGAAGATGTTATTAATAGGGTAAAATGTGAGAGGGGGTGGAGGTGAGTTATATGGGAAGCCCCTATATTTTCTATGTGACTTTTCTGTAACCTAAAGTTTCTCTGAAAATAAAGCAAAAAAAAAAAAAAAAAAAAAAGACTTGGGGAACATATAGAAGAAATTGTCACTGTATTTAAAAGACAGCATATCTTATGGTGATGAAAGACACAATGAAAAAAATTTATTTTTTAATTTTGTATTGTATTTATTTTTCATTCTTATTATTTATTATAATTTTTTAAATTGCCTTTTTTATGAGATTTTAGATTGCAGAAGGGTCACAACTGTGACAGGAGAGGATCACAGGTGTGGGATGTCAGTTGTAAGGAGGTGTGTGGGGAGGGTGCATCTAGGGCATGCCTCTATGGAATATGAATATGTTCAGTGTTCATGGGCTGTTGTCTGGGTGGGTGGAGACATATAATCGAAAGAATATTGAATTCCCATCCTGGGAACTCCTGCTACATTCTCTAAGAGAGTGGCAAGTATCCCTAGAACACATGGGCAAAGGAAGACAGACAAATAAGCAAGGCCTTTGATATGATAGTAAAGGTTGTACTTACGAACCTTATTCTTGTAAAACTGAAAATCAGCCTACTATTATATATTGCCTAAGAATTACCTCCTAAAAGCCTCCTTGTTGCTCAAATGTGGCCTTTCTCTAAGCCAAACTCAGCATATAAATGCACTACTTTCCCCCCAGTGTGGGTCACGACTCCTAGGGATGAGACTCCTGCCACCGAGGGATTATTACCAAGTGCCAACTAAGGATGCATTTGGAAAAAGACCTTGACCACAAGGGTGGAATATTAAATATCAATGAGCTTTATAGCTAAGAGATTTCAAAGTGATTTGGGAGGTCATTCCACAGGTTACTCTTGTGCAAATCTCAGCAGAATCTCATTGACTGCCACAGTAAACAGTGTCCCAAGCAGGGGTCTCCTGAAGGCTCTAAGAGATGGGAAAATACGAAAGGCAGGGCAGATAATCTCAGTTATTTGATACCCTGTCAGTGGGCCTTACCTTGGGATATATGTTCCCCAGTGTAACAGAGTTATACTCTTTTATAATTTCCCTACACATGGCTTTTCTACCTCTTTTATTTGAACCTATAATTAGCACTATAATATATGTATCAGAGACTTAAATCTTTGTTCTCTTCATATGCTAGTTGATCTCTGAATCTCAGGAGAGTTGCAACACCTACTCTCCAGTTCATTGGACTCACCCAGAACAACTAATAAAAGGGTGATTATGGACAATGCCCATCCCCCCAAAACAGGTCATCGGCAAATGCAAGCAAGACAGTTTCATCCATCTGCCCCACAGGATCTAAGCCCCTTCTCAATCAGAAACAGACTGGGCATCACCATTCCAAAATCCTCAACTTGAGGAATGAACTGACATAGGGGAAATGCAACTATGGACTACAGTAGATTTATTATTATTCTAGTAATGACAGAACTTGTAACACTGATATGAAGGCAGTAATCACCAGAGGTTTTGAGGGGGAGAGGGAAGCATAGGTATAACATGGGACATTTTGGGGGTATTGGAACTGTCCTGCATGATATTGCAATGACAGATACAGGCTATTATACATTTTGCCAAAATCTATAAAATTGTGTGGGGCAAAGTGTAAACTATAATGTAAACTGTAGAATATGGTTAGTAACAATGCTTCAATATGTATTCATCAATTGTAACAAATGTACCACACTAATGAAAGATGTAAGTGTGGGAGGGGGAGGGAGTGTAGCACAGGGAATCCCCTTATATTTTCTATGTAGCATTTATATAATCTAAAGCTTTATAAGTATAAAATGACATTTAAAAATGGCATCTAATTTTACCAAGTATATGCTATTTGATATACTGAAAACAATAAAATTATGATTATAACAGCATTAGAATATCTATCCTTTTTTTGAGCATTCACAAAGCACCACATATTAAGAATTATGTAATTATGTTCTGTTTGGAGACACTTGCTTAATATGATGCACTATTCACCTTACATGCATTTAATCCTGACAATGACAATGAAACAGTATCTACCTATATCTCTATTTTCCAGATAAGAAAACAAGGTTGTGAGAAATTGAGTGAGTTGCTTATGGTAATATGTGGCAGATAAGAAGCCAATCGGGAATTCAACCAGGATTTGAGGTCATGAATAACTGTTCTAGAGCTTTTGCAGTCAATAGTATGAAAGGTTGCTTCCTCTGTGTGGGTTTTTCAATTTGTGTATTTATCTATTCTAGAATCTATATTCAGTTTTCACTATGGGCTGTGTTCCCTGCTGTTATTGGAGATATCACAATGAACATAACTAATTCCAAATTCATGCCCACATACCCTATACTAATATATTTAGGTATCTAATGTAGTGCAACATTTGATAAGGTTGACTGGTTGTGAGGTTTTCATAGAAATAACTAGATTTCTTTTGCTCTTGAAATATTTTTAAAGGAGAAGGAAGAAAAGGGAGGATAACCACAACTCTAGCAATTTACATATTCAACTAACAACCAACTTTAAGTCGTTGAAAAATGAAACATTCGTTAGTAGAAGACTACCTATATAGGAACAGAATAAAGAAAATTCTAGTTTACTGGTCTCACTTATGCAGTTTGATTTTTGTGGACATTGAAAGAACAGAAAACTGCAAGGTAAATGCCATATTCTTGACATCATGTTTCTGGTTTGGATCTTGTAAAAGATAACAGGCAAGGTTTCTTTAAACTCTAATGAGCACTCAAGATTTTATCTTTAACCTCAAATAGTCACAGCCATTTAGTGTCTTTGCTTTTCCCAGTCTATTATCATATTTGGTCGCTGAAGATCTTTGACATCAACATTAAAATCCCCTCAACTAGCTACCTTTTACTGAGGCTATCAGAGGTGAAATAAGTTCCTTCTTCTTATGATCAATGAGAGGTAAAGTCAAGCTCGATATTTTATTTCAGTGATCTATATATATTTTCCGGTGGGTATAAAGAGTAGATGATTTTTATACTGCAATTATGGGATAAGCTGCCTATTCAAATAAAAAAGAATAACCAGGAATCATCTAACAAAAATTTCTTAACAGGAAAACTCATTTTCCAAAATTCAGTACAATGTTATGAAGTCAACTTCCCATCCTCTCTTTAATAGATAGCTTTCTGAGAGCGCTCTTGCTTGCTAAGCATCTTTGTCAATTCTTTTCCTGTAAAATCTTTTAAAATTCTTCACACAAATATAATTGTCTTTTGGTAAAAACTTGTTTCTAAGTGCTATATCTTGGTTTGGGCTAGATTTTACTGATTCGTATGCTGATTCTATTGCTTCATTCCAGAATTCATGCTGTTCATATAGCTTTCAATTTTCCACAATGTGTGTCTCTAGCATCATTAGGTTTATTCTTTTCATTTCACTTAGAGGCAACGTTGGTTCAAAATGCAGTGTTTTTTTTTGTTGTTGTTGTTTCAATTAATAAGCTGGCTCCAGAAGCTCTGATCCTCAAGCTTAAAAGATGTAGAAAATGAAGTAAAAGGAATTTGAAAATTCTCAGATCAATAACATTTCTCATTTGGTGATTTGAAAGGAAAAGTTTTTGCAAATCTATTAGAGAGCAAATTCCCCAAATATAAGAGTTTTCCATTTCTAATTTTAATACATTTTCATTTTGTAAAATAGCATACAACTCAAAAAGCAGGTTTAACTTAAATGTACATTATAACAAATAATCTAAAATCTAAAATCTATGTAACAACCTCTCAGATCAAAAGATCAAACATTCCCATAACTTCATACCTGCCACCGAGTGTCCCCTTTTTATCACAATCTGCTTCCTTTCACTTGTTAATAGTGGCTAACATGAATTTTAAGGTAATTTTCATGCTTTTCCTTCTAATTCTACCACTTATGCATGTATCACAAAACAATATAGTTAATTTGGAACAGGTGGTCTTTTTTCACATAAATTCTCATTCTATGTGCTCTTCTCCAATGCGGCCTTACCATTCCCACATTGAATGTTGGACCCCAGTTCTCGCCCGTTAAATGCGGGCTAACCTTTATTACTCATTTATAACCAACAGAATGAAAAATAAGTGACTCTATGTAACTTCTGAGGCTTTTTAGAAGTCCTGTAGATTCTGCCTGGGCCATTTTTCTTTACTAGAGAAATTGTGGGTTTACAGAACAATTGTGCATAAAATACAGGATTCCCATATACCACTCTATTATTAACACCTTGCATTGGTGTGAAATATTTATTACAGTTGATGATAGCACATTTTTATAATTGTACTATTAACTATAATCCATGGTTTAACATAGGGTTCAATGTGCTGCATTGCAGTTCCATGGAGTTAAAAAAATATATTCTGTTACCATAATTACTCTCTTACATTTCCCCTTGTAATCACATTCAGATATAATATTTCAGTGCTGTTAATTCACAATGTTGTGCTACCTTCACCACCATCCCTGAAATCTGGAAAGACAGGAAATTCAAGAGGGTCAAAGCCCTCTTGACTTATCTGGATCATATTTGGAGAAAAAAGCAGTATAGTCCAGATATGAATTGTAATGTGTCCCCTAAAAAGATATACTGCTATTGGAACTTCCAGTACCTCAGATCATGATCTTTTTTTGGAAATAGGGTCATCACAGATTTAATCAGTTAAGACGAGCTCATATTGAATTAGAGTGGGTCCTAAGAAGAGGGGAAGAGACACAGAAATACATAGGAGAGAAGACCATGTGAAGATGGAGGCAGAGCCTGGAGTGACACTGCTGAAAGCCAGGGAACAGCAAGGATTGCCAGTCATCACCAGAAGTTAGGAAGAGACAAGTAAGGATGCTTTCCAGGAGCACTTGGGGAGAAAATAGTCTTACAGACACTTAGACTCAGCATGTGTGGCCTCCAGAACTATGGAAGAATATATTTCTGTTATGTTAGGTCAACAATTTTGTGGTAATTTGTTAGGTCTGTCCCAGGAAACTAAATCAAACATTTGGTGCTGAGAAGTAGAGTGCTTCTGTAACTAATTCCTAAAGTTATGAAAGTGGCTTTTGAATTGGGTAATGAACAGTGGCTGAACAAATTTTGATGTGCATGATAGTAAGAGCCTACCCTGTCCTGTATAGAATGTTGTTAGAACTATTAACACTTGGATGCTTCTGTTAAGATCTGAGAGGAAAATGAGGGACATGTTATTGGAAACTGGTGGGAAGGTGATCCTTGCTATAGAGTGGCAGCAGAAAACTTGTTTGAATTTATTCTACTTTTGGGTAGAAATTAGAACTTGTTAGTGAAGACTTGGATATATAACTGAGGAAATTTACAAGCTACATGTGAAAGGTACAGCACAGCTTCTCCTTGCTGCTCATTAACAAAGTGGGAGGGAAGAGATAAATTGAAGAATGAAATGTTAAGCACAGATCAACCAATGATTGATGATTTGGAGCATTCTCAGCCTATCCAGATAGCTTTTTCTGGATACTGGGCCAAGGTTGTTGTTGGACAACCTTTGGCTAAAGAGTGAGACATGTGACTCATAGATCCAATCAATTATCTAAGAAGAGCTCAGACTGCCAATTAGGACTGAAGGGTTAAGTGATGGGAATAAATGAAGGAAGGATGTCAGAAGATTGGGATTCTATAGACAGGAACAGAAAGATTGAGCCACTCAGCTGGGAAAATGCATTCTTCTTCAAAAAAAGGGAAGAATAACTCTGATGCTGGTTCAGAAGCCAGCAGGGCTGCTGCTACCACCATGGACTTAGAAGGTGTGGGTCCCAGAGTGAGGCCACCATTTCCTAGGTTCAAAGACAAAAAGTTTTGGGCCAAAAGGGCATGGCCCCCGCATTGGGCACAGAGTCTGGAAACCTGAAGAAATTTGCCCTGCTCCGATGTGAATTTGCTTTAAACCAATGACCCTTTATTTCCTCCTCTGTGCCTTTTGGAATGCAAACAGCTATCTGATGCCAATCTCACCATTGTATTTGGGAAGCAGATAACTTATTTCATAGATCAACAAGACTTTTGCTCCAAGATGTATCAGTCCCAGAATTTCACCCATACCTTATTTAGATATTTTAGAAGATGAGCTTAAGACTTTTTGACTTCACTACATTTAGATGAGATTTTTGGATTTAGAGTTTATGGTGGAATGTGTTAAGACTTTGAGGGATGTTAGGATAAGATTAATATGTTTTGCACATGGATAGGACTTGGGGAGTGGGGTAGAGGACATATTCCTATGGGTTGAATTGTGATGCCAAAAAGATATGTTTAAGTCATAACCCTCAGTGCCACAAAACGTGACCTTATTTGGAAATAAGGTCATTGCATGTGCAATCAGCTGAGGTCAAACAGGCTTGGGTTAGACCCCTAATCCAATATGATCAGTGTCCTTATAAAAAAAGATAAAGAGACACATAGAGACACCGAAGAGAAAAGGCCATGTGAAGATGGAGGCAGAGATTGGAGTTATGCAGGCACAAGCCACAGCATGCCAAGCATGGGAGACTAATCACTGAAAACTAAAGAGCGTAAGGAAAGATTCTTCTCTAGAGCCATTGGAAGAGCATGCAACACCTTGATTAGACTTCTCATCTCCAGAACTATTGGAGAATACATTTCTATTGTTTGAAGCCACCAAGATTGTGGTGATCTGTTATGTCAGCCCGAGAAAACAAATAGAAACCATAAACTGCCCTGTGTATCTATTTGTGACCAACTTGCCTCTTTTTATTAGCACCCAGCCATCTTGGATTTAGGGCACACCCTAATCCATTTTTATCTTATCTTAACTGATTATATTGCAAATTATCCTATTTCCAAATAAGATCACATTCCCAGGTATAGATGGTTAGGACTTCAACAAATCATTTTAGGGGACAAAATTCAATCCACAAAAAACACTGGAGTGGTAATTTTGATGAATTACTGGTGGCAGAGTATGGAAACTGAGAGTGAATAATTCCTGGAGCCCGTGGTCTCCCAGGTCTATTAGGCTCTTGTGCATTTTACCACCAAAAACCCTACTAGGTTGTCAGGGTGAAGATCTGAGAAAAGTCTCCTCATGGTTCTGGCAGGGGGAGGAGAAGAGAAATAATTATTAGTTATGCCCGGATATTTTCCATAACAAGGGCCTATGCTTCAAGGGAAAGGTTTTACCAGAGTCTTATCCTACTTGGGGGAAACCGCCACTCAAGACCCTTTTAGATTCTTGTTTTACCAAAGGCTGCAAAAAGCTTTATCACTGGAATAACACATGCCAAAGACACAAGCCCTGTGAAAGACTGAGATTTATTCATAAGGCTAAAGAATGATTCCCCTTCCCCACACCAGGCAACCATACCTGCAGGGCTCAAGAATAATAATAGCGCATTCTGCAGAGGAAGCTCTAATGTGGAGAAGCATGTACACTGTCTTATAATCTTGCATAAATATGTCTAATTTTAAAATTCATTCTATTGTAGCATATTTCAGTAGTTTTACAACACTGACCAATCTGAAATAATATAATTATTCCAATGTATCCTGGTGTATATGTTCAAGAGATCTTTGTTTGTAGGCCACATCATCAAATTAAAAGATAATAGTTAAGGGACGGTGTATGGGGATTCTACACATGTGTGTGAATGTTTTGTAAGTTCACAACCACTGTAATAAAAATATATTTTAAAAAATAATAGGGTGGGCTGGGGGAAAAATACACCAAATGTAGGATATGGATTTTAGTTAGTAGTAATATTTTTAGATGCTCTTTCATTGTTTGTAACAAATGTTTCACAACAATGCACAGTGTTGGTGAAGGGGTGATGTATGGGACCCCTGTATGATGTTATGCATGTTTACTTTGTAAGTTCAAAGCTTTTACTATACACTTACTGTTTATTTATGTGAATGTATGAATGATGTACTTCAATAAAAAATACATTAAAAATAAAATTAAATTAAAAAAGATAATAGTAAACTGTTTTTAAAGTGGTTGTGTTTTGTTATGATCCTGAGAGCATCATATTAGTTTTAATTCACTGATGTCCAAAGGAAATTTCTACGATGATAGAAAAGTTTTACATCTCTGCTTTCAAGTATGTTAACCACTAACAATATAGAGTACGGCTATTGGGCTAGTGTGTGGAAGAATTATTTTTTCTTTTCAAATATAATGTTGATTGATTTATTACGAACTTTTAATAATGACTATTATATAAGAACAAATCATGCAGAATTGTCCAAATTTTATACTTTACAACTTTTATGACAGATGGTGGAGAATTTCTTTTATAAACATCTATATATCCTCTTTGTCCATTGTTCTAGTCCATTTTTTCTAGTGGAATATTTGTTATCATTGCTTCTCACTGATTATTTAAATATGATGAATATCATCACTTTCCTTTATATTTATGTTGCAAGCTTCCTCCCCCTTTTTTGGCTTATAATTTTAATTAATATACTGTTTCTATCGAAAAAAAGTCTATATCATTAAATCAAATTTCAAATTTATTTTTATAACTTAAATTATTAAATTTATTAAATTTAACAATCTTTTATTTTATGATAATATTTTATTTTACCTTTTTATATGGAATATTTTAAAAATATCCCAGATTAGACAAAATAGTAAAATGAAACTCTTTACTCAGTTTTAAAAATATTTAATCCATGGGCTAGATTTATCTCATATCTATTACCACACACTCCTGCTCAATATATTTAAAGCAAATCTCAAACATTATCTAGTTTAATTTATTTTAGTACAATCTCTTAAAATTAAGGACTATTTTTAAAATGTGACCACAATGCATTTATCACACCTAAATTTAAAAAAAATTCACCTAACTCCATAATATCATCAAATAGCCCATTAATAATCTTATTTTCCCTCTTAGTTTATAAATCATTTTAAATCTATTTGAAATGGAATTCGAATATTTGCCATACATTGCTTTAGTTTGAGATGTTTGTTTCTTTTACAATGTAAGTCCCCGCTCTTTCTTCCTTTTTTTTTCCTTGTAATATTTTATTGAAGAAACATTTATTTTGTCCTGTAGAATTTCCAAGTTTTAAATTTCCTGACTGTATCCCAGTGATGTTATTTAGAATATAGTTCTACCTATTTTGTTTAATATAAGTCACTTTTTAGAGGTAAAATCATGTTCAGATATATACTTCTTTTATTTTTTGGAAGACTACTTTATAAGTGATGTTTAAATATATTTGGAAATACTAATGTCCTATTGTTTCTATTTTTTGATGTTATGAGCCATGACAATTGCCTAGATTCAGTAACTGAGTAGTAACTGGAAATGCTGGTAAATTCTGTAAATTCATATTCACCTTTCATTTAGAGTTCTTTAGAAATTTTCCTTTATAACTTCTATTATTCTGAGATCCAGATTGTATAAGACAAGTAAGATACATGTTTTATTTCTTTCCTTTAATTACGAGTTTTCAAAGTTATTTGGTGACCCCTTAATCTTCTAAAGGTGACCAATGAGGACTTTTAGGGATTATTATAAATGCAAATATTTAAAATCTTTTATATATTTCAGTATTTTTTATTACAAATATACACATTGCATATAAGAATTGATTTAAGAAATTGATATAATAAAACAATGTTAGGCTATTACTAATCCATTACAGAAAATGTGTGTTCATGTATTGGGCTTTCTTAAATGACTATTAATAAAATCATAATTTTCCCCAAACCAATCATGTATTTCTTTGAAGGATACTTTCCCAGGTAATTGGTATTTTTAAATTGCAATTTTCTCCCTGTCAGTTGTTGTTATATAGAACAAAAGTTTGTTCTGTGTAATGATTTTATATCCATGAGTCTTGCTAAACCCTCATCAGTTACGTAACTTAAGGTGTTTTTCTTTTTTTCTTTTTCTATGCATATAATGATATCAATTTAAATAATGATATTATGTTCAATTCTTTTGCAATCCTTATACACACTGGCTTTTACCTAAATTATAATAATTAATATTAACAGACACTATAGGCATCTTTGTTTTATTCATGATTTAAGAGAAAAAATTCAGAGTTTTAACATTGAATATAATGTTTTCTGTAGGAATTTATATATACCTTAGTCATATTAAAGAAAATATTATTTTCCTGACAAAATAAGATACTTACCACAAATGAATATTAAATTATGTTAAAATTTTTCTGCATTTATGGAAATTATCAATTATATTCTTCTTTTTCTGTTAATGTGGTAAAATTGGTTCATATTTTAATGTTAAATAATATGCATTTCTGAGATAAGCCCAAATGCTCATGATGTAGAATTCATTTTCTATTTCGCTTTAGTGTAATTTTCTTCTTTTGTTCAGATTATGAGATTGGCCCATAATTTTCCTTTCTCTTAAAGTCTATTCCAAGAATTTGAAGTTGCATTGCATAAATTTGGGGGATATTTCCTCCATTTCTACATGTTCCTAAATTTTCTGAATGGTTAAAATTATTCTTCATTGAAATTTTGGTGTAATTTGCTATTGAATCCAAGCCAGATGTGTGTGTATGTTTGTGTGTGATTTTGTTTTTAAAGAGGGTTTTCTTTTTAAAACTCAAGTCATATTATTGAATGGTTATATAAGTATTCTAGTTTTCTTGTTTACTCTTGAATGAAGGAAAATATTCATTCATCTAAATTTTCAAAATATTGGCATGAAACTTCCCATAATCTCCTCATTTATCTTGTTAATATCTGCAGCATCTGTTATAAGGTATCTTTTTTATTTCTAATATTTATTGTTTGTGTTTTCTTGCTTGCTCATTTGTGCACTTATTTGTTTCTTAATCATCATTGTGAGAGATTTTCCAATTAATTTGCTGGAAAATGAATATTTGACTTAATTTTACTTTCTACTTCATTAATTTGGGCTTCACTCTTTATTTTTTATACCTTCTTTATGCTATTTTTCTATATTTTTTAAATCTCTTTTTAAAATATAAACATCAAGCTATTTTATCATTTGAAAGACTAGTACAAACATTTTTTTTCTGTACCATTTTTTTTCTGAGCCATGACAGTTGATATGGTACACCTTATACCAGAGTAGTTACCTGTATAATTCCTACAAGGATTTTCTCTTATATAATCCAAAATAACTATAAAAAACAAGAAATTATCAGTGATGCACTATGTCCATCTAAACTACAGTACTCTTTCAGGTTTCATATGCTATACCAATAATGTGCTTTACAGCAAAGCATCTAGTCTGCAATTATTTGTTGCATGTCTCTTTAGTCTCTTTCCATCTAAAACAGTACTTTAGTCTTTCCTTGAGATGATGCTGCTCACAATTACACTCAATTATTATAGAGACTGTCTCACTTTTATGTTTTCCTTATGAGTCATATGATTACATTGCTATACATCTTTTGGCAGATATGTCTCTGAATTTATGGTGTGGTCTTCTCATTGCATCAGTTCAAGCTGCATATTAATTTTGACTTGTCCCATTATATGGTCATGTTGACATTGTTAACTTGATTTAGAAAGTGTCTCCCAGGTTTTTCCTCTGCGAAATTGCTCTTTTCTCTTTTTCTCCTTTATTGCCTTCTTCTAGATTTACTATTTTGTTTTTTATCACTTTTTGTCTACTAGATTGGAAATTATACACTGTGTCTTATTTTTCTAGGGTTTAACTAAAAATTAAACACATACTTAATAAGGTTAAAATTTAACTAAAAGAAGTAATCTCTTTCAAGACAATAAAATTACATTAAAACACTTTAGCTCTATGTTCTTAATATATTCTGGTGTTAAGTACTTTAATTCTATATAATATTTATAGCACCACAAGATGTTATTTTTGATATGTTACACATTTATGTCTCTTCAGATACATACACATCTTTGATCTACATTTCTTCCTGAATCTCAGATTTTTAACCTAGTGTCATATTTCTTCTATCTGGATTATACAGTTCAGAACTTCTTTATTGAAAGTTGGCTCATTCCCATCTCTCAGAAGTAATGGAATGGGACAACCCTCCTCAGACCCATGTATCTAGCTAATGATTTTGTAGCAATCTATTGGCCGTCAATCCAATGCATTATACAGAGTCAATCTGCAAAGTGATTCACTGGAGCAGTCTTAGCTGAACCTTTAACAGAACATTCCAATACGGCATAAGGCTCGCTATTTCTGGATGATGGGATAAACCATACTACTAGTGAATCTCAGTGTTATATGCCTGTTATTTCACCTGCTTTTTGGTAAAATAAACCCCTTAATCTGAGCCAATTTAGTTGTAGTTTCTAGCCTACTCTGTTATATTCACTTTTAGAAACATCAAGCTGGGAGACTTTGTGAATTGGAGTAAGAGAATAAAGACCTCTGCCTCCCTCTTTAACATATGCCATTCTTATCTTAAGGCAGAGAAAAAGGCCTGTTATCTAGAACCCTAAAAGCTGTGTCTGTGATGGCAACGAAATTCCTTCACAACATAGAAAAAATCTGGGTTATACTTAAATTTCAGAACTGATAGATAAAGTTATAGAAACACATGCACATTTTCTCAGAAAATTGTGGCAAAGCACAAACAAATATATGGTGAGAATTGACAGTAAAGTTCATGATAAAATGTGACAAAAGGTAAAATTTTAAAGTATTGGCATATAATATAAATGATCTGCCTGAGATCATTTGTAGGCCCGAGTCTACCCATTAGAAACAATGGCAATTTTCACAGACTCCTACAATATATGACAATAACAGACAGCCACCAAATTTCAGAGAATTCACAAAATTCACATTTATTTCTCCGTGTACTGCACTACCATTCTGTGATGGAGGCTCTCTCTTGGTACTTGGCCATTAGTCATTTTGGTAAGAGGAAGAAGACATGGTAAATTGCACACTCACGTGAAAAGCAGCTTACTGAAAGTGACATACATTACTTCTATTCATATTTTGTTGGCCAAAGGTTTCCTGGCCTTGCCTAATTTCAAAGCAATGAGGAATTTTGGTCTTACAAAGAACACAGGAAAGAAGGAGAAATGCAACATTTCAGGAAAGCCCTAGGGGCCAGTGCAACGAAAGTTTGTGAAGGGGGAGGAAGAAAACATTGCAGAGAAAGGGTTGGATTATTCTAGATGGACTGGAACAGGAAGATCTGGAAGTCTAAAATCTCAAATTCTTACGTGGAACATTTAGCTTCTATTTTCTCAGAATGGATTCTGGCTAGTCGTTTATAAACCTAGCACCGGGTATTGAACCCAGGACTCTATCCTTGCGAAGCAGGACCTCAGCCACTGAGCTACACCCTCTCCCTGGATCATCTTCTAAATAAGACCGGCGTTGAGCCTAGAATGCCCTTGAGCTGAAAGCCTGACTTACAGACATACAAGAAGAGCTTTAGTCTCCAATCAAACCCTAAAACTGAGAGTCTTTAACACACCCCTTATAAGCAGAAAACTAAAAAAACCTAATGGCTATATACTTTGATTTTCTCATTTCAACTATAACAGAATTTAATGCTTCTCAAACTTAGGGCTCTAAAAAACATCACCAGGGGAGTTAACAAAAACAAAATATTTTTTTTCAACAACTACAAACTGTTTAATTTCTATGTCTGGGAGAAATTTGCTAATCGGAATTTGCAAAGTGCCACAAATAGATAATAGATGCAGTTGTACCAGTGACACATAACAATGTGCTAATAGATGTGGCATTGTTTTTGGAGTCATTCGAACTTAGGTTCCAGTTTAGCTTTACCACTCGGTAGCTACTTGAACTCAGAAAATTCTTACCCTCAGGCTAAAAATATCCTTACCTCTAAAAAGGAAAGATTTTATTTTATTTCATTTTATTTTGATGAACATATAGTATATATTTAATGATAATAGGACTATATTGCATTTTCTTCTCTAATGATATCTATCTCATTTAGACATAGAATGAAATGAGATTTTAAAAGGATAGAGCTCAGCATGGTCTCTATATCAGAGAAACTACCCACTAAATAATAATTATTGCTCTTGTGGTTATTATTATTGATTATTGTTATTGTTAGCAAAATTAGTGGTGATGGTAATTGTAGTATCATCATGCAGTTTGGATTAAGGTATGTGTGATATGATAGGTCAAGTGAGGTTTTGCTTGGCTCTAAGATGAGCTTTGCATGGGAGAAACCTGCACACAGTGGTCCATTCTTTACTTCATTACAGGCCATTTGCTTTGTCAACTGCTTTCACTTTTGTCCTTTTTACTTAAGTTAAAAAAAAAAAAAATCTCTTAAATATCTGCATTGCTCTGTGGCTGGAAGTGTTTTCTTTTTAATGTGGTAGAAATTGAAGAGGAAGATGAATCCATTCTTTCCTCTGGAGAAGAATTTCTCTCTCAACATTGGCACTGTTGATATTTTGTGCCATGGGAGGGGGCTGTCCTGTGCCCCTGGCTTTTATGCTGTAGATGTCAGTAACACCTCTTGAATGGTGACAATGAAAAATGCCTCTGGGCATTGCCAAATGTCCCACAGAAGGCAAAATTTCCCCTAGGTGAAAAACACTCTTCTAGAGAGAAAAAAATAATAATTAACCCACCTAGTAATGCTACTTCTTCACAAGGGATCTTTTCATTTTATTGTCCATAAAAGTCATAGGCTTGGAAATATAAGATATGACCTACATAAGAAAGGCAATGGCACAAACCTTCCATGTGTTGTAAATCATGTACCTACTATCCAATGTTACAAAGCAGGGGCTGAGAATAGTTGTTGGGGAAATAGTTGATAAAAGCATGCCTGTTATAATTACACTGATGTATGTTATTTTTAAGAAGAGGAGAATGAACAGAGTATTAAATCTGAAAAAACTAAGGAACTTTGTTCTTTGATGCATAGCAATACCTTTAATACATTCAGGAATTTCTAATTCAAGTTTTATGTATTTTAAGCATATATATTTAATAGCTTTCTCTACTTAAAAGGAGATTACAAAAATATGAGAAAATATGTGTCAGCATTGCAAATTGATAGATATCTTCCAAACACCAAAACTTAGAAATTTGTGTTATACGTAGCTTTGGTGAATCAAGGTTGCAGAAAAGCTAATTACCTTGATTCAGTGCACATAAAAGAAAACCCCACAGAGGAAAATGAAACAAGCCTTACCTGGACTCTACCACACTGTTTAAGACTGGGGCTATCAGAGGTCATAGTTGAAATAAGGTATGGGTCAGTTGTTTGAGTGAAACTATACATATACAAGGACTAAGAGAGGTAACTAATGCAATAGAGTAATAACCCCATGGAAGTTACTTCTTTAATAAAAGAGAGTGTGACAGCTCATCTTTAATGAGAAAATAGCTATTCTGCTTAATGTCAAGCTATTGCAGCAGAATTAATCAAATGATACTTTCATCAAAGTGAATTGTGGGCATTTGAATGGTAAAGAATTAGAACAAAGAAGAAAAAAACAAAAATACTAACTTTGAGGCAATAAATACAGTTTTCTAAATATAAGAACAAAAATATTTTACATCAGACTTTTCCTCCACAATATTAAATGCCAAATAAATTCAACAAATTATCTAAATTTGAAGGAAACAAGTTGTGATCCGCAAAATGATAAAGAAGAAAAACGATCATTCCCTCTTTAGAGCAGAAAGACCATTTCAGACATGGAAGGATGAAAAAAAACCATGAAGAAAATCATTAGATTCATTCTAGAATATTAAGAAACAAATCACAGGCAAAATAGGAAGTTGAAAAAGTAAATAGAAGTGGGCAATTATATTAGTGTAACTTAGAATTACATCTCTTTAATTGTTAACTTGTATGTAAATTTTAGCAATTTTGAAAAACCACTTTGAAATAGAAAATATATAAATAAACATATTATATTGTACTTTAATATTCCAGATTATTACAAAAAGAATTGCAAGGGAAGTGATTAAAGACTATTCAGGAGAATTAAATAATTATTGTTTTTATATTTATTATGAAATATGAAATAAATGACTTCATTATTTTAAAATACCAATATAAGGAAAATAAAAATAGGATCTTGGTCTTTTAAACTACAAGAGAAAGTAGAGTAATTAACTTGATGTGTACCACTTATTACTCACCAACATCTATTGTATTTTTTTTATTAAATTTATGACATCACTCTCTCCAAGTTTAGGTGTGCACATATGCAGTTAGGTGTGGCTGATGAACTTCAGGACAATGAAATGGTAGTGGAAATTGTATGTACAAATTTCTGCATCAATTCCATTTCAAAGACAAGTTTCTTCCCTGAAATTCCTTTCCTTCTCTTTCCAGCTAGAGAGAATATATGTTGCAAACCATCTTTGACCATGCAGTCAGGGCCATATGTGAGCACTGGCAGAGTAACAGGATAAAATAAATATCTCCTGGAGCAAAGCTGCCACCCACCTGAAACATTCCTTTCTAGGCTTATCATGTTTTGGTTTGCTAAAGCTGCTCAAAGCAGATACCAAAAAATGGTTTGGCTTTTAGCAATGAGAAACAAGTTTACAATTTTGAAGCTGATAAAAATGTCCAAATGAAGGCATCACCAGGCAATGCTTTCTTCCCAAATACCGGCTGCCAGTGATCTGGACTCCTCTGCCACATGGCAAGACACATGACGATGTCAGCTTTTCTTTCCCTTCCCTGCCAGGTTTAGTTGCTTTCAGCTTCATGTTTCCATGGCTTGCTCTCTCTCTCTCTCTCTCTCTCTCTCTCTCTCTCTCTCTCTCCCCCCCTCCCTCTCCTTCTCTCTCTCCTTCTCCCTCTCTCTCGTAGTATTCATCTCATTTATAAAGGACTCCACTAAGAGGATTAATACCCACCTTGTGCCATGTCTTAACTGAAATAACCTCATCAAAATGTCCTACCTTCAATAGGTTTACATAAACAGGAGTGGATTAACTTTAAGAACATACTTTTCTTAGGTACCTACAGCTTCAATCCATTATACCTGCTATTTCAACCACATTATTTGGATATAATTTTGTTATAGCACTGTATAAAATAAATACATAACGGAGCCAACTACAAATTAGACAAAAACTAGCTCTTGAACCAAAATGTTTAATGACCCCTTTTCCACAAAGGTCACAAAAATAAAATACTATTCTCAAAGCATAAACTCTTTTTCTATTATAAATATTTTATTTTTAAAAAGATATTTAAATTATATAAATGTCACATAAAAAATATAGGGGATTCCCACATGCCCCACTCCCCACACCTCCCACATTTTCCCACATTAACAACATGCTTCATCAGTGAGGTACATTCATTGCAATTGATGAACACATTTTGGAGCATTGCCACTAAGCATGGATTAAAGTTTACCTTGTATTTACACCCTCTCCAACCCAATTCTGTAGGTTATGGAAAGATTTACAATGCCCTGTATCTGTTGTTGCAATGCCATTCAGGACAATTCCCAAGTCCCAAAAATACTCCCACATTACACCTGTTTTTTCCTCTCCCTGCCCTCAGAACCTCCAGTGGCCACTGCCCCAACATCAATGATATAATTTCTTCCATTGCTATAATCACAATGTCTATAATAGAATACCAGTAAGTCTACTTTAGTCCATAGTTCATTTTTGCAAAATTATATCCAAATAATAATGCAATTTAAAAAATGGAGCTAAAGTGCATTCTGGGATGGTGATGTCCACTCCACCTCTAATTGAGAGGGGGCTGAGATCTCATAGGGCCAATGGATGAGACTCTCTTGCTTGCAGTTGTAGATTTTTTCAGTTCTTTAGATGCTCGTTGTCCATCACCACTTCCATGTTAGTTGTCCTGGCTGAGACCAATGAACTGGAGAGTAGGTGTTGCAACTCTGTTGAGATTCAGGGTCCAGCTGGCACATGGAGAGCCCAAAGATTTAAGTCTTGGATGTACATCTACCAACTCTAGTACTAAGATTAAACTTTTAATAATACTGAAATGAAAATTAGTTTGAAAACCAGAAATTTTGAGGAATCCTGAAAGTGTGAACTTGACAAACTAAAACTAATAGAAAAAGACTTCAGAAGGGGAGACACAAAATTCTATGAACTATTTATGTTTTTGAGATTAGTTTTTAAGGCTACTGATCACTTACTCTGTTAAGGATTAATATTTTATAAATTACTTGCACAACAGCTGGCTAGTCAAACTCCCACTACCCATATTCACTCCCCACCAAGCAGAGTAAGATGGGTAGCTGTGATGTTTGTGCCAATGCTAATGTCACAGAACTGTCCTAAAAATTAAGCAAATAATAATGCAATTTATAAAATGGAGCTAAAGTGCAGAAAGCTCATCCAGCCCTATGCATATAGTACAGATTTGAAGAAAGAAGTGTCAGAGCCTGATGCTGAATATGAAACTTTCACCCTAACAGGAAAAGAGGATTAAACAAAAAAGCTGCAGAGCTCTTTCTGGTAACAACTACTCTGATATGAGTGTATACTTACCCCTTACCTGCCATACACTGTAAAAAGAAATCTGCCATTGGCATGTTTTACATTGGGATATGGATACCTAAATCATTTTTTCCCTTTTAGTGATAAGTCTGTAAAGAAAAGTGACTCTCTTAGTTTCCTAGGGCTGCTGTCACAAAGTACCATAAACTGAGTAACATAAAGCAGAAACTTATTGACTCACAGTTTTGCAGGCTAGAAGTCTAAAATCAAGTGTCAGCAGGGCTTTGCTTCCTCCAAAAGAAGCTGTATTAGTTAGCCAAAGGGAGTTGATGCGAAATATCAGAAATTGGTTGATTTTTATAAAGGGTACTTATTTGGGATAGAAGCTTACAATGACCAAGCCATAAAGCATAAGTTACTTCCCTCACCAAAGTCTATTGCTACGTGTTGGAGCAAGATGATTGCCAACATCTGCTAGGGTTCAGGCCTCTTTCTGGGTTCAGGCTTGCGTCTCTCCACAAGGCCAGCTGTAGACTATCAGGTGAATGGCTCATCTCTTCCCAGGGCATTCTCTCCTTCGTCACGAACAAGCTCCTCTGTGTGCTTGCTTCCCGGGGCTCCAGCATTAAAACCTCCCTTCTCTGCAGTGTGGTTTCTCTGAGAATCTCCACACACCAAAAGGGCAGGGATGCAACGTCCTACTGATGTGGCCCAATCAAAGCCTAAATCATTATGTAATCAAGTCAAAGTAAAATCTCTGAATCCAATACACTTTAATATGCCTAGAGGAAATAAACAGTTTACAAATATAATCCAATATTACTTTTTGGAATTCATCAATAATATCAAACTGCTATCGAAGCTGTTCCATGTCTTTCTCCTGGCATCTGGTAGTAGCTTGCCAGCCATTGTGGTGTTCCCTGCCTCAGCCCTCATCCTTCACTGGCGTTTTCCCCTGTGTCTGTGCCAGGTTGTCCCCTTCTTTTAAGGACACCAGTCGTTTTATTATAGTCCACCCTAATCCAGATTGTCACTATATATATATATATATATATTTTTTTTTTTGAGGTACTGGTGGCCTGGGATTGAACTCTGGGACCTTGTATGTGGGAAGCCAGTGCTTAACCATTGAGTCACATCCTCTCCATTGAGCTGTTTTTTTTTTTTTTTTTTTTCATTTGTTTTGCTTGTTGCTTATTTGCTTGTTTTTTCATTTTTCCAGGAGGCACTGGGAACCGAACCTGGGATTTCCCATGTGGGAGGGGGGTGTTCAACTGCTTGAGCCACATCTGATCCCCGAGATTAGCCCTATCTTAATAAAATCTTCATAGACACTATTTCCAAGTATATTCCCATTCACTGGACCAGAGGTTTGGACTTGAACATGTCTCTTTGGAGGCCACAGTTGAACCTATAACACTGACCTACATCCATCAACCTGTACTCCTAAACACAGTTCTTTATTTTAAAATAATAACAGATCCAGGATCATGAGTATTTGAGATAAAGCAACAACATGAAAAAAAAGGATAGAAACAGGAAAACAGGAGACCTAAGTCAGCAAAAAAAATGACAATGCTGAATATATAAGAACCTAAGAAGAATGAATTAACATGCTGACAGCTATATATGGAAGTAATGCCTCTATAAATCAAGGGAAGGATACTATTAAAAGAGAGTAATATTTGGCATTTGTCAAATAAGAGACAAATTTAAGGATGTTCATGCCAGCATTATAATAACTGAGTATTGAAAACAACCCAAAGATCCATCATCTAGAAAAGGGATAAATAAATTGTGGTATATTTATAGAATAGATTATTACAGAAGAAAAGAGAAAGAAAGAGAAGAGATGAAAGGAGAACAGAAAAGAAAGAAAGAAATTACCAATATATGTAACAGTACACACGTATCTCAGTTGTTCTATAGTACAAACAAAGTAAGAAAGAAAATGATACATTCTATATGCTTTCACTTATATGAAATTCAAGAACATTTAAAAAAGAAAAACAAAACTAAGCAGTGGTGATAATGCCACCACATCGAGTTGTTTCAGGGGTGGAAGAGTAGAGTCTTTACTATGAAGAGGGAAGAGAGAAATACTGGTCATGGTGGAAATGTTTTTTTCTTGATCAGGATGCAGTTATATGCATGTTTTTAAACGTAAAACGTAGTCAAAGGAAATATTTAAGATGAACGTGCTTCATGTACTTCATTGTCTGCATGTTATTCCTCAAAAAATAAAAACGTCTCTATTTTAAAAAAGAGTGTTATTGTTTGTTTATGTTCCACAGAGCAAATGCTAAGATGAGAATCATTCTGAAAGTAAATTATTTAAGAGGCATTCACAGGAAAAATAAGTAAATAAAAGAAGGCCAGGGAAAATAAAGGACATTAGTAGCCCAAGCAAGGATGTGACATCAAGCAGAATCCCACAGGCTTTAGCTTTGACTTTTCCTGCAAGGAAACTCTTGAGATAGTGCAGGTCATTCCTCAGAATTGTTCAAATAGGGAACAAGGGAGTAGAAAAATTTATAATCCTAGGCCAGTCAGTTATTGATTAGGAAACATAAATTCCCACACACTTTCAGATCTCCATTCTTGCAGTTAATGAGAGATCTGTCAGCCTGGTGGCAGGCTGTCAAGAAAAGGAAAAGCAGGTGCTCCTTGTTGGGAGTGAAAAAAGGAAAACGGAGCACGAAGATGAGAGCAGAGCCCTACTGGCAGGGTCTGCTACAGATAAGGCTAGACATGGCTGCATGTAGAAATAGACAGATATTTCCCAAACCCCTAAAATATATGTTGTGGTAGAGGACAGTCCTAGCATAGCCTGCCCCTTTTTCCCTGCAATCCACACAGAAACCCTATGCTGCGGACTAGAAGTGCCAGCCCAGGACCTAGGGGAAATGTGGGCTGACTCCTTTTTTGGGGAGTACCTTGGGTAAAAACACATCCCCTGGCAGACAGTGGCTTGCCTGCCAGCACATCCCTTCTTCTTCTGCCCTGGGCATATGTGAAATGGCACCTGGCTCACTCCCTGCCTCCCCTACTCCCCTAGCGGGCACCCACTAGTAAAGCTGACATTGCTTTCTCTGTGTGAGTAAACGTTGTTTCATTCAGTGCCTGCGTGAGTAAAGGCTTTGGCTGGCTACCCCATCACCTGTAAACCATGGAGTGGATGGGGGCCCCAGGGCTGCTTTCCCGGTGGCAGGATTGTTGTGCTCTTTACTACCCTCCAGGCTGTGAGGTGCCCACTGGGAGGCGGTACCAGATGCATCTATTCTTTAGTTCACCTTAAAGCATATACAAAACATTTAACTTTTTCTACAAATAAAGAAAAATGAGAACAATGGCTATTTAAGGTCCTGGGATTATCGGTGACTTTTATTTCTTCCTTTGATTTTTCCAAAAATCTACACTGGATCAGCATTCTTTAAAAAATGAGATAAAATTCTCATAGAATAAAAAACACCATTTTAACCATTTAAAAGTATACAATCCAGTGGCTATTAAGACATTTACAATGTTCTACTATCATCACCACTATCTAGTTTTAGAAGATTTTCATCACCATATAAAAGGAATCCCTGTACTTGTTAACCATTTCAACCCCATACTCCCCTCCCCCAGCCCCTGGCAACCACTACCCTGCTTTCTGTGTTCATGGATTTGCCTCTTCTGAATATTTCTTTAAAAAATTGAATCTTACAATTTGTGTACTTTTGTGTCTGGTTCCTTTCACTTAGCTTAATGGTTTTAAACCACCTATGTTGAAGCATATATGATTTCTTCACTTCATTTATGGCTGGATAATATTCCATTGCATATAAATCACTTTGTTTATCCATTCAGTTGTTGATGGGCATTTTTGTTGTTTCCACTTTTGCCTATTTTGAATAGTGCTGTCATGAATATTTGTGTAAAATTTTTTGCTTGAACATCTGTTTTCAGTCATTCACCTTGGAGTGAAATAGCTGGGTCATACAATAATTCTGTGTTTAACTTTTTGATTATACAACAAAATGTTTTCCACAGAAGCTGCACTTTTTATTCCCACCAGCAATATATGAAGATTCCAATTCCTCCACATCTTTGCCAACACTAAATCATTTTTCACATTTTTTTGTGTGTGTTTCTTTTTTAATTATAGCCATTATAGTGGATGTGAAGTGGTATCTCATTATGGGTTTGATTTACATTTCCCTAATAACTAAACATTTTAAACCTCTTTTCATTTGTTTATTGGATATTTGTATATCTCCTTTAGAGAAATGTCTATTCAAGTCTTTTGCCCATTTTATTATTTGAGTTTGTGTCTCAGTGTTCTTCAGAAAAACAACACTGATATGTATGTAAAAATTATGAAATTTATTATAGGGATTGGCAAATGTGACTCGGGGGATTGGCATGTCTGAATTCGATAGGACAGTCTCTGATGAAGCTTTTGTTAAATTCCCTAGGAGAAGCAGGCCAGCTGAAGTAGAGATGAGGAATCTTTTCTGATTGTTGAAATCATCAGTTTTTCCTTTAAGGCCCTCAACTGATTGGATGAGACATCGCTCATTGCTGAAGGCAATCTCCTTAGGTGATTGCGGATATACTAAGCCATAGATGCGATGAACTAACTAGTGATTTAAATCCATGAAATACCCTCACAGTAACAATCAGGCCTTGCTTGACCCAACAACTGGGCACCATAACCTAGACAAATTGACATATGAACGTAACCATCACAGATTGGTTGTCTTTTTATTGTTATAGTTTACAGTGCTTTATATATTCTGGTTAATAGACCCTTTTCATACATATGATGGGCAAATATTTTCTTTCATTCTGTAGGTTGTACTTTTACTTTCTTCAGAGTATCCATTGATGCACAAAATATTATAATTTGGATGAAATCCAATCTATTTTTTTTTAGTTGCTTGTGCTTTTGGTATCATACCTAACCAACCACTGCAAAATCCAAATTCATAAAAATTTAGAGTTATGTTTTCTTCTAAGAGTTGTAGGGTTTTATTTCTTATGTTTAAGTCTTTGATCAACTTGGAGTTGATTTTTTATACAGTGTGAGGATCCAGCTTCATTCTTTTGCATTTGGGTATCCATCTGTCCAAGCACCATTTAATAAAGAAGGTATTCTCTCATTGAAAGGTCATTGCACACTTGTCAAAAATCAGTTGACCATAGATATATGCATTGAGTTCTTGACTTTCAATTCTATTCCATTGAGCTATACCTATCAATCTTTAATCTATCTATCTATCTATCTATCTATCTATCTATCTATCTATCTATCTATCATCATCTATCTATCTCCTTGTGCCAGTACTACACTGACTTGAATACCATTGCTTTATAATAAGTTTTGAAACTGGGACAATTGAGTCCTAACTCTGTTCTTCTTTATCAGCAGTTTTGTTTTGTTTTGTTTTGTTTTGATTTTTGGCTATTTAGGGTCCTATGCATTTTTATGTGAATTTTAGGATCAACTTGTCCATTTCTACAAAAAGGTCATTATGATTTTGATAGAAATTGCATTGCCTCTGCAGATTGATTTCAAAATGATTGCCACTGTAACACTATTAAATCTTCCATTCTTTGAACACAGGATATCTTGCCATTTATTTAGGTTTAATTTCTTTCAGCAGTTTTAGTACACAAGCCTTATAACTGTTAAGTTAAATTTATTCCTAAGAATTTTACTCCTTATCATGCTATTTTAAATGGAAGTTTGCTTAATTTCATTTTTGGATTGCTTTTTGGTAGTGAACAAAAATACTACTGATTTTTGTATGTTGATCTGGTATCATTAATTACAAGATACAGGCTTAATCCATTTTTTACCCTACTAGTTTTTGGTTTGTGTGTGCATGTGTGTGTGTGTTTTTGTGTGTGTGAAGGGATAATTTACTTTCTTCTTTTCCAACTCAGATGCCTTTTTTTGTTTTTCCTTGATTAATTGTTCTGGATAGAACTTCTAGTACAGTGTACAATAGCATTAGTGAAAGTAATCATTTCTCTCTTAATGCAATATTTTTGATTGGCTCCTTGTTATAATTAACATCTGTTTATTGATAGTCCCTATTTGATGAGACCCTGTTCCCCTAGTTATTTTATGTTTAAGAGTTTGTTGATTATTTCCAGCTGTTCTTTAAACATATTTAAAATATTTAATTTAAAGTGTTTGTGTATATACTACTCATAATATTTTTATGAGTATTGAATAAATATATACAGTATAAACTATGACAGTTTAATATTGATCACATATGAAAATAATATAAATTTACTGGTAGAATGCAAACACAATTTTATATTTGTATTGCAAAAAATTCACTATCTATATAAGCTTTTCTTGATTTATAAAAGATAAAAGTAGTTTTACTTTATTAATCCCAACTTAATCCTTTATATGAAATAACTTAGTACTACCACAATTCAACCAATGTTGTCTACAGAAAGTATCATAAAGGTAACTCTAGAATCACTAAAATAATTTTCCTCATAACTGTGGTTTCTAATCTGGAATTTTCTTTCCAATCAGAAGCTGACTGATTGGTTTGCTCATAACATTATCAGGTATTCCATACACAAGTTGATTTGAAAACTAGATACTATGGATTTTACTTATATTAATATAATAGTGGTTTCTTAGAGGTTTATTATAATGGTTTATTATACACTGAGAGACCCAGAGATGGAAGGCTCTAGTAGGAATCTAAAGTATCATTTTCTAAAGAAAAAATACTTTAAATTGGTGAGAAAAGCTTTAAACTCTTGTAAGTGACAACTATAGGCAAAATAATTTTCTTTATCTGATGAAGACTTGATTCATAGTGACTTCCTACTATTCAAATTTACAGCACTGCCACCCTGCACTCCCTCCCTCCCCACCCCCGAAAATAAGACTTTCTGCACTGTGTTTCTTTTCATGAGAAACAGGGTGATGCAGGGTACAGGAGGGTCTGGGGTTTGAAGTCCTAGACATGTGTTCAAAATGTAACTCTGTCACATAATAGTTTTGAATACTTTGGTGTTCTCCTTGCTCTTTCAATCTTGATTCCTATAATTGTCAAAGTGGGGCTAAAAGTATTTTCCTTGTAGAGTTGTGAAAGTGGAGATAATCATTTGAAATGCATGAAAATTACCTGCACAAAAATGTCACAAAGAAGGAGCTAATGACAATGTGGATAAAGTGCCAGATTCAGTGAATCCTTGTTATTACAAAACCTGAAAAAAAATTACTTCTTTTTCCAGCAACATCATTTAAGACTCCAAATTAAAAGAGGCAGGTGGAGATGCACTATTCAGGGGGGTCTTCCCTTCCACATTTTGTCACACAATATTCTGCCCATCTACTCCAGATGTCTAGAACTAATTAGGAAGGATAAGGGAGGAGTTAAATTGAAACTAATTGTATGTAAAATTTTGGTTAGAATAACTACATTTAAAAAAAAATCAATAATATATTTATTTGGTGTGGAAATTTGCTTCTGCATTTTGTTCTAGCAGTCAGAAAAATAATGACAGCAATGCAAAAGTTTTGAACTACAAAAATGACAATGTCTTTTAAGTTGCCCTAACGCTTTAAAATTGTCAAACTGAAGAATCTTTCTAATGTTGATTCGGAAAATATGTTTAGATTTATTTCAGCTAATTTCCTGATTTTTGTATCACCTCTCTCTGTACCATCTTTACCAATGGGGTTCTAGTCTAAGCTTTAATAGGCAAACTGTCACAAACTTACAGCAAAGAAAAGGAATTTTTTTATTAAGGGTCTGTTCAGTTTCAAGCACGAGGCTTCATGAATCTGGTGGCTATATTTGCCTGTTTTTGAATTTTTTACCTCAATCATATCATTGATCCATGTTAAAACAATGTTTACATATCCTCTGAACTTATTGAGTAGTTGTTAAAGGCCAGGGCAGTCAGACTCACAAGATAAAAATGTTTCAACCTGGTATTTCATTTACTTAGATTTATTAAAGGAAAAAAGGACTGAAGTTGCAGTAGGTAGATCTTGATCTGATGGGGAAGCCTTGCAAGTACATAGCACTGAGTTTCTTTTGCCTTTCATCCCATGGGGATGCAGGGATGCCACAGACAGACAGAAAGGAACCTTGACACAGAGAAACTGCATTGTCAATTTCCCACCAATTACCTAGGACCATAGTTTGCATGCAAATTTACACCTAACTCAATCCAGGTAAATTACACAGATTAGAGGTTAACACAATAGAACAGACACAAAACTCAACATTGATTTTAAATGAACTTTACAAGGAAACAGACGTCACAGTCATTGACAAATAGCTGGCATCAGCCCACGTGTGAGGTTAGGTCTTTACTCACAAGCCTATTAGACATGTTTGAAGAGAGTGCATAATGATACAGAGGCATTTTGGGGATTGAAACATGTCCCCCAACTGAGGCAGGCTCAGTTCCCAACCCCTGGTCCTGTGGAGGTGGTCCTGTCGCAAATAAGATCTCAACTCTCGCCGCGTCGCGGGTGCCAGAGCGGTCAGCGCCTCCTCGCTTCTCCTCTCCCGGCGGAGGCCCGGGGGATCAGAGCGAGAAGCTGGGACCGTGTTCCGACGCAAGCTGACGGCCCTGGACTACCATAACCCTGCCGGCTTCAACTGCAAAGATGAAACAGAATTTAGAAACTTTATTGCTTGGCTTGAAGATCAGAAAATTAGACACTACAAGATTGAAGATAGAGGTAATTTAATGTTTGTGGTTTTAAGCTGCAACATTTTGGGGTAATTTGTTATACAGCAGTAGATAACTAATACAACCCTCCTGTGAATAAAAAAGGGATTAATGTTTGCTTAAATTTCAGGAGCACTTAAAGATTTAAATCTTATGGAGGCAGAATTATTCCTTAGCATAAGTTTTAGATTAAAGAGCGTTGATGAGGATGTATAGCAGAGGTTAGTGCTGTATCTCTAATACACATCTAGTACATGTAGAATAAATAAATCTTTTTTTTAAAAAAAGAAACATCCACAGCAGTGACTGGCCCAAGTTCTTTGAAAAGTATCTCAGAGATATTAACGGTCCTTTCTAGATTCAAGATTGACAAGAAGCAATCGACTGGCTTCTTGGGTTAGCTGTTAGACTTGAATATGGAGATAATGCTGAAAAATACAAAGACTTGGTACCTGATAATACAAAAAATGCTGACAGTGCAACTAAAAATGCAGAACCATTGATCAATTTGGATGTAAATAATCCTGATTTTAAAGCTGGTGAAATGGCTTTGGCTAACCTCCTTCAGATTCAACATCATGATGATTACCTGGTGATGCTTAAGGCAATTCGCATTTTGGTTCAGGAGCTCCTGACACAGGATGCAGTTGCTAAAGCAAATCAAACAAAAGAGGGCTTGCCTGTTGCTTTAGACAAGCATATTCTTGGTTTTGACACTGGAGATGCAGTTCTTAATGAAGCTGCTAAAATTCTCCAATTGCTACATATAGAAGAGCTCAGAGAGCTAAGACAAAAATTAATGAAGCCATAGTAGCTGTTCAGGCAATTATTGCTGATCCAAAGACAGACCACAGATTGGGAAAAGTTGGAAGATGAACATTTTAGGATTTCAGCTTCTTACCTGCTTAGTACAGTTGGGAACCATGTACACTTCTGGCATGTGTTTGGAAATTAAATGTCAGATTTTCAAGGGAGGAATCCCAGAAAAATGACTGTTCTAGAGATTTACCATCATTGGTTTTTTTCTTTAATAAAGTTGGGGAAAGAGGGAAAAAAAAAAAAGATCTCAAGATTCTACTTCAGTTAAGGTATGGTCAAACTGAAGCTGGTTGAACTTTAAACTGGATTACTGGAACCCTTTATAAGCAAAATGAAAGTCTGATGGAGAAAAAAGCCATGGGGAGCAGCCAGAAGCTGGAAGTCAACAGAACCAGGAAGACAAAGGAGAAGACTGCTATGCACATTGCATGTGACAGAGAAGTCAAGCAACCCTGGAGATTACCGGCCAGCCAGCCATAAAATACTGACACCAGGAAGAAGCAAGATTTCTAGCCTCGTAAACCATGAGCCCCTGTTGTTAAATCAACCCATTGTATGGTATTTGTTTTAGCAGCCAGGCAACAAAAACAAGGTGTATCCTGGTGAAGACTTCCAGACCTCATATTGTTGCCTTTGTCCTGAATATGAATTTACCTATCATATTGATTTCCTTCCCCATCACACTTCAATACCTTATGCAAACTGCTAGCTATGTATGAATTGATTCCATTGGGAAACAGGGAGAAGTCTTAGTTTGCTTGTGCCGCTATCACAAATATACTATAATAGGTTGTGCTTTAGTTTGCAAAAAGTTGCTGAAAGCAATATACCAGAAATGGGTTGGCTTTCAGAAAGGGGATGTATTGGCTTATTAGCTTACAGTTCTGAGGCTGAGAAAATTTTCCACATCAAGGAAGCTGAAGATGATCTTGGGCTTTTCTGTACATGGGAAGGCACATGGCAGCATCTTCTGATCTCTGCCTTCTCCTCTGGGCTCTGTTGCTTCCAGCTTCTGGCTGCTCTGTCTGTGGCTTTCTCTTTCAGCTTCCATGAGTTACTCTCTGAGAACCTGCATCTTTTTTCTCTGTCTATCTGTATTCATCCTGTTTATAAAGGACTTCAGTAAGAGGATTAAGACCCACCCTGGATCATGCCTTACTGAAATAACCTAATCAAAAGGCCCTTAAATGAAATAACTTAAACTGTCACACCTACAATAGATCCATATCCACAAGAATGTTCTAAGGATTAGCTCTAAAGACATGATCTTTTCTGGGGTCCATTATAGTCTCAAACTACCACAGGTTGGCTTCCATAATTGGAATTTATCATGATTTTGGAAGCTAGAAGGTTTTCTCTCTCCCCAGATGGGAAACATTCTTGTGCTGGCTTGTTGCAATTCTTGGGGTTCTTTGGCCAGAAAACCTGTCTCATGTCACAAATTCATGGCCTCTCCTTTTTCCTCCAGTTCCTTTGGCTTCTGTCTTTTGGCTGCTCCTTTAGGATTTTTCTTTGTAAGGCCTCCTGTAATAGGATTAAGACCCATCCAGATTCAGTTGCCCACACCTTAACGAAAATAACATCTTTAAGAGATCCTCTTTACAGTGCTGGTTACAGAAATGTGGGTTAGGATTAAGAACATATTGCTTTCTGTGGTTCACAGAACAACCTATATACCATAGGAAACAATCTATATACCACATTTTACTTCTAAATCCATGTGCTCTGTTCTCTGTGTGAAAACTGTCTTTTTCTGAGTTCCCATTTACTTATTATCTAGAAATAATTACTCAACCCTGAGCTTTTGAATATACCTTAATTTTGTTCTTTGCCAGCTGCATATACTAAGTATCCAGTTCGATTTTAAACCACTGTTTTAAAACACTGAGGCAGATCACATTTTATTCACAAGGCAACTAAGCTCCATACTAGTTGGTGAAGTTCTGAAAGGAAGAATATTTTAGGAGATGAGCAGATACTTCAGTCATATCCACTAGTTGGACATAAAAGTAAATTTTTTAAAGCTTTAGCACATCACTGGCACTGTGATAAATCATTGAGTACTTTTAGCGTATGCTACAGCAAAATTATTGGGGGGTACTGGTTTAAATCATTGAAGGTTTTAGCATATGCAACAGCAAAATTTTAACTGCAAATTTGCAAAACCTGTCTCTTGTTACTGTTTTCTAGTAATACTGAAAAACTTTCAAAGCTTCATTAACACAAGAATTCTTCAGCTTGTCACTAGAGATTTCCTCAATCTTGTCATGGATTAAGATTCAGTTTATAGAGTATTGGGTTACTATAATGTATAAGAAGAGCACAGTTATTTTAAGTTGGCAATATAATTTCTTGGTTATAATGGTATTCTATTAAATGTTTTAATATTTATATGATATCTATTTCAATACTTATTTTGAATTTTGGTAAGAATAACATTTGATTTTATCCTTTGCCTGAATTTCCAGGATTCTTTTCATAATCTTTTAAAAATATTTAAAGACTTAAATCCCAATATGTTTAATATTTAACATAGTCCAGAAGTATGTCAATATGTGCACTTGTTCTTGACCACTGTATTAGGTTAGTGAGTGTGCTTGTTTATGAACAATGCACAGTTTTTTTGTGTTTTCTGTTCATCTGCACATGATATTTCATGTGTGTACTCTTATGAATAACAAATGTTAAATTCTTTAAAACTAAAAGAGAAGCACATTTTCTTTGTGTCTATTAATATTATACAGTAATTGAATTAATTATATTGCTCTCCAGGGGAGTACACACATATCCTATAAATGCTAAATATAGTTTCTTGAATAAAAACAGCTTCTGCCTCATTGTCTAAGTATTAACTTGGAATTTGGGTATTATGAAAGAATAAAATGCTGGTAATAAATGTGGGAATCAGAGCAAGGAAATTTTCTGAAAACTGCTAGCTTTAAAACTGACCTTGACTAACTTTTAAAATCTGTTCTGAAAACATATATATCTTTTTTTTTTTTTTTTTTTTTTTTTTTTTGAGGAGCAGGAGTAGGTATGAGGAATTGATCCTGGGATGAAAAACATACATTTTTAATTGCTATTTTGAGACCAGTTTGATGAGACACAGGAGACTCCAACTCACTATGTCCAAATTACACTTATCCCGCTGTTACCAACTGTCCTTGCCCCAAACAAACTGTACCTTTTGTTGGTCCTTCATTTCTCAATTTAGAAAACAGTTTTTCTTGGAAATAAATTTTAAATTTCTCCATGACTAGAAAGAAAACACTTTGAATGTATGGGGAAAAGCTTTTTTACAGGGCCACTACCTGTGAATGAAAGGAAGAAACTATGCAGAAAGTATTTATTCAAAGTACTTATCATTTACTCTCATAGCCCTCAATAATTCCTTGACCTTGGGCAGTGATGATTTGACTACTCGACATACTTTTGTATGTTTATATGCAAATGGGAATATTTCTCTGGTTGTGTAAAATATATATGAATAAGTTACTTCCTCCAGAGTACAAAAATATATCTGGGTATTTAGACAAAAACCATATTATCTGATATAATAAATAAATTTGAAGATAGTTTTTCATTTCTAACTCAGTTTCTCACTTCTTAAAAAATGAAAAAAATATTTTACATAGTTGCATGACTATGTCTTCTTCACTGTAAATTAAAATGTTCACTTTTTTTAAAACAAATCAATTTTATTGATACATATTAATAAAGCATACAATTCATCCATAGTGTACAATCAATGATTTTTGGTATAATCACATAATTGTGCATTCATCACTTCAATCATTATTAGAGAATTTTCATTATTTTGAAATAATAAAAACAAAAAACAAACAAACAAGAAAATTCTTCACCTTTGAATCTCTGTTTCCCCTGTTGTACATAGCTGTTATTTCTGGCTATTATTGCACAATTATTTATTTATTTATTAAGCAGTTTTATTGAGATATATTCACATACCAAACAATCTACCTAAAATATATAATCAATGGCTTTTAGTATAATCACAATGTTGTACATTTAACATCACAAAAAAAAATTAGAATTATTTCATTACTCCAAAAAGAAAAACTCCATACCCCTTAGCATGCCTTCCCTAGCCCTACATAACCACTAATTAACTTTTGTCTTTAAAAATTGATTTATATTTACCTTTTATATAAATAGAAGCAAACAATATATTACACAATACATTTAGTTCATATTTTAGTATTGCTATCAGGTGTTTTGAGGATTTTCTCCATCAAATTTCCCATAGGAGCAATTTGTGCCTTTAAGTGAATTAGCCTGCCTGATCTTTACTTCTGTCTTTTTTTTTTAAATATATTTTAAAAGATGTTTAGATTATGTAAATGTTATACCAAAATTACAGGTATTCCCATGTTCCCCACCTCCCACATCTCCCATAACATCAGACATAAACATCTTTCATTAGTGTGGCACATCACCTGCAATGGATATACACATACTGGGGCTTGGCTATTAAGCATGGACCTTAGTTCACAGTATAGACCACACTCTCTCCCACACAGTTCTGCATGTTATATGCTAATGTAAAATGGCCTATATCTGTCGTTGTAATGTCACTCAGGATAATTCCCAAGTCCTGAATAAGCACCTGTATTACAACTGTTTTTCCCTTCCCTGCCTCAAAAGTGTCCAGAGGCCACTGGCTCACCCTCCCTGTTGTAATTTCTTCCATTGCTTAAATTACATTATGTTTACAACAGAATACCACTTAGTCCACTCTAGTCCATAGCTCTTCCCCCAATCTTGAGGAGGTTGGGATGGTGATGTCCACTCCACCTTGTATCCCATGAATACGGTGGATGGGATTATCTTGCCTGCAGCTGCAGGCTCTCTCCATTTCCTGAGATGGCTGTTGTCCATCACAGTCTCCTCACCAGGTGATTTGGGTGAGTCCATTGAGCTGTAGAGTAGGAGTTGTATCTCCACCGAGATTCCATGCACAGCTGGCACATAGGCAGGCTCCAGTTTCTGGAAGTACACCTATAAACTCCAGCTTCACATATAGGTTTGAATAGAAGGGACTGATGGACCATGTGCAGGGAGGACTTATTTGAGTCCAACTCTGTCACTCTCAGGAGCACAGATTCCAAAGTAGAGCCCACTGATAAGGCATCAATCTCTGAAGCTTGCCCCCCTTATATGGGGCCTGTGTGTCTCCAGAGCACTCAGGAGCCCCTCCATGTGGGATGATATCCACTTTGGTGTTCTATGAGATCCTACTGAGGTGTGCATAAGTGTTACCTCTGGGATGACCTCCCGACTCTCTTTGAAGTCTCTTAGCCACATGAACTCATTTGTCTTTACCTTTTCCCCCTTTTATTCAAGGTCTTTTTCCAGTCATATTGCCAGTTGGCACTTGGTATTAATCCCTCGTTGCCAGGGAGGCTCATCCCCGAAGTCATGTCCCATGCTGGGGGAAGGTAATGCATTTGTATGCTGAGATTGGCTTAGAGAGAGGCCACATTTGAGCAACAAGTAGGCTCTCAGGTGGCAACCCTTAGGCACCCCATAACAGTAGGCTAAGTTTCAATTATAAGAGCATAGTCTCATAAGGCTAGTCATCAATAACAAGAACCCATCAGTGGACACTCCTCCTTTGCCAGACACTGCCACTGCACTCAGGGGACTGTTGTTGCTCCCTTGGAGAATGTGGCAGAACTCTCCAGGCTGGGAATTCAGTATTCTCTCATTTATTGAATCATTGGCTACCCACTGCGACCATGCCCCACCCCTTTATCATTTGAACAATTTTATATATCTTTCATGTATATTCAGGTGAACTTCCTCCAATGAAATCCCCATCCCAGACACACCCCACCAATTATCCTCTCCTGCCCCCTCTGTAACCCTTCTGTGATCCAAACCTTCCTTGAAGATGAAGCCCATATAATAGCCAAATACAATCAATAGGAAAATGAAATAATAAAGATAAGTTTAAATATAGGAGATAAAATACAGAGAAACTTAAAAAAAAACACTAGAAATAAAATAAAATTAAAGGATTGGGATTTTAAAAAATGGGAAAAAACAAACAATTAAAAATTTTAAACATTTTTCCTTTTATCACTGCATTATTGGGTGTCCAGTCTGTACTGTGGCACCTGCCCCCTCTCACTCCCCAGTGTCTCCCAAATTTTAATTAAATTTTCTAAGAAGGTTTAGGTCACAACAAAGTCACACAGAGAATACTAGAGACTCCCATATACTCAACCTCCTTCCCCTTTCCTCACCCCATATTTAAACCTTTTTTATGTGGAAGGTAGCATTGTTATAACTGTTATACAGATAGTGAAGCTTAGCTACTAAACATTGCCAATGGTTTACAGTATAGTTTACAATTTAGACAGTACAGTTTAATAATTTTTCCTGATATTTACCATGTCCTGTGTCCATCACTGTAAGGTAATGAAAAACATTTCCCCTGACCACTAAATACCCCGTTTGATCTTTTCTGTTCCTTCCTTCCTATCCCCCTGGGGCACATGACATCCCCTGTCTTGACTCACTGGATGACAAGATTCATACTTACATGCAACAAGAAGTCTTGACATGCTGATTGTCCTCGCCTATTAGGATCCACCCTTGCTCCTAAGAGACACCCACCTGTCTGATTCTGGGTGAATCGGTCCTCCCAAAGATGGGGGTCCAACTCCTTCCAACTCACCATGTGGGTCTCCACTCCCCAACACAGCACATTCTGACAGGATGAACATTCACACATTTCCCAGAAGCCTACTCCAGATGCACCCCTCCCTGAATACCCCCCCAACCTACACCCAAAGCATGTGACACTACCTTGTCATACTGCCATAAGAGTATTCCTACTCCTGCACTTTCAACATCATACCCACAAATCCCATGTTCAGCTTGTCCCTCTACAATCTCGACCCACAGTATCCTGGGTATTCTAACCCACCCTTCCTAATCTACCCACCTGTCAACACTGCACCATCAAACCCAGTAATATCACTACCCACCTGTCCTATCATTCAATATGCAACTATACTCTATCACTTTACCTTAGATTATGTCCATATACATGATGGCTCACAACCTTCTCTTCTCCTCTCTCTTGTTAACCTATCTTTCAGACAATGGTTCTCAGAGACTGCTCACTTTCCTCAATTCAAATCAGTGAGATCATAAACTGTTCATCCTTCAATGCCTGGCTTGCTTCACTCAACATAAGGTCTTCAAGATTCATCCGTGTTATTCCATGTGTTAGCACTTTATTCCTTCTTACATCTGAGTAATATTCCATTGAATTTATGTACCAAATTTTGTTTATCCATTCATCTGTTCATGGGCACCGAGGCTGATTCCAACTTTTGGCAATCGTGAACAATGCCACTATGAACACTGGTGTGCATATATCTGTTCGTGTCTTTGCTTTCACTTCTTCTGGATATATACCCAGCTGTGGAATCGCTGGATCATACAGAAGATCTATTGTTAGTTTTCTGAGGAACCACCAAACTGTCCCCCACAGTGGCTGGACCATTCCCCAAACCCACCAGCAGTGGATGAGGGTTCCTGTTCCTCCAGATCCTCTCCAACACTTATAGTCTGCTGTTTTTTTAATAGCTGCCATTTTGATGGCTGTAAGATGGTATCTCATTGTAGTTTGGATTTGCATTTCCCTAATAGCTAGCGATGTCAAACATTTTTTCATGTGCTTTTTAGCCATTTGTATTTCTTCCTTGGAGAAGTGTCTTTAGAGGTCATTTGCCCATTTTTTAAATGGGTTCTTTGTCTTTTTATTTTCTAGGTGTAGGATTTCTTTATTTATGCAGGATATTAGGCTCTTATCAGATATATGGTTGCCAAATATTTTCTCCCATGGGTAGGCTGACTTTTTATTTTCTTAATAATGTCCTTTGAGGTGCAGAAGTTTTTATTTGGAGGAGATCCCATTTATCTATTTTTTCTCTTGCTGCTCGTGTTTTGAGTGTGAAGTTCAAGAAACCATTTCCTATCACAAGGTCCTATAGATGCTTCCCTACATTATCTTCCAAGGTCTTTATGGTTTGGGCTCTTATATTTAGATCTTTGACCATATTGAGTTGATTTTTGTATAAGGTGTGAGATTGTATTCCTCTCTCATTCTTTTGGATATGGATATCCAGTTCTCCAAGCACCACTTGTTAAAAAGGCCATTCTCTCCCAACTGATTGGGCTTGGTGGCCTTGTCAAATATCAGATGACTGTATATATGAGGATCTATATCAGAACTCTCAGTTCAGCTCCATTGGTCAATATATCTATCTTTGTGCCAATACCATGCAGTTTTGATCACTGTAGCTTTGTAATATGTTTTAAAGTCAGGTAATGTGATACCTCCAACTTCATTTTTCTTTGTCAATATGTCTTTGGCAATACGGAGCCTCTTATCTTTCCAAATATATTTTGTAGTTATTTTTTCCAGTTCCTTGAAAAATACAGTGTTGAATTTTATTGAGATTGCATTAAATCTATAGATTAGTTTGGGTAGGATAGACATCTTGATGATGTTTAGTCTTCCTATCCATGAACAGGGAATATTCTTCCATTTATTTAAGTCTTCTTTGATTTCCTTTAACAATGTTGTATAGTTTTCTGTGTATAAGTTCTTTACATCTTTAGTTAAATTTATTCCTAGGTGTTTGATTCTTTAAGTTACTATTGTAAATGTTATTTTTTTCTTTATTTCCTCCTCAGATTGCTCGTTATTGGTGTACAGAAATGCTACTGATTTTTGAGCACTGATCTTATAGCCTGCGACTTTACTGCACACCTTTATAAGTTCTAGAAGCTTTTTCGTAGATTTCTCAGGGCTTTCTACCTATAGGATCATGTTGTCTGCAAATAATAAAATTTTTACTTCTTCTTTTCCAATCTGGATGACTTTTATGTCATTTTCTTGCCTCAGTGCTCGAGCAAGTACTTCTAAGAAAATGTTAAATAGGAGTGGTGATAGTGGGCATCATTGTCTTTTTCTCAATCTCAGCGGGAAGGCTATTAGGATTTCACCATTGAAGATGATGCTAGCTTTGGGTTTTTCATATATACACTTTATCATATTCAGAAAGTTTCCTTCTATTCCTATCTTTTGCAGTGTTTTTATCAGGAAAGAGTGCTGTATTTTGTCGAATGTTTTTTCTGCATCTATAGAGATGATCATGTGATTTTTTTCTTTCAATCTCCCTTTTTTATGGTGTATTATATTGATTGATTTTCTTATATTGAACCATCCTTACATACCCGGGATGAAACCCACTTGGTCATGGTGTATAATTCTTTTGATATATTGTTGAATGTGATTAGCACGTATTCTTTTGAGGGATTTAACATCTAGGTTCATTAGAGAAATTGGTCTGTAATTTTCCTTTCTTGTGGTATCTTTGTTTGGTTTTGGTATTAGGATAATGTTGGCATCATAGAATGAGTTAGGCAATATTCTTTCCACTTCTATTTTTTGGAAGAGCTTAAGCAGAATTGGTGTTAACTCTTTCTGTAATGTTTGGTAGAATTCAGCTGTGAAGCCATCTGGTCCTAGGCTCTTCTTAGTTGGGAGGTTTTTGATGACTGAGTCTTTACTTGTAATTGGACTGTTGAGTTCATCAATTTCTTCTTTCATCAATGTAGGCTATTTGTGAGTTTCTAGAAACTTGTCCATTTCCTCTAAATTTTCATTTTCGTTGGCATATACTTTTCCAAAGTATCCTCTTATGATACTCTTTATTTCTGTGGGTTCAGTAGTGATATCCCCTTGCTCATTTCTTATTTTGTGTATTTGCATCTGTTCTCTCTTTTTCATTGTTAGTCTGGCTAAGGGTTTGTCAATTTTATTGATTTTCTTGAAGAACCAGCTTTTGGTTTTGTTTATTTTTTTCTAGTGCTTTCTTATTCTCTATTTCATTTAGTTCTGCTCTAATCTTTGTTATTTTCTTCTTTCTACTTCCTTTAGGTAGAGTTTGTTGTTGTTTTTCCAGTTTCTCCAAGTGTGCAGTTAGGTCTTCAATTTTAGCTCTTTTTTCTTTTTCAATATATGTATTAATGGCTATGAACTTCCCTCTCAGGACAGCTTTTGCTGCATCCCATAGGATTTGATATGTTGTGTTGTCATTTTCATTAGTTTCAATGTAGTTACTGATTTCTTTTGAGATTTCCTCCTTAACCCACTGTTTGTCTAAGAGTGTGTTGTTTAACTTCCACATCTTTGTGCCTAATCTGTTTCTCTGGCCCTTAGTGATTTCCAATTTCATTCCATTGTGGTCAGAGAAATTACTTTGTATAATCTTAATCTTTCTGAATTAATTGAGAGTTGCTCTGTGGACTAGCATGTGGTCTATCTTGGAGTATGAGACATGTGCATTTGAGAAGAATGTAAATCCTGCTGTATTTGGGTGTAGTGTTCTGTAGATGTTTATTAAGTCCAGGTCCTCTAATGTACTGTTCAGAGTCTTTGTTTCTTTATTGATTCTCTGTTTAGATGTTTTGTCTAATGGTGATAATGGTGTATTAAATCCCCCACTAAAATTGTAGAGGCATTTATTTCTCCTGTTAGTTTTTCCACATTTGCCACATGTATTTTGAGGCACCCCAATTAGGTGCATAAATGTTTATGATTGTTATCTCTTCTTGAGAGATTACACCTTTTACTAATACATAGTTTCCATCTTTTTCTCTTACAGTAGTTTTGCATTTAAAGTCTATTTTGTTTGATATTAGAATAGCTACTCCTGCCCTTTTTTGGTTATTGTTAGCCTGTAAAATGGTTTTCCAGCCATTCACTTTCAGCCTCTTGAATCCCTTCAGTAGAAGTTGAGTTTCTTGTAGATAACATATGGATGGGTCATATTTCCTTATCATTCTGCCAGTCTGTGGCTCTTGAGTGGTGAATTTAATCCATTAACATTCAGTGTTATTACTCACAATGATTTTCTTACTTCAGCCATATTTTCTTTGGGTTAATGTATGCCATATTTTGATTTGTTTTTGTTTTTGTCTTTTTAGTTGATTTTAAACTCTCCCCCAACTCTCCCTCCCTTGTTTTGTTCCTTTCAACTTGTAGAATTTCTTTTAGTATTTCCTGAAGTGCAGGTTTCCTATTGGCATACTCTCTTAATTTCTGTTTATCTGTGAATATTTTGAACTCTCCATCATTTTTGAATGTCAGTTTTGCTGGATAGAGAATTCATGGCTAGAAGTTTTTTTGTTTTAGTACTTTGACTATGTCATACCACTGTCTTCTTGCCTCCATGGTTACAGATGAGAAATCAGCACTTAATCATATTGTGCTTCCTTAGTATGTGATGGTTCTCATTTCTCTTGCCGCTTTGAGTATTTTCTCTTTGAATTGAACATTGGACATTGTGAAAAGTATATGTCTTGAAGTTGGCCTATGGGGATTTATACTGTTTGGGGTGCGCTGTGCTTCCTGGATCTGCACATCCATCTCTCTCAATAGGATTGGGAAGTTTTCAGCCATTATTTCCTTCAGCACTTCTTCTGTTCCCTTTCCCTGCTCTTCTCCTTCTGGGAGGCCCATAATGCATAGGTTTGTGCATTTTGTGTTGTCGGTTAAATACCTGAGTCCTTGATGGATTTTTTCTATCTTTTTGTCTATCTGTTCTACTATCTGTTTGATTTCATATGTATTGTCTTCCACATCACTAATTCTCTCTTCTGCCTGTTCAAATCTCCTGTTATAATCCAGCATCTTTTTAATTTCTTTGATTGTGCCATTGATCACCATCATATCCATTATCTTTTTATGTGTGTTTACCATTCCTTCAGTATGTTCTCCCAATGTCTTCTTCTTTTTTTTTTTTCTTTTTTTTTTTTTTATTATGGGTAAAAATCAAAATTCTCACAATACATACAAACATTTGCATAATGATATATAAATATATGTGCATATATGTGTATTTGCTTACAAAAATGTTATTTATATATATATATATACATATATTTTAAGAGGTGCTTAGATTACCTAAAATATTACACGGAACCCACTGGGATTCCCATGTTGCCCACCTCCCACACCTCCCACCACATCCCACACAAACATCTCCCACAAGTGTAAGCTTATCACACTTGTTTCTTTTTCCTAGTAAGTGTATTTGATTATTTTATGGACTAAATGTTCATGGAGGATTTGGATCACAAAAGGGTTACAATGGGTACTGGGGGGATTATTGGGGGGAGGGTGTCTGGGGGGGGTTTCGTGGGGATTGGTTCAACCGAATATACATGAAAGATATACAAAATCATTAAAAGGATCGGGGGATGGGGCATGGTCACGATGGGTGGATAATCACACAATAAATGAGGGAATCTGAATTCCTAGCCTGGAGAGCTCTGCCAATGTCTTCTTAATATCCTTAATCTCTTCCTTCACTTCATTAAGTGGGTCCATGATATTTGTTTGGAAAGCTTTGATTAGGTGTTCTATGTTCTGCATCTCATCTTGGTTTTTAGTTTGTTCACTGGACTGGTCCATGTCTTCCTGTTTCTCAGTGTGGTTTGTAATTTTTTGTGCCCTCTAGTCATCATTTTATCTTGATGGGTTTATTTTGTTGATTAGCTTCTCTCTCTGCTCTAGAGTTTTATTTAGCTGGCGATTCAGTGTTTGTGTTAAATTTGCTCTTTGACACTTTTTCTTCCTATTTTATTTCTTTGCTTATTTCTATGTTCCTTTGAAGGAAAAATATTAGGACCAGAGGAATTGAAATATGTGAGAAAGGAAGAAGGATAATAGTAATATTGATAAAAGTTAGAGGAGGGGCTGTATAAGACTTAGTGAAATGAATATTTAGCTAATGTAGGCAGTGTAGAGTAATAGGAAAAAAAGTTGAGTACCTACCATGGACTGGGAAACCAAATAGAGGAATATATATATAATGATTTAGAAGGCCAGATGAGGAGGGAGAGAAAGAGTAAAGAAAGGGCTGAAAGGAAAAATTTAATATTAATAAAAAAACAGAAGGAAACAGAATAGATAGAATAGAAATTGACACCCTTAAGTTGTGGAGTAATGAAAAAACATGGTGTGTAAGAACCAGAACAGAAAGCAGAAAGCGAAAGATGAGGGAAGCAAAAGAGATAGCTTGGTATACAAAGTCAATATAGACAGATAATGGGAAATCACTGAAGAGAAAGTACAGCAAAGAAGAGACAAGCTAGCAGCACCTAATTTAAAAAAAAAGAAAGAAAGAAAGAGAGAGAGAGAGAAAAGAAAGAAAGAGAGAGAGAGAGGAAGGAAGGAAGGAAGGAAGGAAGGAAGGAAGGAAGGAAGGAAGGAAGGCAGGAAGGAAGGAAGGAAGGAAGGAAGGAAGGAAGGAAGGAAGGAAGGAAGGAAGGAGGAAGGAAGGAAGGAAGGAAGGAAGGAAGAAGAAGGGAGGAAAGAAAAGCAAGAGACAACAAATAAACAGAGAAAAAGCAAACAACCACACAAGCAAGCAGTCAAACAAATCTAAGGAAGAACAGTGTTCCTTCTTGGGCCCTTGTGGAACCTCTCAGTCTGCTTGTATTTATCAATCAATTGCCCTGCAAGGTTCTATCTGCAGGTTTTGAGGCAGATTTTAGCTATTAAACTAAATTAAAAAGAAAAATTCATTTTTTAAATTTTTTAAAGTGGCTGTTTTCTTTTTTTGGCAAAATAAGGGACCCAAAATATGTCCTCTTCTAGACCACACCCTTCACTGAGGGGACCCTAAGTAGGCTCGTGTACACTAATCAAGCACTTCCCCTTCCTGGCCTCCCCTGGGGAGCTGAAGCTCTGATGCAAGTCAGTGCAGAATTATAAAAATGGCTGACTCCACCCTCTCTAGAGTCAAGCCTGAGTATCACCGGGCTGTTGGGTAAATCAGGCTACCTCAGTAGATTCTCCTCTTTCCTCAGCCTGGTGCTGATTCAAGCCGGCTTATCTGCTCCCCAAAGCTATGAGGGGTTCCAGGCAGCCAAATCGGCAGACAGGAATCCCCTCTCTACCTTCTGTCAGAACCCTCCCACTCTCGTAGAATGCTCCCTCTCACCGTATTGCCGACAGGGGTTGGTGCATATCCCTGGGCAGCTAGGTAAGTCAACTTCCTCAGCAGATTTGCCACTCCCCTCAGCCTGGTCCTGCTTCAACCCAGCTATTTTGCTCCCCAAAGCTGCAAGGGGTTCCAGGCGGCAAAATCCACAGAAAGGAAAGCCCTCTCGACCCTCCACCAGAATCCTTCCACTCTCGGAGATTGCTCCCTCTCACTGGTCTGCCTCAGGAGTCGTGGCTCAAACCAGCCTCTTTCCCCAAGTGTGGGGCTCAGCTGTCTGTATTAACCTCCACGGGCAGGGTTAAAACTCACAAATCTCTACTAAGCAATCAACGCTGTCTGGTTTTCTCCAGATAGATGACCCAAGCTTCTCGCTCCGTGTCCCCACAGTGCAGACCCCTGGGCAGGACCCTGTCCCAAATCAGCCTTCCTAAGAGAGCTAGTCAGCGAGTGCCCTCATAAACCAACGCCATCTTGATCTCCTAAAGTGTTCACTTTTAATCTTTTTGGCAAGTTGCTGATATACTACAATGTGACCTCTTTTTTACTTAGTGTGGATTGCTTGTTTCTACCTTACAAGGAGCATGCAGAGATTAAAGCACTATGTACTTGCCTAGAGCAGCCTGACAAGTGCCAAATGTTTATTAAGAGGATACTGTGTTCCAGAATCTTGAAAGAAAGCAAGATCATGAAATGAAGCAGTACCTGTGGCCATATGGATATTGAGGCTCGGGGCAGACCCCTGTCCATTAACTTCATGGGCTTCCAGTATGCCAATGCAGGTTCTGTAGAATTTAGTAAATTTCTGGTAACTTTCCTGAATTTTCACACAGAATCAATGACACTTTCTCACAAAAAGCTGTGATGGGTACAAGGGCTTCTTAAGAATTACTATAATTATTATGTTTTTTTTTTTCCTTTGGGGGATGGTTCACACTCAGCCTCTTCACTGCCAGAGGCAAGGCTTTCAATATACGATTAGATAAATTCCAGGAGAATAATGACAAAAGAGACAGAGATTGGATTTCTCTTGGTCTCAACAGAAGAGAGAATTAACCTTTTTATTTTATAAAAACAGTAAATCAAAAACCCAAAATATATTAACTTGAGGAATGAATGATAAAAAGGAAAGCAAAAGGGGAGGTAGCCTATGATGTTCATTATGAAGCCATGGTCAGTGGTTTTCAATTAGCAGGAATAGAGAAGTGGACTGGATTCTGACAAGCCAAAATTACTAAATACTTGACAGAGGTAGAAGGAGAAAGTGACATATATATGTTTAAAAAGAAAAAAAAAAATCTAGTAATATATTTAAAAGAAATCAAATGTCATAGACATCAATGGGGTTTATTTTAGTAAAGTAAGGATCAGCCAATTTTATTAATATAATTTACTTAATCATGCACCATTATGAAACAGGCTAGTTAGGGAATCAATAGACGGATCTGGAACCTGGCAGAAAAAAAACGCCACCATAGAACACATATCCTTCAGAATCCCCAAGATGGCTCTTGGAAGGCTCTTGCAAGAAATTTCCAGGAGAAGACCTGGATGTTCTTCAGGGGCCTTAGCATTGGGCCATGCCAGGGGATTGATGGATAGGGTAATCAATCAAAACAGCAAACAGCTGGGACTCTTCCCCTGTTATTAGCAAAGGGGCAGGATAATTAATGGTTCAAAAAGCATGCACAAAGGTTGAGCCACCCAACTCTCTTGCTTTTTGACCCCTGTTCTTGCTATCTACTTCCGGTTCACACTTTCTTCGCTCGCCACCTGGATCAATACAAACTAAATTTAGGGATTTATAATCTATAATGGGGAAGTGTAGTCTGTAAATTTGCCCTCTTTATCACTCTTCAACCGCTTCCTCTCTACCTGGGACCCATGATCTGTTATTTTCTTCCATTTCTCTTCCTTCCCTTCCTTAATAAATTATTGGCCTAACTAACCCAGCTTGCTCTTGAAATTCATTTCTTATAGCTTAGCCAAGAGCCTAGAAAAAATCCGGGAACATATTAGGCTACCCAGCCAAGAATAAAGACGTATTGGTGAGTGAAATTATGAATTACAGCCTGTGTAGTGCCCTCTTTTGGTTATCCATTTTAAACGGGTTCCTCTATGAGCCCCCACAGGACATAATCCTGGGAGGGAGGAGGCTGGGATGCAGGACCCCTCTGAATCTGTACCACATACTCAGGCTTTCTAGATCTAACCCCGGCCAGGAAGGTGGGGGCACAGGGCAGGAGTCCAAAGCAGGGCCTTGCCAAGACAGAGGTTCCTGGGCTGAGCTCCAGGGGCTGTGAAGTTGCTTTTTCAAGCCTTTTTAATAGCTGCCAGCTTTGTCCTTGGACCTGGCTGCCATTGTCTTCTCCGCCCTCTCCCTTCAGCAACAGCAACAATGATGAAGAGCCAGGGGCTTGGTCCTCCCCATGGGTCCATGCCTTTGCAAGCCTGTCTTCCTATCAGCCACACCCATCTACCTGGTCTGGGACAAGGTGGGAAGGTGGTGAGCAGGTCCAAGTTGGATGCCATGAGAGTTCCCTTTCCCAGAGGTTGTCACAGGCCAGGGCTCTTTTCATAATTAAACTTTACCCACATTTAATCTACCCACTTCCTACTACTGAATTTCTCAATACAGGTTTGTAAAATGCTTTGAAATGTCTTAGAAACTGTAAAACTGAAAATGCATTTGCTAGTGAGTTTTAGCCCTACCAGTGGAGCAAGGAAGTTATTGCCTCAGAATCCAAGGCCTGTTACCTGAAACAATTGATCTCTAATCTCTTAATGGCCTCTGATGGCTGGTATAACTGGGAAACTCCCAGGCATAAACTAGGACTGCTTTTAAGACCTTTGCAAGAATAAGAAGATGGTTTTTTGTTGTTGTTGTTGTTGTTGTTTTTTTTTCCTTCCATATAGCAAACTTTATTTTTAAAGAAGTTTCAGATTACAGAAGAGTTACATCTAAAGTATAGGGGATTTCCATATATTCCATCCCCTCCCCTGAAATTTTTAAAAATACCATTTACAACAGCATAAAGAATATTAAATACTTTAGGGTAAATCTAAGAAAAGCTGTGAAACACATAGTACAAAACATTGCTGAAAGAAACTAAAGACACACAAAAATGGAGCAAAACAGCTTGTTAATGGATCTGAAGACTCAGTATTGTTAAGATGTCAAGACTCACAAATTGAAAAATATATTTAACATAATCCCAGTCAAAATCCCAGAGGGTTTTTTTGTAAAAATCAACAACCTGATTCTAAAGTTCATATGGAAACACAAAGAAACTAGAATAGACAAAACTCTATAAAATAACAAAGTTGGAGGACAAACACTACCTGATTTCAAGAATTATTATAAACCTACAGTAATCAAAACAGTGTGGTATGGCATAAAGACTGACAAACAGATTAGTGGAACAGACTAGAGTCCGGAAATAAACCTACACATATATTTCAACTGATTTTTCTATTCATTCTGTCTCCCAAGTCCAGAACAGCCCCAGAAACGTCCAGCAGCAAGGGCTCTGTGATTCCCAGGGTGATGGGAACCAGAGAACAGCGAAACATCCCCTGAGATTTAGCTCAGATGCTTCTGTTTGGGTAACAATGCATTCAGTCTTGGACCATGGAATCCCAGGGGTGCCAAGAACCAGAGCAGTAAACTGTGAACATCCCCCAAGACATACCTTGGACCCTTCAGTTCAGAGAGCAGCCAAATGTCCCCTGAGACTCAGCTCAGATACTTCAGTTTGGACAACTGCTCACAATGTCTTCCACCAATTCAGCCTGGTAGATTTGGTCTGAACTTCAGGGTTTCAGGCATCTCCCAAAACCTAGGTCAGCCATGGGGATGCCTGTCTGCAGGGCCTTGGATTAAGTTCTCAGGACACTGAGACCAGAGCATCAGCTCCAAATTATTTGGAGTGGTGAATATTTTAGTCAGACTTGAATTCTGGGATGCTGGGCCAGTTGAATAAAAAGCACTTCTTCATTCTTCCTAGAATAATAAGCATCATCTCTAGCCTACTAGCAAAATCCCACAGAAGTGTCTTCTCAGAGATCAGGAAATTTTGCTACTGCTGATCTATGTGGCCACAGTATAGCCAAGAACACCTCTATATGGGACCCTGATTTCCAGTAAACCTGTTTAAGAGAGGACAGATAGATCTAAGGCCCAGAAACCTCATGTCATGTCTCCTTTAAGAAACAAGGAAATACACCTCAGACTTCCATTAGTTTAAACTCAGTTGTGCCTATAAAAAGTGTGAATAATAATAAAACAACAAAGGACAAAAAATAAATAAATAAAAGGGGGAAAAAAGTGTGAATAGGGATCAAGATCCAGACTAAACATCTCCTGGAAAATAAGAAACCTCATGTGCCATCAATTAAGATTTAAAAAAGTTCCTAGAAATGCTAAAGGTATAGAATTCTCTCTTCTGTTTTAATCTGTGTTTAACTTTGTGTTCAATTTTGAAATCTGTGTTTAACTTTGTCACTTTGCTTATGCCTAAGAGATCAGATTTGGGGTTAACATGTTACAAATTGGATAACAGTGAAAGATAATCTAAAAATGAGTCTCTAAATGTCAATAGTGTCTTGAGATTGGATTCAATGTATAAATCAAAAGTGGAATTGGTTCAACTGCTAGAAAAGCAGAAAAACTTAGCAACGTTGTTGCAATAAAAGTTCTTGTGACTTAGTTAATAAAGGTACCCAATTTGCTGTAAAATGAAAATTTACTAGAAACTATAAGAGTTAAAATCATTATATAGATGCCTTTATATTATAAAACAGCAGAAGGAGAATAACTAAAATTATACCTGGGTAGAATTAGCCTAAAACTACTATTGTAAAAACCAAAGTACTAAAAAGTTAAGTTCATTTGATATGTTACACATTTTTTTTGAAAGTGTTTAGGAAGTGTATAAAAATCAAAAGATAAACTTCAACATTGTCAACCTTGTGCATTCAAACCAGGCCTTCAATACACTGCATGTTGCCTCTCCATTTGAGTTATTGGCTAGATTGATCAATGACCCCTAAAACAATAAAGGTATCTACTGGTTGGGTCCTGAAGTGGATGGAGACTATGTTGCAGTTTCAGATTCCTGCAGCAGCCAATAATGGCTTGATATAGCGAGATATACAATGGATATTGCCTCAAGACTAGCACTATTTACATAGTGCCAAAGGTTGCTATGCACCAGGCCGGTGGAATACTGGAGCCTACCTTTCTAGTTTCTCTCTAGGGTCAACACAGCATACTGGCTGTGTGAAGGACGTACCAAGTGGAGCAATGATTACCAGAGGACTGTGAGTAGGAACTTAAACACAATTGGCATTATGGCCTGCTCCCACGGAGAGATAACATGTATGGTATTGAAAACCTAGAGCTTAGATCCATTTAATTGCAGCTCAGAGAGAAACTTATGATGCATTGGGTAGTGCATTAATTAGTATTAAGTATTGTACTTCTATTTCTCCTATTCTAGATATATCCCGATGATTATGGTGATATCTTTTCTATTCTAGACCATATGCAGTGGGATATTGAACATGTGAACAGTCCTAATAAACTTCATTTTCTAAGTAGTTAATGAATGTGCCTATAAGATTTTTAAAAAATGGCCACCTTGCCTTAGAGCAGTGGGAACAATAGCCTTTTTAATTTGAAAAGCCAGGAAATAAACTTGGGGGCAAGCTCTCAGTCTTCACCTCAAACCAAGTGAAAGACATGCTTAACCCAAGTCTCCCTTCTAGCCCTTGTTCCAGAAACTGTCCCACTCGTATCCTGAGAAGAACTGGCAAATCCACATACCATCCTACCATGGCTACCAGGGCTAAACATTTTCCACCAGAAGCGAAACAACAAATGAGGTGTCTAGGACCCACTTCACCTTAGCACCTTTGAGATGGTCCATGGACAACCTTTCCTCACCCCGGATCTTGAAACCAGGTTCTGATCAAAACTTGGCAAAAGAAAACAAGCCTCACTCAATTAGAGCCAAAATGGAAGGAACCTTACGCTGTAGTTCTGATCACTTCCACAGCTATTAAATTTTAAAAACTGCCAGCTGGGTGCACTTATCTTGAGTGAAGCCAGCTGCCCAAGGAAGTGTCAGCTCACCAGAAGCATCTGATTGGATTTACGAGTGCCAGTCATTGGATGGCCTGAAATATCTCTTCAAGAGACCAAGCTAAGTAGTGTCTGTGTCTCTAACCTGACACCCTTAAGAAATCTTGTCTGTTTTCATTTCCTGTAGTTTCTCTCTATAATATAACTAAAAGGGCAATGCCTCTTTCATTCCTCTCCTCCACCATAGGAACTGGGATTGGCAATTTATACCAAACCCTGTTGTCTATTGCAATCTCTCCCTAGAGTTAACCAACAGCATAAAATAATTGAAGGAAGAATAATGTTTCCCATCAACTTCGGAAAGACACTACCTTTATAGGCACCTGACCTTTTCTATTTTGTGGTCCAGTATCCTCTTAGTAAGACCATATATCCTTAAAATTCTAATTAAACTTATTTCTTCCAGAATCAACATCTTGTTAGCCATTGGGGAATTCATCCAGCTTTACCCAGGATGCCTGATCTGTCTTCCTCCAACCACAATAGAACAGCCAGAGGTTTTTACACCTTGTCAAGTAGGGCCTACTGCCCCTAACCAGCAGGAAGTAATTACATAAGAATGACCATCATTATTCAGCACCCCTTTAAGAATAAAGGTGTAAATTCTCTGAATGGGGAAATGAAGCAGGCTAGTTAGGGAATCAATAGATGGGTCTGGAACCTGGCAGAAAAACTGCTACCATTGAACACTTGCCCTTTGGTACCCCCAAGATGGCTGCTGGAAGACTTGCCAGAATCCCATTCAGAATGAGATTTCCTCTGGAACCCAGGAAAACCCCCGGATATTCTCCAGGGACCTTATCATTGGGTCCTCTCAGGGGATTGATGGGTGGGGTAATCAATCAAAACAGCAAACAGCTGGGACTCCTCCCCTGTTATTGGCAAAAGGGCGGAATAATTAATGGTTCAAAAAGTAAGCGCAAAGGCAAAACAGCTCCTCTCTCTTGCCTTCTGCCCCCTGCTCCTACCTTCTTTGTCCCTGTTCTGGCCTTCTTCTCCACCCCTCCTCCGCCAGGATCAATACACAAGTAAACCTGGGGATTTATAATCTATAATGGGGAATTATAGTCTGTAAATCAGCCCTCTTTATCACTCTTCAGCCCCTTCCTCTCTACCTGGGACTCAAGATCTGTTATTTTCTCCCATTTTCATTCCCTCCCTTCCTTAATAAATTACCCGGCTTACTCTCCAAATTCATTTCTTATAGCTTAGCCAAGAATCTAGAAAAAATCCAGCAACAATTACAAAGTTGAAACTTCATGTTTTGGGGTAGACTACAAAACACATCTATCAGTAGTTTTTTTTTTGTTTGTTTTTTTGTTTTGGGGCTTTTTTTTTTTTTTTTTTTTTTTTAGTGCTTCATCGAAATTGTCAAAGTTAAATTCATTTAGAACTCTTCTTCTATTTTATGAAATGTATTCATCTATTTATTTTTCTTTTTAACACCATTATCATTGAAATATGGTCAACATAAAGTAAACTGGACATATTTTAAAGTGTAACATTTAATACACTTGAAAACATCATCACAATCAAAATAGTCAATAAATCCATCATGTCCGAGAATATCCTCCCATGCCCTCCTTCTCACACCTCCAGACTACCAATGAATTTGTCCGCAATTAGGGTTTTGATTGCATTTTCCAGAATTTTATATAAATAAAATCATACAGTCCATACTCCTTTTTGTATAACATCTTTCATTCAGCAAAATTATTTTGTGACTTGAGAGTGTTGTTCATTTCTTTTAATTGCTGAGCTGTATATAATGCATAGACCAAAATTTCTTTCTCCATTCACCTGATGATAGATATTTGGGTTGTTTCTGGTTTCTAACTATTACAAATAAAAATTGCATGAATATTTATTTTCAATTATTTGTATGGAAATAAGTGTTCATTTTTCTTAGGTAAGCAACTAGAAATGGAATCGTCAAATCACATGATAGATACATGTTTGATTAATTAATTTATTTTTGGCACTTTTACTTTCTGGCACTAAAACATGCTTCTGGCTCATCTTGTATATTTCCCCAGCAGCAAAATCAGTTATTTTTCCCAGTAAGTGTATGGGTTTTTTTTGTTTGTTTCTTTGTTCATTTGTTTTTATTTTTAGAGTTTTAGATGTACATAAAAGTGCACAAAGATTAAAGAGTTCCAATATAATCTGCCCTCATGTATAGTTTCCCTTGTTTTAACATCTTGCATTAGTTTGTGGTTTATTTGTTACAACTGGTGAACCAAGTCTATAGTTTGCATTAGGGTTCACTATTTGCATTGTTCAGGCCTATGGGTTTTGACAGATGCCTAATGTCGTGTACCCACCATTATAGCATCATACAAAATAGTTTCCCTGTCCTTAAACTCCCCTGTGCAACACTTATTCCTCCTTCCCCCTCTCCCTCCTACTCAACCCATGGCCACTACTGATCTTCTTACTGTCTCGATAGTTTTGCCTTTTCCACAGTATCATATGATATGAGTCATACCATACATTGCCTTTTCGGACAGGCTTCTTTCATTTAGCTATATGTATTTAAGACTCCTCCATGCCTTTTTGTGCCTTGAGAGAGTATTTGTTTTTATTGCTGATTGATATTCATCACATAGATATATCACAGCTTATGTATCCATTCACTTATGGAGGGGCATCTTTGGCTTGCTTCCAGTTTATGACAATTATGAATAAAGTTGTTATAAATGTACAGGTTTTTGAGAGGGCATAAGATTTCAACACATTTTCATGAATACCTAGGAGCCTAATTGGTAGATTGTATGGTAAGTTTATGTTTAAATTTGTAAGGAAGTGTCAAACTGTCTTCCAAAGTGGCTGTCCCTTTTTGCATTCCCTCTAACAATGAATGAGGTTTCCTGTTTTTCCACATCCACTCTGGCATGTGGTGATGTCAATGTTTTGGATTTTAACAATTCTGATAGGCAGGGAATGTTATCTTATTGTTTATTTTTAATTAATTAATTTAATTATTTATTTTAAAGAAACTTTAGATTACTTAAATGTTACATAACAGATATAGGGGATTCCCATATGCCCCATTCCCTCCCCCTCCCACAATTTCCCACATTAACAACTTCCTTCATTAGTGTGGTACATTTGTTAAAAATTGATGAACACATATTGAAGCATGCCACTAACCGTGGATTATAATTTACACTATAGTTTGCGCTCTGTCCCAGGCAATTTTGTAAGTCATGAAAAAATATATAATGGCCTGTATCTGTGATTGCAGTGCCATGCAGTTCAATTCCAATGTCCCAAAAATGCCCCCATATTACCCCTATTTTTTCCTCCCTCTCCCCTCAAACTTCTGGTGGCCACTGTCTCCACATCAATGACAAAAGTTCTTCCATTGCTGGAATAACAATAAGTCTATATAGAATAATAATAAATCTACTATAGTCTTTTGTTCATTCCCCAATCTTGTGGATTTTGGAATGGTGAATCCCACTGTGCCTCTAATTGAGAGGGAGCTTCGATCCCAGGGTCAGACGGATTGAGCTGCAGACAGACAATTTGGAGCATCTTTTCATATGCCTATTTGCCATCTGTATTTATTATTTCAAAGAAAAAAAATCCAAATTAAATTAACCTAGAAACTCCCCTCTACTATATTATATGTATTCATGTATTTATTTTTAGCAATCAAATATACTGTATTTTATCAAAATGTGGCACAATAAATCGTCTTGATTTGGCATACCTAGAAGTGGAATTGCAAGGTCATATGATAATATAATACTTAATTTTCTGAGGAACTGCCAAATTGTTTTCCATAATGCTACACCATTTTACATTCCCACCAACCATGAATGGGAGGTCCCATTTCTCCACATCATCTTTAACATGTATTTTCCATTAAAAAAAAAAATAGTAGCAATTTATAGTGGGTGTGAAATGGTATCTCATTGTGAATTTGATTTGCATTTCCTTTGTGGCTCATGATGTTGAGTATCTTTTCATGTACTTAATGGATATTTGTATGTTTTCTTTGAAGAAATTCATAGTCAAGTTTTTACCCATATTTTAATTGGGGTCTTTGTTTTTGGGTTGTCAGATTTCTATGTATCTTCTGGATATGTAATTCTTATTGGATATATGGTTTTCAAATGTTTTCTCCCACTAAGAAGATTGTCTTTTTACTATCATTATGTAGTCATATGATGCACTTTTTTTTTCTTTTTAATTTTGAAGGAATTCCATTTATCTATTTGTTCTTTTGTTGCTCATGCTTTTGGTGTAATCTCTAAGAAACCATTCCCTAACAAGGTTTGGCAGATGTTTCCCACTTTTGTTTTATGGGTTTTGTAATTTGGATCCTTATATTTAGGTTTTTGATCCTTTTTGAGTTAATTTTTGCTATAGAATGAGATAGGGGTCCACCTTCATTCTTTTGCACATGGATATCCAGTTGTCCCAGCAGCATTTGTTGAAGAGCCTCTTCTTTCCCCATTGAGCAGATATTGGCAGTCTTGTAAAAAATCAATTGATAATAGATTTATGGGTTTATTTCTAAAGTCTCAGTTTGATTCAATTAATCTATATGTCAGAACTTATACAAGTACCATGGTGTTTTACTTATTGTAACTTTGTAATAAGTTTTCAGATAAGGACGTGAGAATCCTCCAACTTTGTTCTTTTTCAAAATGGCTTTGGCTGTTTGGTGCCCCTTACTATTCCATATAAATTTGATTATTAGCCTTTCCATGTCTGTAAAAAAAAAGCTATTAGAATTATGTTTGAGATTGTGTTTTAAATGTAAATTGCTTTGTATGGAATCGATATCTTAACAATGTTTATTCTTCCAGTCCATGAAACCAGAATATCATATAGAATCATGTCATCTTGATTATGATGTTAGCTGTGCATTTTTTCACATATACCCTTTGTTATGTTAGGGACATTTCCTTCTATTCCTAGTTTTCTAAGTGTTTTTATCAAGAAGGGGTCCTGGATTTTGTCAAAAGCCTTTGCTATGTTGGGTTAAATGATCATATGTTTTGATTCACTTTGTCTTATATGTGTGTGTGAGTGTTTTTTGTTTTTTTTTCTTTCTTTCAATTAATCAAATTTCTTATGTTGAACCACCCTTGAAGAGCTGGGATAAATCTCACTTGGTCATGGTGCATAGTTATTTTAATATGCAGTGGGATTCAGTTTGCTAATATATTTGAAGACTTTTATCTCTCTTCAAAATAAATATTTGTCTGTAATTTTCTTTTTTTTTTAAGTATCTTTATCTGGCTTTGATATTAGGGTGATGTTGGTCTCATAGAATGAGTTAGGAATTAATCCCTCCTTTCAATTTATTTGGAAGAGTTTGAGTGGTATTGTTTTTTTTTTAAACAAATCAATTTTATTGATACATATTAATAAAACATATAGTTCATCTGAAGTGTACAATCAATGATATTTGCTGTAGTCACATAGTTGTGCGTTTATCACTTTAGTCATTAGTAGAGCATTTTCATTATTTTAATAATAATAATAAACAAAAAAAAGACAAACAAACAAGAAAATTCCTCACCTCTCAATTTCTCTATGCTTCCCCCATTGTACATAGTTGTTGTTTCTGGCTATTCTATCCAAAATGTATAATCAGTGGCTTTTAGTATAATCACAATGTTGTACATTCATCATCTCAAAACTTCTAGAACAATCTCATTACTCCAAAAAGAAAGACTCCACACCCCTTAGCATTCCTTCCTTAGGTCTACATAATTGTTAATATCCTTTCATTTTTATAAATTGATTTATATTTTCATTTATATAATGATTCCATTGTATAAATGGAATCATACCATATGTAGTACTCTGTGTCTGGTCTCCTTTACTTAGTATAATGTGTTTTTCTTGGTCTGATATTAACATTTTGCATTATTAACTTATATTTGTTCAGCTTCAAAGAAAAATGGTCTTATAAATGCAATTCTACCCATATTCATATTTCACATAATATATTTAGTTCATAATAGGGCAATCATACAGTATTTGTCCTTTTGTGTCTGGCTTGTTTCATTCAACCTAATGTCCTCCAGGTTCATCCATGCTGTCATATGTTTTACAACTTCATTTCTTCTTACCGCTGCATAATATTCCATCATGTGTATACTCCACAATGTGTTTATCCATCCATCAGTTGATGGCCACCTGAGTTGTTTCCAACTTTTGGTGATCGTGAATAATGCTACTATGACCATCGGTGTGAAGATATCTATTCGTGTCACTGCTCTCAGTTCTTCTGGATATATAATTAGCAATGGTATTGCTGGGTCCCATGGCAAGTCTATATTCAACTTCCTTAGGAACTGCCAAACAGTCCTCCACAGTGGCTGTACCATTCTACACTCCCACCAACAGTGAATAAGCATTCCTATCTCTCCGCAGTCCTATAGACGCGAAATTATATCTCATTTTAGTTTTGATTTGCATTAATTCTTTTGGGAATGCTTGGTAAAATTCACCAGTCAAGCCATCTGGCTCTGTGTTTTTCTTTCTAGGGAGGTTTTTGATGACAGATTCAATCTCTTTACTTGCAATTGGTCTGTTGAGATCTCCCTCTTCATGAATCACTGTGGGTTGATTGTGTGTTTCTAAGGATTTGCCCACTTTATGAAGGTTATCTAATTTGTTGGCATTCTGTTGTTCATAATATCCTTTCATAATTCTTTTTATTTCTGTGAAGTCAATAGCAATGTCCACTCTTTCCTTTTGATTTTAGTTAATATAATCCTGTCTCATTTTTCCTTGCTAGCTTAGCTAAAGTTTTGTCAATTTTGTTGATCTTTCCAAAGAGTCAAGTTTTGATTTTTATTGGTTCTCATCATTTTTTATACTGTATTTCATTTATCTCCCCTCTAATTGTTATTTCCTTCATTTGCTCACTTTCAGTTTAGTTTGTTCTTCTTTTTATAGATCCTTCAGGTGGGATATTAGGTCTCTGATTTTAGATCTTTCTTCATTTTCAATGTAAGCATTTAATGCTATAAATTTACTTAGGGTTACTACCTTTGCTGCATCCCATGTGTTTTGATATGTTGTGGTTTTTTTTTTTTTTTTTTTTTCATATGCTTGAAGTTATTTTCTCATTGTGATTTCTTCTTGGACACATTGTTTAACACTATGCGGTTTAATTTCCACATATTTGGGTATTTTCCAGTTCTCCCTCTGTTATTGACTTTGAGCTTCACTCTTTTGTGGTTGAAAAAAGACACATTATATGATTTCAATATTTTTGAATTTATTGAGTCTTCTTTTGTGGCCTAAAATATGCTCTATCCTAGAGAATGCACTAAAGAAAAATGTGTAGTGTGCTGCTGTTGGTTGAAGTGTTCTATATATGTCTGTTATGTCTTTTTGGGTTTACAGTATCATTTAAGCCTTCTCTTTCCTTATTCATCTGCTGTCTAAATGTTCTATCCATTCTTGAAAGTGGTGTATTGATGTCTCCTGCAATTAATATAGAGCCATCTATTTTACTCTTCAAATATGTAAATATGTGTTTCATATAATTTGGGGCTTTGCTGTCAGGTGCATATATATATTTATAAATTGTAATGTCTTCTTGTTGAACACACCCATTTATCATGATATACTTACTTTTTTGTCTTTCATTACAATTATTGATTTAAAGTCCATTTTATCTAATATTAGTATGGCTATCCCAGCTCTCTTTTAGTTTCTACTTTTATGATATATATATATTTTTCATCCATTCACTTTCAATCTACTTATGTCCTTGGATATAAGGTGAGTCTCTTGTAAGACTATAGAGTTGGGTTATGTTTTTATATACAGTATGTCAGTTTCTACCTTTTGTCTAGAGACTTTAATCCATTCACATTTAAAATAATTACTGAAATACCGGACTTTCTTCCAGCATTTTGCAATTGGGTCTTTGTAAATCTCATCTTTTTTTTCCCATCAATACTTTTGCTAATGTCCACTTTCATATTTATTTGATTTTTTTTGTAGTGTACTATTTGATTACATTCTTATTTCTTTCTGTATATATTTTCAATCTATTTTCCTTGTGGTTAACATTGGGCTTAAATTTAACATCCTAAATCTATAACAATCATGTTTGATTCAACACCAATTTAACTTCAGTAATCTACATATATTCTGTTCCTATACACTTTCACCCCCCACCTTTTGTTGATACTTGTTACGTTTATCCTTTTTGGTGGGCTGCTTTTACATGTGTTTTTGTTTGTTTGTTTGCTTGTTTGTTACAGCTTTAGCAGTTTGCAAGCAGTTTCTGCCTGCAGTGCAAATTCTGGGAGGGTGAACCAGAGATAAGTTTCCTGGTTCAGTCCTTCATGCTGCCACATGATAGACTGGCACTGACATCAAGGAACTGCAGAATACACATAGGGGTTACTCTGTTCCCTCTGGAAGGGTGTCAAGTTTCCACCATGAGACTTCAGGCAGACTCAGTACCTCACTGGGGAGGGGTGGGAAAGAGGCCAGAAAGGGCACAATGAGCTTCTCCTTTTGTTTTTCAAAGCTGTGTTTTCCCTGCTTGGAAACTTGCCCAGTTACTGCATGATAACTTTTAGCTGTTTTCTGGAGTTCTAAGGAAGATGGTTCAGCTAGTTGTGGCTAGTTGGAGTTTCTTTCACAGGTCATGGTAAAGAAATATATTATCCTTTCCTCACTTCTAAATTTTCCAGTTGGCCATGTGTGGAGGTCAGTCAGATGACTAAAACCTTCAGTGTCTGTTTCCTTTTCAGAGACAAAGGATCCAGGCAACCACTGGCCTCTTTGATGGCACTTCTCCCTGGTGAATGCACACACAGAAGTAGATTCTCTCTATGGAGTCAGTCACCTTTAACTTACTTTGGTAGTCCTGCTTGAGATGAGTGTCTCATTCTGACCAGGACCAAGTAATCTTGGTTAAGGAGATTTGACGTTAAACTACATAATGTGTTACAACCAGAGCTACAAGGAAGCCAAGTCTTATACATATATTAAATCCACTGCCTCATAATCAATAAAATTATCTACTTTAAACATTTAAATTAGGTATATATCTCAAATATTATGTTTTATTTTAATCTTTAAAAAACTTTCAATGTGAATCAAATTTGATGCAATTCAGTTTCTTCTCATATGCAATCAAAATCACATCCAAACCAATCATTTATGGCTTTTAGACCAATTGATTGTGACTCTATTCTCCAGAGAAGCAATACAATTTTCCTGACAAGGGCATTTGGGATATTTAAGGAAGTCTGGATTTATCTGTCCCTGGAATCTGATCAGTTGAATAAATTTTAAAAATTGATGTAGGTATTAGTAAATAATAGAAATGGATACAAGGTTTTAGAAGTCTACACAAGCATAAAGCCAAAGTCATCATGAAGTTGAAAAACTGAAACAATTAAAACTTTTGCAAACAAAAAAGTGCTGCAAAAATGCCCACATTCTCAGCTGCTATTTAATATTGTTATAGAAGTACTAGCAAGTACAATTAGATAAGAAGAGAAAGTAAGTTGTACAACCATTGGCATAATCAAAGACATATCACATGAACAATAACAAAAAATACATAACATGCCAAAGCAACCTGAAACAAAACAGATACACTCATCTTATGAAAAATAGCCTTTGAGTCAAGAATAGCTGTTATTCTCATGAGATATGGGCATGGTTTTCTCTTATAAATATTTATTTTGCAATTAATCAATTTTCTTTTTTGACTGGAATTTGGAAAATTTAGATGCAAATATGTGGCCCATCACTAGGAAGTGGTCAGGACACTATGATATGTTTTTCACATTATCTTCCATCATGGCTCACATTTATGACTTTAGACCTTGATTTTCTCCTACCTTTCTAATCTGCATTCACTTTACTCTAACTTACATTTTATTGATCCCAGCAAGTCATCCTAAACATGTCTTTGAAACTAGACAGGAAGGAAATATGAAACATAATAAACATCTGAGACAGAAACCCCAAGCACGGCTCAGATGAATAAAACTAGTATCTCTTCTGAGTAGCTTTACTTTTAAAAACTCAATGCACTTATATTAATTCTGTTAAAATAATGATTCAGTTACATAAAATGTCATCATTGTATCATTCATACAGTGCTTTAATATATTTTAGATATATTAGATAAAAAGAACAGATTCACAAAGCATCATTTTTAATCCAAATAGCATTCCTGATACATTTATATTTAAATAAAGCCTTTCTTTAATTTTTCATAAAAAATAAAAATAAATAAATAAATAAATAAATAAAATCACTAGGAAGCTTTCAGATTTTACAACAAGCCATCTGATTCTAGAACTTATACTTCAAACGACCATGTTCTACTACCTAATTGAGGATAAATTAGAAGAAATAACTATGTGAAGATAAAATAGTTTAAATGAGTATGAGAACTGAATTATGTAATATATATTAAGTGGTACAGGTTTATTACCTTAAATACATACAGTAACTCAGTGTGCTATAAAATAAAACCATCAATTAATTACTGGATATGTCTCTAGGAATTAAGAACTATTATTTGTTACACATTTATTGTGCACCAATAATTTTCTTAGTCATTAAAACTGATATATTCTTTAATATATTAAATAGTCTTAAAATGTGTATGTTCCTGTATCCATATTTATAAATGAGAAAATTGAGGTTAATAAGGGTTAAGTGGCATTTTTTCTAAGATGCTTTTATATATATATATATATATATATATATATATATATATATATATATATTTTTTTTTACCAGGAGGTACCGGGGATCGAACCCCAGTCTCTCCATATGGTAGATGGACGCCGAACCTCTTGAGCAACATCCGTTTCCCAAGATGCTTATATTAATTCTCTTTTATAAGCTTGGTATCTATTAACTCACCATCCATTTTATTTTCTATTTTCTATTAGGGAATAGAAAAAGAGTAAAATAACAACTTATGAACTTAACTCCTGTTCTTAAATAGGTCACAACAAAATTAGCTTTAAAAAAAAACAAAACTAAAATTCATTTTAGTGCTACAAGTAGAACAGGTGATACTTGCAAAGTTCCTGTAATATGTTTCCATTTAAAAATACTTCTTAAGTGCTAAAGGCATATGTTCAAAAACAAATGTAATGGATATGATGTAAAAATGTTTAGATTTTAATTTTAGTAACATATATCAAACTTAAAATGTCCCCTTTCAACCATATTCAGATATATAATGCAATGGTGTTAATGAGATTCTAGGGATCATAGCAAAACAGTATATCTCTTTTTATGTGACTCCTGAAAATTGTTGCTAAACACCAGCAGAACATTTTCTGATTAAAGCTATTTTTCACATGGAAAACCAAATTATGATTTCTTATCATCTTTCTTGATCCTCAATTCCAGAGATTGAGTCTATAAGCAATCACAGCAGCACCTACTCATCCTAGACATGACTAAATTCATTTCTGTCCAATTTTCCCATAATCAGGAGATCTAAAGCTGGTCAGGTACATGAAAAAGAGAATTACATCATGCACAGAGGGCTCAAAATTGGTGTTGTAAAAACTAATTTTTTTTTTTAAGTTAGGAATAATTCTTACTCAAACCATTTGGAGTAGCCCATACAAAGGAGTCTTCCCTGATTTGAAAATTCTCCACACATATACCCAAGATGACACGAATAATATATGACAGCGTCAAATTACTAAAGCTGAAAATGACACACTGTAAATAAATATGAACTATTCAGTACTTTGTTGCCTGTGTGACTAAGGGTAAGTCACTTCTCTCTGGGCTTCATTCATTTTATTTACTTAAAAATATTTAGGATACATAATAGACTGTGGATGCATTCACTGGCTACTTTTAGGTGGCTTCTGCCTTAATCCTAAAAATCCAGGCTCATTCAGCATCTGGGAATGGAAATTTCAGGGTACTTCTGTGAAAGCCCTTCATAAAACCTTCATTATAATAACATTCGGCAAACACATAGTGGAGCAGCTCTCATTGGTGCTGTTCCCAGCACAGGTCCTTCTTGGCAGAAGCCATTCCAGGAATACCTGGAAGCTCAGTGGTAAAGCCTTCACCACAAAAGTGCAATGGCCACCTCCCAGGGAGAAAACTGGTTGCCCTGGAAGTTTGGGAATTTGGTGGTTTGGGAATTTGGGAACTTGGTCATGGCGTGTTACTTCAGCCTGTCCTTCATTAACCCCATGGCACAAAGTTATGTCAAATGAGTTCAGCCACGTTAAACTCAGGATAAAACTCAATACACAGTTTTTAAGTGCAGAAATTAGAATGGATGGGTTCTGCCTTAAATTAGGAAGACTACAAACCAGGGAGGAAAATTCCCTTTTCCAACCTGTTAACAGTTTTAAATGTTCCCTTCCTGAAAACAGTTTAGTCCATATTTTGCAATGACGTACTCTTCCTTTGTATGTTAAGGTAAGGTATCAACCTTCAATTCAATTGGAGTTGTATTTTACTAAGGTGGAGTGTGACATTCAGGGCAAACTTAACAGAAATGGGCTGTCTGTTTGCACCTTCATAAGGTCCACATGGAGTAATTAGAAAATCTCTGCCTCCAAAAAAAAAATTCATAAGTACGTCAAGCTCTTGAGGTGCATCACAAATGATTGCTTTCATTATATATATACAAATCATATTAGATTGTATAACAGCCTTGCATGCCTATCATGATAAAATTTAAAATGCCATCCTGCCCACCTTCCAAAAAGGCCATTTAAAAATATATTATACATCCTTTGGGGAAACTAGTCCTTAAATTTTGAGACAGCATAAGGAAAATCTGGTTGATTTTATCTTGAATGAAATGATGACATTATTTAATTGTGTATATTTAAAATGAGGTCACTAAAAACTTCATAAAGACATCTTTTATCATTCCTCAAAAAAATGGGATATGAATTGGTTACTATTTAAGAGGTATAGCATTTTTTAAGCATATAATTCTGCAATTGGAAACCATTTCTCTCTTCATGAGTTTAACTATTATTATCCTTACTATGTTTTCTCAATGTTGTTTACACCAAAAACCCCTATAGTGATCCCTTGATTATTGTATAATCCAAGCTTATATTTTAGTTCTGTGGTCCAGATATCGACAATAATAAAATCCAAAATACCTGTGGTTAACAGTTTTGTTTCTAGGCTCAAAACATTTTTTTGAGGTAATTTTGATGAAGAAATTTCTGCAGCCCTACTCCTCCCCCTCAGCAGAGACTCACAGCTCTAGGAAGATAACAGCTCCTCTCCTCCCCTTCAACTAAGGCCCTCTGCTTCAGAAAGATAAACTAAACTCAAACTTATGCTGTTGTAAACCCCACCTGCCTGCTTGCTTAAGGAATTTGCCCGCTTGCCCAGCAACCCACTAGCCAATAAACAGAGAATATGCAAGTTCCTATATAAGCCCATGAAAGCCAAAGTTCGGGGGTCAGATTTTGGGGACTGGATCCTCCTCTGAGCCCATGTGTAATAAAACTTTGTTCCTCTGCCTCTCTGAGTGCCGCTTGGGTTTCTCATCGTTGGAGTTTTGTCTGCTGCAACAATTTCACCCTTTCCCTGATAGAGTGGGATCTTTCAAACCTTTACTGGGCCCAATGAGAGAATTTCATTGTTTATTTCTTTTTTTGGGTAAAATTTAAAGGAAGTACTACTTATATTTATTGTTCTCTCATCATGAGTTTTTAAATGACCTTTTCCATATATTTGAAGGTGTTTTTGTTTGGATAGTTTTGAGTTTTGGTATTTTTTATACCATTTGGTAATTATTCTTGACTATAGGGCCAATTGACTGACCCTGTAGGCAAGCAATTACCATTTGGGTGATAATGGGATAAATTTGAAAGGCTCATTCTACAAGATTTATAAAAGAGTAGAACACTATTTCTCCAACCCTCTACGAATAGACAAAGCAGGGCTTGGAGAGGAGTTTCAACAATCTTTGCCACTCAACTACCTGCCTGGGTTTGCCCTTTTCTTCTCTTTCTTCTAATGGTTTGTGTCTTCTGGAAGATTTTTTTTTTTTTAATGTGGAAATTTCCATATCTGCCAGAAGTGGCCCACCCTCCTTACCAAGCTCCAGTGGGCAGCATCAATCTTCCCAATCTCCCTTCACTTCACCTACTCCTTTTCCCTCCTGTTGCATATTTGAAGGGAACATTGTATATGGGAGGTATTCAAGGGTGAGGTCCAAAATATTTTACAATTTTGTGAAGAAAGAGTATATCCACATCAGAACTGTGCACAGTGCTGGAGCAGGGTCCAGTGGGTTAGCCTTTATTGGTTAGTAGATTATGGGCATTTCCTGGGTGGATAGTACTGGGGTACAACCAGGGCAAAGTGAGGGCTCAAGCAACAGCTACTTACCAATTTATACTGAAATATTTAAATATTTAAACAGCATGTAGGCCTGCATCAGAGCATATCGACTGAATGTCAGCTTTGGAAGTAAGAAAGTCTAAATTATTAATAATTTGAAAGTTTGGCTGTCTGAGTTTTGCTCAACCCACAGGGATTTAAAATCTAATTAATTAAGACAGGTTAATCTAGAAAAGCATCTTAAAGTCCCTAAAGATCTTCCAGGCAGAGGCTAGAGGAAAGCCAAGGAAATGGTTTCTTATCATGTCTGCCTCTCCACTAATGCCATACTTTTGCTTAAAGTTTAAGTTTTATTCAAGAATATCTCTTTTATTCTTCACATTAGTGAATATGTGCCTTCATGAATTGAAAAATACCGAAAATGTATTTTTAATGGTTTAAGGTGAGTTCATCAAATAAAAATAAAGGGCATCCTTAACTTAGGAGATTTATGGCACAGAGGCACACAGTTAGAAATTTGCATTTCAAGCACTAAACACCACGAAGCCTTGCAGTTCTTGAGTTTCTGCCAAATGTGTAACACTGCATAAAGGACATTTTCATGTCATCTATTTTAAAATATATTTTTCTTAAAAGAGTTGACAAATAAATTATAAAGGCTAATTTCATAGTGCAGATAACTTAGGCACAGAGAATTGTAAGCAACTTGCACAATATAACAACAACAATAAAAAATAAAACAAAACAAAAAAACAATTTCTCAGGGAAACAAATCATTGGTAGCACATGAGAAAGAATAGAAAGGAAAGAAAAAGAAAGGGGGAGGGAGGAGGCAGATTTACCTTTGACCAATGCTGCCGGAGTATTCTCATTTGCAACGTTGCTCATAAGCTCCTTGCACCATGGAATTGAAATCTGTTTGGCTCTTCTTTCTTTTGATTTTAAATGAAATGTGCTTTTAAAAAATTAGGTGTAGCCTACAAAGAGATATGGGGAGGATGATTTTTAGCAGAGTTTATAATGGCAAAGGGTGTTGCCTGACTTGAAACTTAAGTGTTACTTTGTCTTTGTAAGAGTTCATGTAGGTTTCAAAGTAGCACAGCCAAATCCTCTAGAAACTCTGTTTTGAACCATTTGCTCTATAGAGCCCATAAGATTCAGAGTGGAATCTTATTTCCACTCTGAATAATTGGCCAAACAGTATTCTTTAACTAATTCCCCCTCCCCCACCTCTCCCCCTTCCATTCCCCTTCCCCCTCCCCCTTTCCCTCCCTCATAGGAATAATTTTCAAATAATTATATTAAAATTTAATAACATTTCAGCTTTAAAGAGCTCTTTCTAATTTCCAAAGGTCTTTGAACCACTTATTCTTGTCTGTGTTTGCACATATATATGTATGCTTAAGTACTTGTGTGTCTTTTTCTGTGTCTCAGTTGCCAGGGCTGCTAAAATAAATACTACACCCTGATTGGCTTGCACAACAGGAATTTATTTTCTCACAGTTTTGGAGACTGAAAGTCCAACAACAAAACATGACTTCTCCTGGAGCCTGTCGCATTCTGGTGGTGGCTGGCAGCAATACTTGGGATTCCTTGGCTTGGAGATGCATCTCTGCCTCTTTCACATGGTGATCCCTTTCCTTTCCTGGCTTCTCCTACCTTCTTTCACTGCTCAATATTCTCCTAATAAGGACTCCAGCCATACTGTGTTATGATCCAACCTCACTCAGTTTGACCTCACTTTAACAACATCTTCAAAGGTCCTCTTTATAATTGGGCTCACACCCACAGGACTGAGGGCTGGGATTTGAATATGTCTTTAGGTGAACATGATTCAATCTTCCATATTATGTACACATATGCAATACATATAATATGCACACATATATTATACATATACATGAATGCATATACATAGGTAATACAGACAGAATATACACATGCACACAAACACATCAGGTATTAATTATAGATGTAGGTATTTTAAATTTTATTTAACTTTTTCCTTATAAAACACATGCAAATCAAATAATAATTTCTTCCTTTAACATACAAGAACACAAAGTTCTAGTGGTATCTAACTTTTTAAAATAAATACCTAATTGGAGAGCTATTTTTGATTGATTTTAAAATAAGGCAAGCACTCATTCCACTACATATAACTTTTACATACAACTGCCCCATATGGCAGATAAAATTCATGTTCTAGCATCATTTATGGATGAGCCTATAGAAATGTAAATATTAACTGTCCTAATACCCACAGGATGTCTGAGGAGGAACTGGAAGTTTAAGACAATTGGTCTAGCTGCTGAGCTCCAAGTGTACCATTACTTCACACCATATCTATATGCATTAAAACAGAATTTCAAGTGAACTCTGAACATGTAGATCATCCATATCACAGAGGGACCAGTTCTAGAACATCTGCAATTGGCCTAAAGTTCATACTTTATTTAAATTTGTTTCCATTCATTTTATCATTTTAAACTGGAGACACTTAACTGCTAGATAATTTGGAGTGGATACCAGGAAGAAAAAAATATCTTGTTTTATCTGCTGTATAGTAGGGAGAAAAAAAAAGGTCTTGTGTTAAAAACCAAAATTCAGCGAACCAAACTTATTTATTATTTAGGGTACAGCTACAAACAATGAAGGATTTATGAACATACCCTCTTATGCCCATTGCATTTGTGAAGAATTCAAATAGAATTAGCTCTTAGCATCCACTGGGAGTCTGAAAGAGAACTCTAACTTTGCGAGCACAAAGGCATTTCTTTCAACAGAAGATAGAAGTCAACCTTCTATATTATAGGTCAGAGAAATTTCAATTGCCAAGAATAAGGTAAAAGGAGGGCCCCATGAGTTTAATACATCAGTGAATGAAGGATTTATATGAAAATATTTTTTGCTATTGCCTTTCCTGAAAGCATTTAAAAATTTTTCAATCTACTTTATAAGTATAGGTCGGTTAGCACTAATGAATGTAAATGCTTTTGAGGATGAGGGTGAGAGTTCCAAGATGGACATCTGAATATCTTCCTTTAAGTCAGAGTCATGAAAGAACATAACTAAAAAGCAAATTTGCTCTATGACCTTGTGAATGGCTACTTATGCCTGGAGGCACATATTTCCATATATATATAAAATGAAGACACTGAACTAAAAAACTTTTAGGGTCTTTCTTAGCACTAGCATATATGACTTTATGTTTTTATTTTATTATTATGAGAAGGAAAAGATGACATTGAGCAAAGTAAAGGAGGCAAAATAATATTGTAACAGATATTTTTTATGTTTTAAAAAAATATGGGTAGTGAAAAATCTCATCTAGAACCTAAGATCTTTGGAATATAGTAATTTCATCTATCATTTAATTTTCTAGCTGACAAATGCAATCCCATCTAAAGAGCTGCAATGAACAGTACAACTTTTTATGGTAGTTCTTGAGGAAATTATTTTAAATAACTTAAATGAGTAAGAAGAATGTGAAGAAAGTTTTTATTTTAAAACACTCTAATACCTCCACCTGTGCTGTAAGAAAAATGAAACTGAAGTCCTGGTGTGCAATTGCTGTTAATATATGGGCATTTTGAAGAATAATGGACTCATTTAGAGAAAATGTTAACGGAATTGTCTGTGAAAGTCTTTAAAATATGAAAATTATATTTTGGCAAATTTGAAAGTTATCCTTCAGAAAAGGGATATATAGAGAGAGATTCATTTTTCAGTTGCTTAACACTTTTTGTGAGAATCAGAATATTTCTTGGAAATGCATGTCATTGCAGGTTGTATAAGACACAGCCTTGTATTAATAGTTTAAGATACATTAGCAGGATTATTTCCCAGCAGTCTATAATTGGCCCCTCTATTTTCATATTTGGAGACAAGTTCTTTTTAGAAGAGCATTACCCTTTTCCTGCATGCTCCTTTTATGAAGTTATAAAGGGCATTCATTACATGGGCTTAGATGTTAAAACTAGAGGGGTATGTAATTCTTCTACTAACTCACCCTAAATATTTACACACAACTTGAACTCTTTGAAATGGAATTTTCTGTTATATAAAATGGAGATGACACAAAACCTAAAGTATTGAGCTATTAGGAGTATTATCTATGACAATGTATATAAAGTACCTAATAACTATAACCACATTTCCAGGCAATGGGCATGGATTTCCTCCAGTCTCCTGAATTAGGTACTATTATTACTTCTATTTCAAAGATCAGTAAACTGAAGGTAAATAATAATCCCCAGGAGATACAGGTAATAAATGATAAACCCTATAAATATAACCAGGTCCATTTGATACCAGAGTTGATATATTTACTCTCTCCAACATATTTCCTCTCACAAAGACTGACCAAGAATAGGTGCTCATTAAGACTGCAGGGGAAGATGTGGGGACCTGGATCTCCTTTGACTAAAAGCAGAAAATCTGGTAAAGATTTCCTTGCCCTGGCATGAGTGATTGAATCCCTTGATGTGATAAATGGAAAAAGAGACTTAATCCTTAGTAACCAGAAAGAACTTTTTAGCAATATTCAAACTTGGTAGAAAGTAATCTTATTTTACTACAGTAGATACTATTTATTTTTAACATAGAGTTTAGGTTTCAGAACAATAGACTTCCAAAATGTAAAATAAAAGTCATAGACCTTAATCAGACTTGGTACTTTGAAACTGAAAAGTCTGATTAAGTGCAAAGAGGATGCTAAATGCTTCACTTGTGAATCTTAGGACAGAAATGTAAATAAAGGATCTATGGAACAAAAGGGGGATCAAACAGGAACCCAGCCTGGTGGCCTAAAGGTGTCTCTGATATGTTTGGATATTAAAATGAGAACTGTATCAGAAAAACTTAGGTACCTATATTGGAGGATAAACGCATGAGAAGTGCCTTATTTTCTAGGGACCCTGGCTAGAAAGCTTAAACCCAGCTTAAGATAAGCCTTATGAAAAATGCTGAAGGAAACAAAAGGGACTGCTTGAAAGGAGGTAAATGAATAAAGAAGAGATAAAGGCCCTCTATCTGGTGATAATAGATACTAGCTTATGCCAAAGTTTCATTTTTAAAATATTGAATGGTTTGCACTGGACGCAGGAGATAAACAAATGAAAATGATAGAGGGAAATGGATTAATCATTATTGAAAAGCTACTGTACATTAGAAGTATATAGATGGATATAAAGATAGGCTAGAAAGATGATAGATGATTGATAGGTAGATAGATAGATAATAGATAGATAGATAGATAGATAGATAGATAGATAGATAGATAGATAGATA